>JAOPSE010000005.1:70999460-72199460 GCA_029449295.1 Zea luxurians
ACTTACACCTAGTAATTGCTAATAAAATTTTGACCAACTTATTAAAAGCAAGGCTCAGCTTTAACCCCTATTGTTGATTAGCCTTACACATCACATGAACTCCCACCTTTGGTGAGTTCATGCCACATTATTCCCCACAACTTGTTGAGCGATGAACATGTGTGAGCTCACCCTTGTTGTCTCACACCCCCACAGGAGAAGAACAGGTACCACTGGATGAGGCGCATGATGGTTGTTGCGTTGTGTTCATGAGCGGTCTAGGTCGTCGTCTCCCAGTTGACTTTTTGGCACCAAGGATGGATTTTAGATCCTGTTATATTTATTTATTTTGTAAGACTTCTGCTATGTAATAAATACTCTGATTATATTGTGACATTTATCTCTATACACTCTATTATTATATATCTTGTCTTCTTTTGGTGCATGTATAAGATGCACCCGACTTTGTTCCTTAAAGCCCGGGTGTGACATTATGATTGCCTCTGATCAACTTGTTGTAAGGGGCTCTTGTGCTTGTTCCGATGGGAGATTACGAAGATCAACTATATTGGAATGCTCATAGCTAATTGGAGTGCACCTTGTGCTTGGTTCTTAATTTCTTATAGCACCCAAGTCATGGGCCAAGCTTGCTTGAGTTACTATTTAGTGTATGAATCATCATTTAAGTACTTGCTAGAATGGGTACATAAGGCAACCAACCTTAGGGATAACCTTGTGTCGATCACTTATTTGGTTTGGTATCAAGATCCACACTAATAATTGGATTCAAATCTATTGCTTGTTTGTGTGGTATGAAAGCATCTAGGACCTTTGGGTTTTAGTTATTAATGGCAACACAATATTATTATGACTAACATGTGTTTTGTAGAGGCAAATTAAGGTTAGGTCACAATGATCAAGGTTGTTGGAAAACATATGATTTTCATGCCCTTGATTATGGATTTGTTTCATTTTTAAAAGATGAAATACAAGGTTAAAGATGGACTATTTCTAAGTGTTGTTTGGAGTTCAGATACACGTAAAATAGTTTAGGACTTTGTTTTTCTTTGATCATACTATAAAGGAAGTATGAACTAGTAGCTTAACCTAGGTGAGTCTAATGAGTTCAGTGTGGTGCACATTAGTTGTTTTTAGCTCTAGGTAGTTTAGATGAGGCCCAAAAGAAATTTGGATCAAAACCCATTTCAATAGTTTCTAAAGTTGGATAAGTTATAGGGGTTTTAGAAGTGTCGAGCCCTGAGTTTAGGGTCAACATACCAATGGTGATGGTTTAATGCATCCACATATATAGGCTAATATATTTTAGTCGTTGACCTTATGAACAATAGAGTGTCATACCAATAGGATGAGTTCAATGGTTTGTTTAAATAGACGAGAGAGATCCATGGTGTGTCACTAGTTCGATGATGGATGTCTGACCGTATGGAACAACTTTTGTATTTAGGGTTCTTTCTACATGGTCATCGAACACTATGGATAGTGCTAGCATCGAACTAATGCGTTATGGTCTGACGACCTCTGTTAAGTGACCAAAGTAGGTTTAAACAGTGTTGGACTAGTCTGACAGTGAGCACCAGACCATATAATCACTATAGTAAACTAAATTGGCTAGTTCTTACATAGAAAGTGCATAATTGTTGTTGGTATCATGGGACCATGCGAGTTGGTTCGATAGTTAATCATTGGATGGTCCAATGTCACAAATTTTATGTACCTTAAGTTTCTACAATGGCTATTTTGGTCGATTGGGGGTTATAAATACTCCATCAACCAACCTATACTTGTGTTCTTGCCTAATTTAATAACTGGAGCAACACATTTGGAGTGTGAGAAAGAGCCTTTGCCTAATGAGGTACTTGAGACTTGGAATTCACTTGATTAACGACATCATTAGTGCATAAGAGAGTGACTAGTGAGAACCCATTGATCTCAATAAGCTTGGTAGAGTCAATTAAGGGTTTGTGAACATTACTCATGGTGACCGGCATTGCCTAGACAATTTGGTGGTGATCGAGAGTGCGGTGATCACTTGAAGGGCTTGTGGGTGGGAATTTTTACATAGTTGTGAGCAATTTGTCATGTCAGAGTGAAAATACTTAGCTTGTATAGAGCACTTGGTCCTTGTGTGACTAAGGAGGAGTGACACCCTTGTGCAGGAGCTCTAATGAGGATTAGTAGGGAGTATCGACTCTCTAAGACATCGATAAAATATCGAGGAGTCATCTAACCATTCCTTTACTATATGCATGTAAATTTGGGCAATTTACTTCAATCGTGTACCTTCATCAAATTGTCCATGCTAGTATAGAGTTGGAAACTAGGATGCAAATTCTTTGTCATGTTTTAGGTACTCCGGTGAAGTTGGATTTGTAATTAGGATTTTATTTAAGCAAGACTTTTTATAGAAGCCCAAATCACCCCCTCTCTTGAGTATATTGATCCTTTCATGGTAGTTGCTTGTGTAGCTAGCTAGCGCAGTTTAGTTTAGTTGTAGTAGTAACTAGTTAGTTGATTCTTTTAGTAGCTAGTGTTCTTAGTGCCCTTATGTGCAAGGATGAAAACGAATGGGAAAATCCATCATGTCCTATATTGTATTCATGTTTTATACCGACTGTTTTTGTATTTTTGGGAAAATGTGAAAATAGGATGAGAAGCGAGACAAGGTTGTAAATCTGTGATATATTGATATGTTACGTTGTCATATGTGAAAACTTATTAATCATTATTTGTTATTTTTATTGAAAATTTAGAATAGTTGTTCACCGACGCGTGGTCACGGAGTGCCAAAGGCAAAAGAAGAGCACTAGGGAAGGTGAGCATTGCGGCGGCTGAAGCCGCGAGCGCACAGCAGGGACAGCAGGGTGCCTAGGAACTATTGTAGCATCCATTTAAGCTATTACTCTTGCATTGAGTGTATCGGGTCCCATAGCAATGACATTATTAGTGTTATTTTAATTTATGTTTGTCGGGGACCATAATTAGGGGTACCCCCAAGACTCCTAATCTCAGCTGGTAAACCCCATCAGCACAAAGCTGCGAAGGCCTGATGGGCGCGATTCAGGCCAAGGCTCCGCTCAAGGGACACGATCTCACCTCGCCCGAGCCCAGCCTCGGGCAAAGGCATCCGACCCCGGAGGATTCACGTCTCGCCCGAGGGTCCCCTCAAGCAACAGACGCACCATCGACTCGCCCGAGGCTCGGCTCAGGTAGGCTTCACGGAGAAGCAACCTTGGCCAAATCGCCACACCAACCGACCATATCGTAGGAGCATTTAATGCAAGGATCGCCTGACATCTTATCCTGACGCGCGCTCCAGTCGACAGAGCCGAAGTGACCGCGGTCACTTCGCCGCTCCACTGACCGACCTGACAAGAAAACAGCGCCGCCTGCCCTACTCCGACTATCGTGCCACTCGCCAGAGTGAGGTCGACAGTGGCTAAGTCCAGCCTCGGGCGACATAGGAAGCTCCGCCTCGCCCGACCCTAGGGTTCGGCCCCCGTCTCGGCCTCAGAAGATGGACTTCGCCTCGCCCGACCCCAGGGCTCGGACTCAACCACGACTTAGAAGACGATGAACTCCGCCTCGCCCGACCCCAGGGCTCGGACTCAGCCTCGGCTCCGGAAGACGACGAACTCCGCCTCGCCCGACCCTAGGGCTCGGACTCAGCCTTGGCTCCGGAAGACGATGGACTCCGCCTCGCCCGAACCCAGGGCTCGGACTCAACCTCGACCTCGGAGGAATCGCCACCTCACCCAAACTTGGGTCCGGACCGGCCACGTCGCCAGGGGCATCATTACCCTGCCTTTAGCTAGCTCAGGCTACGGGGGACAAGACCGGTGTCCCATCTGGCTCACCCCAGCAAACAAGTAATGATGACACCCCGCACGTTCCATGACAACGACAACTCCTAGCCCCTTACGTCAGCAAGGAGACGTCAGCAAGGATCCGACAGCCCCGACAGCTGTACTTTCGCAGGGCTCGAGCGCTCCTCCGACGGCCATGACATCACATGAACAGGGTGCCAAAACCTCTCCGACTGTCACGACGTCATGTACTTAGGGCTCTAGCTCCTCTCTGCTAGACACGTTAGCACACTGCTACACCCCCCCCATTGTACACCTGGACCCTCTCCTTACGCCTATAAAAGGAAGGTCCAGGGCTCTCGTACGGGAAGGTTGGCCGCGCGGGAGAACGGGCCGACGCGTAAGGCTCTCGCTCTCTCTCCCATGCGAACGCTTGTAACCCCCTACTGCAAGCGCATCCATCCGCCCTGGGCGCAGGACATCACGAAGGCCGCAGTTTCCCCTCATTGTACTCCCCCCTTTGTGTCCCGTCTCGTGCCGACCCATCTGGGCTGGGACACACAACGACAATTTACTCGTCGGTCCAGGCCTCCAGGGACCCCCCGAGGTCGAAACGCCGACAGTTGGCATGCCAGGTAGGGGCCTACTGCGTGTTGACGAACAGCTTCCCGTCAAGCACAAGATGTGTAGTCTCCAGCAACCTTTCCAACCCGGGACGATGCTCCGTTTCGGGAGTCTTGAGTTCATGTCCCTCGACGGCAGCTACGACATGATACTCCTTCCTCCGCCGCGCGACAGCGGCAATGGCGGCCGTCAGCCCGTGCGCCGGCGGCGGAACCAACAACGTCTTCCCCACATGGCGGAAGAACAACATCCAGGTTTGTCCCGTCACCTCCCCCACCGACGGAGGAGGAGGCGAGGCAACCATGGCCAAGCGGGAGGCGACACCTCGTCGGCTGTCGAGCAAGTCAACGACGCCGGCGCCCCAGCGGGGGACACGTCGGGCTTTGACCTTGCGTCTGAGATGAAGACGAGCGCCGTTTCCCCGCAACACGCCAACCCCAAGCAGACGAACGACGCCAGCACGCTCACGAAGGAGTTGTTGGGCGTCGCCCTCGTACCTGAGACAACGGTGCAGTCCGCCCCTGACGCGACTTCGCCACCGCCCGTCGACCAAGAGGTACCGACCGATTCCCATCTCGTGCCTTTTGGATTCAGCTTCGACCCACCAAGCGACCTCGCTTCGGTGGAAGCCTTCATAGAGGCATGTACCAACCCTCCAGGGTACCATATGCGGTCGCCCTGGGACAGACTGATGGCCGTCTCGACCTACGAACCCTCGGGTTCTGAGGAAGATGACGAGCCCGACTTTTGTTGGGATTTCTCCGGGCTCGGTAACCCCAGTGCTATGCGGGACTTCATGACCGCATGCGACTACTCCCTCTCCGATTGTTCCGATGGTAGCCGCAGCTTCGGCGATGAGGACTGCGGCCCAAGTTGTGAATGTTTCCACATCGATCTAGGGGGTCCCGGCGAAGGCAACCATCTTGGTATGCCGGAAAACGGTGATCCCCCTAGGCCTGCGCCTCGCGTTGACATCCTTCGGGAGCTAGCTGTGGTCCTAGTCCCTGTGGGGGGTTAGGACGCACAGCTCGAGCAAATCCGCGAGATGCAGGCCAGGCTCGACGAGGGAGCAGGAACACTTGAGCAGTTCCGGTGGAACACCGGGCATGAATGGGCAGACCAAGCTCCGGCCGGAGAAGCGCGTCATCTACCCCAGGGCATCCAGCATCGTAGTGCCGACGACGTCAGGGCAAGGCCGCCACCGGCTTCCAGTGGGGTCAGCCAGAACCTGGCTGCAGCAGCAATACTACTCCGCGCGATGCCGGAACCATCGACCACCGAAGGGCGGCGTATCCAGGGAGAGCTCAAGAATCTCCTAGAGGATGCCGCGGTCCGATGGGCCGAAAGCTCTGCCTCCCGAAGGTAGGGGTACCCCTCGGAGCATCGCGCCGCGACTTCCCGATTCGTGCGGGAAGCCTCGGTCCACACCGGGCGCACGCGCAACACGGCGCCTGCGGCCCCGGGTCGCCTCGGCAACGAGCACCACCACCGCAACCGTCGAGCCCACCTCGACGAGAGGGTGCGCCGAGGCTACCACCCCAGGCGTGGGGGACGCTACGACAGCGGGGAGGATCGGAGCCCCTCGCCCGAACCACCCAGTCCACAGGCTTCCAGTCGGGCCATACGACGGGCGCCGTTCCCAACCCGGTTCTGAACCCCGACTACCATCACAAAGTACTCGGGAGAGACGAGGCCGGAACCATGGCTCACGGACTACCAACTGGCCTGCCAACTGGGTGGAACGGACGATGACAACCTCATCATCCACAACCTCCCCCTGTTCCTCTCCGACACCGCTCGAGCCTGGCTAGAGCATCTGCCTCCGGGGCAGATCTCCAACTGGGACGACCTGATCCAAGCCTTCGTCGGCAACTTCCAGGGCACGTATGTGTGCCCTGGGAACTCATGGGATCTCCGAAGCTGTCGCCAGCAGCCGAGAGAGTCTCTCCGGGACTACATCCGGTGATTCTCGAAGCAGCGCACCGAGCTGCCCAACGTCACCGACTCGGACGTCATCGGCGCGTTCCTCGCCGGCACCACCTGCCGCGACCTGGTGAGCAAGCTGGGTCGCAAGACCTCCACCAGGGCGAGCGAGCTGATGGACATCGCCACCAAGTTCGCCTCTGGCCAGGAGGCGGTTGAGGCCATCTTTCGAAAGGACAAGCAGCCCTAGGGCCGCCAGCCGAAAGACGTCCCCGAGGCGTCCGCTCAGCGCGGCACCAAGAAGAAGAACAAGAAGAAGTCGCAAGCGAAACGCGACGCCACCGACGCGGACCTTGTCGTCGCCGTTGAGTACAAGAACCCTCGAAAACCTCCTGGAGGTGCCAATCTCTTCGATAAGGTGCTCAAGGAGCCATGCCCCTATCATCAGGGGCCCGTCAAGCACACCCTTGAGGAGTGCGTCATGCTTCGGCGCCACTTTCACAAGGCCGGGCCACCTGTGGAAGGTGGCAGGGCCCACAACAACGATAAGAAGGAGGATCACAAGGCAGAGGAGTTTCCCGAGGTCCACGACTGCTTCATGATCTACGGTGGGCAAGTGGCGAATGCCTCGGCTCGGCATCGCAAGCAAGAGCGTCGGGAGGTCTGCTCGGTAAAGGTGGCGGCGCCAGTCTACCTAGACTGGTCCGACAAGCCCATCACCTTCGACTAGGGCGACCACCCCGACCGCGTTCCGAGCCTGGGGAAATATCCGCTCGTTGTCGACCCCATCATCGGCAACGTCAGGCTCACCAAGGTCCTCATGGACGGGGGTAGCAGCCTCAACATCATCTACGCCGAGACCCTCAGGCTCCTGCAGGTCGATCTATCCTCAATCCAGACAGGCGCGACGCCTTTTCACGAGATCATCCCCGGGAAACGCGTCCAACCCCTCAGACAACTCGATCTGCCCATCTGCTTTGGGACTCTCTCCAACTTCTGAAGGGAAACCCTCACATTCGAGGTGGTCGGGTTCCGAGGAACCTACCACGCAGTACTGGGGAGGCCATGCTACGCCAAGTTCATGGCCGTCCCCAACTACACCTACCTCAAGCTCAAGATGTCGGGCCCCAACGGGGTCATCGCCGTCAGCCCCACGTACCGACACGCGTACAAATGCGACGTGGAGTGCGTGGAGTACGCCGAGGCCCTCACTGAATCCGAGGCCCTCATCGCCGACATGGAAAACCTCTCCAAGGAGGTGCCAGATGCGAAGCGCCACGCCGGCAACTTCGAACCAGTAGAGGCGGTTAAGTCCGTCCCTCTCGACCCCAGCAACGACGCCTCCAAGCAGATCCGGATCGGCTCCGAGCTCGACCCCAAATAGGAAGCAGTGCTCGTCGACTTTCTCCGCGCAAATGCCGAAGTCTTTGTGTGGAGTCCCTCGGACATGCCTGGCATACCGAGGGATGTCACCGAGCACTCGCTGGATATCCGAGCTGGAGCCCGACCCATGAAGCAGCCTCTGCGCCGATTCGACGAAGAAAAGCGTAGAGCCATAGGCGAGGAGATCCACAAGCTGATGGCCGCAGGGTTCATCAAAGAGGTATTCCATCCCGAATGGCTTGCCAATCCTGTGCTTGTGAGAAAGAAAGGAGGGAAATGGCGGATGTGTGTAGACTACACTGGTCTAAACAAAGCATGTCCGAAGGTTCCCTACCCTCTGCCTCACATCGATCAAATCGTGGATTCCACTGCTGGGTGCGAAACCCTGTCTTTCCTTGATGCCTACTCAGGGTATCACCAAATCAGGATGAAAGAGTCCGACCAGCTCTCGACTTCTTTCATCACACCTTTTGGCATGTACTGCTACGTTACTATGCCATTTGGTTTGAGGAATGCGGGTGCGGCGTACCAAAGGTGCATGAACCACGTGTTCGGAGAGCACATTGGTCGAACGGTCGAGGCTTACATCGATGACATCATAGTCAAGACGAGGAAAGCCTCCAACCACCTCTCCGACCTTGAAATGACATTCAAGTGTCTCAAGGCGAAGGGCGTAAAACTCAATCCCGAGAAGTGCGTCTTCGGAGTCCCCCGAGGCATGCTCTTGGGGTTCATCGTCTCCAAGCGGGGCATCGAGGCCAACCCGGAGAAAATCGTGGCCATCACCAACATGGGGCCCATCAAGGACTTGAAAGGCGTACAGAGGGTCATGGGATGCCTTGCGGCTCTAAGCCGCTTCATCTCGCGCCTCGGCGAAAGAGGCCTACCTCTGTACCGCCTCTTAAGAAAGACCGAGTGCTTCACTTGGACCCCCGAGGCCGAGGAAGCCCTCGGGAACCTGAAGGCGCTCCTTACGAACGCACCCATCCTGGTGCCTCCCGCTGCCAGAGAAGCCCTCTTAATCTACGTCGCCGCTACCACTTAGGTGGTCAGCGCCGCGATCGTGGTCGAAAGGCGAGAAGAAGGGCATGCATTGCCCGTCCAGAGGCCGATCTACTTCATCAGTGAGGTACTGTCCGAGACCAAGATCCGCTACCCACAAATTCAGAAGCTGCTGTACGCGGTGATTCTGACACGGCGGAAGTTGCGACACTACTTCGAGTCTCATCCGGTGACTGTGGTGTCATCCTTCCCCCTGGGGGAGATCATCCAGTGCCGAGAGGCCTCGGGTAGGATTGCAAAGTGGGCGGTGGAAATCATGGGCGAGACAATCTCGTTCGCCCCTCAAAAGGCCATCAAGTCCCAAGTCTTGGTGGACTTTGTGGCTGAATGGGTCGACACCTAGCTCTCGGCAGCTCCGATCCAACCAGAACTCTGGACCATGTTTTTTGACGGGTCGCTGATGAAAACAGGGCCAGGCGCGGGCCTGCTCTTCATCTCGCCCCTCGGGAAGCACCTCCGCTACGTGCTACGCCTCCATTTCCCGGCGTCCAACAATGTGGCCGAGTATGAGGCTCTGGTCAACGGGTTACGCATCGCCATCGAGCTAGGGGTCCGACGCCTCGACGCTCGCGGTGACTCGCAGCTTGTCATCGACCAAGTCATGAAGAACTCCCACTGCCGCGACCCAAAGATGGAAGCCTATTGCGACGAGGTTCGGCACCTGGAGGACAAGTTCTACGGGCTCGAGGTCAACCACGTCGCCCGGCGGTACAACGAGACTGCGGACGAGCTAACGAAGATAGCTTCGGCGCGAACAACGGTTCCTGAAAGGGAATTAGGCTTACACCTAGTCCCTAAATAATTTTGGTGGTTGAATTGCCCAACACAAATGTTGGACTAACTAGTTTGCTCTAGTGTATAAGTTATACAGGTGCAAAAGGTTCACACTCATCAAATAAAAAGATCAAGTTTTGGATTCAACAAAGAAGCAAAGAGGCAACCGAAGGCCCTCTGGTCTGGAGGCACCGGACTGTCCGGTGTACACCAGACAGTGTCCGGTGCGCCACTAGAGGACTCCAACTCGAACTCGTCACCTTCGGGAATTTCTTAGGCCGCTTCGCTATAATTCACCGGACTGTCCGGTGTACACCGGACAGTGTCCGGTGCTCCATGGAAGCGCGGCCTCCTCAACTCGCCAGCCTCGGGTTCGCGCAGCAGCCGCTCCGCTATAATTCACCGGACATGTCCGGTGTGCACCGGACTGTCCGGTGTAACCACGGAGCAACGGCTATTTCGGCGCCAACGGCTACCTGCGGCGCATTTAATGCGCGCTCTGCGCGCGCAGACGTCAGGCGCGCCCATACCGGCACACCGGACAATGAACAGTTGATGTCCGGTGTGCACCGGACATCCAGGCGGGCCCAGAAGTCAGAAGCTCCAACGGTCAGAATCCAACGGCATTGATGACGTGGCGGGGGCACCGGACATGTCCGGTGTGCACCGGACTGTCCGGTGCGCCATCGAACAGACAGCCTCCACCAACGGTCAAGTTTGGTGGTTGGGGCTATAAATACCCCAACCACCCCACCATTCATTGAATCCAAGTTTTCCAACTTCCAACCACTATACAAGAGCTAGCATTCATTGCAAAGCACACCAAAAGAGATCAAATCCTCTCCCAACTCCACACAAAGCCCTAGTGACTAGAGAGAGTGATTTGTTGTGTTCATTTGAGCTCTTGCGCTTGGATCGCTTCTTTTTCTTTGGCATTCTTTCTTGTGATCAAACACTCACTTGTAATTAAGGCAAGAGACACCAATTGTGTGGTGGTCCTTGCGGGAAGTTTGATTCCCAAGTGATTTGAGAAAGAGAAGCTCACTCGGTCCGAGGGACCGTTTGAGAGAGGGAAGGGTTGAAAGAGACCCGGCCTTTGTGGCCTCCTCAACGGGGAGTAGGTTTGAAAGAACCGAACCTCGGTAAAACAAATCCACGTGTCTCACTTCGTTATTCGCTTGCGATTTGTTTTGCGCCCTCTCTCGCGGACTCTATTATATTTCTAACGCTAACCCGGCTTGTAGTTGTGATTATTTTTGAGATTTTCAGTTTCGCCCTATTCACCCCCCCCTCTAGGCGACTTTCAATTGGTATCAGAGCCCGGTTCTTCATTAGAGCCTAACCGCTCGAAGTGATGTCGGGAGATCACACCAAGAGGGAGATGGAGACTGGCGACAAGCCCACTACAAGCCAAGGGAGCACTTCATCGGAAGAGTCCCGCACCAAGAGAAGGGAGAAGAAGAAGAACTCCTCCAAGCGGAAGGAGAAAAGATCTTCCTCTTCTCACCACAAGGAGAAGAAGGAAAAATCTTCTTCTCACAAGCCGCATCGGAGTGGGGACAAGCACAAGAGGATGAGGAAGGTGGTCTACTACGAGACCGACACTTCATCAACATCCACCTCCGACTCCGATGCACCGTCCGTAACTTCTAAGCGCCAAGAGCGCAAGAAGTTTAGTAAGATCCCCTTACACTATCCCCGTACACCTAGACATACTCCTTTACTTTCCGTTCCATTAGGCAAACCGCCAACTTTTGATGGCGAAGATTATGCTAGGTGGAGTGATTTAATGAAATTTCATCTAACCTCACTCCACAAAAGTATATGGAATGTTGTTGAGTTTGGAGTACAGGTACCATCAATAGGGGATGAGGATTATGACACGGACGAAGTAGCCCAAATCGAGCACTTCAACTCCCAAGCCGCAACCATTCTCCTTGCCTCTCTAAGCAAGGAGGAATACAACAAAGTGCAAGGGTTGAAGAACGCAAAAGAGATTTGGGACCTACTCAAGACGGCGCACGAGGGTGATGAACTCACCAAGATCACCAAGCGGGAAACGATCGAGGGGGAGCTCGGTCGCTTCCGTCTTCGCCAAGGGGAGGAGCCACAAGATATGTACAATCGGCTCAAGACCTTGGTGAACCAAGTGCGCAACCTCGGGAGCAAAAAGTGGGATGACCACAAGGTGGTTAAGGTTATTTTAAGAGCTCTTATTTTCCTTAACCCCACTCAAGTTCAATTAATTCGTGGTAATCCTAGATATCCACTAATGACCCCCGAGGAAGTTATCGGGAATTTTGTGAGTTTTGAATGCATGATTAAGGGCTCAAAGAAGATCAACGAGCTTGATGAACCTTCCACATCCGAGGCGCAACCGGTGGCCTTCAAGGCAACAGAGGAGAAGAAGGAAGAGTCTACACCAAGTAGACAGCCAATTGACGCCTCCAAGCTCGACAATGAGGAGATGGCCTTAATCATCAAAAGCTTTCGGCAAATCCTCAAGCAACGGAAGGGGAAGGACTACAAACCCCATTCCAAGAAGGTTTGCTACAAATGTGGTAAGCCCGGTCATTTTATTGCAAAATGTCCTATGTCTAGTGACAGTGACAGGGGCGACGACAAGAAGGGAAAGAGGAGAGAAAAGAAGAAGTATTACAAGAAGAAGGGAGGCGATGCCCATGTTTGCCGGGAATGGGACTCCAACGAGAGCTCCACCGAGTCCTCCTCCGACGAGGACGCCGCCAACATCGCCGTCACCAAGGGACTCCTCTTCCCCAACGTCGGCCACAAGTGCCTCATGGCAAAGGACGGCAAAAAGAAGGTAAAATCAAGATCCTCCACTAAATATGAAACATCTAGTGATGAGGATGATGATAAAAATGAGGAGGATAACTTGCGCGTTCTTTTTGCTAACCTTAACATGGAACAAAAGGAAAAATTGAATGAGCTAATTAGTGCCATCCATGAAAAGGATGATCTCTTGGACTCCCAAGAGGACTTCCTAATCAAGGAAAATAAGAAACATGTTAAGGTTAAAAATGCTTATGCTCTAGAGGTAGAAAAATGTAACAAATTATCTAGTGAGCTAAGCACCTGCCATGACACTATTGCCAACCTTAGAAATGAAAATGCCAAATTAATTACTAAGGTTGACTCTCATGTTTGTATTGATTCAATTCCCAATCTTAGAAATGATAATGATGATTTGCTTGCTAGGATTGATGAATTGAATGTTTCTATTGCTAGCCTTAGAAATGAGAATGAGAAATTAATTGCTAAGGCTAAAGAATTAGATGTTTGCAATGTTACAATTTCCGACCTTAGAACTAAGAATGATATGTTGCATGCTAAGGTTGTAGAACTAAAATCTTGCAAACCCTCTACTTCTAATGTTGAGCATGTTTCTATTTGTACTAGATGTAGAGATGTTGATATCAATGCTATTCATGATCACATGGCTTTAATTAAACAACAAAATGATCATATAGCATTATTAGACGCTAAAATTGCCGAGCATAACTTAGAAAATGAAAAGTTCAAATTTGCTAGAAGTATGCTCTATAATGGGAGACGCCCTGGCATCAAGGATGGCATTGGCTTCCAAAGGGGAGACAATGACAAACTTAATGCCCCTCCTAAGAACTTGTCTAACTTTGTTAAGGGCAAGGCTCCCATGCCTCAGGATAACGAGGGTTACATTTTGTACCCTGCCGGATATCCTGAGAGCAAAATTAGGAGAACTCATTCTAGGAAGTCTCACTCTGGCCCTAATCATGCTTTTATGTATAAGGGTGAGACATCTAGTTCTAGGCAACCAACCCGTGCTAAGTTGCCTAGAAAGAAAACTCCTAATGCATCAAATGATCATATCATTTCATTTAAAACTTTTGATGCATCTTATGTTTTGACTAACAAATCCGGCAAAGTAGTTGCCAAGATTGTTGGGGGCAAACACAAGGGCTCCAAGACTTGTGTTTGGGTACCCAAAGTTCTTGTTTCTAATGCCAAAGGACCCAAAACCGTTTGGGTACCTAAAGTCAAGAACTAAAATTGTTTTGTAGGTTTATGCATCCGGGGGCTCAAGTTGGATACTCGACAGCGGGTGCACAAACCACATGACCGGGGAGAAAAAGATGTTCTCCTCATATGAGAAAAACCAAGATCCCCAACGAGCTATCACATTCGGGGATGGAAATCAAGGTTTGGTCAAAGGATTGGGTAAAATTGCTATATCACCTGACCATACTATTTCCAATGTTTTTCTTGTAGATTCTCTAGATTACAATTTGCTTTCCGTATCCCAATTATGTCAAATGGGCTACAACTGTCTATTTACTGATATAGGTGTTACTGTCTTTAGAAGGAGTGATGATTCAATAGCATTCAAGGGAGTGTTAGAGGGTCAGCTATACTTGGTAGATTTTGATAGAGCTGAACTCGACACTTGCTTGATTGCTAAGACTAACTTGGGTTGGCTTTGGCACCGCCGACTAGCCCATGTTGGAATGAAGAATCTTCACAAGCTTCTAAAGGGAGAACACATTTTAGGACTAACCAATGTTCATTTTGAGAAAGACAGGATTTGTAGCGCATGCCAAGCCGGGAAGCAAGTTGGCACTCATCATCCACACAAGAACATCATGACTAGTGACAGGCCACTGGAGCTCCTACACATGGATTTATTCGGCCCGATCGCTTACATAAGCATCGGCGGGAGTAAGTACTGTCTAGTTATTGTGGATGATTATTCTCGCTTCACTTGGGTGTTCTTTTTGCAGGACAAATCTCATACCCAAGAGACCTTAAAGGGATTCTTGAGACGGGCTCAAAATGAGTTCGGCTTAAGGATCAAGAAAATTAGAAGCGACAATGGGACGGAGTTCAAGAACTCTCAAATTGAAGGCTTCCTTGAGGAGGAGGGCATCAAGCATGAGTTCTCTTCTCCCTACACTCCACAACAAAATGGTGTAGTGGAGAGGAAGAATCGAACTCTATTGGACATGGCAAGAACCATGCTTGATGAGTACAAGACACCGGATCGGTTTTGGGCCGAAGCGGTCAACACCGCTTGCTACGCCATCAACCGGTTATATCTTCACCGAATCCTCAAGAAGACATCCTATGAACTCCTAACCGGTAAAAAGCCCAATATTTCATATTTTAGAGTTTTTGGTAGCAAATGTTTTATTCTTGTCAAAAGAGGTAGAAAATCTAAATTTGCTCCTAAAACTGTAGAAGGCATTTTACTAGGATATGACTCAAACACAAGGGCATATAGAGTCTTTAACAAGTCCTCAGGACTTGTTGAAGTTTCTTGTGACGTTGTGTTTGATGAGACTAACGGCTCTCAAGTAGAGCAAGTTGATCTTGATGATGTAGGTGAAGAACAGGCTCCATGCATAGCGCTAAGGAACATGTCCATTGGGGATGTGTGTCCTAAGGAATCCGAAGAGCCTCCACATGCACAAGATCAACCATCCTCCTCCATGCAAGCATCTCCACCAACTCAAGTTGAGGATGAGGCTCAAGATATTGAACAAGAAGATCAAGAAGATGAGCCACCTCAAAATGACGGCAACGATCAAGGGGGAGATGCAAATGATGAAGACAAGGAGGATGAACAACCAAGGCCGCTACACCCAAGAGTCCACCAAGCAATACAACGAGATCACCCCATCGACACCATCCTCGGCGACATTCATAAGGGGGTAACTACTCGATCTCGTGTTGCACATTTTTGTGAACATTACTCTTTTGTTTCCTCTATTGAGCCACACAGGGTAGAGGAAGCACTTCAAGATTCGGATTGGGTGATGGCGATGCAAGAGGAGCTCAACAATTTCACAAGGAACAAGGTATGGCACTTAGTTCCACGTCCTAACCAAAATGTTGTAGGAACCAAGTGAGTTTTCCGCAACAAGCAAGACGAGCATGGTGTGGTGACAAGGAACAAAGCTCGACTCGTGGCCAAGGGTTATTCACAAGTCGAAGGTTTGGATTTTGGTGAAACCTATGCACCCGTAGCTAGGCTTGAGTCAATTCGCATATTATTGGCCTATGCTACTTACCATGGCTTCAAGCTTTATCAAATGGACGTGAAGAGTGCCTTCCTCAATGGACCAATCAAGGAGGAGGTCTATGTTGAGCAACCTCCCGGCTTTGAAGACAGTGAGTACCCTAACCATGTTTATAGGCTCTCTAAGGCGCTTTATGGGCTCAAGCAAGCCCCAAGAGCATGGTATGAATGCCTTAGAGATTTCCTTATTGCAAATGGCTTCAAAGTCGGCAAAGCAGATCCTACTTTGTTCACCAAAACACTTGATAATGATTTGTTTGTATGCCAAATTTATGTTGATGATATTATATTTGGGTCTACTAACAAATCTACATGTGAGGAATTTAATAGGATCATGACACAGAAATTCGAGATGTCTATGATGGGGGAGTTGAAATATTTCTTAGGATTTCAAGTCAAGCAACTCCAAGAGGGCACTTTCATTAGCCAAACGAAGTATACTCAAGACATTCTAAGCAAGTTTGGAATGAAGGATGCCAAGCCCATCAAGACTCCCATGGGAACAAATGGGCATCTCGACCTCGACACGGGAGGTAAGTCCGTGGATCAAAAGGTATACCGGTCGATGATTGGTTCATTGCTTTATTTATGTGCATCTCGACCGGACATTATGCTTTCCGTATGCATGTGTGTAAGATTCCAAGCCGAACCTAAGGAATCACACCTTACGGCCGTAAAACGAATCTTGAGATATTTGGCTTATACTCCTAAGTTTGGACTTTGGTATCCTCGGGGATCCACTTTTGATTTGATTGGTTATTCGGATGCCGATTGGGCGGGGTGTAAGATTAATAGGAAGAGCACATCGGGGACTTGCCAGTTCTTGGGAAGATCCTTGGTGTCATGGGCTTCAAAGAAGCAAAATTCGGTCGCTCTTTCTACCGCCGAAGCCGAGTATATTGCCGCAGGCCATTGTTGCGCGCAATTGCTTTGGATGAGGCAAACCCTGCGGGACTACGGTTACAAATTAACCAAAGTTCCTCTTCTATGTGATAATGAGAGTGCAATCCGCATGGCGGATAATCCCGTTGAGCATAGCCGCACTAAACACATAGCCATTCGGTATCATTTTCTTCGGGATCACCAACAAAAGGGGGATATCGAGATTTCATACATTAACACTAAAGATCAATTAGCCGATATCTTTACCAAACCACTTGATGAACAATCTTGTACCAGACTTAGGCATGAGCTTAATATTCTTGATTCTAGGAATTTCTTTTGCTAAACTTGTACACGTAGCTCATAAGAATACCTTTGATCATGTCTCTTTTATATGCTATGACTAATGTGTTTTCAAGTGTATTCCAAACCAAGTCATAGGTATATTGAAAGGGAATTGGAGTCTTCGGCGAAGACAAAGGCTTCCACTCCACTCTACTACTCATCCTTCACCGTCACTCCGAGCATCTCTCCAACTTTGGTATAATCTTCACTCATTTATTTTATGACCAAAGAAGGAGAAAGTACTTCTAAGGGCCTATATTTCATTCTAATGATCCGTTTTTGGCGATTCATGCCAAAGGGGGAGAAAGTATTGGCCCAAAGCAAAAGGACCGCACCACCACCCTAATTTTAAAAATTAATGATTTTCAATTGGAAAATTTCAAATTGGTATCTCTTTGTGTTCTAAAGGGGGAGCAAGTAGTATTTTCAAAATTAATGTCTTAAAACCCTCTTGAACACTAAGGGGAGACTTTATTTGAGGGGGAGTTTTTTGTTTAGTCAAAGGGAAAGCATTTTGAACAAAGGAAGAAAATTTCAAAACTTGAAAATGCCTTGCAAAATCTTATTCATTTACCCTTGACTATCTTGCAAAAGGACTTTGAAAAGAATTTACAAAAGAGTTTGCAAAAACAAAACTTTTGGTGCAAATGTGGTCCAATATGTCAAAAACAAAGAAAACAATCCATGTGCATCATGTAAGCATTTACATTGGCTCAACTCCAAGCAACCTTTGCACTTACATTATGCAAACTAGTTCAATTATGCACTTCTATATTTGCTTTGGTTTGTGTTGGCATCAATCACCAAAAAGGGGAGATTGAAAGGGAATTAGGCTTACACCTAGTCCCTAAATAATTTTGGTGGTTGAATTGCCCAACACAAATGTTGGACTAACTAGTTTGCTCTAGTGTATAAGTTATACAGGTGCAAAAGGTTCACACTCATCAAATAAAAAGATCAAGTTTTGGATTCAACAAAGAAGCAAAGAGGCAACCGAAGGCCCTCTGGTCTGGAGGCATCGGACTGTCCGGTGTACACCGGACAGTGTCCGGTGCGCCACCAGAGGACTCCAACTCGAACTCGTCACCTTCTGGAATTTCTCAGGCCGCTTCGCTATAATTCACCGGACTGTCCGGTGTACACCGGACAGTGTCCGGTGCTCCATGGAAGCGCGGCCTCCTCAACTCGCCAGCCTCGGGTTCGCGCAGCAGCCGCTCCGCTATAATTCACCGGACATGTCCGGTGTGCACCGGACTGTCCGGTGTAACCACGGAGCAACGGCTATTTCGGCGCCAACGGCTACCTGCGGCGCATTTAATGCGCGCTCTGCGCGCGCAGACGTCAGGCGCGCCCATACCGGCACACCGGACAATGAACAGTTGATGTCCGGTGTGCACCGGACATCCAGGCGGGCCCAGAAGTCAGAAGCTCCAACGGTCAGAATCCAACGGCATTGATGACGTGGCGGGTGCACCGGACATGTCCGGTGTGCACCGGACTGTCCGGTGTGCCATCGAACAGACAGCCTCCACCAACGGTCAAGTTTGGTGGTTGGGGCTATAAATACCCCAACCACCCCACCATTCATTGAATCCAAGTTTTCCAACTTCCAACCACTATACAAGAGCTAGCATTCATTGCAAAGCACACCAAAAGAGATCAAATCCTCTCCCAACTCCACACAAAGCCCTAGTGACTAGAGAGAGTGATTTGTTGTGTTCATTTGAGCTCTTGCGCTTGGATCGCTTCTTTTTCTTTGGCATTCTTTCTTGTGATCAAACACTCACTTGTAATTAAGGCAAGAGACACCAATTGTGTGGTGGTCCTTGCGGGAAGTTTGATTCCCAAGTGATTTGAGAAAGAGAAGCTCACTCGGTCCGAGGGACCGTTTGAGAGAGGGAAGGGTTGAAAGAGACCCGGCCTTTGTGGCCTCCTCAACGGGGAGTAGGTTTGAAAGAACCGAACCTCGGTAAAACAAATCCATGTGTCTCACTTCGTTATTCGCTTGCGATTTGTTTTGCGCCCTCTCTCGCGGACTCTATTATATTTCTAACGCTAACCCGGCTTGTAGTTGTGATTATTTTTGAGATTTTCAGTTTCGCCCTATTCACCCCCCCCCTCTAGGCGACTTTCAGTTCCCCCGAACGTCTTCTCCCGGGACCTACATCAACCCTCAGTCAAGACCGACGACACGCCCGAGCCCAAGAAGGTCTCGGCCCTGCCCGAGGCACCCTCGGCTCAGCCCGAGGCGCCCTCGGCCCCCGAGGGTGAGGCACTGCGCGTCGAGGGAGAGCGGAATGGGGTCCCGCCTGATCGAGACTGGCAGACCCCGTACCTGCAATATCTCCACCGAGGAGAGCTGCCCCTCGACCGAGCCGAAGCTCGGCGACTGGCGCGGCGCGCCAAGTCATTCGTCTTGCTGGGTGATGGGAAGGAGCTCTACCACCGCAGCCCCTCCGGCATCCTCCAGCGATGCATATCCATCGCCGAAGGCCAGGAGCTCTTACAAGAAATACACTCGGGGGCTTGCGGTCATCACGCAGCGCCTCGAGCCCTTGTTGGAAACGCTTTCTGACAAGGTTTCTACTGGCCGACCGCGGTGGCCGATGCCACTAGAATTGTCCGCACCGGCCAAGGGTGTCAATTCTACGCAAGGCAGACGCACCTACCCGCTCAGGCTATGCAAACAATACCCATCACCTGGCCGTTTGCTGTGTGGGGTCTGGACCTCGTCGGTCCCTTGCAGAAGGCACCCGGGGGCTACACGCACCTGCTGGTTGCCATCGACAAATTCTCCAAGTGGATCGAGGTCCGACCCCTAAACAGCATCAGGTCCGAACAGGCGGTGGCATTCTTCACCAACATCATCCATCGCTTTGGGGTCCCGAACTCCGTCATCACCGACAACGGCACCCAGTTCACTGGCAGAAAGTTCATGGGCTTCTGCGAAGACCACCACATCCGGGTGGACTGGGCCGCCGTGGCACACCCCATGACGAATGGGCAGGTAGAACGTGCCAATGGCATGATTCTGCAAGGACTCAAGCCGAGGATCTACAACGACCTCCACAAGTTCGGCAGACGATGGATGAAGGAACTCCCCTTGGTGGTCTGAAGCCTGAGGACAACACCGAGCCGAGCCACGGGCTTCACACCGTTCTTTCTAGTCTATGGGGCCGAGGCCATCTTGCCCACAGACTTAGAATACGGTTCCCCGAGGACGAGGGCATACGACGCGCGAAGCAACCAGACAAACCGAGAAGATTCACTGGACCAGCTGGAAGAAGCTCGGGACATGGCCTTACTACACTCGGCGCGGTATCAGCAGTCCCTGCGACGCTACCACGCCCGAGGGGTTCGGTCCCGAGACCTCCAGGTGGGCGACTTGGTGCTTCGACTACGACAAGACGCCCGAGGGCGGCACAAGCTCACGCCTCCCTGGGAAGGGCCATTCATCATCGCCAAGATTTTGAAGCCCGGAACATACAAGCTGGCCAACAGTCAAGGCGAGGTCTACAGCAACGCTTGGAACATCCGACAGCTACGTTGCTTCTACCCTTAAGATGTTTTCAAGTCGTTCATACACCTCGTTTATGTACGCCAATAAAGTCTAACCATCAAGGAAGGGTCAGCCTTGCCTCGGCAAAGCCCGACCCTCCCTCGGGGGCTAGAAGGGGGGAACCCCCTCCGCGTCAAAATTTTCCTCGGAAAAAGTCTTTCTGCCAGAATATCTTTCGTGTTTTTCGACTACTTCGGTAGTGGGATCATGAAAACGACGGAGTACACGTAAGCAGGCAAGGCCGACCGAGCCGAGGGACTCCTACGCCTCCGGGATACGGATACCTCACTCATCACCTTCTGCGAGAAGTGACTCGCGTTCGGATAAGCGATTCCGCTGACCGAACAAGTCTTAATGCCCGAAAACTTTTCTGCCGAAACGATTTTTCGTGCCTTCTTGACTATATCGATAGCAGAATCCTACGGACGAGTAAGAGTACACGTAAGCGGCAAGGCTGACCGAGCCGAGGGACTCCTACGCTCCTGAGATATGGATACCTCACTCATCACCTTCCGTGAAAAGTAACTCTCGCTCGGACAAACAATTCTGTTACTGACAAATAAGTCCTGATACTCGAAACAAGAGGAAAAGAAACGCAGCTTTACAACGCGACGACAGTATGTTTGGGCCTTGGCGGCCGCAAAAAACATATGCATACTACAGGCGAACCGATCCTGCAGGCTCACGTCCCCTCCTGGGACAGCGAGAGAGCCCTCTCCTACGGCGTGAAGACGACACGCCCGTGTTTCGTTCCTCGAACGGCTCGCGCACGCACAACGGCTGCCCCATGAACCACTCGTCCCGTCGCATTAACTCTGCGGCAAGACAGGCGACACCTTTGGCAGGCGAAGCATGCGACGCTTCACCTCCGCCATAATGACCTTGTCAAAAAAGGTGCGCCACGTTGCTCAATTTCGTATCCTTTTCCCCTTCCCCTTTCTCTCTCTTGCTACAGGGACCGGGAAAGGGGATACTCCGAAAGGGATCCTTCTCCGCGAAGGAAGCGGGCCCCGAGCCCCCCTACTGATCAGAGGTTCGAAGGCTGGCCCCTCGGAAGGGTTCAACAGCCGCCTCAGAGCACTCGGGCTTCGCGCCCACTACTGGTCAGAGGTTCGAAGGCTGGCCCCTGGGAAGGGTTCAACGGCCGCCTTAGAGCACTCGGGCTCCGCGCCCACTACTGGTCAGAGGTTCGAAGGCTGGCCCCTCGGAAGGGTTCAACGGCCGCCTCAGGCCACTCGGGCTCCGCGCCCACTACTGATCAGGGGTTCGTAGGCTGGCCCCCAAAGGGTTCGACAGCCGACTCAGAGCACGCAGAGCGAGGGATGACCCTGGGTACGTTCGATACATAACCAAGGCTCGGGCTACGCTCCCGAGGTACCCTAGGACATTTCCGAGACCGACGGGAACGATTTTGTAACGGAATCCCACCAGAGGGAGGCATCGAGCCTTCGGACCCCGTCAAAAGGGGACCAGGTCCGGCGAATCACCCGCAGGTACTTTTGGAGCGCGCCTCCGGGCCACTAGCCGACCCCTAACGAATGGGGCACGGGCGTCCACTCGGATTACCCGTTAGCAACTCACTGGAGACACCATGTTCGGCGCCCTCCGAGGGCAACATGGCGCTTTCCCCCCTCCTCCTTGCGGAAAGGCGACGTAGGGGCGTATGAAAAAAGCCGAGTCTGTCCTTGACCATCCTCTCGCTCTGTGCGGAGGCTCGAAGGCTGCTCTCACAAACCCGGCTCTGGCTAAACCGTTGACAGCGTCAACATACCAGCCCGAGAACTTGGGACTCGACTATGCACCCGGGCTACGGCCAGTTCGCATGAGGGAACCACCAGACCGGCCGAAGCATCACGAAACGCGCTAAGACCTCGAAGGAGTCAAACCACTCCTCCGAGGCCTCGGGGGCTACACCCGGCGGGTGCGCTCGCGCGCACCCACCGGAACAAAATGCAACCGAGAAAGGCCGGTCCCCTTGCAAAAAAGTGCGACAAAAGCCTCCAAGCGAGTGCCAACACTCCCTTTGAGGCTCGGGGGCTACTGTCGGGGACCATAATTAGGGGTACCCCCAAGACTCCTAATCTCAGCTGGTAAACCCCATCAGCACAAAGCTGCGAAGGCCTGATGGGCGCGATTCAGGCCAAGGCTCCGCTCAAGGGACACGATCTCGCCTCGCCCGAGCCCAGCCTCGGGCAAAGGCAGCCGACCCCAGAGGATTCACGTCTCGCCCGAGGGTCCCCTCAAGCAACGGACGCACCATCGACTCGCCCGAGGCTCAGCTCGGGTAGGCTTCGCGGAGAAGCAACCTTGGCCAAATCGCCACACCAACCGACCATATCGCAAGAGCATTTAATGCAAGGATCGCCTGACATCTTATCCTGACGCGCGCTCCAGTCGACAGAGCCGAAGTGACCGCGGTCACTTCGCCGCTCCACTGACCGACCTGACAAGAAAACAACGCCGCCTGCCCTGCTCCGACTGCCGTGCCACTCGCCAGAGTGAGGTAGACAGCGGCTAAGTCCAGCCTCGGGCGACATAGGAAGCTCCACCTCGCCCGACCCTAGAGTTCAGCCCCCGCCTCGGCCTCGGAAGATGGACTTCGCCTCGCCTGACCCCAGGGCTCGGACTCAACCACGACTTAGAAGACGACGAACTCCGCCTCGCCCGACCCCAGGGCTCGGACTCAGCCTCGGCTCCGGAAAACGACGAACTCTGCCTCGCCCGACCCAAGGGCTCGGACTCAGCCTCGGCTCCAGAAGACGATGGACTCCGCCTCGCCCGACCCCAGGGCTCAGACTCAACCTCGACCTCGGAGGAATCGCCACCTTGCCCAAACTCGGGTCCAGACCGGCCACGTCACCAGGAGGGCCATCATTACCCTGCCCCTAGCTAGCTCAGGCTACGGAGGACAAGACCGGCGTCCCATCTGGCTCGCCCTAGCAAACAAGTAATGATGACACCCCGCACGCTCCATGACGACGGCAGCTCCCAGTCCCTTACGTCAGCAAGGAGACGTCAGCAAGGATCCGACAGCCCCGACAGCTGTACTTCCGCAGGGCTCAGCGCTCCTCCGACGGCCACGACATCACATGAACAGGGTGCCAAAACCTCTCCGACTGCCACGACGGTATGTACTTAGGGCTCTAGCTCCTCTCTGCTAGACACGTTAGCGCACTGCTACACCCCCCCATTGTACACCTGGACCCTCTCCTTACGCCTATAAAAGGAAGGTCCAGGGCTCTCGTACGGGAAGGTTGGCCGCGCGGGAGAACGGGCCGACGCGTAAGGCTCTCGCTCTCTCTCTCTCCCACGCGAACGCTTGTAACCCCCTACTGCAAGCGCATCCATCCGCCCTGGGCGCAGGACAACACGAAGGCCGCGGTTTCCCCTTATTGTACTCCCCCTTTGTGTCCCGTCTCGCGCCGGCCCATCTGGGCTGGGACACGCAGCGACAATTTACTCGTCGGTCCAGGGACCCCCCGGGGTCGAAACGCCGACAATGTTGCAACACATAGGCATGATAATAACTTAATATACAATTACTCCACCTTATACCTTGTTCGGTTACAAGGAATGAAACTCCACCATAGATTTAATCCGGATCTGGATTGGGTGAATCTATACCGCACACCCAATCCCATTGTAGGATTAAATCCATCATTTAATCCATGTATCTCTTAAATCTAGTTATTCTTTTGATCCATGGATTCTAATATAAACTTGTGCAATATCTTAATAGATTTGTTTCATACCTAATAAGCTATGGATAGAATCTATGCCTTCTATAGTTTAAAAAATTTCCAAACCCTTGAGTTATAATCCTTGATGAGTTTAACCGAATAAAAAAAATCTAAGTAGCCTTAGATTATTTTGAGACATAAATTGTGATATGGATTTAATTCTAATCTATACTAATCTAGAGTTAGATTGGTGTAAACGTAACAAGATTTTATTACAAGGGCCGGGTCCATTCTGTGCCTGGTATAGAAGCTGACTGTTCTAGGCCGAGCACGACGATGAGGCCCGGATAGGCCGCCCAGCTACAGTTGTCTGCTCGTCTACGCGCCTACGCTTGCATCCGCTGCCCGTCAACGTCAACGAAGCGCAGCAACAGCCATCCAAACTATGCTGCTCTCGCATGCTACACTGCACACCACATGCATGATCTATCGCCATTGCCATGGCCATGGCCATCGTTTTATACTAGCTCCGAAACTGAAACTTAATGCTAGCTAGCTGGTATAAGTGATGAACTATAAACTAATGTCATAATGGGATCGGATCGACAGGAACTTGCTTTTGGACAGAGTAGTTGAGACACCGGCAGCAAGCTAGCTTGAACCACAGGCAATAAACAGCAAGTGGAAGCGTCTCTATATATACACTTAATCTATCTCTAGCATCTTACCCATTCATATATCATTATATCCATATTCAAACTCCACTCCACGAACAAAACTATCTATAGTACAAACAATACAAAACATTATTCTAAGTGACCATAGATAAACTGCTACACACAATATTAGATGTGGCCAATTGGCCATATTATTGCCTGCAAAGGAGTTGTATGGAGTCGTCCCTCCCACGTTCTTCATCTAACCGTTTCGTTGTCGTGTACGACATGCGTCCATTCACGGGTCTCCAGTTCGAGCTGTACAGTACAATCACTTGTTCCGTACTACGTGGATTTTTTTGTCTTGTCCAGATAGTAGGATTAATCTGGTCCCAACTTGGTTCCTTTACATATTTTTCAGCTGTTAAGTTATGCATGATTCCTTTAGTTGGTTCTCTCGGTCCATGCATGCACCAGCAGCCAGCCCGTCACTCTGTATCCATACAGATCAGAATTCTTAGTTTATCATATCACCATGTGCTGCTACCTACCGTCACTCTGTAGTTCATGTTACTACGTCCTTGGCCGGGCATGTACGTATACATATATATATAGCAACGGAATATTGGTATTCCTTTATTTGGAGATGAGCCGCAAAACGATGCACTGCATGCGCTTGAGTAGGTACCATAGCAGTAACAACCATAGAAACAATAGTGATAGGATATAAAGTTCAATGTCATTTTTGTTTATAATGCATTATTTATCTATGACTGTATGCACTAACCATGCATATGCTAGTAAGGTATGTGTGCATATGAACAATGAAATTTACCTTGATTGGTCGAATGAGGGGCATGCCATTCATATGATTTACAATCAACTCGTGTTGGAGAAGTCAGTAAAGTTCAACAATTCCTCTACTACAAAACCATGCTTCATCAAGTGGCTTGGAGAATATATCAACAAGTCTTCGGTACCCATATCTCAGTTGTGATAACGCCTTTTGTGTGATGATCTCTTATGAAGTTAGAACAAATATCAATATGATTCGTTCTTGAGTGTTGAACCAGGTTGGTGACTATCTTGATTGCACTTTCAATGTCATATAGCAAAGACACTTGTATGAACTTGATTTAATAATATAGCAATGTAGCTTTTATCCATAGTAGTTATGCACAAATTCCTACCAAAATATACTCGACTTTGGATGTTATAGTGCAACCAAATTTTGCTTCTTGGAAGATTAAGACACATGTGAACGTTAAAGTAATTGACATGTGCCAAAGGTGCTCTTTCTATCCACATTGCATCCCGCATAGTCAGATTTCAAATATCCAATCAGCTTAGATTGTGATCCTTTAGGATGCCAAAGTCCAACATCGGGTGTCTTCTTTATGTATATCAAAATCCTATTTGTTACTTTAAAATGAATTTCCTTTGGTGATGATTGAAATCTTGAACACATGCATACACTAAATATCAAGTATGGCCTTGATGCAGTCACATAGAGGAGGTTTCCAATTGTTTACTGATATAACTTGTGATCAATCACCACTTGTATATAAGTCCAAAGACACACTTGTATTAAAATTTATTAAATATAAGTTCTCATACCGAAAACCTTTGAATATGATATTTGATTCATCATCACTTCTACCTAGACATCATCAACTCAAAAGACACATTGATTCCAAATCACATAACTGAGCCACTCATAATTAGTCAAAGTTGAAAGATTCTACTAGTGGCACATTTTATATGTTCATGCCATTTGATATTACTATGTTTCCAAGTCCTTTGACCTTACCTTTGCCATTATCACCAAATGTAATCCTCCCAAATTCATCGTTGCCACTTGTGTCAATTGAATTGAACATTCTTTTATGTTCAGTCATATGTTAAGTGCATAAGCTATGAAGCACCCAATGCCTTCCATAGACCTTGTAATTTACCTATAAATAAAATAATTTTTTAGGTACCAAACTTGTTTGGGTCCTCCAAAATTAGTGACTAGATTTTTAGGCACCTATATTGCCTTCTGCTTTGGGCCAACTATAGGTGCACCAATGAATTTAGCTTTAACACCACTAGTGCCATTATAATAAAATCACAAAATCAATTTTAAACAAGGGATTTATATTTCTTCTTCTTTTTGCATGGTTTCTATAAGTGCCCAGCTTTCTTGCATTTGAGCAAAATTTACTATTTCCCTTCACAAAACTAGTTTTGAGTAGCAGAGGCCATCTTGGCATTCTTGGGGTGTATCCTAATATCTCTTGATAGAAAATCTTTGGATACCCGAACACTTGAGCTAGAGGGCCTCATGGCCATAGGATTTGCCTAAGGCATGAGTGAGCTATTTTACCTTCTTCCTAAGAGTTGCATTTTCATTAGTAAGTGAGGTATCACTAGTGATAATATCTCTCATGTATGATGAATGCTACAAGAACGATTAGTAGGAGCAATAATAATAGGACCAGAAGAAGTTTCATCAATGATTTTTCAAGTAACTCTTATGCTTGCTATTTCAATAGCCTCATTTTTTACGAAGATGAGTGGGATGAGTTTCTTTCAACTTCTCATGAGTTTCAATAAGAACCTTTTGAGTAGCTAGATGTTCCTCAAAGGATTGCTCAAGAGCTTTACGCTTATTGCACAATTGTTTGTATTATTCCTTCTTTTTGTTTAATAAGGAATAAGCCTCTTGTAATAGCTTAATGAGTTCCTCCTAAGAGGGCTCCTCTTCATCCTCACTTTCATTCTCACTATCACTCTTATCAAATTACACCTTAGGGCCCTTGGCGACAAAGCATGATGGAGTGTCAAAGAGGGAGGGCTTATTGTTGATGGTGATTCTTACAAGTGCTTTCTTCTTTGTATCATTCTTGTCATCATAATCATCATTACTATCGCTTGATGAAGCATTAGAGTCACATTGAACACAATATGCATGTCACTTTTAAATCTTCTTGACTACCATCTTCTTATATTCCTTGTCCTTATTTTCCTTCTTTTCTTCATCATTGTGAGGACACTCGACAATAATGTACCACACTTGGAGCACCTTCTATATTCTTTTTTTTGATGAGGACTTTGTTCTTCTTGTGCCATATTCGTTCTTCTTCATGAGTTTTCGAAACCGGTGCACGAAGAGAATGCTTTTTTATTTTCATCATTTGAACTTAACCCTTCATATTCACTAGATTCTTCCTTTTCTTGCTCTTGCCCTTGGATTAGGTGGTAGTTTGAATGCTATGCTCCTTTTATTATCATCTTCTTCACCATCCCTTTCCATAAGGTATGTGCCTTGAGCACATCGCCTGTTACCTAGGTATGGGCTATTTCTTCTAATCTGCCTTTTATGATGATGGTGACTAGAGTATTGAATCTTGGAGGCAAACATAACAAGCATCAATAAGAGAAGTTCTCATTGTCCACCTTGTGGCTCAATTTCCTTAGCTCATTTACAATGACATTGAGCCTATGGAACAATTTTGACACACTTTTATCTTCTTACATCTAGATTTTTACATATTTATCTTTGAAGATATATAACTTCCCTTCTTTCATCAATGGTCTGCTCTCATATGAATTTTAAAGTCGTTCTCAAACCTAATGTGCAAATTCCAAGTCTTTGATTGACTCAAAGATTTTTAGATCAAGTGCTTCATAGATCACATTGAGAGCTTGATCATTTGATTGTAAATTTTCATCTTCGCTTAGTGTTGGGCTCTTTATATCTAGCATTACAAAAGAATCATGCACAACACAAAGATAGTTAAGCAAGAATTGTACAACAAGTAGATAGATGTAAATGTGAGATTAAGTAAGGAGTGTAAATCAAATGGGGGCAAGAAGTGATATAAGATATATCCCTATGGTTTGGTTGCTTGTAAGCAACCTATGTCTTTGTTGTGGTGAGTCCAAGCTAGATGGTTCATGTGCTAATTAGCATCATACACCAAGCCATTGATGAGGGCATCATAAGAACTATACTAAAGGGACACTCTAATAATACACACATTCACAAAAGTTTCTCTTAGCAAAAATATCCCATGGGAAATGAACACAAAAGCCACTAACAATGATGATCGAAGCCAGCAATAATATTCAATAAACACTCAAAGGTCCCTTGACCTCTAGGCCATCTAGGTGACACCAATCACCAAGAGTAACAAGAGTAGAACTAGCTCAATCCACTCAACTAGTGCCACAATGTAATGCCCAAATTTTACATTAGAAAAACATAATGATATAAATAAATAAATACATTCAGGTTAGTGTTTTGGGAATTTTTCTTTTGAAACCTTTGAAAATTTATTAGTTTCCTTTTCTTTTCATAAATCAGATAATAATAGTCAAATAACCAATAAATAAATAAAGAAAAAAATACATATCATACTGAAGAAATTGTTGTGATGCATTTTATTGAAATAAAGAATCATAGTTTAGACTTGACCTCAAAATTTCAAATGAAAACATAGAATAGAAAATAGAAAGGAATTCCTTCCATGAGTAAATAACAAGGAAAATAATATGCAAAGAAAAATATATATGAGTGCTTATAATTCTTCCTACTGGAACTTTATTTGGGAATTTAACCTGGGTTTGAAATCACAAACAAATTTGAATTCAAATACTAGAGTTTGAAATATAGGGAGAAAAGATAAAAAGAAAAAGAATAGAAGACCTTGATGGGCCGACTGCCTCAGTTCTGGCCCACTTCTTCTTTACCTCGCGCGGCCCAGCTCCCACCACGGCGCCGACAGGCGGGACCGCCTTGTCAGCCGCACGACCCAAGCCTAGTCTTCTCGCTGTGCTCCGCTGCGACTGACCATGCGGGCCCACTGCCAGCCGCTCGTCACCCACACTCGCGCGATCGTTGCTGGCCACTGACTGGTAGGCCCGGGTGGTCAGACCTTTCCTCCCCACCGTATCGCAACAGACTCCGAATCCGGTCGCGCTCGCTGGATGTCCGCCAAGCTCGGCTGCGGCCGTTTCCTTGCCGGTGGAGCCGCCGGGAATCGCGGGTACGGACTTCACTGTCGAGGCGCTATAAAAACGTGAGCCGCTACCCCCCCCCCCTCGCCATCCTTAGCTGGGAAACAGAAGAAGAGAGAAGGGTGAGAAAGCGGGTGCCGCCGTGGGGTCTCCCATTGCGACGCCGGGTATACGACCTCGGGGTGGGGCCTTGGGTGCTCGGTGACCATCGGCCGGGTACGTGGATCCAGTCGGAGGGGGGATTGGCGCCCGAGAGTCCTTTGCGCGGTGTGAATTGCTCGCCGGAGCGACGACCACGCGGAGGAGCCGCTCGAGCGCGTGAATCGGTGGCTGTGCTGCCGCCGTGACGGTATGTGACCCTTCCCATGTTCGTTATGCTCTACTATACGTCCTGCGAAGCCTAGATTGTCGATTGGCGCACGGAATCGCCGGTGGGGGGTTCGCCGGAGTGCCCGTGCCGCGCGGTGTGCGCGCCCCGCCGCCTGGGATGCTCGAGGTTGGAGAGGACACGCCTGCCGTTGGATGTCGAACCTGTGGCTAAGATTAGATCAGGGATACCGATTCGACCGCGTCCACCTATGACCGTAGATTGGCGATCCGATGGTGGGGATCGGATCTGGGCTTCATTAAACTTTGGCCGTTCATCTTGGATCGTGCGGACCCTGCTCCGTACCGGTTCAGGGGACGCGCTGATGTAATCTGGGCCGCCGGCTTCAAATCGGACGGCCGAGACTCGCCCGTACCCCTTCGGTCTCGCGACTTTTACATAAGAAACCCCCTGGTTTCCAGGATTAAACCCGCCGTCCTGTGCGGGGGAGGACTGAGTCTTGGGCTTTATTGCGCTTAAGCCCCTGCGTTCCTGTTTGATTGAGGCCCAGTCCAGAGAGTTATAAAATCAAGAAAATGAATTAGAAAATGAGTTTTTAATATAAAAACAATTCATAGAATTTGTATAAATCATAGAAAATGCATATGAACTCCAAATTGGACCATTCAAGTTCCTATAATTTTGTAATATTATTCTCTATCAAATAGTGCCACTGTTTTTACATAAAAGTCACATTAAAATTTTTATCTTAATTAATCTTGTACTAAACACATAGGATCTTTGGAAATTCATAACTTAAAATCTATAACTCCAAAATTAATGATTCCTGTTCCTAGAATCTGATTTTAATGTGTAGAATATTAATATGTATTTTGTTTACATGTTTGGTGTGATGTTAATTTTGCCTATGCACTGCTTGTTTGTATTGCTACGTTTAGCAGTGAGGATACGTGTCACCTGAAGATCATCCTGGTACCTGGAATCTCAAGTCCCAGGCAAGTTGTGCCCTTGATCACTTCTTTTACCCAGTCATGTTCTGATTAATCATAATGATCTGCATAGGTTAATTTTGATGGGACCCAATAGGTTACCCTAGTTTGTCTATCTTTATGCCTTGTTTACCACTAAACTTTCTGGGTAGTACTGGCTAGTGCTATATGTGGATTTGGGCATTGAGATACATATTATTCATACTTTTGTTATCAGTTGTTATTTACTGTTCATGATAAGATCATTATGTTAATCGGAACATGGAGCGACCACCCGGGAAAACAGTGCTACCACAAGGGTTTAATGGGACGCCCTTGGCCGATTAATTAGGGAAGCTAGTGGAAGACTACCTTACCCGAAAGGGGCAAGGGCAGTAGGGGAGTGGTCAGTGTAGGGAGGCCCTCGGGAGGATTTTGCTGCGATGGCGGTCCTGCAAGGGATTCCTGCATTGGAGCTTCCTATAAACTGTAGCGGGTTTTCTGAAGCTAGTGGAACTTTGTAAAGGCCTCGTAGTGTTACCCTGCCTCGCCTCCTCGGTAGAGGTGTATGGGAAGTCGCGATCCCTTGGCAGATGGGTAACATGACTTGTGGGTAAAGATGCGCAACCTCTGCAGAGTGTAAAACTGGTATACTAGCCGTGCTCACGGTCATGAGCAGCTCGGACCCTCACATGATTAAATTATGGAACTAAATTCAATTTATCATATGCATTGCATCGCAGGTGATGTTGTTACTTTTGTTCTACTTCTTAATCGGGTTGGTATTTACTTATACTTAGTAACTGCTAATAAAATTTTGACCAACTTTAAAAGCAATGCTCAGCTCTAACCATCCTCTTTGGTAAGCCTTACACTTCACGTGAGCTCCCACCTTTGGCGAGTTCATGCACATTATTCCCCACAACTTGTTGAGCGATGAACGAATGTGAGCTCACTCTTGCTGTCTCACACCCCCACAGGTCAAGAGCAGGTACCACAGGATGAGGCGCATGGAGGATGCTTTGATGTGTTCATGAGAGGTCTAGGCCGTCGTCTCCCAGTCAACTTTGGGTTGCTGGACCGTTGTCTCCTTATAATGTAATTATCTATTTTGTATAGAACTCCTGTTATATAGTAAAGATGTGACATTCGATCCTGTGCCATGATTCATCATATGTGTGAGACTTGGTCCTAGCACACCTGGTGATTATGTTCGCGCCCGGGTCTTGGTGCCCCAAAACTCGGGTGTGACAGAAGTGGTATCAGAGGAATGTTGACTGTAGGACGAAACCTAGATAGAACTGGACAACCATTCTTTACTTACCCTTGCTACTCTGATTCTTTCTAAACTTTTCTTAATCTTTTCTCATCTATTTCCGCTTTACTCTGATTATCCTTACCTTTTCTTTCTAAAGACAAAACTTGGATTTCACACTTTGAAATCCTGTGCCTAATGTGATTTTAGGAATAGGAGAACTAATCTTAGGAACAAAAACAAAACTATTTTTGTAGGTATTTATACGCTTGAGTGATTGTTCTTATGATACTTGTCTGATTTGGATCTTTGATTGATTGTGATGGGTTGTGGAGTAATGTCCATAATTACATCTGCATATACATATAAACATAAATAGAATTTATAAGATAACTAGACAATCTAGATTATCCCCCCTTAGAAATATATATATATATATATATATATATATATATAGTATTCCGTATCTATCTCATCTTGACGTATTCTATCTTACCTTTGAACATTCACCTCGTACAACTAGATACCCTAGTCTTGACATAAAATATCTGGTCAAGCCCTACCAAAGAATCTTCAGTACATAACCAACTATTAGCTCATTCATTCCGCCTACCAAATGAGTCCCTTGCAAAACTATCTTACCATATGTATCTAACTCAGATGGTCAATACTAGGCGGGGAGGTGGAATTGATTTACCTCCTAATCGACACACTCAGCGGATATATAGACAACCCCAGCCACAGCCAGCAGAGATGAATCCTCCTAATCCTCCACCAGGCAGAGTTGATCCACTAATTGCAGCTCAAATGAAGATGATGCAGCAAATGGCTGACACTATGGCAGATATGCGCGCCCAAATGCAGCAAGAACGCCAGGAAATGCGCCAGGAAAGAGAGGATGCACGTCGGGAGATGCACCAAGAGCGGGAAGAGATACGCCAGGAGAGAAGGGTGCAACAACAGCAGCTGCAACAACAACTTCAACAACAACAGCAACAGCAACAGGTGCCATTTCCTCCACCCCCACCACCAGTTCCACCCCGAGATAAGCATCGGGAATTCATGAGCCACAAACCACCAACATTCTCCAACTCCACGGATCCACTACAAGCTGATGACTGGCTAAAGTCTATAGAGAAGATGCTCAACATAGCTCAGTGCTCGGACCGAGAGAAAGTACTCTACGCATCAGGTCGTCTTGCTGGTCCTGCTGCAGATTGGTGGGATGCGTACTGCGCTGCTCATGCTGCTGTCGATACAATTACCTGGGCAGAATTCTCCACACAATTCAGGAATTACCATATTCCTGCTGGACTCATGAAGATTAAGAGAAAAGAGTTTCTCTCCCTCAAGCAAGGAAGTATGTCCGTGAGTGAATATAGGGACAAATTCATCCAGTTATCTCGATATGCTCCTAGAGATGTTGAGGATGATGAGCAAAAGCAGGAGCTTTTTCTGGACGGTTTGATTGGACCCTTGCAATATCAACTGGTATCGCACACATTCCCATCCTTCCAAAGGCTACTTGACAAAGCTATTGCTGTAGAAAACAAGAGGAGTATATTTGGAGAGAAAAGAAAGGCTGCTAACCAAGGGCAGACTGGAAGTAGTTCCCGTCCTCGCTATACTACCACTCCAAGTACACCAGCTAGTGGCAGTCCTGGACAACAAACTCAACAGGCACCAACTGCTCCTCCAAAAGCAAGCACTCCAGCAGGACCCGTTGCTCCTAACACAACCACCAACCGGGCATGCTTCAAGTGTGGACAACCGGGACACTACGCCAACTACTGTCCCAACAGAGCTGCCTACACTACACCGGCTCCGATGAAGCAAGGACAAGCCTCAGCAGGAAAGAGTCAGCCCCTATCTATCAATCGGGGACATGCCCATCATGCAGAAGTAGAGGTTGAACCAGGTGAACTTGAAATTCAAGAAGAAGAGCCAGTTGAAGATGAAGTAGTCGAGGAAGAAGTCAACGAGCAACAAGAATAGAGATAAACATAAATATAAATACAGATATATATATTTCACTATTTGTAAGACCTAAATATTAGTTTAGCTATTAGTAGTATTTTACTATTTTGGTGGTAATAATAAGGTCTATTGACCCTATGTTTTGTGAAAGAATTATGCATCATGCCGAGATTTCTTTGATTGTGCATATGTTCCGAGAACAATATGAGTATACACCCCTTTCCTTACAAATCTCGAGGACGAGATTTTTGTTAAGGGGGGTAGGATTTGTAATGCCCAAATTTTACATTAGAAAAACATAATGATATAAATAAATAAATACATTCAGGTTAGTGTTTTGGGAATTTTTCTTTTGAAACCTTTGAAAATTTATTAGTTTCCTTTTCTTTTCATAAATCAGATAATAATAGTCAAATAACCAATAAATAAATAAAGAAAAAAATACATATCATACTGAAGAAATTGTTGTGATGCATTTTATTGAAATAAAGAATCATAGTTTAAACTTGACCTCAAAATTTCAAATGAAAACATAGAATAGAAAATAGAAAGGAATTCCTTCCATGAGTAAATAACAAGGAAAATAATATGCAAAGAAAAATATATATGAGTGCTTATAATTCTTCCTACTGGAACTTTATTTGGGAATTTAACCTGGGTTTGAAATCACAAACAAATTTGAATTCAAATACTAGAGTTTGAAATATAGGGAGAAAAGATAAAAAGAAAAAGAATAGAAGACCTTGATGGGCCGACTGCCTCAGTTCTGGCCCACTTCTTCTTTACCTCGCGCGGCCCAGCTCCCACCACGGCGCCGACAGGCGGGACCGCCTTGTCAGCCGCACGACCCAAGCCCAGTCTTCTCGCTGTGCTCCGCTGCGACTGACCATGCGGGCCCACTGCCAGCCGCTCGTCACCCACACTCGCGCGATCGTTGCTGGCCACTGACTGGTAGGCCCGGGTGGTCAGACCTTTCCTCCCCACCGTATCGCAACAGACTCCGAATCCGGTCGCGCTCGCTGGATGTCCGCCAAGCTCGGCTGCGGCCGTTTCCTTGCCGGTGGAGCCGCCGGGAATCGCGGGTACTGACTTCACTGTCGGGGCGCTATAAAAACGTGAGCCGCTACCCCCCCCCCCTCGCCATCCTTAGCTGGGAAACAGAAGAAGAGAGAAGGGTGAGAAAGCGGGTGCCGCCGTGGGGTCTCCCATTGCGACGCCGGGTATACGACCTCGGGGTGGGGCCTTGGGTGCTCGGTGACCATCGGCCGGGTACGTGGATCCAGTCGGAGGGGGGATTGGCGCCCGAGAGTCCTTTGCGCGGCGTGAATTGCTCGCCGGAGCAACGGCCACGCGGAGGAGCCGCTCGAGCGCGTGAATCGGTGGCTGTGCTGCCGCCGTGACGGTATGTGACCCTCTCCCATGTTCGTTATGCTCTACTATACGTCCTGCGAAGCCTAGATTGTCGATTGGCGCACGGAATCGCCGGTGGGGGGTTCGCCGGAGTGCCCGTGCCGCGCGGTGTGCGCGCCCCGCCGCCTGGGATGCTCGAGGTTGGAGAGGACACGCCTGCCGTTGGATGTCGAACCTGTGGCTAAGATTAGATCAGGGATACCGATTCGACCGCGTCCACCCATGACCGTAGATTGGCGATCCGATGGTGGGGATCGGATCTGGGCTTCATTAAACTTTGGCCGTTGATCTTGGATCGTGCGGACCCTGCTCCGTACCGGTTCAGGGGACGCGCTGATGTAATCTGGGCCGCCGGCTTCAAATCGGACGGCCGAGACTCGCCCGTACCCCTTCGGTCTCGCGACTTTTACATAAGAAACCCCCTGGTTTCCAGGATTAAACCCGCCGTCCTGTGCGGGGGAGGACTGAGTCTTGGGATTTATTGCGCTTAAGCCCCTGCGTTCCTGTTTAATTGAGGCCCAGTCCAGAGAGTTATAAAATCAAGAAAATGAATTAGAAAATGAGTTTTTAATATAAAAACAATTCATAGAATTTGTATAAATCATAGAAAATGCATATGAACTCCAAATTGGACCATTTAAGTTCCTATAATTTTGTAATATTATTCTCTATCAAATAGTGCCACTGTTTTTACATAAAAGTCACATTAAAATTTTTATCTTAATTAATCTTGTACTAAACACATAGGATCTTTGGAAATTCATAACTTAAAATCTATAACTCCAAAATTAATGATTCCTGTTCCTAGAATCTGATTTTAATGTGTAGAATATTATTATGTATTTTGTTTACATGTTTGGTGTGATGTTAATTTTGCCTATGCACTGCTTGTTTGTATTGCTACGTTTAGCAGTGAGGATACGTGTCACCTGAAGATCATCCTGGTACCTGGAATCTCAAGTCCCAGGCAAGTTGTGCCCTTGATCACTTCTTTTACCCAGTCATGTTCTGATTAATCATAATGATCTGCATAGGTTAATTTTGATGGGACCCAACAGGTTACCCTAGTTTGTCTATCTTTATGCCTTGTTTACCACTAAACTTTCTGGGTAGTACTGGCTAGTGCTATATGTGGATTTGGGCATTGAGATACATATTATTCATACTTTTGTTATCAGTTGTTATTTACTGTTCATGATAAGATCATTATGTTAATCGGAACATGGAGCGACCACCCGGGAAAACAGTGCTACCACAAGGGTTTAATGGGACGCCCTTGGCCGATTAATTAGGGAAGCTAGTGGAAGACTACCTTACCCGAAAGGGGCAAGGGCAGTAGGGGAGTGGTCAGTGTAGGGAGGCCCTCGGGAGGATTTTGCTGCGATGGCGGTCCTGCAAGGGATTCCTGCATTGGAGCTTCCTATAAACTGTAGCGGGTTTTCTGAAGCTAGTGGAACTTTGTAAAGGCCTCGTAGTGTTACCCTGCCTCGCCTCCTCGGTAGAGGTGTATGGGAAGTCGCGATCCCTTGGCAGATGGGTAACATGACTTGTGGGTAAAGATGCGCAACCTCTGCAGAGTGTAAAACTGGTATACTAGCCGTGCTCACGGTCATGAGCAGCTCGGACCCTCACATGATTAAATTATGGAACTAAATTCAATTTATCATATGCATTGCATCGCAGGTGATGTTGTTACTTTTGTTCTACTTCTTAATCGGGTTGGTATTTACTTATACTTAGTAACTGCTAATAAAATTTTGACCAACTTTAAAAGCAATGCTCAGCTCTAACCATCCTCTTTGGTAAGCCTTACACTTCACGTGAGCTCCCACCTTTGGCGAGTTCATGCACATTATTCCCCACAACTTGTTGAGCGATGAACGAATGTGAGCTCACTCTTGCTGTCTCACACCCCCACAGGTCAAGAGCAGGTACCACAGGATGAGGCGCATGGAGGATGCTTTGATGTGTTCATGAGAGGTCTAGGCCGTCGTCTCCCAGTCAACTTTGGGTTGCTGGACCGTTGTCTCCTTATAATGTAATTATCTATTTTGTATAGAACTCCTGTTATATAGTAAAGATGTGACATTCGATCCTGTGCCATGATTCATCATATGTGTGAGACTTGGTCCTAGCACACCTGGTGATTATGTTCGCGCCCGGGTCTTGGTGCCCCAAAACTCGGGTGTGACACACAAGGTGCAACAACTATATGTGATAAGCACTCCAATCTGACCTAAATGTTGAACTATAAGATGCAAGTTAGTAGAGTGTGTTTCTCTATCCCTAAGAGTTGCTCTCAAAAGCAAGGAGTGAAGGGATATCAGGTAAGGTTAGCTAAGGTTCATTTATAAACACTACTCGAAATCCAACTGTTATCTCTTGAAGGACTAAAATTTGGGGGCATCAGACATGTCCGATGCACCGCTCGTCTCCACACCGGGCATGTCTAGTGCCTTCTCGTTTGCTATAAACTAACCATCAACTGTATGTGGTAGGCATTCATTGCACTCATTGAACATGGCACAGAACATGCATAGTGCTTATTGAGTCGGAGTGTACCAACTGCATGCTCTTTGAGTGCCCTATCCGATGTGGTATCAGATGCCACATTGGACACGTCTAGTGTGCTATCGAGTTAAAATATGTATTTCATATGTTCTCTAAGTACCTGTCTAGTGGCACATCAAGCGCCTCACCAGATACATCTGGTGCACTATACCCTATACACACCAGTCACCATAGTACTCATATGAAAACACATAAAAAACTACATTTAAAGCATTTTTCATCTCTTCATAAGTGTGCCAACTCTCACATGTTTTGTCAAATATTATTAGAGCACAATTAACATTTATCTAAGTGTTTTCAGACAATATTTTGGCCTGGTCTCACATATGTCGCTTAGGCATATATGCAATGCATATGATTCCAACGCCTAGTTGTGCTAGATGATTGAGTTGTCGAATTGTATTCCCCCCTTAATAGTACAAACATCTATCCTAAATCCAATTATGCCCTCTATTGCATCTTGATTGATAAAACAAAATTGCCTAACTTATACCTTTGCATTGGGCTTTTGCATGTTGTTTTTCTCCTTCCTCTTTTTTATGTTGAGCTCTTGATCATCCTTTGTGGTCATCAACTTATTTTTCATGGTTGTCCCAATCTTGCTCAACCTTGGATATGTATTTTTCCTATCTTATTCATAATACTTGGTGTAGAGGTTAGTTCGCTGGCTATCTCAATTACCAAAACGACACATGAACTTTCAGAGGCAGGAGTGGGTCTACATCGGTAGTGCAGGGCGATGTCGTCGGTCAAACGAGAGACAACTTGCTAGGGAGGCAACACTCGTTGGGGGTGGATAGCACGTAGACGATTGGGAAGGGTGGTGCGCCGCCGGTAAAGACGAGCACGTAGGGGCTAGTGTGGATAGCGATGCAACGAGCGAGATTGTGTGAGGGTAAAGCAGTTGTTAGGTTGGGCCTACAAAGGGCCTAATCTCTGGTGGCTAGACCCGACTGTCCAAAATTAAATGCTAATTTTCGGTGGTCAAGACACCCTCTAATTTTTAGCGGGAGACTATTATTTTTAACCGTCATTATGGGCCACAAATAGGTTAGTTTTGGTGGTTCCATTAAACTGTAGAAAATAATGACCGAAAATATTTTGAATTCCTGTACCATATTAATTAGGGCTAGTTTGGGAATCCTATTTTTCTAAGGGATTTGTATTTTTTCATGAGAAATTAGTTTATTTTCCCTTGGGAAAATGAAAATCTCTTAGAATAATGTGGTTCCCAAACTACACCTTAGCGTATAATATTTACCCGGTTGACACTTGACAGTAGTACTAAAAACTCCAGCCAATCCGAATTCCATGAGTGCTCCAAACGCTTGTGAGTAACAACGACTTGTTGGCTTGTTGCCCATCTGGGCGACGATCTGATGTGGTTTTCATGCACGCATGCGTGCGTGTAATAACTCTGTCGGAATAGTTGACCGCCACCTAGCTAGGTCTAAAACAAATCGGGCACGCTGGCAAGTCACTAGCTAGTAGCTACACAAGAATTGGATCAATTAAGTGATCAACTAGACAACTGGTACTCATACTACTCCTATGTATATATACACAAGTAATGCAAAACAAAAAGGCATACTGTTGTGTTGTCATTGCAAGAAGCAAAGATGGCAGTGTCGAGAGGCCGCTTAACACTAGTGCTCATCCTCAGCCTCAGCTGCTGCTTCTCCTTCCCCACAGTACTATCCTCAGTTTCAGTTACCTCCGATGGCTTCCTCCAATGCCTGTCCGACAACATACCTGTCGGGCTCATCTACACCCAGGGCTCGAGCAACTTCACCGACGTGCTGGTGTCCTCCGTCCGGAACCCCCGGCTGTTCACCAGCGCCACGGTGAGGCCGCTCTGCATCGTCACGCCCGTCGACGCATCCCACGTGCAGGCTGCCGTGCGGTGCGGTCGCGCCAGTGGCGTGCGCCTCCGCGTGCGCAGCGGCGGGCACGACTACGAGGGCCTCTCGTACCGGTCGGAGCGGCCCGAGGTGTTCGGCGTCGTCGACCTGTCCAACCTCCGCGCCATCACCGTGAGCGCCGACGACGACGAGCGGACGGTGCCCCCCACGGCTTCGGCATCGGCATGGGTCGACTCCGGCGCCACGCTCGGGGAGCTCTACTACACCGTCGCCAAGAACAACCCGGAGCTGGCGTTCCCGGCCGGCATCTGCCCGACCATAGGCGTCGGCGGGCACTTGAGCGGCGGCGGCATCGGCATGATGATGCGCAGGTTCGGCCTGTCCGTAGACAACGTCCTCGACGCCAAGCTCGTCAACGCCAGCGGCGACCTCGTCGACAGGGCCGCCATGGGGGAGGACCACTTCTGGGCCATCCGGGGAGGCGGCGGCGAGAGCTTCGGCGTCGTGGTGTCGTGGAAGGTGGGCCTCGTCAAGGTCCCGTCCACAGTGACGGCGTTCAACATCGTCAAGACGGTGGCGGATCAGGGAGCCGTAGACGCCCTGACAAAGTGGCAGGACGTCGCGCCTGGCCTCCCCAGCGACATCACTATCAGGGTCATCATCCAGGGACAGCGCGCGACGTTCCAGTCCCTGTACCTAGGCAGCTGCAGCGACCTCGTGCCGGTGCTTAACAGCTCCTTCCCGGAGCTAGGCATGACGAGCGCCGACTGCCTCGAGATGACCTGGCTGGAGTCGGCCGCCTTCTTCCAGTTCTGGAACCGCCGCACGCCGGTGGAGGCGCTGCTGGACCGGAAGACCAGCCTGAGCACCTTCACCAAGAACAAGTCCGACTACGTCCGGCGTTCCATCACCAAGGAAGCGTGGGAGAGCATTTTGTCTTGGCTCACCATGGATGGTGCCGGGATGATCATCCTGGAGCCCCACGGCGGGTTCATCGGCACCGTCCCCGATGGGGCCACGCCGTACCCGCACCGGAGCGGCGTGCTGTACAACATCCAGTACATCACGTTCTGGTCGGCGGGCGGCGAACAAGCAGGCGCCACGGCGACGGCCTGGATCGGCAGCTTCTACGACTTCATGGAGCAGCACGTGAGCGAGAGCCCGAGGGAGGCGTACGTGAACTACCGGGACCTGGATATCGGCGAGAACGTGGTGGTCGACGACGTCAGCACGCTTGACAGCGGCAGGGTGTGGGGAGAGAAGTACTTCGCCGGAAACTTCCAGAGGCTCGCCGCGGTGAAAGGGGTGGTGGATCCGACCGACTACTTCCGGAATGAGCAGAGCATTCCGCCACAGAGCACGGCGAGCAGGCGTCGTCGAGGGATGTAGTTGGATTGAAACATGAGTTAGTGCGTTCGGTACATGGATTCTGCGGATCCTCCACGTGATATTAGGCTCTCTTTGAAGACCCGCTCCATAATTCTCTAGCTCCGAGAGTCAATTTTTTAATATAGTGATTCTGGGTGTGATTCTCGGTAACCGAAAGTGAATATTTGACGATAATCGTTTGTTAATAGGCTGTGAATTGATTCCTAAGGGGTTAAAGAGTGGGAAACAGGTTGAAAATAGTGGGAAGCGGGGCTCCCACTTTCTAATACAAAGTATAAACTAGATTCATTCCACTCTCACCGTGAAGCAGTTCAGATTTTTATTGTTTGGCTTGGCAGGGGCGGAGCTATGGGAGCTCTGCCAAACACCCCCTTACTCTATTTGAGCTCCTTGATACACAAGACAGAAACTGCAGCCCTCTGGCATTTTTTCCTCTCAAAATTGTCCAAAGATTGAGATAACTTATAAAAACCCCCTTCGACACTTACTGATCCGCGTGCAGCTGTATATTTGCAAAAAAAAAAAACGGTCACACCTCAGTCGTTGATCCTTAGACAAAGGGCTCAGAATTCATATTTGCATGTGTATTTGATACTATCGAGTATGGTAATTAGGGGTACCCAGATTTTACCCCTAAAACGAAATTAAACCCTAAGGACACCATTAAATTACGTTCCCCGAGGTCAAAGGATCAAGAGCCACGACTCACCCGAGGCCCCTCCCTCTCAGGGGTCTTTCCAAAACTACGCCTCGCTCGAGCCCGATCTCAGATGAGGCGAATGCTCGGCAGAATCTCCGTCCCGACCGAGGTCACCTCACACCAGGACAGTGATGTTCGCCTCGCCCGCGCCCGCCTCGGGCAAGAAGGACAAGCTTAAGGCAAGACTCATCCAAAGCTCGACAGGGACAACCGCATTCAATGTGCATACCTACCCCACTTAGGTCTTATCAAAGATTCACCAACTATGGTTAAGCGTGCGACCACTATACAAGCACGCCGTCTGCTAACTCCTGATGGGACGCGTAATACGATAGGGGCGCAGACTAGCCCTTGGGCACAAACTTCGTCTCGCCCAAAGCAGAACTCGCCCTCGGGACAAAACTATGCCTCGTCCGAGCCCGGCCTCGGCTACCTGGTCTCTCGCGAATCCACAGGAGACCAGTCCTTCAATTGTGACGCACGCCTTCGAATCTCAGAACGAGTTCAGTCACGATCTCGGGCGGACTTCTGCCTCGCTCGATCCCAGCTCTAACCTCAATATCTATGACAGAGGACACCCCAACGTTGTCAGATACTATGGAGCTGACGCACCTCTTAAGAAGCTTTTTCCCATACTTGGCACTGTGTCAACCACTATGGTATGGGCGACCCCTCGCCAGAGGGGGCTCGGGCACAGTGACCAAGCCCTTGGCCTCGGCTCTTAGCGGGAACCAGGCAAGCGCAAGTCAAACAACAAGTATAAGACCATCCCTCAGGCCATACCATCTACAGGGTCATGGAGACGCCTCCTCACAGTACACAGTTGTCGGGGACCATAATTAGGGGTACCCTCAAGACTCCTAAACTCGGCTGGTAACCACCATCAGCACAAGCTGCAAAGGCCTGATGGGCACAATACAGGTCAAAGCTCCATCCACTCAAGGGACACGATCTCGCCTCGCCCGAGCCCAGCCTCGGGCAGGAACAGTAGACCAAGGCGGATTCACGCCTCGCTCGAGGGCCTCCTCGAGCAACGGGCGCACCTTTGACTCGCCCAAGGCCCAGCTCAGGCAGGCTTCGCAGTGAAGCAACCTTGGCCAGATCGCCTCGCCAACCGAACGTATCGCAGGAGCATTCAATGCAAGGATCGCCTGACACTTTATCCTGACGCGCGCTCCTCAGTCGACAGGGCCGAAGTGACCGCAGTCACTTCACCTCGCCACTGACTGACCTGACAGGAAAACAGTGTCGCCTGCCCTGCTCCGACTGATGTGCCACCCGCCAGGGTGAGGCTGACAGCAATCAACTTCGGCATCAGGCGTCATAGGAAGCTCCGCCTCGCCCGACCCCAGGGCTCAGACTCAACCTCGACCTCGGAAGACGGTCTCCGCCTCGCCCGACCCCAGGGCTCGGACTCAACCTCGACGTCAGAAGACGGTCTCCGCCTCGCCTGACCCCAGGGCTCGGACTCAACCTCGACCTCAGAAGACGGTCTCTGCCTCGCCCGACCCCAGGGCTCGGACTCAACCTCGACCTCAGAAGACGGTCTCCGCCTCGCCCGACCCCAGGGCTCGGACTCAACCTCGACCTCGGAGGAGTCACCACCTCGCCTGACCTTGGGCTCGGACCGACCACGTTACAGGGGGGCACATCATTACCCTACCCCTAGCTAGCTCAGGCTACGGGGAACAAGACCGGCGTCCCATCTGGCTCGCCCCGGTAAACAAGTAATGATGGCACCCCGCGTGCTCCCATGACGACGGCGGTTCTCAGCCTCCTACGGAAGCAAGGGGACGTCAGCAAGGACCCGACAGCCCCGACAGCTGTACTTCTACAAGGCTCAAGCGCTCCTCCGACGGCCACGACATCACATGCACAGGGCACTAACACCTCTCCGACAGCCACGTTGGCATGAACATAGGGCCCTAGCTCCTCTCTGCCGGACACGTTAGCACATTGCTACATCCCCCATTGTACACCTAGACCCTCTCCTTACATCTATAAAAGGAAGGTCCAGGGCCCTCGTACAGAGGAGGGTGGTCACGCGGGAAGGACGGGCCGACGGACAGGCTCTCCCCCTCTCTCGCGAACGCTTGTAACCCCCTACTGCAAGCGTATCCGCCCTGGGCGCAGGATAAACACGAGCCGCGGTTTCCCTCTACTTCTTCCCCCTCGTGTTCCATCTCACGCCGACCCATCTGGGCTGGGGCACGCAACGACAATTTACTCGTCGGTCCAGGGACCCCCCGGGGTCGAAACGCCGACAGTTGGCGCGCTAGGTAGGGGCCTGCTGTGTGTTGACGAACAGCTTTCTGTCAAGCTCTAGATGGGTAGTCTCCAGCAACCTCTTCAGCCCGGGACGCTACTCTGTTTCGGGAATCTCGAGTTCATGTCCCTCGACGGCAGCTACGACATGGTGCTCCTTCCTCCGCCGCACGACAACGACAATGGCGGCTGTCAGTCCGCCCGGCGGCGGCGGAATCGACGACGTCTTCCCCGCGTGGCGGAAGAGCAGCATTCGGGTCTGTCCCGTCACGTTCCCCGCCGCAGGAGGAGGAGGCGGAGCAACCATGGCCAAGCAGGAGACGGCGCCTCGTTGGCTGTTGAGCGAGTCGACGACGCTGGCACCCCAGCGGGGGACACGTCGGGCATTGATCTCGCGTCTGAGACAAAGACGAGCGTCGTTTCCTGAGAGCACCTAGAGGGGGGGGGTGAATAGGTGATCCTGTGAAACTTAAACTTATAGCCACAAAAACTTGTTAAGTGTTAGCACAATAATCGCCAAGTGGCTAGAGAGGAGTCTCAACAAAACACAATACCACAAGAGATCAAACACAGAGATGACACAGTGGTTTATCCCGTGGTTCGGCCAAGACCAACGCTTGCCTACTCCACGTTGTGGCGTCCCAACGGACGAGGGTTGCAATCAACCCCTCTCAAGCGGTCCAAAGACCAACTTGAATACCACGGTGTTTTGTTTTGCCTTTCAATATCCCGTTTGCGAGGAATCTCCACAACTTGGAGCCTCTCGCCCTTATACTTGAGATTCACAAGAAATTCAGAGTAAGGGAGGAAAGCAACACACACAAATCCACAGCAAAATGCACACACACACGGCCAAGAATCGAGCTCAAAAGACTATCTCAAAGTTCTCACTAGAACGGAGCTCGAATCACTGAGAATGACAAACGAATGCGCAAAGACTGAGTGTGGATGATCAAGAATGCTCTAAGGTTGCTTGGTTATCTCCTCCATGCGCCTAGGGGTCCCTTTTATAGCCCCAAGGTAGCTAGGAGCCGTTGAGAGCAAATCTGGAAGGCCAATCTTGCCTTCTGTCGTCGGGTGCACCGGACAGTCCGGTGCACACCGGACACTGTCCGGTGCCCGATTTCCTTCCTAAAATGGCGCTACCGACCGTTGCAGATCTGGGAGCCGTTGGCGCACCGAACATGTCCGGTGCCCCCTTCCGACCGTTGGCCCGGCCACGTGTCGCGCGCAGATTCCGCGGCCGACCGTTGGCCCGGCCGACCGTTGGCTCACCGGACAGTCCGGTGCACACCGGACAGTCCGGTGAATTTTAGCCGTACGCCGTCGGCGAATTCCTGAGAGCGGCCACTTCACGCCGAGCCAGCCTGGCGCACCGGACACTGTCCGGTGCACCACCGGACAGTCCGGTGCACCCAGACTGGGCAGACTTTGGCTGCTCGAGCCATCTCTCCTCCAACTCGATTTTTTCTGTTTCCAGCACTTAGACACAATACATTAGTCCATAAAACAATGTACTAAGTCTGAGAAACATACCTTTATCCTTGATTTCTACTTTGTCCACCATTTTACAATTAGGCACCTGTGTTGGGCACTAAATCACCAAAATACTTAGAAATGGCCCAAGGGCACATTTCCCTTTCAATCTCCCCCTTTTTGGTGATTTATGCCAACACAACATAAAGCAAGTAGAACAAGTACAAAAACACTTCAAATAAGAACTCAAATTATTTTGATTCAATTTTGACATATATGGATCACTCTATGCCACCACTTGGTTTGTTTTTGCAAATCAAACTCAAATTCCTATCTCTAAGTCAAAATCACTTGTAGAGACATAAGGAGAGGTTTTCCAAAGAAATTTGATCAAAGATTTCAAAAACTCCCCCTTTTTCCCATAATCAACACTTCTCCCCACAAGAGGCCAACTTTTGACATAAGAGACAATAAAAGAGTTTTGACAAATCAAAAGCTCTAATCTACTATTTTCAAAATTTCTCAAGTGGTAGCTGATCCATTATTGCTTTGGCCTTTATTTTCTCCCCCTTTGGCATCAAGCACCAAAACGGGATCAATCTTGGCCCTATAACCCCATTGCCTCACCAAAATCTTCAATTAAGAGCAAGTGGCAATAAGAGTTCATTAGATGAACTTGGAATAGGTTACCCTTTCATCGGAGTGCAGTGGAAGTCCAAGTCTTTCATGGTCCAAGTCCACCTTTTCCCTTTCAATTCTCCTTTGAGACTAAAACAAGCAAACTCAAGCATATGGTTAGTCTCAAAGGGTCAAGTTGTAACACATCTGTCACACCCAGATTTTAGGGGTCCAAAACCCGGGCGCGAACATAAACACCAGGTATGCTGGGACCAAGTCTCACACATATGATGTATAGTGGCACAGGATCGAATGTCACATCTTTATATATAACAGGAGTTCTATACAAAATAAATAATTACATTATAAGGAGACAACGGTCCAGCAACCCAAAGTTGACTGGGAGACGACGACCTAGACCTCTCACGAACACATCGCAGCATCCTCCAAGCGCCTCATCCAGTGGTACCTGTTCTTGACCTGTGGGGTGGTGTGAGACAGCAAGAGTGAGCTCACATACGTTCATTGCTCAACAAGTTGTGGGGAATAATGTGCATGAACTCGCCAAGGGTGGGAGCTCACGTGAAGTGTAAGGCTTACCAAAGAAGATGGTTAGAGCTGAGCATTGCTTTTAAAGTTGGTCAAAATTTTATTAGCAGTTACTAAGTATAAGTAAATACCAACCCAGTTAAATAGTAGAACAAAAGTAACAACTTCACCTGCGATGCAATGCATATGACAAATTGAGTTTAAGTTCCATAATTTAATCATGTGAGTGTCCGAGCTGCTCATGACCGTGAGCACGGCTAGTATACCAGTTTTACACTCTGCAGAGGTTGCGCATCTTTACCCACAAGTCGTGTATCCCATGTCGCCAGGGTTTGCAAGGCCCTTAGACACTTCCGAGGTGAATGGCTAGGGATCCACTACGAGGCCTTTACAAAGTTCCACTAGCTTCCGAAAACCCGCTACAGTTTATAGGAAGTTCCAATACAGGAATCCCTTGCAGGACCGCCATCGCAGCAAAATCCTCCCGAGGGCCTCCCTACACTGACCACTCCCCTACTGCCCTTGCCCCTTTCGGGTAAGGTAGTCTTCCACTAGCTTTCCTAATTAGTCAGCCAAGGGCGTCCCATTAAACCCTTGTGGTAGCACTGTTTTCCCGGGTGGTTCTCCATGTTCCAATTAACATAATGATCTTATCATGAACAGTAATAATAAACATATAACAAAAGTGTGATCATGAATAATGTACCTTCATACCCAAAACCACATAAAGCACTAGCAAGTACTACCCAAAAGGTTCAGTGGTAAACAAGGTATAAAGATAGACAAACTAGGGTAACCTATTGGGTCCCATCAAAATTAACCTATGCAGATCATTATGATTAATTAGAACATGAGTGGGTAAAAAGAAGTGATCAAGGGCACAACTTGCCTGGGACTTGAGATTCCAGGTACCAGGATGATCTTCAGGTTCTCGTGGCCTCACTGCTAGTCGTAGCAATACAAACATACATGGTATAGGCAAAATTAACATTACACCAACCATAAGAACAAAATACACATTAATAATATACATATTAAAATAAGATCATAGGAACAGGAACCATTAATTTTGGAGTTATAGATTTTAAGTTATGAATTCCCTGTGATTAAAATATGATTAAATGATAAATAAATTTTCTGACAGAGTTCATGTCAAAACAGAGACACTAAATGATGAAAAATATTATTACAAAATTTTAGAAACTGGAATGGTTCAATTTGGAGCTAAAATGAATTTTCTATGAATTATCTAAGTTCTAGCAATTATTTTCATATTAAAAATCTATTTTCTATTTTATTTATTCAATTTAAACGATCACTGGACTGGGCCTCATTTACTGGGAAGCACAGGGTTCTCGACACAAGATTCCCGAGACTCAGTCAACAGTGCCCATGGACGGCGGGTTTATTATGTGAAAACAGGGGGTTTCTTTTGTTAAATGCGCGGCCGAAGCGGTACCAGTGGATCTGGGCCGTTGGATCTGAAACGAGGCGCCTAGATTAGATCCGGCGTATTATGCGAACCGGTATTCAATCCGGGCCGCAGGATTCGCGATCTACGACCCATATTTTAAGTAAACGTGACTGCCCCAGGGCCATTCGATCAAAATCAAACGGATCCGATTCCATGCACGAAGCGTTACTCCCTCTTCTAATCTCGGACGTCCGCTCCACGATCAACGGCCCCCATCGTTTCTCCCAATCCCGCCCCAAACACGGCGGCGCCACCGCACTTCAACGGCGGAGAAGTCCGGTGAGCAGGCAACACGGCGCAAAAGCAGGCCAAAACCCATACGGGGGTGTACAAAACGCGTACAGGGTCGAGGCGGACAGGATAGGGAGGTTCTCACCGAGAATTTCGCCGCCACGAGCTCTGACCACGGTGCGACGCGGAATCACGGCGGCGCAGCGGCTCCGGTGAGAAATTAGCCAACCACGAGACCCAGATCGAGCCCCAGGAAGACCCGCCTAGATTCGTAGTGCACCAGGGAACCACCAGAGGCAGGGGCGACGAAGCGGGGGCGGTCCACGTCGGAGGCGGCTATACGGCGGGCTGCAAGTCGACGGTGAGAAATCCCTGTGGCGGCAAGGCACTCCCCCGGCCGTAGATGCCCCACACAACCTTGTTGAGCTCCGCGCTTTCCCCCGAGTGGGTTCCCTTGGCCGGACCGACAGCCAAGGCGAGAATCACCCACGGCCGCACCCACCTTGCTTCCAAGCTTGCGGCGGCCACGATGTTTGTGCTCGGATGTGGGTACAAGTGGATGAGATGAGGGGGGGTCACGACGGTCGTCTTTTATAGCCCAGGGAGCAGCGACCCCAACCGGATTCTACGCGCCAGAGCGCGGAGTCCGCCTGCAATTGCGCGGAGGTCGTTTCTGTCGCGCGAAGAGGACGAACCCGACAAGTGGGTCCCGCTTGTAAGTGGCCACGCGCGGAGTGAACGGCACGAGGGAGAGGCTGGCCAGTGGGCCCATGATGTCGGCGACGGGTAACACTTGCGCGCGGGTGGGAATGGATCGTGGGCCGCGCAGACTCGGTTTCGGCCCAGAAGTGTTTTCCCATTTTTGTTTTCTTTTTCTTTTTATTTTCCTTTTCCTTTTTGATTTATTTTCTTTTCATTTGAATCTCTAATTTGAATTTGAATCCTGTTATGAACTTCACCTTTGAGTCAAATGTACCAACTCAAATCTGTACAAGAATAATATATATATTATAATTATTTTTATTCACATAGTAATTTCTTCCTTCTCTTTTCTCTTTTACATATTATTTCTAAAACCCCAAAGTGCAACTTTGGGTTAAATTCAAATCTCCATCTCATTATTGTACTTCTATTATCATTATTTTATTATTATATTAACTAAGTAATGTTTTCAACATGAAGTACACACACCACATTATTATTTGAGTGTGTAGTTAGGTTAAAGGTATATTCAAAAGTTCTCCCTTTGTTTTGATAGGAACATTTTTCCAATGTCTAATCTTTATTATGATTTATTTTAACCATTGTTATTTTATTATGATCATTTACCTTTAAAAAGGGTGAATTATAAAGTTTAATTATTTATCAATGGTACTTTGCTCAGATTTCTTCTACCAATCCCAAATTCAGAATTTGGGTGTTACAACATCTCCCCCTAAAACTGTGCATCACTTTGCAACGGACTTGTGAGGTCCAGGGAGTGTTTGTACAACTTGAGCACCATACTTAACAACAAAATGCAAAAAGGAACATGATCAAAAGCATAAATACATGTATGCTACAATTCAATCCAAGTTCGGCGAATCTAAGACATTTAGCTCACTACGCAGCCTGCAAAAGGTCTTCTCATCTAGAGGCTTGGTAAAGATATCGGCTAGCTGGTTTTCGGTGCTAACATGAAACACTTCGATATCTCCCTTTTGCTGGTGGTCTCTCAAAAAGTGATGCCGGATGTCAATGTGCTTTGTGCGGCTGTGCTCAATAGGATTTTCCGCTATTCGGATAGCACTCTCATTGTCACATAGGAGTGGGACTTTGCTCAGATTGTAGCCAAAGTCCCTGAGGGTTTGCCTCATCCAAAGTAGTTGCGCACAACACTGTCCTGCGGCAACGTACTCGGCCTCAGCGGTGGATAGGGCAACGGAGGTTTGTTTCTTAGAGTTCCATGACACCAGGGACCTTCCTAAGAATTGGCACGTCCCCGATGTACTCTTCCTATCGACCTTACATCCAGCATAGTCGGAATCTGAGTACCCAATCAAGTCAAAGTTAGACCCCTTTGGATACCAGATCCCGAAGCAAGGCGTAGCGACTAAATATCGAAGAATTCGCTTCACAGCCACTAAGTGACACTCCTTCGGATCGGATTGAAATCTAGCACACATGCATACGCTAAGCATAATATCCGGTCTACTAGCACATAAATAAAGCAAGGAACCTATCATGGACCGGTATGCTTTTTGATCAACGGACTTACCTCCTTTGTTGAGGTCGGTGTGTCCGTCGGTTCCCATTGGCGTCTTTGCGGGCTTGGCGTCCTTCATCCCAAACCTCTTTAGCAAATCTTGTGTGTACTTCGTTTGGGAGATGAAGGTGCCGTCCTTGAGTTGCTTCACTTGGAACCCAAGGAAGTAGTTCAACTCGCCCATCATCGACATCTCGAATTTCTGCATCATTACCCTGCTAAACTCTTCACAAGACTTTTGGTTAGTAGAACCAAATATTATGTCATCGACATAAATTTGGCACACAAACAAATCACCATCACATGTCTTTGTAAAAAGAGTTGGATCGGCTTTCCCAACCTTGAAAGCATTAGCAATTAAAAAGTCTCTAAGGCATTCATACCATGCTCTTGGGGCTTGCTTAAGTCCATAGAGCGCCTTAGAGAGCTTACACACGTGGTCGGGGTACCGTTCATCCTCGAAGCCAGGGGGTTGCTCCACGTACACCTCCTCCTTGATTGGCCCGTTGAGGAAAGCGCTCTTCACATCCATTTGGAACAACCTGAAAGAATGGTGAGCGGCATATGCTAGCAAGATACGAATTGATTCTAGCCTAGCCACAGGAGCAAAAGTCTCCTCAAAGTCCAAACCTGCGACTTGGGCATAACCTTTTGCCACAAGTCGAGCCTTGTTCCTCGTCACCACCCCGTGCTCGTCCTGTTTGTTGCGGAACACCCACTTGGTTCCCACAACATTTTGCTTGGGACGAGGCACCAGTGTCCAAACTTCATTGCGCTTGAAGTTGTTGAGTTCCTCCTGCATGGCCAATACCCAATCCGGATCTAGCAAGGCCTCCTCTACCCTGAAAGGCTCAATAGAAGAGACAAAGGAGTAATGCTCACAAAAATTAACTAATCGAGATCGAGTAGTTACTCCCTTGCTAATGTCACCCAAAATTTGGTCGACGGGATGATCCCTTTGAATCACCGCTCGAACTTGGGTTGGAGGTGCCGGTTGCGCTTCTTCCTCCATCACGTGATCATCTTGTGCTCCCCCTTGATCACACGCCTCCTTTTGATGAACCTGTTCATCGTCTTGAGTTGGGGGATGCACCGTTGTTGAGGAAGAAGGTTGATCTCGTTCATCTTGTTCCTGTGGCCGCACTTCTCCAATCGCCATGGTTCGTATAGCGGCCGTCGGAACATCTTCTTCATCTACATCATCACAATCAACAACTTGCTCTCTTAGAGAGCCATTAGTCTCATCAAATACAACGTCGCTAGAGACTTCAACCAAACCCGATGATTTGTTGAAGACCCTATATTCCTTTGTATTTGAATCATAACCTAATAAAAACCCTTCTACAGCTTTGGGAGCAAACTTAGAATTTCTACCCTTCTTCACTAGAATGTAGCATTTGCTCCCAAATACACGAAAGTACGATACATTGGGTTTGTTACCGGTTAGTAGCTCATACGAAGTCTTCTTGAGGAGGCGATGAAGGTAGACCCTGTTGATGGCGTGGCAAGCCGTGTTCACAGCTTCCGACCAAAAGCACTCGGGGGTCTTGAACTCTCCAAGCATCGTCCTTGCCATATCGATTAGCGTCCTGTTCTTCCTCTCTACCACACCATTTTGCTGAGGTGTGTAGGGAGCGGAGAACTCGTGCTTGATCCCTTCCTCCTCAAGAAACTCCTCCACTTGAAGGTTCTTGAATTCGGACCCGTTGTCGCTCCTTATCTTCTTCACCTTGAGCTCAAACTCATTTTGAGCTCTCCTTAGAAAGCGCTTGAGGGTCCCTTGGGTTTCAGACTTATCCTGCAAAAAGAACACCCAAGTGAAGCGGGAAAAGTCATCAACAATAACTAGACCATACTTACTTCCTCCTATGCTCAGATAGGCGACGGGTCCGAAGAGATCCATATGTAGCAGCTCCAGGGGTCTTGATGTTGTCATCACATTTTTGGTATGATGAGAGCCTCCCACCTGTTTCCCTGCTTGACAAGCTGCACAAGGTCTATCTTTTTCGAAATGAACATTGGTTAGACCTATCACGTGTTCTCCCTTTAGAAGCTTGTGGAGGTTCTTCATCCCCACATGTGCTAAGCGGCGATGCCACAGCCAGCCCATGCAAGTCTTAGCCATTAAGCATGCATCTAGACCGGCCTCTTCTTTTGCAAAATCAACTAAGTAAAGCTTGCTGTCTAGTGCACCCTTAAAGGCTAGTGAACCATCACTTCTTCTAATGACAGACACATCTACATTTGTAAAAAGACAATTATATCCCATATTGCATAGTTGACTAACAGATAGCAAATTGTAACCAAGAGACTCAACTAAAAACACATTGGAGATTGAGTGCTCATTAGAAATTGCAATTTTACCTAACCCTTTTACCTTGCCTTGATTCCCATCACCGAATATAATTGAATCTTGGGAATCCTTATTTTTGACGTAGGAGGTGAACATCTTCTTCTCCCCCGTCATATGGTTTGTGCATCCGCTGTCGATAATCTAGCTTGAACCCCCGGATGCATAAACCTGCAAGGCAAATTTAGGCTTGGGTCTTAGGTACCCAACTCATGTTGGGTCCTACAAGGTTAGTGCAAATATCCTTAGGGACCCAAATGCAGGTTTTGTCTCCCTTGCATTTTGCCCCTAACTTCCTAGCAACTATTTTCCTATCCTTTCTACAAATAGCAAAGGAAGCATTTAAAGCACAATAAATTGTAGAATGTTCATTCACTACTTTCCTAGGAGCATGAATAATATTCTTTCTAGGCACATGATGAATAGCATTTCTCCTAGACATATTTCTACCATGCATATAGGAAGAACTAGAAGCAAACATGGCATGAGAGTCAAAATCATCATAAGCATTATAACTCCTATAAGCATTTCTAGTTTGTCTCCTATCATGATATATAAAAGCATGGTTCCTTTTAGTACTACTAGCCATAGGAGCCTTCCCTTTCTCCTTGGCGGAGATAGGAGCCTTATGGCCTATCAAGTCCTTGGCTTCCCTCTTGTAGCCAAGTCCATCCTTAATTGAGGGGTGTCTACCAATCGTGTAGGCATCCCTTGCAAATTTCAGCTTATCAAATTCATTCTTGCTAGTCTTAAGTTGGGCACTAAGACTAGCCACTTCATCATTTAGTTTTGAAATTGAAACTAAGTGTTCACAACAAGCATTAATATCAACATCCTTACACTTAGTGCAAATTTCAACATGTTCAACACAAGAGTTAGATTTACTTGCTACTTCTAGTTTAGCATTTAAATCATTAATTTCACCTTTTAAAGAAGAAATGGTTTCATTACAAGTAGAAAGTTCACAAGAAAGCATTCCATTTCTTTTAACTTCTAGAGCAAGTGAATTTTGTGCACTAACAAATTTATCATGCTCTTCATATAAAAGATCTTCTTGTTTCTCTAAGATTCTATCCTTTTCATTCAAGGCATCAATCAATTCATTAATCTTAGCTATCTTAGTTCTATCCAATCCCTTGAATAAACTAGAGTAATCTATTTCATCCTCACTAGACTCATCATCACTAGAAGAATCATAAGTATTAGCATTACGAGTGATTACCTTCTTCTCCCTTGCCATGAGGCAAGTGTGATGCTCGTTTGGGAAGAGGGCCGATTTGTTGAAGGCAGTGGCGGCGAGTCCTTCGTCGTCGGAGTCGGACGAAGAGCAATCCGAATCCCACTCCTTTCCAAGGTGTGCTTCGCCTTTGGCCTTCTTGTAAACCTTCTTGTTCTCTCTCTTCCCATTCTTCCCTTGCTCCTGGTCACTATCATTTTCGGGACAGTTAGCAATAAAATGACCAACCTTACCACATTTGAAGCATGAGCGCTTCCCCTTTGTCTTGGTCTTCCTTGGTTGCCCCTTGCGACCATTTAGCGCCGTCTTGAATCTCTTGATGATGAGAGCCATCTCTTCATCATTGAGCCCGGCCGCCTCAACTTGCGCCACCTTGCTGGGTAGCGGCTCCTTGCTCCTTGTTGCCTTGAGAGAGATGGGTTGAGGCTCATGGATTGGACCGTTCAACGCGTCGTCGACGTATCTCGCCTCCTTGATCATCATCCGCCCGCTTACGAATTTTCCGAGTACCTCCTCGGGCGTCATCATCGTGTACCTGGGATTCTCACGAATATTGTTCACGAGATGAGGATCAAGAACGGTAAAGGACCTTAGCATTAGGCGGACGACGTCGTAGTCCGTCCATCGCGTGCTTCCGTAGTTCCTTATTTTGTTGATGAGGGTCTTGAGCCGGTTGTACGTTTGGGTTGGCTCCTCTCCCCTTATCATGGCGAATCGTCCAAGCTCGCCCTCCACCAACTCCATTTTGGTGAGCATGGTGATGTCATTCCCCTCGTGAGAGATCTTGAGGGTGTCCCATATTTGCTTGGCATTGTCCAAGCCGCTCACCTTGTTGTACTCTTCCCTGCACAAGGACGCTAAGAGAACAGTAGTAGCTTGTGCATTTCTATGGATTTGTTCATTTATGAGCATAGAGTTATCCGAGCTATCAAACTTCATTCCATTCTCTACAATCTCCCAAATGCTTGGATGGAGAGAGAATAAGTGACTACGCATTTTGTGACTCCAAAATCCGTAGTCCTCCCCATCGAAGTGTGGAGGTTTGCCAAGAGGAATGGAAAGCAAATGCGAATTCGAACTATGTTGAATATGAGAATAATCAAATGAAAAGTTCGAATTGACCGTCTTTTTGTAGTCATTGTCGTCGTCCTTTTGGGAAGAGGAAGATTCGTCGCTGTCGTAGTAGACGATCTCCTTGATGCGTCTTGTCTTCTTCTTCTTCCCTTCTTTGCGTCTGTGCCCCGAGCCCGAGTCGGTAGTCTTGTCGTCCTTTGGCTCGTTGACGAAGGACTCCTTCTCCTTGTCGTTGATCACGATTCCCTTCCCCTTAGGATCCATCTCTTCGGGCGGTTAGTCCCTTTCTTGAAGAGAACGGCTCTAATACCAATTGAGAGCACCTAGAGGGGGGGGTGAATAGGTGATCCTGTGAAACTTAAACTTATAGCCACAAAAACTTGTTAAGTGTTAGCACAATAATCGCCAAGTGGCTAGAGAGGAGTCTCAACAAAACACAATACCACAAGAGATCAAACACAGAGATGACACAGTGGTTTATCCCGTGGTTCGGCCAAGACCAACTCTTGCCTACTCCACGTTGTGGCGTCCCAACGGACGAGGGTTGCAATCAACCCCTCTCAAGCGGTCCAAAGACCAACTTGAATACCACGGTGTTTTGTTTTGCCTTTCAATATCCCGTTTGCGAGGAATCTCCACAACTTGGAGCCTCTCGCCCTTATACTTGAGATTCACAAGAAATTCAGAGTAAGGGAGGAAAGCAACACACACAAATCCACAGCAAAATGCGCACACACACGGCCAAGAATCGAGCTCAAAAGACTATCTCAAAGTTCTCACTAGAACGGAGCTCGAATCACTGAGAATGACAAACGAATGCGCAAAGACTGAGTGTGGATGATCAAGAATGCTCTAAGGTCGCTTGGTTATCTCCTCCATGCGCCTAGGGGTCCCTTTTATAGCCCCAAGGCAGCTAGGAGCCGTTGAGAGCAAATCTGGAAGGACAATCTTGCCTTCTGTCGTCGGGTGCACCGGACAGTCCGGTGCACACCGGACACTGTCCGGTGCCCGATTTCCTTCCTAAAATGGCGCTGCCGACCGTTGCAGATCTGGGAGCCGTTGGCGCACCGGACAGTCCGGTGCCCCCTTCCGACCGTTGGCCCGGCCACGTGTCGCGCGTAGATTCCGCGGCCGACCGTTGGCCCGGCCGACCGTTGACTCACCGGACAGTCCGGTGCACACCGAACAGTCCGGTGAATTTTAGCCGTACGCCGTCGGCGAATTCCTGAGAGCGGCCACTTCACGCCGAGCCAGCCTGGCGCACCGGACACTGTCCGGTGCACCACCGGACAGTCCGGTGCACCTAGACTGGGCAGACTTTGGCTGCTCGAGCCATCTCTCCTCCAACTCGATTTTTTCTGTTTCCAGCACTTAGACACAATACATTAGTCCATAAAACAATGTACTAAGTCTGAGAAACATACCTTTATCCTTGATTTGTACTTTGTCCACCATTTTACAATTAGGCACCTGTGTTGGGCACTAAATCACCAAAATACTTAGAAATGGCCCAAGGGCACATTTCCCTTTCATTTCCCCGCATCACGCCAACCCCAAGCGGACGGATGACGCCAGCACACTCGCGAAGGACTTGCCAGGCGTTAGCCTCGTACCTGAGATGACGGTGCAGTCTGTCCCCAACGAGGCTTCGTCACCAACCATCGATCGAGAGGTACCGCCCGTTTTTCACCTTGTGCATTTTAGATTCAGCTTCGATCCACCAAGCGATCCTGCTTCGGTGAGCGCTTTCATAAAGGCATACCCTAACCTTCCGGGGTACCATATGTGGTCAACCTGGGACCGACTGACGGCCGGCTCGACCTACGGGCCCCCGGGTTCCGAGGAAGACGACGAGCCCGACTCTGGTTGGGATTTCTCTGGGCTTGGTAGTCCTAGCGCCATGCGAGACTTCATGACCGCATGTGACTACTGCCTCTTCGATTGCTCCGATGGTGGCCACAGCCTTGACGATGAAGGTTGTGGCCCATGTCGTGAATGTTTCCACGTCGATCTAGGGGGTCCCGACGAAGGCAACCACCTTGGTATGCCGGAGGACGGCGATCCCCTAGGCCTGCGCCTCGCGTTAACATCCTTTGGGAGCTAGCTGTGGTCCCAGTCCCTGCGGGGGGTCAGGACACACAGCTCGAGCAAATCCGCGAGATGTAGGCCAGACTCGACGAGGAAGCAGGACAACTTGTGCAGCTCCGGCAGAACATCGGGCAAGAGTGGGCAGGCCGAGCACCAGCCGGAGAAGCACGTCATCTGCCCCAGGACGTCTAGCACCGCATCGCTGACGATGCCAGGGCAAGGCTGCCCCCGACTTCTAGTGGGGTCGGCCAGAACCTGGCTGCAGCGGCAATACTACTCCGAGCGATGCCGGAGCCATTCACCATCGAGGGGTGACGTATCCAAGGAGAACTCAAGAATCTCCTGGAGGATGCCGCGGTCCGATGGGCTGAGAGCTCTGCCTCCCGAAGGCAAGGGTACCCCTCGGAGCATCGCGCCGCGACTTCCCGATTCATGCGGGAAGCCTCGGTCCACACCGGGCGCACACGGGACGCGACGCCTGCAGCCCCGGGTCGCCTCGGCAATGAGCACCGCCGCCTCAGCCGTCGAGCCCGCCTCAACGAAAGGGTGCACCGAGGCTACCACCCCAGGCTTGGGGGACGCTACGACAGCGGGGAGGATCGGAGTCCCTCGCCCGAACCACCCGGTCCACAAGCTTTCAGCCGGGCCATACGACGGGTGCCATTCTCGACCCAGTTCCGAGCCCCGACTACCATCACCAAGTACTCAGGGGAAACAAGGCCGGAGCTGTGGCTCGCGGACTACCGGTTGGCCTGCCAGGTAGGTGGAACGGACGATGACAACCTCATTGAAAGTCTCCTAGAGGGGGGTGAATAGGGCAAAACTGAAGTTTACAACTTAATCACAACTACAAGCCGGGTTAGCATTAGAAATAATAATAAGTCCGAGAGAGAGGGCGCAAAACAAATCACAAGCGAATAAAGAATATGACACGCGGATTTGTTTTACCGAGGTTTGGTTCTTGCAAACCTACTCCCATTTGAGGTGGTCACAAAGACCGGGTCTCTTTCAACCCTTTCCCTCTCTCAAATGGTCCCGTGGACTGAGTGAGCTTCTCTTCTCAATCAATTTGGGAACCAAACTTCCCGCAAGGACCACCACACAATTGGTGTCTCTTGCCTTGATTACAATTGAGATGATCACAAGAAAGAATGAGAAAAAGAAGCAATCCAAGCGCAAGAGCTCAAAAGAACACAACAAATCTCTCTCACTAATCACTAAAGCCTTGTGTGGAATGGGAGAGGATTTGATCACTTTGGTGTGTCTTGTATTGAATGTCTAGCTCTTGTAAGTAGTTGGAAGGTGGAAAACTTGGATGACTTGAATGTGGGGTGGTTGGGGGTATTTATAACCCCAACCACCAAACTAGCCGTTTGGTGGAGGCTGCTGTCGCATGGCGCACCGGACAGTCCGGTGCGCTACCGGACAGTGTCCGGTGCGCCAGCCACGTCACCTGGCCGTTGGGTTCCGACTGTTGGAGCTCTATCTTGTGGGCCCGCCTGGCTGTCCGGTGGTGCATCGGACAAGCCCTGTAGGCTGTCCGGTGTGCCACCCGCGCGTGCTCTGACTTCTGCGCGCGCTGGCGCGCATTTAATGCGCCTGCAGTCGACCGTTGGCACGAAGTAGTCGTTGCTCCGCTGGCTCACCGGACAGTCCGGTGTGCACCGGACATGTCCGGTGAATTATAGCGGAGCGGATTCCCGAAGCTGGCGAGTTCAGAGTCGCTCTCCTCTGGGGCACCAGACACTGTCCGGTGGTGCACCGGACAGTCCGGTGAATTATAGCGAAGCGCCTCCAAAAATTCCTGAAGGTGTGGAGTTCAACTAGGAGTCCCCTGGTGCACCGGACACTGTCCGGTGGTGCACCAGACACTGTCCGGTGGCACACCGAACAGTCCGATGCGCCAGACCAGGGCACACTTCGGTTATCCCTTGCTCTCTTTGTTGAACCCTTTTCTTGGTCTTTTTATTGGCTCAGTGTGAACCTTTGGCACCTGTATAACTTATAGACTAGAGCAAACTAGTTAGTCCAATTATTTGTGTTGGGCATTTCAACCACCAAAATCAATTAGGAACTAGGTGTAAGCCTAATTCCCTTTCAATCTCCCCCTTTTTGGTGATTGATGCCAACACAAACCAAAGCAAGTATGGAAGTGCATAATTGAACCAGTTTGCATAATGTAAGTGCAAAGGTTACTTAGAATTGAGCCAATATAAATTCATAAGATATGCATGGATTGTTTCTTTCTTATTTAACATTTTGGACCACGCTTGCACCACATGTTTTGTTTTTGCAAATTGTAAATCCATTTCAATGTTCTTTTGCAAATAGTCAAAGGTAAATGAATAGGATTTTGAGAAGCATTTTCAAGATTTGAAATTTTCTCCCCCTATTTCAAATGCTTTGCCATTGACTTAAACAAAACTCCCCCTCAATTGAAATCCTCCTCTTAGTGTTCAAGAGGGTTTTACAAAATTTTTGAAGATACTTTCCCCCCTTTTGAAAACTCATTAAGATACCAATTTGAAAACTTCATTTTTAAAATTCGTTGGTGGTGGTGCGGTCCTTTTGCTTTGGGCTAATACTTTCTCCCCCTTTGGCATGAATCGCCAAAAACGGATACTTTGAGTGAAATATAAGCCCTTTAAAACTACTTTCTCTCCTTTTGGCAAACAAAATATGAGTGAAGAGTATACCAAAGACGGAGAGTTGCACGGAGCGACGACGAAGGATGAGTAGAGTGGAAGCCTTTGTCTTCGCTGAGAACTCCAATTCCCTTTCAATCTATGACTTGGTTTGAAATACACTTGAAAACACATTAGTCATAGCACATGAAAGAGATATGATCAAAGGTATAAAATTGAGCTATGTGTGCAAAAATATCAAAAGAAATTCCTAGAATCAAGAACATTTAGCTCATGCCTAAGTTTGGTAAATGTTTGTTCATCTAATGGCTTGGTAAAGATATCGGCTAATTGTTCTTTGGTGTTAATGTAAGCAATCTCGATATCCCCCTTTTGTTGGTGATCCCTTAGAAAATGATACCGAATGGCTATGTGTTTAGTGCGACTGTGTTCAACGGGATTATCTGCCATGCGGATTGCACTCTCATTATCATATAGCAAAGGAACTTTGGTTAATTTGTAACCATAGTCCCTGAGGGTTTGCCTCATCCAAAGCAATTGCGCACAACAATGGCCTGCAGCAATATACTCGGCTTCGGCGGTAGAAAGAGCTACGGAATTTTGCTTCTTTGAAGCCCAAGACACTAGAGATCTTCCCAAGAACTGGCAAGTCCCCGATGTGCTCTTTCTATTAATTTTACACCCTGCCCAATCGGCATCCGAATAACCAATTAAATCAAATGTGGATCCCCTAGGGTACCAAAGGCCAAACTTAGGAGTATAAACTAAATATCTTAAGATTCGTTTTACGGCCTGTTGGGAGCCTTCGTCCTCCGAAGGTCCTCAAAAACATAATTTGACAATATTTTCCAAGTGAATTATATGAACAGGTATCTTCGGACTCAGATCATGAACATGGAGTACGGTCAGAACGAAGCTCAAGCCAGACGAAGGGGGATTGAGATGAAGGATGGGCTGATTACCAAGCTGTACGAAGGATGGTGCACAACCGAAGCTATGCGCAGAAAGCTTCGTCGCAATAGCAGAAAGGGGAACCGACTTAAAGATGAAAAGACTACTTAGGCCTTGATAGATTCCCATAAGTCATTAGCAAATGTAATGGACATGAATGTAATTTTGCATGGGCTACGTCCCACGCCTATAAATAGATGAACAGTACTCCCGTACTGTTCACGCTGACTTGGCATTTGCTTTCCGTCATCCTTGTACTTTTGCCTTCCTGCAATCCGAAGGTACACTTGTAATCTGAAATCATTTCTATTTTTATATGATAATAAAATAGAAATGACGTTGTGATAATATTTAAATGTTTATATTACTTTTTATGTTGTATGTAAGTTCTTCGTCACAATTTATTATGCTTACGAAGATATGTTATTTGTGACCTTCGTCCGGAACACATTATATCCCGAAGGGAAATAATGTTTCAAGGGACGAAGGACTTTATCACTTAACACTTTTTATGTTGCCTTGTTCTTAATCCGAAGCATTTGAGAACAAGTCCCCAACATTGGCGCCCACCTCCGGTGAACTCACTTCCACTTTGAGTTTTTGAACACCTTCGGAAGCCATAAACCTTCGCTATGGCGCCGAAGAAAGCTTCAGCGACTGGTGCTACAGCCCTGCAACCGCTGGACCCCAATCAGGAGACTCTCTCTCTTCGGGAGGCCCGAAACCAGAAGAGGAAGGCTGTCAGCCCAACGCCTCAAGAGGATGAGTTAGATCAAGAGATCAGAGATATGGAGATGCTTCATCAACAGGTGCAGAGGAAGAAGGAAAAGATGGCCAGGCTAGCTGAACTGCAAAGGCAGATAGACGAAGCTTCTGAAGAAGTTCGCCATCTTACTCACGATGAGCAGAACCGAAGGCCTCAACAAAAAGACCTTCATCAGGAGGGTTTCTTCAACGAAGATGACTGGTATGACAATTTCCATCATGGAAATTTTGTTTTCGATGATGCTTCTCCCCTGTCCGCTGAGCTGCAGGCTACACCTTGGCCTTCGTCCTACAAGTCGCCCCAGCTTCCTATATTCGATGGCCATTCAGACCCGAAGCAGTTTTTGATGAGCTACGAAGCAACAGTATCTTTGTATGGTGGCAATGCTGCAGTCATGGCAAAGTCTTTTGTTATGGCTGTCAGGAGTGTTGCTCAAACCTGGTATTCCTCCCTTCGACCAAGAACGATCACTTCATGGCAAAAACTGAAGGATATGTTGTTAACCAGCTTTCAAGGGTTTCAGACGAAGCCGGTCACTGCTCAAGCCTTGTTCCAGTGCACTCAGGATCATGAAGAATACCTTCAGGCGTATGTCAGAAGGTTCTTGCGTTTGAGGGCGCAGGCACCAACGGTGCCCAACGAAATTGTCATTGAGGCCATGATCAAGGGACTTCGGCCTGGACCTTCAGCTCAATACTTTGCTAGGAAGCCTCCTCAAACTTTGGAGAAGCTGCTCCAGAAGATGGACGAGTATATTCGTGCCGACAACGATTTTCGCCAAAGAAGGGAGGAGGCTTTCAGGTTTTCTGAAATGACCAGGGGCTTCGGAGGAAGATTCAATCCGAGGCATGTCAGGTCCATCCACAATACTCAAAATGATGATAAGGGGAGTCAGCAGCACAGGCCGCAGTGCTCCTCACAGGCTTCGGGGCAACAGCAAAGTTTCTTCCGGCCACCAGCTCCAAGAGGCAGAGGCGCCAGGGGCTTCAGCGGAAGATTTGGAGATCAACCAAGGAGAATGTTTTGCTTGTTCTGTGGTGAAAACAAGGGCCATACCACCAGGATGTGCCATGTTACCATCCAGAAGCAAAAGGAGATAGCCGAAGCTGCAGCACAACAAGTTCATCCGAAGCAGGTCATGCATACTGCTTCGTACCGTCCGCCTTACATCCCAGAATACGTAGGCAACCACCCTGCAGTTTCTGTTGCTTCGGCGAGTCAACCTCAAGCTTCCTGGCAACAACCTCCGCCTCCACCACCGCTGCAATAGGGCCAACAGCCGGAAGGGAGCCAATATGCTCCACACCAAAGGGATCTCAGAGAACAATCCGAAGCTCGCACAGTCAATAGCACTGTGCCAGAGTCGAAGCACATCTATTGACAAATATCCTACCCTGATAGCAGTTTTTTCCATTTAGTTCTATTTTCTGTGTAATAAAGAACATTTTTCAGTTTTCATGTAATAGTTTCGTTGTTTGCCACAAGGAAAATTTGTTTTCTCAGGCTCAAGTTGCTGAAGCTTTAAGATTTGCGATAACAAGGAGGACCTTTCGAATTATCAAAAATCCTTCGAAGCAACAAAAAGTCGTTCTAAGGAGCGCAGAGTAAGTTTGCTGAAGTCACAAAAAGCCGTTCTAAAGGGAACGCAGTGTAAGTTTTCTGCTCCAAAGTCGTTCCAAAGGGAATGCAGAGCATACAGCGAAAAGTCAACGCTGATACCGCCTAAGTAAAAGGCGAAGAAGCTCCAAAGTCATTCCTAAGGGAATGCAGAGCTTACAGCGAAAAGTCAACGCTGATACCGCCTAAGTAAAAGGCGAAGAAGCTCCAAAGTCGTTCCTAAGGGAATGCAGAGCTTACAGCGAAAAGTCAGCGCTGATACAAAAATATTGTGTGTTTTACGGGGATATGTGTGTATCTTCGAACAAATGTCATCAACATAACATAACACCATCACATCATTTTGCATAGCATAAGCATCATACATCATGTTGCATATGGCAAAAGAAGGGGACACAGTATCAACTTTCGAAAGGATGCTTTGAGAAAGTGAAAATCGTGCTAAGTCACAAGGGGATACAATATTGATCTTCGGAATATAGCTTCGGAGAATATTTTCACGAAGCTTGGATATCCTTCATCAGAGCACTATGAACATTGTCGTGATGCATAAGTTTTTCTATCTTCACGAAGCATGAAAAGAAGGGAAGGTGTTTTTTCGCCGAAGGCTCAAAAACGGTACGTATGTAAAGTTTCATGCATCGTAAAGAATCGAATCATTAAAAGCAAATATATCACAGGGTTACAAAATGTCACACATATTTCATTTCAGAAGTCTTTACAATAGTGCTTAATCTTCTCTTAAAACAACTTCGGCAGCTTCGTTCAGGAGTCGGTTAACAACTTCATCCATGATAGCTTCAGCCATCTTTTTAATTTCTTCGTCTCCTTTCGGGTGAGGGCCCGGAGACGCTTTAGTAGGATCTGAAGGAGGACATGATACGGCCACATTGCTATTACAAATTGTGAACGAAAGTTTAAAATCAAAAATTACAACACAATAAAAACCATTAGCTAATACCTATTTGCCCTTCGGGCTCTGAGCTTTTGTCAGCGGCCTTAGCTACTTCTCTAGCGTCGTGAATGCCCTTCTCACTCTTCTGAATAATTTCTCGGGCCATTTCTCGGCCACCATTGTCCCAGACGTCGGTGAAAAATTTTCCACCAGCCTGGCTAGCTTCGGCCGAGGGATCTTTAATATCTTCAGGAGATAAGCTGGCTTCGGATTGCGCAAGAGCCTTAACATGATCGCAACCTTTTTTCTCCAGCATAGTAGCAATCCCCCTGGCACCCGAGAAGGCACAAATGTCTCCGCGACTGTTTAGAATTTCTTCGAAGGCTTCAGCCTCATGGCTGATCCATTCGATCGGTCCTTCTGGGTTACCTCTCACAAAATCTTCCTCACTCGAAAATGCGCCAACGCTGGCGAAGCTGGTTTTTATCTTCTTTACACATTCCATGGATTTTTCGTAGCACCTTTTCTTAGAAGACCGAAGCTCTTCAACGGTTCCTTCCAAATGATTAGCCCATTGGTCGCTACATTCCCGCCTCGTTTCTTCAAGTATGCGTTCTTCTTTCGCCCGGGCCAATTGCTTCCGAAGATCGTCAATCTCATGCTTTTGAGCTGCAACTTGTGCTTTAAATGCAGCTTCGTTCTCCTTTATTTTATCCACCAATGTAACTAGAATTTTGTCCTTTTCTAAGGCTTCGTTCCTTAGTTTGATAACCTCTGTCCGAAGGTTGTTGAAAGCAATTTCATAGCTTTCGTCTTCGGCATTCTTTTGCGCTCTCAGCGCGTTGCTTAGTATTAAGCCCTATATGTAAAAAGTTAGTATAAGAATAAAACAATAGATTTCGAATCATAAATTTTCAAAAACGCGCAATTCTCGCACCTTCAGACTATTATAAGCAAGGCTATCCGCAAGATCCTCCTTCGTCATAGCGCATAGTCCAGCTTCAAGCTTTGGAAACCCCATACTCCTAGCCATCTCCCGGCAGACAGATAATTCTTTGTTGTCAGGGAGGCAGTATAGGAAGTCATCTTCGTTTGTCCCATTGAACACTAGTGCCCCCTTCGGATATTTTAATTCTCTGGCATAGTGATTGGCTTCATAAATCTCTTCTTCAGATAATTTCTTCCCCGAAGCATGTCGCACAATGTAATCGCATATGTTGGAAGGTGCTTCGGGGGCAGCAGTGTCAATTTCTTCAACCAAAATTGGCTCTGACATTTTTTCTTCGGTTTCCAAAGGTTGTTCCTTGGTGGGCTCTGAAGGCCCAGCTTCAGCTTCAAGTTGTTGCTTCGAAGCTTCAGCAACTAAAGCTTCAGTAGACACTTCAGAAAGTTCAACAGTCTTTTTTAGAGTTATGCTTGAAGACTTAATTGTCTCCAAAACATCTAGCACGTTCACCATTCTTTTTCTTTTCGGGGTCACCGATGGACCCTTTTGATTTTTTATTGTCTCAACACTTGCTGAAGGACTTAAGATTTCCAATATTTTTGGTCCTTCAATTCTCGGTTTTTCTGTCTTCTCTGCTGAAGGTGCTTTAGTTTTTTCTTCGATCTTCAGCACTGGAGCTGGCTCTGTAGTTTCAGTGGCCAAAGAGACTTCACCGATAAATTTAGGCACTGTGGCCGGCTCAATAAAACGTGCCCGGTGGGTGAGCACCTTCATCTTTTTTCTTTGCGGCGCTGGCTCACTAGAAGCACCTGTGGCAACTTCTGTTGCAGGAGAAGTATTTTTTCTTTTGCGGCCTGGCACCGGATAATGATAGTCAGGGTAGACAAACCCGATTGCATCAAATACCCGGTTGAGCCTCTTCTTCTTTCGGCCTCCGAAGGCTGCCGATAATGCAGTATTCTCGGCCTTCGAATATACCCCAAGCAGTTCGTCACTTAAGGTTTCAATGCTTTTTAACCAGTCGTCATCAGGTTCAACAAACTTATCCCCGTATTTGAATGTGTATTTTAGTCTGACCAGTCCACCTTCGTCAGACTCTTTGATGGTCTCCTTCGGCATTTCCCACTTTCCTGCAAGTGGCCACACCCTGAAGGCAATATGCTCTTGGACCAGATCCCTTGTCCCAATAAAAGAGCAGATTACGCCGAAGGCTCTTTGGCATTCTTCGGCCGCTTCATCCATTTCAACCTTCGGCTTTCGGAGTCCGAAGCGTTGCCAGATAGGGCGCATAATGATACTTTTAACATCTTCCTGCGCTGTCAAGTCATTCTTTACATAGATCCATTCTGTCATCCAGGCACCGGGCCACCTCTTCCGAAAGGTTGGCACGGGGCAGCTTGACCCGGAGCGGGCACCGAAGCTGTAACAACCAAAGTTGTTGTGATATTGTTCTTTCCCCCAGGGCTTCGTCTCATATACCAACTCATGAATTTTGCAAAAGCTTTTAGCATTTGGTTCTAAACCTTGGCTTCTCACAGCCCAGACAAAGAATCCCATTCTTATGATAGCTTCGGGAGTAATTTGATGAAGGTAGATTTGAAATGTCTTCAGGACTTCGACAACAAAGCTGCTTAGGGGAAACCGAAGCCCAGCCTTGAGAAAGCTTCGGAAGATCACGACCTCATCTTCTTCGGGGGTAGGAGAAGTTTTTTCTCCAGCATCAGCCCTCACAATAGATATATCTCGAAAATATCCCCCCCTCATATTGTCAATATGACTCTGCTTAATAGTGGTTTTCCCGAAAACCAAGTGACTTGGCCGCCATGGTCGATCTTCGGACTCTCCCCCGCCGCTTTCTACATCATAACTGTCGCTGTCACCAGTATCTTCAGATAAACCTTCTAAAATCTCTTTGGTGATCTTTTCTGTATTGGTCTTCGACATTGCCTCAAGAAAGCCCAGGTTCTTCTCTTCAGAGAGACTTAGCTTCATCTCGACACCAGCCTTCTTCTCCTCAGACATCCCTTCGGAAATCTTACTTCTCGCTTCCGAAGCTTAAAACTAGGAAAGAAAACAAATATTTTTGGGCAGAAAGCTTTATAAGCAGGAAAAACAGATGGCAAAGAGAGCGTGCCAAATCAAATGTGGCGGGCTCCTATTTATACACTCGATATGACGGAAACTGTGTGGTCCCAGATGTCAGTGACTTTTGCTATTCTAGCAAAGGGAAGGTGTTTTTTCGGACCTTCGGCTTAAGGCCTTCGTCCATATCGCAATCTGAATTTATCACTAACAAATTAATATTGCGAGGGGCTACTGTTGGGACCTCAAAAACATAATTTGACAATATTTTCCAAGTGAATTATATGAACAGGTATCTTCGGATTCAGATCATGAACATGGAGTACGGTCAGAACGAAGCTCAAGCCAGACGAAGGGGGATTGAGATGAAGGACGGGCTGATTACCAAGCTGTACGAAGGATGGTGCACAGCCGAAGCTATGCGCAGAAAGCTTCGTCGCAATAGCAGAAAGGGGAACCGACTTAAAGATGAAAAGACTACTTAGGACTTGATAGATTCCCATAAGTCATTAGCAAATGTAATGGACATGAATGTAATTTTGCATGGGCTACGTCCCACGCCTATAAATAGATGAACAGTACTCCCGTACTGTTCACGCTGACTTGGCATTTGCTTTCCGTCATCCTTGTACTTTTGCCTTCCTGCAATCCGAAGGTACACTTGTAATCTGAAATCATTTCTATTTTTATATGATAATAAAATAGAAATGACGTTGTGATAATATTTAAATGTTTATATTACTTTTTATGTTGTATGTAAGTTCTTCGTCACAATTTATTATGCTTACGAAGATATGTTATTTGTGACCTTCGTCCGGAACACATTATATCCCGAAGGGAAATAATGTTTCAAGGGACGAAGGACTTTATCACTTAACACTTTTTATGTTGCCTTGTTCTTAATCCGAAGCATTTGAGAACAAGTCCCCAACACGGCCCTAAGGTGAGCTTCCTTAGGATCGGCTTGGAATCTTGCACACATGCATACGGAAAGCATTATATCCGGTCGTGAAGCACATAAATAGAGTAAAGAGCCTATCATCGATCGGTATACCTTTTGATCGATGGTTTTACCTCCCGTGTCGAGGTCGAGATGCCCATTGGTTCCCATGGGTGTCTTGATAGGCTTAGCATCCTTCATCCCAAACTTGTTTAGAATATCTTGAATATACTTCGTTTGGCTAATGAAGGTGCCCTCTTGGAGTTGCTTCACTTGAAATCCTAAGAAGTACTTCAACTCCCCCATCATAGACATCTCGAATTTTTGTGTCATGATCCTACTAAATTCTTCACATGTAGATTCGTTAGTAGACCCAAATATAATATCATCAACATAAATTTGGCATACAAACAAATCATTGTCAAGAGTTTTAGTGAATAGAGTAGGATCGGACTTTCCGATTTTGAAGCCATTATCTATAAGGAAATCTCTTAGGCATTCATATCATGCTCTTGGGGCTTGCTTGAGCCTATAAAGCGCCTTAGAGAGCCTATAAACATGGTTAGGATACTCACTGTCTTCAAAGCCGGGAGGTTGCTCAACATAGACCTCTTCTTTGATTGGTCCATTGAGGAAGGCACTCTTCACGTCCATTTGGTAAAGCTTGAAGCCATGGTAAGTAGCATAGGCAAGTAAAATTCAAATTGATTCTAGCCTAGCTACGGGTGCATAGGTTTCTCCAAAATCCAAACCTTCGACTTGTGAATACCCCTTGGCCACAAGTCGGGCTTTGTTCCTTGTCACCACACCATGCTCGTCTTGCTTGTTGCAGAAGACCCACTTGGTTCCTACAACATTTTGATTAGGACGTGGAACTAAATGCCATACCTCATTCCTAGTGAAATTGTTGAGCTCCTCTTACATCGCCACCACCCAATCTGAATCTTGAAGTGCTTCCTCTACCTTGCGTGGCTCAATTGAGGAAACAAAAGAGTAATGCTCACAAAAATGTGCAACACGAGATCTAGTGGTTACCCCCTTATGAATGTCGCCGAGGATGGTGTCGATGGGGTGATCTCGTTGATTGCTTGGTGGACTCTTGGGTGTAGCGGCTTTCGAACTTGCTCATCCTCCTTGTCTTGATCATTTGCATCTCCCCCTTGATCATTGCCGTCGACTTGAGGTGGCTCATCTTCTTGATCTTCTTCTTCATCATCTTGAACCTCATCCTCATTTTGAGTTGGTGGGGATGCTTGCGTGAAGGAGGATGGTTGATCTTGTGCTTGAGTGGGCTCTTCGGATTCCTTAGGATACACATCCCCAATGGACATGTTCCTTAGCGCGACGCACGGAGCCTCCTCATCATCTAGTTCATCAAGATCAACTTGCTCGGTTAGGAGTTCATATGATGTCTTCTTGAGGATTCGGTGTAGATACAACCGATTGATGGCGTAGCATGCGGTGTTGACCGCTTCGGCCCAAAACCGATCCGAAGTCTTGTACTCATCAAGCATGGTTCTTGCCATGTCCAAAAGAGTTCTATTCTTCCTCTCCACTACACCATTTTGTTGTGGCGTGTAGGGAGAAGAGAACTCATGCTTGATGCCCTCCTCCTCAAGGAAGCCTTCAATTTGAGAGTTCTTGAACTCCGTCCCGTTGTCGCTTCTTATTTTCTTGATCCTTAAGCCGAACTCGTTTTAAGCCCATCTCAAGAATCCCTTTAAGGTTTCTTGGGTATGAGATTTTTCCTATAAAAAGAATACACAAGTGAAGCGAGAATAGTCATCCACAATAACTAGACAGTACTTACTCCCGCCGATGCTTATGTAAGTGATCGGGCCGAATAGGTCCATGTGGAGGAGCTCGAGTGGCCTGTCAGTCGTCATAATGTTCTTGTGTGGATGATGAACACCAACTTGCTTCCCTGCCTGGCATGCGCTACAAACCCTGTCTTTCTCAAAGTGCACATTTGTTAGTCCCAAAATGTGTTCTCCCTTTAGAAGCTTGCGAAGATTCTTCATCCCAACATGGGCTAGTCGGCGATGCCAGAGCCAACCCATGTTAGTCTTAGCAATTAAGGAAGTATCGAGTTCAGCTCTATTGAAATCTACTAAGTATAGCTGACCCTCTAATACTCCCTTAAAGGCTACTGAATCGTCACTTCTTTTAAAGACAGTAACACCAGTATCCGTGAAAAGACAATTGTAACCCATTTTACATAGTTGAGAAACAGAAAGCAAGTTGTAATCTAAAGAGTCTATAAGAAAAACATTGGAAATGGAATGGTCAGGTGATATAGCAATTTTACCCAATCCTTTGACCAAACCTTGTTTTCCATCCCCGGATGTGATAGCTCGTTGGGGATCTTGGTTTTTCTCGTAGGAGGAGAACATTCTTTTCTCTCCAGTCATATGGTTTGTGCACCCGCTATCGATGATCCAGCTTGAGCCCCCGGATGCATAAACCTACAAAACAGATTTAGTTCTTGATTTTAGGTACCCAAACAGTTTTGGGTCCTTTGACATTAGATACAAGAACTTTGGGTACCCAAACACAAGTCTTTGATCCCTTGTGTTTGCCCCTAACATACTTGGCAACTATCTTGCCGGATTTGTTAGTTAACACATAAGATGCATCAAAAGTTTTAAATGAAATGTTATGATCATTTGATGCACTAGGAGTTTTCTTCTTAGGCAATTTAGCATGGGTTGATTGCCTAGAACTAGATGTCTCACTCTTATACATAAAAGCATGGTTAGGGCCAGAGTGAGACTTCCTAGAATGAATTCTCCTAATTTTGCTCTCGGGATAACCAGCAGGATACAAAATGTAATCCTTGTTATCCTGAGGCATGGGAGCCTTGCCCTTAACAAAATTAGACAATCTTTTAGGAGGGGCACTAAGTTTGACACTGTCCCCCTTTTGGAAGCCAATGCCATCCTTGATGCCAGGGCGTCTCCCACTATAGAGCATACTTCTAGCAAATTTAAATTTCTCATTTTCTAAGTCATGCTCGACAATTTTAGCATATGATTTTGCTATATGATCATTTTGTTGTTTAATTAAAACCATGTGATCATGAATAGCATCAATATCAACATCTCTACATCTAGTGCAAATAGAAACATGCTCAATGGTGGATGTAGAGGGTTTGCAAGTTTTTAGTTCAACAATCTTAGCATGTAAAATGTCATTTTCACTTCTAAGATCGGAAATGGAAGCATTGCAAACATCTAAGTCTTTAGTCTTAGCAATCAATTTTTCATTTTCAATCCTAAGGCCAGCAAGAGAGGCATTCAATGTTTCAATCTTAGCAATAGAAATAGCATGATCATTTCTAAGATTATCATATGAATCATCACGAATATTTGAATCAACCTTAGCAATTAATATAGCATTCTCATTTCTAAGGTTGGCAATCAAATCATGGCATGTGCTTAGCTCACTAGTTAATTTTTCACCTTTTCCATCTCTAGAGCATAAGCGTTCTTAACCTTAACATGCTTCTTATTTTCCTTAATTAGGAAGTCCTCTTGGCTATCCAAGAGTTCATCCTTGTCATGAATAGTGCTAATCTATTCATTTAACTTTTCTTTTTGTTCCATGTTAAGGTTGGCAAAAAGGGTAAACAAATTATCCTCCTCATTACTGGAATTGTCTTCATCAAGGATGCATATTTAGTGGAGGATTTAGATTTAACCTTCTTCTTTTTGCCGTCCTTTGTCATGAGACACTTGTGGCCGACGTTGGGGAAGAGAAGTCCCTTGCTGACGGTGATGTTTGTGGCATCCTCGTTAGAGGAGGAGTCGGTGGAGCTCTCGTCGGAGTCCCATTCCCGACAAACATGGGCATCGCCGCCCTTCTTCTTGTAGTGTCTCTTCTTCTCCTTTCTTCTCCCCTTCTTATCATCGCCCCTGTCACTGTCACTAGAAATAGGACATTTTGCTATAAAGTGACCGGGCTTACCACATTTGTAGCAAACCTTCTTGGAGCGGGGCTTGTAATCCTTCCCTCTCCGTTGCTTGAGGATTTGGCGAAAACTCTTGATGATGAGCGCCATTTCCTCGTTATCGAGCTTGGAGGGGTCGATGGGTTGTCTACTTGATGTAGACTCCTCCTTCTTCTCCTCTGTTGCCTTGAATGCGACCGGTTGTGGTTCGGGCGTGGAGGAGGCACCTTGCTCGATGATTTTCTTTGAGCCTTTGATCATTAGCTCAAAGCTCACAAACTTCCCTATAACCTCCTCGGGAGACATTGGCGTGTATCTAGGATCACCTCGAATTAATTGAACTTGTGTAGGGTTAAGAAAAACGAGGGATCTTAGAATAACCTTGACCATCTCATGGTCATCCCATTTGGTGCTCCCGAGGTTGCGCACTTGGTTTACCAAGGTCTTCAAGCGGTTGTACATAGCTTGCGGATCCTCCCCTTGGTGAAGCATGAAGCGACCGAGCTCCCCCTCGATCATCTCCCGCTTGGTGATCTTTGTCACCTCATCTCCTTCGTGCGCCGTTTTGAGTACATCCCAAATCTCTTTTGCACTCTTCAACCCTTGCACCTTATTATACTCCTCCCGACTTAGAGAGGCGAGGAGTATAGTAGTGGCTTGGGAGTTGAAGTGTTGGATTTGGGCCACTTCGTCCGAATCATAGTCTTCATCCCCTACGGATGGTACCTGCACACCAAGCTCAACAACGTTCCAAATACTTGTGTGGAGTGAGGTTAGGTGATGCCTCATTTTGTCACTCCACATATTATAATCTTCACCGTCAAAAACCGGTGGTTTGCCTAATGGAACGGAGAGTAATGGAGTACGTTTAGAAATGCGTGGGTAGTGTAGGGAAATCTTACTAAACTTCTTGCGCTCATGGCGCTTAGAAGTTATGGACGGCGCATCGGAGCCGGAGGTCGATGGCGATGAAGAGTCGGTCTCGCAGTAGACCACTTTCCTCATCTTTTTCTTCTTTTTGCCACTCCGATGCGACTTGTTGGAAGGGGATTCCTTCTCCTTCTTTTTGTTGCGGGACTCTCCTGATGGAGCCTTCCCGTGGCTTGTAGCGGGTTTGTCGCCGGTCGCCATCTCCTTCTTGGCGTGTTCTCCCAACATCACTTCGAGCGATTAGGCTCTAATGAAGTACCGGGCTCTGATACCAATTGAAAGTCGCCTAGAGGGGGGGGGGTGAATAGGGCGAAACTGAAATTTACAACTTAATCACAATTACAAGCCGGGTTAGCGTTAGAAATAATAATAAGTCCGAGAGAGAGGGCGCAAAACAAATCACAAGCGAATAAAGAATATGACACGTGGATTTTTTTTACCGAGGTTCAGTTCTTGCAAACCTACTCCCCGTTGAGGTGGTCACAAAGACCGGGTCTCTTTCAACCCTTTCCCTCTCTCAAACGGTCCCGCGGACCGAGTGAGCTTCTCTTCTCAATCAATTTGGGAACCAAACTTCCCGCAAGGACCACCACACAATTGGTGTCTCTTGTCTTGATTACAATTGAGATGATCGCAAGAAAGAATGAGAAAAAGAAGCAATCCAAGCGCAAGAGCTCAAAAGAACACAACAAATCTCTCTCACTAATCACTAAAGCCTTGTGTGGAATTGGGAGAGGATTTGATCACTTTGGTGTGTCTTGTATTGAATGCCTAGCTCTTGTAAGTAGTTGGAAGGTGGAAAATTTGGATGACTTGAATGTGGGGTGGTTGGGGGTATTTATAACCCCAACCACCAAACTAGTCGTTTGGTGGAGGCTGCTGTCGCATGGCGCACCTGACAGTCTGGTGCGCCACCGGACAGTATCCGGTGCGCCAGCCACGTCACCTGGCCATTGGGTTCCAACCATTGGAGCTCTATCTTGTGGGCCCGCCTGGCTGTCCGGTGGTGCACCGGACAAGCCCTGTAGGCTGTCCGGTGTGCCACCCGCACGTGCTCTGACTTCTGTGCGCGCTGGCGCGCATTTAATGCGCCTGCAGTCGACCGTTGGCGCGAAGTAGCCGTTGCTCCGCTGGCTCACCGGACAGTCCGTGTGCACCGGACATGTCCGGTGAATTATAGCGGAGCGGATTCCCGAAGCTGGCAAGTTCAGAGTCGCTCTCCTCTGGGGCACCGGACACTGTCCGGTGGTGCACTGGACAGTCCGATGAATTATAGCGAAGCGCCTCCGAAAATTCCCGAAGGTGTGGAGTTCAGCTAGGAGTCCCCTGGTGCACCGGACACTGTCCGGTGGTGCACCAGACACTGTCCTGTGGCACACCGGACAGTCCGGTGCGCCAGACCAGGGCACACTTCGGTTATCCCTTGCTCTCTTTGTTGAACCCTTTTCTTGGTCTTTTTATTGGCTCAGTGTGAACCTTTGGCACCTGTATAACTTATAGACTAGAGCAAACTAGTTAGTCCAATTATTTGTGTTGGGCATTTCAACCACCAAAATCAATTAGGAACTAGGTGTAAGCCTAATTCCCTTTCACTCATCATCCTCAACCTCCCCCTGTTCCTCTCCGATGCCGCCCGAGCCTGGCTGGAGCATCTGCCTCCTGCGCAGATCTCCAACTGGGACGATCTGGTCAAAGCCTTCGCTGGAAACTTCCAGGGCACATACGTGCGCCCTGGGAACTCCTGTGATCTCCAAAGCTGCCGCCAGCAGCCAGGAGAATCCCTACGGGACTACATCCGGTGATTTTCGAAGCTGCGCACTGAGCTGCCCAACATCACCGACTCAGATGTCATCGGCGCGTTCCTCGCCGGCACCACTTGCCACGACTTGGTGAGCAAGCTGGGTCGCAAGACTCCCACCAGGGCGAGCGAGCTGATGGACATCGCCACCAAGTTCGCCTCTGGTCAGGAGGCGGTCGAGGCCATCTTCCAGAAGGACAAGCAGCCTCGGGGACGCCAGCAGGAAGACATCCCCGAGGCGTCCGCTCAGTGTGGCTTGAAGAAGAAGGGCAAGAAGAAGTCGCAAGCGAAACGCGACACCACCAACACAGATCTTATCGCCGCCGCCGAACACAGGAACCCTCGGAAGCCTCCCGGAGGGGCCAACCTGTTCGACAAGATGCTCAAGGAGTCATGCCCCTATCATCAGGGACTCGTCAAGCACACCCTTGAGGAGTGCGTCATGCTTCGACGCTACTTCCATAAGGCTGGGCCCCCGGCGGAAGGTGGCAAAGGCCACGATAACGACAAGAAGGAGGGCCACAAAATGGAGGAGTTCTCCGAGGTCCACGACTGCTTCATGATCTACGGTGGGCAAATGGCGAATGCCTCAGCTCGGCACCACAAGCAGGAGCGCCGGGAGGTCTGCTCGGTGAAGGTGGCGGCGCCAGTCTACCTAGACTGGTCTGACAAGCCCATCACCTTCGACCAAGGTGACCATCCCGACCGCGTGCCGAGCCCAGGGAAGTACCCGCTCGTTGTCGATCCCGTCATCGGCAACGTCAGGCTTACCAAGGTCCTCATGGATGGAGGCAGCAGCCTCAACATCATCTACGCCGAGACCCTCGGGCTCTTGCAGATCGATCTGTCCATGATCCGAGCCGGTGCGGCACCCTTTCACGGGATCATCCCCGGGAAGCGCGTCCAACCCCTTGGGCAACTCGACCTGCCCGTCTGCTTCAGGACTCCCTCCAACTTCCGGAAGGAGACCCTCACGTTCGAGGTGGTCGGGTTCCGAGGAACCTACCACACGGTTCTGGGGAGACCATGCTACGCCAAGTTCATGGTTGTCCCCATCTACACCTACCTCAAGCTCAAGATGTCGGGCCCCAACAGGGTCATCACCGTCGGATCCACATTCCGACACGCGTACGAATGCGACGTGGAGTGTGTGGAGTACGACGAGGCCCTCGCCGAGTCCGAGGCCCTCATCGCCGACCTGGAGTGCCTCTCCAAGGAGGTGCCAGATGCGAAGCGCCACGCCGACAACTTCGAACCAGCAGAGGCGGTTAAGTCCGTCCCTCTCGACCCCAACAACGACGCCTCCAAGCAAGTCTGGATCAGCTCCGAGCTTGACCCCAAATAGGAAGCAATGCTCGTCGACTTTCTCCGCGCGAATGCCGAGGTTTTTGCGTGGAGTCCCTTGGACATGCCTGGCATACCGAGGGATGTCGCCGAGCACTCGCTGGATATCCGAGCTGGAGCCCAACCCGTGAAGCAGCCTCTGCGCCGATTCGATGAAGAAAGGCGCAGAGCCATAGGTAAGGAGATCCACAAGCTGATGGCTGCAGGGTTCATCAAAGAGGTATTCCATCCCGAATGGCTAGCCAACCCTGTGCTTGTGAAAAAGAAAGGTGGGAAATGGAGGATGTGTGTAGACTACACTGGTCTAAATAAAGCATGCCCGAAGGTTCCCTACCCTCTGCCTCGCATCGATCAAATCGTGGATTCCACTGCTAGGTGCGAAACCCTGTCATTCCTTGATGCCTACTCAGGGTATCACCAAATCAAGATGAAAGAGTCCGACCAGCTCACGACTTCTTTCATCACATCTTTTGGCATGTACTGCTATATTACTATGCCATTTGGTTTGAGGAATGTAGGCGCAACATACCAAAGGTGCATGAACCATGTGTTCGGAGAGCACATTGGCCGAACGGTCGAGGCTTACATCGATGACATCGTAGTCAAGACAAGGAAAGCCTCCAACCTCCTCTCTGACCTTGAAACGACATTCAAGTGTCTCAAGGCGAAAGGCATAAAACTCAATCCCGAGAAGTGTGTCTTTGGAGTGCCCCAAGGCATGCTCCTGGGGTTCATCGTCTCCGAGCGGGGCATTGATGCCAACCCAGAGAAAATCGCGGCCATCACCAACATGGGGCCCATTAAAGACTTGAAAGGAGTACAGAGGGTCATGGGATGCCTTGTGGCTCTGAGCCGCTTCATCTCGCGCCTCGGCGAAAGAGGCCTACCCCTGTACCGCCTCTTAAGGAAGACCGAGCACTTCACTTGGACCCCCGAGGCCAAGGAAGCCCTCGGGGACTTAAAGGCACTCCTTACAAGCGTGCCCATCTTGGTGCCCTCCGCTGCCGGAGAAACCCTCTTGATCTACGTAGCCGCAACCACTCAGGTGGTCAGCGCCACTATCGTGGTCGAGAGACGAGAAGAAGGACATGCATTGCTCGTCCAGAGGCTGGTTTACTTCATCAGCGAAGTGCTATCCGAGACCAAGATCCTCTACCCGCAAATCCAGAAGCTACTGTACGCAGTAATTCTGACGTGGTGAAAGTTGCAACACTACTTCGAGTCTCATCTGGTGACTGTGGTGTCATCCTTCCCCCTGGGGGAGATCATCCGGTGCCGAGAGGCCTCGGGTAGGATTGCAAAGTGGGCGGTGGAGATCATGGGCGGGACAATCTCGTTCGCCCCTCGAAAGGCCATCAAGTCCCAAGTCCTGGCGGACTTTGTAGCTGAATGGGTCGACACCCAGCTTCCAGCAGCTCCGATCCAACCGGAACTCTAGACCATGTTTTTCGACGGGTCGCTGATGAAAACAGGAGCGGGTGCGGGCCTGCTCTTCATCTCACCCCTCGGGAAGCACCTCCGCTACGTGCTGCGCCTCCATTTCCCGGCGTCAAACAACGTGGCCGAGTACAAGGCACTGGTTAACGGATTGCGCATCGCCACCGAGCTAGGGGTTTGGCGCCTCGATGCTCGTGGCGACTTGCAGCTCGTCATCGACCAAGTCATGAAGAACTCCCATTGCCGCGGTCCGAAGATGGAGGCCTACTGCGACGAGGTTCGACGCCTGGAGAACAACTTCTACGGACTCGAGCTCAACCACGTCGCCCGACGGTACAACGAGACTGCGGACAAGCTGGCTAAGATAGCCTCAGGGCGGACAACGGTTCCCCCAGACGTCTTCTCCCGAGACCTACACCAACCCTCTATCAAGACCGACGACACACCTGAGCCCGAGGAGGCCTCGGTCCAGCCTGAGGGACCCTCGGCCCCCGAGGGTGAGGCACTGCGCGTCGAGGAAGAGCGTAAGGGAGTCACGCCTAATCGAAACTGGCAGACCCGGTACCTGCAATATCTCCTCCGAGGAGAGCTCCCCCTCGACAAAGCCGAAGCTCGGAGACTGGCACAGCGCGCTAAGTCGTTCGTCTTACTGGGCGATGAAAATGAGCTCTACCACCGCAGCCCCTCAGGCATTCTTCAACGATGCCTGTCCATCATCGAAGGTCAGGAGTTACTGCAAGAAATACTGAGAACACCTAGAGGGGGGGGGGGTGAATAGGTGATCCTGTAAAACTTAAAACTTAATGCCACAAAACTGATTAGGAGTTAGCACAATAATGCCAAGTGGCAAGAGAGGAGTCTAAGCAAAACACAATAACCACAAGAAGATTAACACAGAGATGGCACAGTGATTTATCCCGTGGTTCGGCCAAGACCAACGCTTGCCTACTCCACGTTGTGGCGTCCCAACGGACGAGGGTTGCAATCAACCCCTCTCAAGCGGTCCAAAGACCCACTTGAATACCACGGTGTTTTGCTTTGCCTTTACTATATCCCGTTGCGAGGAATCTCCACAACTTGGAGTCTCTCACCCTTACAATGAGAATCAAAGTGAACACACTTGAGTAAGGGAGGGAAGCAACACACACAAATCAACAGCAAATACACACACACACACGGCCAAGACACGAGCTCAAATGAATATCTCAAAGTTCTCACTAGAACAGAGCTCGAATCACTAAGAATGACAAACAAATGCGCAAAGACTGAGTGTGGATGATCAAGAATGCTCAAAGGTTGCTTTGTGTCCTCCTCCATGCGCCTAGGGGTCCCTTTTATAGCCCCAAGGTAGCTAGGAGCCGTTGAGAGCAATCCGGGAAGGTAATTCTTGCCTTTTGTCGACTGGCGCACCGGACAGTCCGGTGCACCACCGGACACTATCCGGTGCGGATTTCCTTCCTTATTTGGCGAAGCCAACCGTTGGCAGCCTTGGAGCCGTTGGCGCACCAGACACTGTCCGGTGCACATCGGACAGTCCGGTGCCCCCTTCTAGCCGTTGGCTCGGCCATGTGTCCCGCGCGGATCGCGCGGCCGACCGTTGGCTCACCGGACAGTCCGGTGAATTTTAGCCGTACGCCGCCGACGAAGTCCCAAGAGCAGCAAGTTGATGGATGCCAGCCTGGCGCACCGGACACAGTCCGGTGCACCACCGGACAGTCCGGTGCACCCAGACTGAGCAGACTCTTTGCTGCTTCGAGCCACTCTTTTTCAATTGAATTTTCTCTGATTCTAACACTTTAGACAAACATGTTAGTAAACAAAAACTAATGTACTAAGTCTAGAATCATACCTTTGTATTGATTTGCACCTTGACCATTATTTGGCATAGTTTCTGACTTAGGCATTTGTGTTGGCACCCAATCACCAAAATACTTAGAAATGGCCCAAAGGCACATTTCCCTTTCAATCTCCCCCTTTTTGGTGATTTATGCCAACACAACATAAAGCAAGTAGAACAAGTGCAAAATCAATTCAAATAAGAACTCAAAATTGTTTTGATTCAAATTTGACATATATGGATCACTTTTTGCCACCACTTGGTTTGTTTTTGCAAATGAAACTCAATTTTCTATCTCTAAGTCAAACACACATGTTGAACCACAATGAGAGCTGTTTCACGAGGAATTGATCAAGGATTCAAAAACTCCCCCTTTTTCCCATGATTAAGCCTTCTCCCCACAAGAGACCAACTTTTGACAAACGAGACAACAAGAGAGTTTTGACAAATCAAAAAGCTCTATTCTACTATTTTCAAAATTTCTCAAGTGGTGGCTGATCCATTTATTGCTTTGGCCTTATTTTCTCCCCCTTTGGCATCAAGCACCAAAACGGGATCAATCTTGGCCCTTTAACCCCATTGCCTCACCAAAATCTTCAGCTAAGAGTAAGAAGGCAATAAGAGTATAGGAGATGAACTTGGAATAAGTTACCCTCTCATCGGAGTGCAGTGGAAGTCTTACATGGTCCAAGTCCACCTTTTCCCTTTCAATCAAGCAAACTCAAGCACATGGTTAGTCTCAAAGGGTCAGGTTGTAACACATCTCCCCCTAAATGTTTGCGTCACTTGCACAAGGAATTGTGAGATTCGGGGAGTGCTTGTACAACTTGAGCACCATAAATAAGCAACAAAATGCAGAAGGGACATGATCAAAGGCATAAACACAAGTATGCTATAATTCAATACAGGTTCCGCGAATCTAAGACATTGAGCTCACTACGCAGCCTACAAAAGGTCTTCTCATCTAGAGGCTTGGTAAAGATATCGGCTAGCTGGTTCTTGGTGCTAACATGAAATACTTCGATATCTCCCTTTTGCTGGTGGTCTCTAAAAAAGTGATGCCGGATGTCTATGTGCTTTGTGCGGCTGTGCTCAACAGGATTTTCCGCTATGCGGATAGCACTCTCATTATCACATAGGAGTGGGACTCTGCTCAGATTGTAGCCAAAGTCCCGGAGGGTTTGCCTCATCCAAAGTAGTTGCGCGCAACACTGTCCTACGGCAACATACTCGGCCTCAGCGGTGGATAGGGCAACAGAAGTTTGTTTCTTAGAATTCCATGACACCAGGGACCTTCCTAAGAATTGGCATGTCCCCGATGTACTCTTCCTATCGACCTTACATCCAGCATAGTCGGAATCTGAATATCCAATCAAGTCAAAGTTAGACCCCTTTGGATACCAGATCCCGAAGCAAGGCGTAGCGACTAAATATCTAAGGATTCGCTTCACGGCCACCAAGTGACACTCCCTAGGATCGGATTGAAATCTAGCACACATGCATACGCTAAGCATAATATCCAGTCTACTAGCACATAAATAAAGTAAAGACCCTATCATTGACCGGTATGCTTTTTGATCAACGGACTTACCTCCTTTGTTGAGGTCGGTGTGTCCGTCAGTTCCCATCGGAGTCTTTGCGGGCTTGGAGTCCTTCATTCCAAACCGTTTCAGCAAATCTTGCGTGTACTTCGTTTGGGAGATGAAGGTGCCATCTTTGAGTTGCTTCACTTGGAACCCAAGGAAGTAGTTCAACTCTCCCATCATCGACATCTCAAACTTCTGAGTCATCACCCTGCTAAACTCTTCACAAGACTTTTGGTTAGTAGAACCAAATATTATGTCATCGACATAAATTTGGCACACAAATAAATCACCATCACAAGTCTTAGTGAATAAAGTCGGATCGGCTTTCCCGACCTTGAAAGCATTAGCAATTAAAAAGTCTCTAAGGCATTCATACCATGCTCTTGGGGCTTGCTTAAGTCCATAGAGCGCCTTAGAGAGCTTACATACATGGTCGGGGTTCCATTCATCCTCGAAGCCAGGGGGTTGCTCTACGTACACCTCCTCCTTGATTGGCCCATTGAGGAAGGCACTCTTCACATCCATTTGGAACAACCTAAAGGAATGGTGAGCGGCATATGCTAGCAATATACGAATAGACTCTAGCCTAGCCACAGGAGCAAAAGTCTCCTCAAAGTCCAAACCTGCGACTTGGGGATAACCTTTTGCCACAAGTCGAGCCTTGTTCCTTGTCACCACCCCGTGCTCGTCCTGTTTGTTGCGGAACACCCACTTGGTTCCCACAACATTTTGCTTGGGACGCGGCACCAGTGTCCAAACTTCATTGCACTTGAAGTTGTTGAGTTCTTCCTGCATGGCCAACACCCAGTCCGGATCTAGCAAGGCCTCTTCTACCCTGAAAGGCTCAATAGAAGAGACAAAAGAGTAATGCTCACAAAAATTAACTTATCTAGAACGAGTAGTTACTCCCTTGCTAATGTCACCCAATATTTGGTCGACAGGATGATTCCTTTGAATCGTCGCTCGAACTTGGTTTGGAGGGACCTGAGGTGCTTCTTCCTCTTCAACTTGGACATCCTGTGCTCCCCCTTGATCACACGCCTCCTTTTGATGAACCTGTTTATCGTCTTGGGTTGGGGGATGCACCATTGTTGAGGAAGAGGGTTGATCTTGCTCATTTTGTTCCTGTGGCCGCACATCTCCAATCGCCATGGTGCGTATTGCGGCAGTTGGAACGTCTTCTTCATCTACATCATCAAGATCAACAACTTGCTCTCTTGGATAGCCATTAGTCTCATCAAATACAACATCGCTAGAGACTTCAACCAAACCCGATGATTTGTTGAAGACTCTATATGCCTTTGTATTTGAGCCATAACCTAATAAAAACCCTTCTACAGCTTTGGGAGCAAACTTAGAATTTCTACCTTTCTTCACCAGAATATAGCATTTGCTCCCAAATACACGAAAATAAGACACATTGGGTTTGTTACCGGTTAGAAGCTCATACGAAGTCTTCTTGAGGAGGCGGTGCAGGTAGACCCTGTTGATGGCATGGCATGCCGTGTTCACGGCTTCCGACCAAAAGCGCTCGGGGGTCTTGAACTCTCCAAGCATCGTCCTCACCATATCGATGAGCGTCCTGTTCTTCCTCTCTACCACACCATTTTGCTGTGGTGTGTAAGGAGCGGAGAACTCGTGTTTGATCCCTTCCTCCTCAAGGTACTCCTCCACTTGAAGGTTCTTGAACTCGGACCCGTTGTCGCTCCTTATCTTCTTCACCTTGAGCTCAAACTCATTTTGAGCTCTCCTGAGGAAACGCTTGAGGGTCCCTTGGGTTTCAGATTTATCCTGCAAAAAGAATACCCAAGTGAAGCGGGAAAAATCATCAACTATAACAAGACCATACTTACTTCCTCCTATGCTTAGATAGGCGACGGGTCCGAAGAGGTCCATATGAAGCATCTCCAGTGGTCTTGACGTGGTCATCACATTTTTGGGATGATGTGAGCTTCCCACCTGTTTACCTGCTTGACAAGCTGCACAAGGTCTATCTTTTTCGAAGTGCACATTAGTTAGACCTATCATGTGTTCTCCCTTTAGAAGCTTGTGAAGGTTCTTCATCCCCACATGTGCTAAGCGGCGATGCCACAGCCAGCCCATGCAAGTCTTAGCGATTAAGCATGCATCTAGACCGGCCTCCTCTTTTGTAAAATCAACTAAATAAAGTTTGTCGTCTAGTACACCCTTAAAGGCTAGTGAACCATCACATCTTCTAAAGACAGACACGTCTACATTTGTGAATAAACAATTATATCCCATATTGCACAATTGACTAACGGATAACAAATTATATCCAACAGACTCTACTAAAAACACATTAGAAATAGAATGCTCGGATGAAATAGCGATCTTCCCTAGCCCTTTCACCTTGCCTTGGTTCCCATCACCGAATATGATTTAATCTTGGGGATCCTTGTTCTTGACGTAGGAGGTGAACATCTTCTTCTCCCCCGTCATGTGGTTTGTGCATCCGTTGTCGATAATCCAACTTGAACCCCCGGATGCATAAACCTGCAAGGCAAATTTAGGCTTGGGTTTTAGGTACCCAACTCTTGTTGGGTTCTACAAGGTTAGTCACAATAGTTTTAGGGATCCAAATGCAAGTCTTGTCTCCCTTACATTTGGCCCCTAACTTCCTAGCAATTACTTTCTTACCCTTTCTACAAATAGCAAAGGAAGCATTGTAAGCATAATAAATGGTAGAAGGTTCATTCACTACTTTCCTAGGAACATGAGCAAAATTTCTTCTAGGCATAACATTTTTCTTAGGCATATCACTACCATGCATATAGGAAGAACTTGAAGCAAACATGGTATGAGAATCAAAAGCATCATAACTTCTAAAAGTATTTCTAGAATATCTCCTATCATGATACATGAAAGCGTGGTTCTTTTTAGCACTACTAGCCATAGGGGGCTTCCCTTTCTCCTTGGTGGAGATGGGAGCCTTATGGCTTGTTAAGTTCTTGACTTCCCTCTTGAAGCCAAGACCATCCTTAATTGAGGGGTGTCTACCAACCGTGTAGGCATCCCTTGCAAATTTTATTTTATCAACTTCACTCTTGCTAGTCTTAAGTTGGGCATTAAGACTAGCCACTTCATCATTTAGCTTTGAAATTGAAACTAAGTGTTCACTACAAGCATCAATATCAATATCCTTACACCTAGTGCAAATTGCAACATGTTCAACACAAGAGTTAGATTTATTTAATTCTACTAGTTTAGCATTTAAATCATCATTAACACCTTTTAAAGTAGAAATGGTTTCATGACAAGTAGATAGTTCACAAGAAAGCATTTCATTCCTTTTAACTTCCAAAGCAAGAGATTTTTGTGCCTCTACAAATTTGTCATGTTCTTCATACAAAAGATCCTCTTGCTTTTCTAACAATCTATTCTTATCATTCAAGGCATCAATTAATTCATTAATTTTATCAACCTTGGTTCTATCTAGGCCCTTGAATAAACATGAATAATCTATTTCATCATCATCACTAGACTCATCCTCACTTGAAGAAGCATAAGTACTAGTATTACGAGTGCTTACCTTCTTCTCCTTCGCCATGAGGCATGTGTGACGCTCGTTTGGGAAGAGGGCCGATTTGTTGAAGGCGGTGGCGGTGAGTCCTTCGTCGTCGGAGTCGGACAAAGAGCAATCCGAATCCCACTCCTTTCCAAGGTGTGCCTCGCCTTTAGCCTTCTTGTAAACCTTCTTGTTCTCTTTCTTCCCATTCTTCCCCTGTTCCTGGTCACTATCATTATCGGGACAGTTAGCAATGAAATGACCAACCTTACCACATTTGAAGCATGAGCGCTTCCCCTTTGTCTTGGTCTTGCTTGGCTGCCCCTTGCGACCCTTTAGCGTCGTCTTGAAGCGCTTGATGATGAGGGCCATCTCTTCATCATTGAGCCCGGCCGCCTCAACTTGCGCCACCTTGCTAGGTAGCGTCTCCTTGCTCCTCGTTGCCTCAACTTGCGCCACCTTGCAATGGGTTGAGGCTCGTGGATTGGACCGTTCAACGTGTCGTCGACGTATCTCGCCTCCTTGATCATCATTCGCCCGCTTACGAACTTCCCAAGAACTTCTTCGGGCGACATCTTGGTGTTGGGGGCCTTTGGCTTCCGAAGGTCCTCAAAAACATGATTTAACAAAGTTTCTAGAGTATAATGCATGAACAGGTATCTTCGGACTTGGGTTAAAACCACGGTGTGAAGAAGCACAAAAGGAATACGAAGGATGGCGCGAAGCCGAAGCTGTACGCAGGATAGCTTCGGCAAGACAGCGGAAAAGGAACCGACTCAAAGATGAAAAGGCTATTCAGACCCCAGCGGGTTACTACAAAGTTATTAGCAAATGTAAGGGCATGGATGTAATTTTACATGGGCTGCGTCCCGTGCCTATAAATAGATGAACAGTACTCCACGCTGACTTGGCATTTGCTTTTGCGTCACGCCTGTACTTTTGCCTTTCCTCAAGTCGAAGGTACATTTGTAATTTGAAATCATTTCTATTTTTCCATGATAATAAAATAGAAATGATTTTATGATAATATTTAAATGTTTATATTATATCTCTTGCTTTATATGAATCCTTCGTCATTACTTGATGTACTTACGAAGGTATGTCTCTCGTGACCTTTGTCCGAAACTCATTATTTCCCAAAGGGACATAATGTTTCGGAGGACGAAGGACTTTAACATTTAACACTTTTTATGTTGCCTTGTTCTTAACTCTTAGCATTTGAGAACAAGTCCCCAACACTTGGTGTACCTAGGATTTTCACGAATATTGTTCACCAGGTGTGGATCAAGTACAGTAAAGGACCTTAGCATTAGACGAACGACATCGTGGTCCGTCCATCACGTGCTTCCGTAGCTCCTTATCTTGTTGATGAGGGTCTTGAGCCAGTTGTATGTTTGGGTTGGCTCTTCACCCCTGATCATCACAAATCTTCCAAGCTCTCCCTCCAGCAACTCCATCTTAGTGAGCATGGTGACGTCATTCCCCTCATGTGAGATCTTGAGGGTGTCCCATATCTGCTTGGCATTGTCCAAGCCGCTCACCTTATTGTACTCTTCCTGCACAAAGACGCTAAGAGAACAGTAGTAGCTTGTGCATTTCTATGGATTTGTTCATTTATAAGCATAGGGCTATCCGAGCTATCAAATTTCATTCCATTCTCTACAATCTCCCATATGCTTGGATGGAGAGAGAATAAGTGACTACGCATTTTGTGACTCCAAAATCTGTAGTCCTCCCCATCGAAGTGTGGAGGTTTGCCAAGAGGAATGGAAAGCAAATGTGTATTTGAGCTATGAGGAATACGAGAATAGTCAAAAGAAAAGTTCGAATTGACCGTCTTCCTGTAGTCGTTGTCGTCGTCCTTTTGGGAAGAAGTAGACTCATCGCTGTCGTCGTAGTAGACGATCTCCTTAATGCGCCTTGTCTTCTTCTTCTTCCCATCCTTCCGTTTGTAGCCCGAGCCCGAGTCGGTAGGCTTGTCATCCTTCGGCTCGTTGACGAAGGTCTCCTTTTCCTTATCGTTGATCACAATTCCCTTCCCCTTAGGATCCATCTCTTTGGGCGATTAATCCCTTTGTGAAGAGAACGGCTTTGATACCAATTGAGAACACCTAGAGGGGGGGGTGAATAGGTGATCCTATAAAACTTAAAACTTAATGCCACAAAACTGATTAGGAGTTAGCACAATAATGCCAAGTGGCAAGAGAGGAGTCTAAGCAAAACACAATAACCACAAGAAGATTAACACAGAGATGGCACAGTGATTTATCCCGTGGTTCGGCCAAAACCAACGCTTGCCTACTCCACGCTGTGGCGTCCCAACGGACGAGGGTTGCAATCAACCCCTCTCAAGCAGTCCAAAGACCCACTTGAATACCACGGTGTTTTGCTTTGCCTTTACTATATCCCATTGCGAGGAATCTCCACAACTTGGAGTCTCTCGCCCTTACAATGAGAATCAAAGTGAATGCACTTGAGTAAGGGAGGAAGCAACACACACAAATCAATAGCAAATACACACACACGGCCAAGACATGAGGTCAAATGAATATCTCAAAGTTCTCACTAGAACGGAGCTCGAATCACTAAGAATGACAAACAAATGCGCAAAGACTGAGTGTGGATGATCAAGAATGCTCAAAGGTTGCTTTGTGTCCTCCTCAATGGCCTAGGGGTCCCTTTTATAGCCCCAAGGCAGCTAGGAGCCGTTGAGAGCAATCCAGGAAGGCAATTCTTGCCTTCTGTTGGCTGGCGCACCAGACAGTCCGGTGCACCATCGGACACTGTCCGGTGCGGATTTCCTTCCTTATTTGGCGAAGCCGACCGTTGGTAGCCTTGGAGCCGTTGGCGCACCGAACACTGTCCGGTGCCCCCTTCTAGCCGTTGGCTCGGCCACGTGTCCCGCGTGGATCGCGCGGCCGACCGTTGGCCCGGCCGACCGTTGGCTCATCGGACAGTCCGGTGCACCACCGGACAGTCCGGTGAATTTTAGCCATACGCCACCGACGAAGTCCCGAGAGCAGCAAGTTGATGGATGCCAGCCTGGAGCACCGGACACTGTCCGGTGCACCACCGGACAGTCCGGTGCACCACCGGACAGTCCGGTGCACCCAGACTGAGCAGACTCTTTGCTGCTTCGAGCCACTCATTTTCAATTGAATTTTCTCTGATTCTAACACTTTAGACAAACATGTTAGTAAACAAAAACCAATGTACTAAGTCTAGAATCATACCTTTGCATTGATTTGCACCTTGACCATTATTTGGCATAGTTTCTGACTTAGGCATTTGTGTTGGCACCCAATCACCAAAATACTTAGAAATGGCCCAAGGGCACATTTCCCTTTCAAATACACTCGGGGGCTTGCGGCCATCATGCGGCACCTCGAGCCCTTGTTGGAAACACCTTCCGACACGGTTTCTACTGGCCCACAGCGGTGGCCGACGCCACTAGGATCGTACGCTCCTGTCAGGGGTGTCAATTCTATGCAAGACAGACGCACCTGCCCGCTCAGGCCCTGCAGACAATACCCATCACTTGGCCATTTGCTGTGTGGGGTCTGAACCTCGTCGGTCCATTACAAAAGGCGCCTGGGGGCTTCACGCACCTGCTGGTCACCATCGACAAATTCTCCAAGTGGATCGAGGTCAGACCCCTAAACAGCATCATGTCCGAGAAGGCGGTGGCGTTCTTCACCAACATCATCCACCGCTTCGGGGTCCCGAACTCCATCATCACCGACAATGGCACCCAGTTCACCGGCAAGAAGTTCCTAGACTTCTGCGAGGACCACCACATCCGGGTGGACTGGGCCGCCGTGGATCACCCCTTGACGAATGGGCAGGTGGAGCGTGCCAACGGCATGATTCTGCAGGGACTTAAACCAAGGATCTACAACGACCTCAACAAGTTCGGCAAGCGATGGATGAAGGAACTCCCCTCGATGGTCTGGAGTCTGAAGACGACGCCAAGCTGAGCCACGGGCTTCACACCGTTTTTTCTAGTCTATGGGGCCGAGGATATCTTGCCCACAGACTTAGAATACGGTTCCCTGAGGACGAGGGCGTACGACGACCGAAGCAACCAGACCAACCGAGAAGACTCGCTAGACCAGCTGGAAGAGGCTCGGGACATGGCCTTACTACACTCGGCACTGTATCAGCAGTCTCTGCGACGCTACCACGCCCGAGGGGTTCGGTCCCGAGACCTCCAGGTGGGGGACTTGGTGCTTCGGCTGCGACAAGATGCTCGAGGGCGCCACAAGCTTACTCCTCCCTGGGAGGGGTCGTTCATCATCACCAAGATTTTGAAACCCGGAACATACAAGCTGGCCAACAGTCAAGGCGAGATCTACAACAACGCTTGGAACATCCGACAGCTACGTCGCTTTTACCCTTAAGATGTTTTCAAGTCGTTCACACACATCGTTCTCTTTACATACACAAATAGAGTCTAACCGTCAAGGAAGGGTCAGCCTTGCCTCAGCAAAGCCCGACCCTCCCTCGGGGGCTAGAAGGGGGAACCTCCTTTGCGTCAAAATTTTCCTCGGAAAAAGTCTTTCTGCTAGAACCTCTTTCGCGCTTTTCGACTACTTCGATAGCGGGATCCTGAAAATGACGGAGTACACGTAAGAGGCAAGGTCGATCGAGCCGAGGGACTCCTACGCCTCCGGGATATGAATACCTCACTCATCACCTTCTGCGATAAGTAACTCACGCTCGGATAAGCGATTCCGCTAACCGAACAAGTCTTAACGCTCGAAAATTTTTCTGCCGAAACGATTTTTCGAGCCTTCTCGACTATATCGGTAACAGAATCCCATGGACGAGTAAGAGTACACATAAGCGGCGAGGCCGACCGAGCCGAGGGACTCCTACGCCTCTAGGATACGGATACCTCACTTATCACCTTCCGCGATAAGTAACTCTCACTCGAATAAATGATTCTGCTACCGACAAACAAGTCCTGATACTCAAGACAAGAGGAAAAGAAACGTGGCTCTATAACAACACAACGATATGTTTGGGCCTCGGCGGCCGCCAAAAACATACGCGTACTACAGACAAACAGTTCCTGCAGGTTCAGACATCAATTGGGGGGAGCAGCAGCACCCTCAGCATCGTCTCCACCTTCGGCGGAATCTGACCCAGCCTCGGACGGCGACACGGGCGAAGGATCTCCACTTCGAAGGAAGATGTCAGCACCACACCTGGGCCATCGCCGCCAGGGTCTCCTCCAGAAACCCAGCCCGAGTAGACGGCTTGACCGGCCGCTCTGTAGCCTCAGCCAGTTGTCCCCCGAGGACATCAGCCCGGCTTACGGCCTCGGCAGCCCGACTCCGGGGGTGGTCCCGCCAGTGGACGACCTGGCCAGGTTCCAGCCGCCGCTGCTATGCCTCCTCGGCCTGGGAAGTCCCCTGCTCCTGGGCCGACGAAACTTCTTCTCGAGCCAACCCTGCCTCTGTCCACGCTAACACCGCTGCCTCCGGCTCCGGCTCATCGCAGAGGGGCCGAAGGTCTCTTTAACTGAGCAAGAGAAGCCTTGAGTGGCAAGGCCGACCGAGCCGAGGGACTCCTACGCCTCTGGGATACAGATACCTCACTCGTCACCTTCTGCACAGAGCAACTCACGCTTGGTTAAGCGGTTCAGCTAGCCGACAAGCGAGTCCTGGTGCTCGAAACGAAGAAAAAACACGGTATTGCATTCAAATACCCAGATGTTTAGGCCCCGACAGCCACGATGAACATACACCAGCACTCAAGGTGCCATTACAAACGGAACTCCGGTCCCCCCCCCCGCGGGTATGAACAACCTCCACACCAGAGGGCCCGCGGGACGACAAACTCTAGGTGGCTCGCCGCCGCCCGCTCTGTCAGCAGCGACAACGACCTCCGCTCCGGGCGGCTAAATAGCAGCAGCGATGACCTCAGGGCAGATGCCGCTGCGATAAGACCCTCGCCCGCGTCCCCACTCGAGGGGCGAGGACAAGCTATCAAAGCCAAAAAGCCGAAGGTCAGTCGGCGGGTGGCGCTGACGGTCTCGTCGGCGGAGAAGCCTTCTCTGGCTGCCACCACCTCAGCACCAACGGCGGCATCCACCTGCCCGCCACTACCGCACCAGCAAGCGTCGGCCGCCCCAAAGCGCACCGTCAGGTCCTCACTCCCGTCCTCATCATGAAAACGAGAATGGGACCATCCCAGAACATGAGCACCGCCCTCGCGGCGTACGACGTGCTGTGAGATCCCCCCGGTGCGGCTGGCCACCGTCGCCCGGACAGAGGATGGAATGCTACACCCTAGCTAGGCAGCAGTAGTTTGCCTTCCCCGGCATGGCTGGAGGACGCTTCCTCCGCAGAGCTGGAGGATGGTTTCCACCTCAGATGCCGGAGGAAGAAAAGGGTCACCGACCCACGCGAGGTGACCCCCCACTCGGTGCGCTCCTCCGCCTCAACCTGGATGACGAAGATCCTTGAAGCTGAGGGCAGGGCGGAGGCCACAGCCCGGCTTGCTTCTCCCCACCAAACTGCCCATTGGTGAGGGAATGCAACTGGGCTGCACGACAAAAATCCTTGAAGTCGAGCGATGGCTGAAGGGTGCCCACCTCCGTGAGGTTGTGTTCCTCCAACAACAAGACGAAGACGACGCGGGGGCTCCCCATCCGGGGGCTCGGAAGGTGGAAGAACGCAATGCATGAGGGGAGTGCGAAGGCGCGGCTACCACCCAGGGGGTCGATCCCTTTTTAAAGGCGACTCTCCCCACTCGCGTCCGTAGGCGTCACGGACTAAGTCTTCACCAATGCGCTCTAGAGTCCTCCCCCTACGACACGGGGGTTGGGTCCCACATGTCATGCGAAGCCGGCCCAGGACAGAAGAAGCCAAACCGCCGCGCGCGGAGCGTGTAACCGCCCCACGGTTACAAGCACTCCTCCACCCTCGCCTAAACCAGCGGGTGAAGGGGCGGATCGCCATGCAGGCGGCATGCAACCGCCCCGTGGAGGTGCACCCCTTCGACTTCGACGCCTCCAGCATGGAGGCCTAGGCCCACACGTCATGCAACCGATGCGCCGGATACTGCGTGCAAAAAACTGCACTGCCACTTATGCCAACCCCGCGCCTTCTCGACTGCGGAACCGGTGCCGCGACTCGAGGCAACCCTGCGCATGGCCCAACAGTGCCAACCAAGCACATTGGTCACAAGTCAGTCAGCAGCGAGGGGGGGCGCGACGGATGATACGGCCAAAAGTGGGCCGGCAGTAATGGCGGCAGCAGGTGAGCGGAGGCAGCAGTCAAGTCGTCTGCAGGCTCACGTCCCCTCCTGGAGCAGTAGGGAGCCCTCTCCCACGATGTGAAGACAACACCTCCGTTCCTCGAACGGCTCACGCAACAGCTGCCCTGCGAACCACCCGTCCCGTCGCATTAACTCTACGGCAGGGCAGGCGACACCTTTGGCAGGCGAAGCGGGCAACGCTTCACCTCCGCCATGATGACCGCGTCAAAAAAGGTGCGCCACATCGTTCAATTTCGTATCCTTTTCCTCTTCCCCTTTCTCTCTCTTACTACAGGGGCCGGGAGAGGGGATACTCCGAAAGGGATCCTTCTCCGCGAAGGAAGCGGGCCCCAAAGCCCCCACTACTGATCAGAGGTTCGAAGGCTGGCCCCTCGGAAGGGTTCGACAGCCGCCTCAGAGCACTTGGGCTTCGCGCCCACTACTGGTCAGAGGTTCGAAGGCTGGCCCCTCGGAAGGGTTCGACGGCCACCTCAGGCCACTCGGGCTCCGCGCCCACTACTGATCAGGGGTTCGAAGGCTGGCCCCCCGAAGGGTTTGACAGCCGCCTCAGAACACGCAGAGCGAGGGATGACTCTGGGTACGTCCGATACATGGCCGAGGCTCGGGCTACGCTCCCGAGGTACCCTAGGACATTTCCGAGACCAGCAGGAGCGATTCTATAACGGAATCCCATCAGAGGGAGGCATCGAGCCCTCGGACCCTATCAAACGGGACCGTGTCCGGCAAATCACCTGCAGGTACTTTTGGAGCGCGCCTCTGGGCCACTAGCCGACCCTTATCGAACAGGGCACGGGCGTCCACTCGGATCACCCGTTAGCAACTCACTGGAGACACCATGTTCGGCGCCCTCCGAGGGCAACATGGCGCTTTCCCCCCTCCTCCTCGCGGAAAGGCGACGAAGGGGCGTATGACAAAAGCCGAGTCTGTCCTTGACCGTCCTCTCGCTCTGTGCAGAGGCTCGGGGGCTGCTCTCGCAAACCCGGCTCCGGCCAAACCGTTGACCACGTCAACATACCAGCTCGAGAACTCGGAACCTGACTATGCACCCGGGCTACGGCCAGATCGCATGAGGGAACAACCAGACCGGCCGAGGCGTCACGAAAGGCACTAAGACCTCAGAGGAGTCCAACCACTCCTCCGAGGCCTCAGGGGCTACACCCGGCGGGCGCGCTCGCGCGCACCCACCGGAACAAAATGTAACCAAGAAAGGTCGGTCCCCTTGCAAAAAAGTGCGACAAAGCCTCCAAGCGAGTACCAACACTCCCTTTGAGGCTTGGGGGCTACTGTCGGGGACCATAATTAGGGGTACCCTCAAGACTCCTAAACTCGGCTGGTAAGCACCATCAGCACAAGCTGCAAAGGCCTGATGGGCACAATACAGGTCAAAGCTCCATCCACTCAAGGGACACAATCTCGCCTCACCCGAGCCCAGCCTCGGACAGGAATAGTAGACCAAGGTGGATTCACGCCTCGCCCAAGGGCCTCCTCAAGCAACGGGCGCACCTTCAACTCGCCCGAGGCCCAGCTCAGGCAGGCTTCGCAGTGAAGCAACCTTGGCCAGATCGCCTCGCCAAACGATCGTATCGCAGGAGCATTCAATGCAAGGATCGCCTGACACTTTATCTTGACGCGCGCTCCTCAGTCGACAGGGCCGAAGTGACCGCAGTCACTTCGCCCCTCCACTAACTGACCTGACAGGAAAACAATGTCGCCTGCCCTGCTCCAACTGCTGTGCCACCCGCCAGGGTGAGGCTGACAGCAGTCAAGTCCAGCATCAGGCGTCATAGGAAGCTCCGCCTCGCCCGACCCCAGGGCTCGGACTCAACCTCAACCTCGGAATACGGTCTCCGCCTCGCCCGACCCCAGGGCTCGGACTCAACCTCAGAAGACGGTCTCTGCCTCACCCGACCCCAGGGCTCGGACTCAACCTCGACCTCAGAAGACGGTCTCCGCCTCGTCCGACCCTAGGGCTCGGACTCAACCTCAACCTCAGAAGACGGTCTCCGCCTCGCCCGACCCCAGGGCTCGGACTCAACCTCGACCTCAGAAGACGGTCTCCGCCTCGCCCGACCCCAGGGCTCGGACTCAACCTCAACCTCGGAGGAGTCACCACCTCGCTTGACCTTGGGCTCGGACCGACCACATTACAGGGGGCACATCATTACCTACCCCTAGCTAGCTCAGGCTACGGGGAACAAGACCGGCGTCCTATCTGGCTCGCCCCGGTAAACAAGTAATGAAGGCACCCCGCGTGCTCCCATGACGACGGCGGTTCTCAGCCTCCTACGGAAGCAAGGGGACGTCAGCAAGGACCCGACAGCCCCGACAACTGTACTTCTACAGGGCTCAAGCGCTCCTCCGACGGCCACGACATCACATGCACAGGGCACTAACACCTCTCCGACAACCACGTTGGCATGTACATAGGACCCTAGCTCCTCTCTGCTGGACACGTTAGCACATTGCTACATCCCCCATTGTACACCTGGACCCTCTCCTTACATCTATAAAAGGAAGGTCCAGGGCCCTCGTACAGAGGAGGGTGGTCGCGCGGGAAGGACGGGCCGACGGACAGGCTCTCCCCCTCTCTCGCGAACGCTTGTAACCCCCTACTGCAAGCGCATCCGCCCTAGGCGCAGGATAAACATGAGCCGCGGTTTCCCTCTACTTCTTCCCCCTCATGTTCCATCTAGCGCCGACCCATCTGGGCTGGGGCACGCAGCGACAATTTACTCATCGGTCCAGGGACCCCCCGGGGTCGAAACGCCGACAGCAGTCAACTCCCATCCTCTAGGCAGCTCCCCTGGGCCAATAAATAGGAGATACCCTACGACTTCAAGAGGGACAGGCGAACACTTCACAAATTTTCTCCTCCACACGGTATTGGCACTAGCCTCAATCATCCCTAGGGACTTGGGATTCGTCCCTCTGCCGCTCCACTTGTAAACCCTACTGCAAGCACTTAGGTCCAAGTAATAAGTTTCATCCCCCTCTGTTGGAAGTAGGGCCTCTCTTTGCCCGAACTAGGATAAAAGATTTGTGTCATCTTGTGTCACCATCTGGGTCTAGGGCACGCGACATTATTTCACTAGTTGGTTAGGTCCACGGATCCAAACACCGACAGATACATTACCATCTAGCTAACACAAGAACTCGTGCCTTACGGTACCATTATTTATACTTTGACATATATGTATGGTTCCTAACTGTTGGTGCCAAACATCAATGATCCCTAGAGTCTGCATGCAAGGAAATGGACTTTGGGGTCCTCTTTGCAAGAGCGTGGACCGTTCGTGTGGAGGCACCGGACCGTCCGCGACTACGCAGAGAGCTCTGCTCTTCTCTGCAAGCGTGCAAGATGTCCACGCGTAGGCGTCGGACCGTTCACGATGCGTGTAGAGGACTTCGTGTAGAGAATTTGTGTGTAACTGTGTAGCTAGATCTATGTGTAGGTCTCATCTTAGGGGTCATACCTTAAAATTAAAATATTGTATTCACACCTTTAAATTTTCACAAAATCTTTGATTTTTTACTGGGAAAAAATCATAATCTGCAAATTTTGTATGTAATAGGGTATTTAAATCCATGTGTTGGTCCCGCCTTAAAAGCCAGATCTTAAAATTAAAATAGCACGTCCACACCTTAATTTTTTCACAAATTAATTGGTTTTTTAAATAAGTAAGAATGATAATATATGATAATTTGTGTGTGTTTGTGTGGCTAAATCCATGTATAGGTGTTGGATGATTTTTATGCTAATACTAGAAAAATGCTCGATTTCTAAAATAGTTCAAGATACACAAGTATGTACAAATATATATATATATTATATAAATATATATATACACTAGGCCGTGCGTTGCAACAGGAACGTATAATAACACGATAACTTATGTACAAATGTGTGTTATATTATTATGAGAAAATATTTCGGAATCCATTTGTGATCCTACCCATACGTAAATTTTGTTATTTTAATCTACCTTTTTCACCATTATATTGCAACCATCAGTAACATATAGATTTCTATATATGATTTTAATAATGTCATTGAGTTATAACGACAGCATGATTGGGGAAGTGTTATTTACAACTCAAATCTCATAAAAAGGTACTAAGAAAGCACCGAAATAAGGTAATTAAATGTCACAAGAACCAAGTGAACAATAAAATATCTCCATTCCAGCAAACAACACGATAGCCTAAAACTGAGAAAAAGATCAATAGAATGTTGACCATATATCATGGCCATCACCATTGTCATCATTTATCAAGCATGGATTATATTGATCACATCGCGCACCTGCAGCATGTATTGAAAGCTCTGTTTCCACCCCTTTTGATGAAGAGGTCAAAGCAGAGGTCCTTGACAGAGCGGACGTAGTGCGCGGCGACGGCGCGGGCGTACCAGACGAGCTTGCCACACCAGGCGAGGCGAAACTGCAGGAGCACGTGCGCGACAACGGTGCAAGTCCAGAGCGCGGTGACAGCGGAAGCGAGCCCGATGTCTATGTAGAGGCAGAGCTTAAAAGACCACATGAGCATGAGACGATGAGAACATTATTTGTAAACACCTGCTCAATATAAATGAGTCACAAGATATTTTGAATTGGAAAAACAAATTTACCAGCAAACAGATCCAAGATTATTTGCAAAAGTAGGAAGGGAAAGTATAGATATATAAAATGAGAATATAAATGATTCACAAGATATTTAGAGCTGAAAAAACAAATTTACAAGCAAACAACTAAAAGACTATTTCTGACGACCAAAGCACTACAGTAAAATAGACCATTTCCGATGCCCAAAACCGTCGGACATAAGCCCTAAACCGTCAAACATAAGCTATTTTTGACGGCCGAAGGCTTATGTCCGACGGTACCTGTCCCTCGGCTTTAAAGGGTCGGAAATACCCTTATTTCGGATGGCGGCCGTCGGACCTTTGTCATTTTCCTTGTAGTGAAACATATATATGTACCGACAAACAACACACACATGCTGAATTGTCATGTATCTGTAACGTGTAGAAATAAAAGTGGTTTTGTAGACGCATAATATATATGTTTTTTACTTTTTAAAAAAAATACAGAATATATATGAATAATATGATCTTTCTTACATGCATAAGGAAAAGTTTAGCAATTTTCACTATGAAAAAAAAAGTCAAATGTCCCTACGAGTAGCTGCAATCAGTTGACATCCGCTGCTAGTTTTTTATAACTTAGAACTACTTCACGAGCTTGTTTGGATGTATGAGGATTAGAGAGGATTGAGGGACATATATATAATCTCTTGCTAGTATATGTTTTAATAGTACATCTCCAGAGAATATGAATGGCATCCACGCAAGGCCATCTATTTTACATAGGAAGAAAATCTTGCATGTCGCGCGTATTATACCCGCTGCTACTCAAAAAGAAGAAAAGTGTGGACGTACCGTGTAGATATTCTCGTACTTTGATTTGCTTGGAATTGGCGCATCAGGATCAACCACGTAACCTTAGAAGAGGTAAGTTTGAACTTTAGCATTTTTGTTTTATATGTTATAAAGGACACTAGTAGAAAAGAGCTCATAGCCTGTGGCACCCATAAATTATCACTGGCGGTTTCAGTTATCACGCGCCAGTAAAAAAAACAAGGTGGACCCGACTTAGGAACCGCCAGTGGAAACCCATTTTCACTGGCGGTTATCTTAACACAACCGCCAGTGTAAATAGGGTATTTCCACTGGCGGTTGGTGTAACAGAACCGCCAGTAGAAAGCAATTTCCACTGGCGGTTGGTGTAACAGAACCGCCAGTGTAAATACCCTATTTCCACTGGCGGTTGTGTTAAGATAACCGCCAGTGGAAATAGGTTTCCACTGGCGGTTTTTCAAGCCAACCGCCAGTGAACTGTCTGTTATAAATACCCCTCTTCTTCCCCGCGACAGTGAACTGTATGCTCGCAGCCAGCTTCCATTGGAGGCGATTTTGGAGGTCCAGATTTCACAAAAATATAAGGGGGGAGGTTTTGGTCTTCATTTCTTGGAAGAAGGTGGATAAGAAAGGTTGGTTTATGTTTCTTTGTCAATTTTTGTTCATTCTTGCTCAATTTTAGCCACATTTTGGATCTAGGGTTTTACATGTGAGAGAGAAGAGTATAGCTAGGTAATTTTCTCTATTTCCTCAAATGAGGTTGCATAAGATGGTTAGTTTTTGTCTATTCCCTCTCCTTTTTCATGTTTAGTTCTCAAATAAGTTTATCCATAACACATATTTAGTTGCTTAATGAATGGTGAATGTGTTGTATGGAAGATTGGTTTAATTATGTTTCAATTGTCAGTTATTATTTATTTTTGCTCAATTTTAACTACATTTTGAAACTAGGCTTTCACCATGTGTTAAAGATAGGTTTGGGTATTAATTTTTTTTGTTTATTAGTTGCTAGGAAAGTTTGGCTTATGTTTCTTTTGCCAAATTTTGTTCATTTTTCCTCCATTTTAGCCATATTTTGGATATAGGGTTTCACCATGTGTTAGAGATAAAGTAGTCTAACTACTTTTATTGGAAGAGATAAAGTAGTCTAACTACATTTTGTTAGCGACAAACCGAAGCATGTAATTTTACACGACTTTCTAGAGAGGAGAGGGAGAGGGAGAGAGAGCTATTGTTGCCAATGCGCTCGGAGCAGGTGCAGCACTTACCGTCCGTGCGGATGCAGCACTTTGCACATCCAGAATGCCCGTTCTTGCACTGATTTTACACAGAGCAGAGCATCATGCTGGAGTCTACCGATCAATATGTATTGTATATATACATGCATGGTAATCTGACTTGCCATGAAAACTTCGGACTGGAAGGGTAGGCAGCAGATGTCGCACTCCAACGCGTCCTTCTCCATGGATAGTGTCACAGTCGCCTCTTCCTCATCCTCCAACCCCGACTCTTCCTCATCCTCCATGTGCAGCATGTAATTTTACACGACTTTCTAGAGAGGAGAGGGAGAGGGAGAGAGAGCTATTGTTGCCAATGCGCTCGGAGCAGGTGCAGCACTTACCGTCCGTGCGGATGCAGCACTTTGCACATCCAGAATGTCCGTTCTTGCACTGATTTTACACAGAGCAGAGCATCATGCTGGAGTCTACCGATCAATATGTACTGTATATATACATGCATGGTAATCTGACTTGCCATGAAAACTTCGGACTGGAAGGGTAGGCAGCAGATGTCGCACTCCAACGCGTCCTTCTCCATGGATAGTGTCACAGTCGCCTCTTCCTCATCCTCCAACCCCGACTCTTCCTCATCCTCCATGTGCAGCATGTAATTTTACACGACTTTCTAGAGAGGAGAGGGAGAGGGAGAGAGAGCTATTGTTGTCAATGCGCTCGGAGCAGGTGCAGCACTTACCGTCCGTGCGGATGCAGCACTTTGCACATCCAGAATGCCCGTTCTTGCACTGATTTTACACAGAGCAGAGCATCATGCTGGAGTCTACCGATCAATATGTACTGTATATATACATGCATGGTAATCTGACTTGCCATGAAAACTTCGGACTGGAAGGGTAGGCAGCAGATGTCGCACTCCAACGCGTCCTTCTCCATGGATAGTGTCACAGTCGCCTCTTCCTCATCCTCCAACCCCGACTCTTCCTCATCCTCCATGTGCAGCATGTAATTTTACACGACTTTCTAGAGAGGAGAGGAAGAGGGAGAGAGAGCTATTGTTGCCAATGCGCTCGGAGCAGGTGCAGCACTTACCGTCCGTGCGGATGCAGCACTTTGCACATCCAGAATGCCCGTTCTTGCACTGATTTTACACAGAGCAGAGCATCATGCTGGAGTCTACCGATCAATATGTACTGTATATATACATGCATGGTAATCTGACTTGCCATGAAAACTTCGGACTGGAAGGGTAGGCAGCAGATGTCGCACTCCAACGCGTCCTTCTCCATGGATAGTGTCACAGTCGCCTCTTCCTCATCCTCCAACCCCGACTCTTCCTCATCCTCCATGTGCAGCATGTAATTTTACACGACTTTCTAGAGAGGAGAGGGAGAGGGAGAGAGAGCTATTGTTGCCAATGCGCTCGGAGCAGGTGCAGCACTTACCGTCCGTGCGGATGCAGCACTTTGCACATCCAGAATGCCCGTTCTTGCACTGATTTTACACAGAGCAGAGCATCATGCTGGAGTCTACCGATCAATATGTACTGTATATATACATGCATGGAGAGAGAGAGGAGAGAGAGAGAGAGGGTTTCACATTTTAGCCACATTTTTGGATATAGGGTTTCACCATGTGTTTTATGTTACTTTTTTACAGGTGGTGATGGAAAGGACATCCTGGATGTATAACTTATCAAGGCTAGATCCATCATACATATCCGAGGTCCATAGGTTTATTGATGTCGCTACGAACCATGCTTGGAGAACAAAGACAAAACACATATATTGTCCATGCATGGACTGCAAAAATGCTGCTGTATTTAATGACACAGAACAAATCATATCTCATCTGGTATGCCGAGGATTTATGAAGGATTACACAATTTGGACAAAGCATGGAGAGGGTAGCTCTTCGCCTTATACGACTGGAAACCCTGAGAACATCGACGACAGATTTCAGTTCGTTCACGAGACACACCAACCTCTTCCACAGAGCGAACATGTAGTGCAAAATGTTACTGATCATGGTTACGCTGGAGGAAATGAACATGATAGACCTCATGTTCTGCCAAGTGTTATGGATGAGGAAGATGCAGAGTTGCTAGAGGCAATGTTGCGTCGTCATACAGATCAATCGATGTTCTTAATGAAAGGTATGGAGTCCCTGAAGAAGGCAGCAGAAGAGCCTTTGTACGACGAGTCTAAGGGTTGTACCAAAGAGTTCACGACGCTCCGGTCTGTGCTAAAGCTGTTGATGTTAAAAGCTAAATATGGTGTGTCTGATGCTGGCTTCGATGCGTTCTTGAGTATTATCGCAGACATGCTTCCAAAGGAGAACAATGTGCCTGCTAACACGTACTATGCAAAGAAACTAATCAGTCCGCTCACTATGGGTGTGGAGAAGATCCACGCGTGTAGAAATCACTGTATCCTTTATCGAGGTGATGATTATAAAGACTTGGAGAGCTGCCCAAAGTGCGGTGCAAGTAGGTACAAGACGAATAAAGACTATCGAGAGGACGAAGAGTGTGTTGCATCCGTGTCTAAAGGGAAGAAGCGAAAGAAAGCCCAAAAAAAGACTTCAAAATCCACGAGCAAAGAAAAAGAAGAAGTAGACTATTATGCGCTCAAAAAGATTCCTGCTTTGGTGATGTGGTACCTCCCCGTCGTCGATCGATTGAGGTGTTTGTTCGCTAATCCTGAGGATGCCAGACTTATGAGCTGGCATGCTTCTGATGAGCACAAAAACGATGGGAAGCTTCGACATCCAGCCGATGGGAAGCAGTGGCAAGATTTCAATGACAACCACCGAGACTTTGCCGATGAACCGAGAAATGTTAGGTTCGCACTGAGTACTGATGGAATGAACCCATTTGCTGAGAGGAGCAGCAAGCATAGCACATGGCCGGTGATCCTCACCATATACAACCTTCCTCCATGGTTGATGCAGAAACGGAAGTACATTTTGCTAACCATCCTTATTTCTGGACCTACACAACCTGGAGTTGACATGGATGTATTTTTGGAGCCCTTAATGGAGGATATGAAAATATTGTGGGAAACGGGTGTTCAAATGTTGGATGAGTATCGTAAAGGTTCATTCACGCTGAGAGCAATTCTTTTTGTTACGATCAACGATTACCCTGCTCTCTTCACATTATCAGGCCAGTTTAAGGGAAAGGTTGGTTGCACAATATGCATTGATGGAACTGCTTACGTATCCCTTGCTGCATCTAGGAAGATAGTTTACATGAGGCACAGACGCTTTTTATTGGAAGGACACAGGTACCGCATGCGAAAGATGGATAAGTACTTCGACAATAATGGTGAACTACATTCTACTGCTCCATCGGGTAACAATAGAGGTCATAGAGTTTTTGAAATAGTCAGGAATATCAAGTTTGTTTTCGGGAAGAAGACAAAAGACGGAAAAACAAGGAAGGATGTCAAACCAGCTTCGGGGGCTATATTCAAGAAGAAGTCTATTTTCTTCGAGTACTTGCCTTACTGGAAAGAGTTAGATGTGCGGCATGCGATCGATGGTATGCACGTTCAGAAGAACGTGTTTGAAAGCATAATGGGCACCTTGCTAGACATAAAGGGCAAAACAAAAGAAGGGCTCAATTCACGCATGGACTTGGTAGATTTAGGCATAAAAAAGGAACTACATCCCGTTCTTCAAGAAAATGGGAAGTACCATCTCCTAGCAGCAAGCTACAATCTCAATGTAGATGAGAAACATGCGATGTGTGTTTGGCTCAAGAATTTGAAAGTCCCATCCGGATTCTGCTCTAGCATATGGAGTATTGTGTCAATGAAAGACCTGACAATCACCAACTACAACTCACATGATTGCCATGTCATGCTGACTACATTCCTACCTATTGCCATCAGGGCTATAAATCCTTTGTTTTTAAAGATGGCAATCACACGGTTGTGCTACTTTTTCAACAGGATTTCACAAAAGGTAATTGGCTGTGATGAGTTGGCATCTCTTCAGGAATTCGCAGTGGAGACAATATCACAGTTTGAGATGTGTTTCCCTCCATCGTTCTTTGATATTATGGTGCACCTTGTGGTGCACTTGGTGCCACAAATAGAGGCATTGGGTCCTATGTACTTGCATGAAATGTGGACGTATGAGCGTTTCATGTCAATACTGAATGGCTATGTATCAACCCGTGCTCGTCCCGAGGCATCCATGATAGAGGGGTACTGTACCGAAGAGGCCATTGAGTCCGGAGGTCCATTCTGCAATAGTATCCTAAAAGACCAGGTTGCAATAGGTCTGCCTCCGTCACGACACGAGGGTAGACTGTATGGAAGCGGGAGGATGGGACGGAAATCTTTCATCCCACCGGATTACGATATAGTACTTGAGGCACATCAGAGCATCCTACATCAGCTAACGATAATGGAGCCATTTATCCAACAACACATCAATGAGCTTCGCGAGCAAAATCCTGGGCATACGGATGATTGGGTAATGAAGCAACATAAGCAGCGGTTCAACACATGGCTAATGGTGAAGGACATTCCACGTGGAGAAACAATAGAAGAACAAACCATCAAGGGCTTGGCATCTGGACCATCACGCCAGGTCACAACATGGCAAACCTATGACATTAGTGGATTCACATTTTGTACCAAGTCCAAGGACAAAAAGAGCATGTCACAAAACAGTGGTGTTCGATGTGAAGCCATAGATGATGAAACTGGTGAGATTATTACATATTTTGGCTTTATTGAGGACATATGAGAACTAGACTATGGTACATTTCAGATCTCGGTTTTCCGATGTCAATGGGTTGAAGACAAACATGTCACAGTAGACAACTATGGGGTCAGAGTTCTTGATCTAAGTAAGGTAGGTTACAAAGATGACCCATGGATCCTTGCTAATCGTGCTGCACAGGTCTTCTATGCTGAACATATCATTTCTAACAATGAGAAGAAAAGCACCGACAAACCGAAGCATGTAGTTTTTCCTGGAAAACAACAAGCTATAGGAGTTGATGGTGTATCTGATTTAGAGAATTTTAACCAGTTCAACGACATGTCTCTTTTCATAGACCATCCAACCAAGATAAGGAACGTTGAGCGAAGCATCCCACGCAATTTGTTGCCCTGGGTACGCCACGATGGACAAGGCAGAACAATAGCTTCCTAGATTATATACTTGTCATGTAATTGATTATTGTTAGGACTTGTCATGTAATTGATTATTGTTAGCGACAAACCGAAGCATGTAATTGTCTTCATTCAATTTTCGTGGCTACCATTTACAATTTTACATGACTTTCTATTGACTTTATAAAGAGAGAGGAGAGGGGGAGAGAGAGGAGAGAGAGGAGAGGGAGAGGAGAGAGAGGATGGAGAGAGAGGAGAGAGAGATCGAGGATGGAGAGAGAGGAGAGAGAGAGGATGGAGAGAGAGGAGAGAGAGAGGAGAGAGAGAGGGGATGGAGAGAGAGGATGGAGAGGGAGAGGGGAGAGAGAGTGGAGAGGAGAGAGAGGATGGAGAGGGAGAGGGGAGAGAGAGTGGAGAGGAGAGAGAGGATGGAGAGGGAGAGGGGAGAGAGAGTGGAGAGGAAAGAGAGGAGAGGTAGAGGGAGAGAGAGGATGGAGAGAGAGGGGATGGAGAGAGGTAAAAGTATACTAAACAATATATAAAAGTATACTTAATATAATATATAAAAAGTGAAGTAAAACAATATATAAAAAACTATGTTAATAATAATAAAATACTATTTCTACTGGCGGTTCTCACAGAGAACCGCCAGTAGAAATGGCTTCCACAAACTGTAGAAGCCATTTCTACTGGCGGTTCTCTATGAGAACCGCCAGTAGAAAATATTTCTACTGGCGGTTCTCGTTGTCAACCGCCAGTAGAAATGGCTTCTACAGTCTGTGGAAGCCATTTCTACTGGCGATTCTCATTGTCAACCGCCAGTAGAAATGGCGCCTATATAAAGGGTGGCACGCGGGAGCCGAAAAATTTACAAGTCCCTGGCGCCAGTTCACATTCAAGACGCCGTCAGGCTGCTGGATTTCGACCCCGAGGATTTCGCTGGCGATCGTCCCCGCGCCCGTCCCCACGCCGCCATTCCCGCCCCGCGCCCCCGCACCGCCGTCAGGTTTCTCCCTCTGTCCCTCTTCTTCCGTACCGCCGCCGTCTACCGCGCCGGCAGCCGCCGCCGCCGCGTTCCTAGGGCACGCGCCACGCGCCGCCGAGAGGGAGGAAGAGAGAGGAAGGAGAGGGAGAGGGAAGAGAGAGGAGGGCACGCGCTGCCGCCACCGAGAGGGAGGAAGAGAGAGGAAGGAGAGGGAGAGGGAAGAGAGAGGAGGGCACGCGCTGCCGCCGCCGAGAGGGAGGAAGAGAGAGGAAGGAGAGGGAGAGGGAAGAGAGAGGAGGGCACGCGCTGCCGCCGCCGAGAGGGAGGAAGAGAGAGAAAGGAGAGGGAGAGGAGGGAGAGGAGAGAGATAGAGAGAGGGAGAGAGATAGAGGGAGAGGGAGAGAGATAGAGGGAGGGAGAGGAGGGTGAGAGAGAGAGGAGGTTGAGGAGAGAGATAGAGAGAGGGAGAGAGATAGAGGGAGAGGAGAGAGATAGAGGGAGGGAGAGGGAGAGAGATGAGGGAGAGGAGAGAGATAGAGAGAGGGAGAGGGAGAGAGAGAGGAGAGGAGATGAGAGTATTCATACAATACTTATTTTTATTCATATGTGTGTTCATATGTGTTCAAATGTATGTGTTCAATATATATATATATATATATATATATATATATATATATATATATATATATATATGTGTGTGTGTGTGTGTGTGTGTGTGTTTATATGTGTTCAAATATATGTGTTCAATATATATATGTGTGTTCATATGTGTTCAAATGTATGTGTTTAATATATATATATATATATGTGTTCATCTAGTTGAATATATACATAAAAATTAAGAGCTAAACTCGATAAAAATCATCGGGTTGAATATATACATTGTAATTTTATCCGTCAAAACTCGATAATATACGTATCCGATCCGATCCGAATTCGATCTGAACTCGATAATTTTTCCGTACGACTCTCCCTCTCTCCCTCTCTATACGTCCTATGCGACTCTCCCTCTCTCCCTCTCCTCGTCCTATACGACTCTCCCTCTCTCCCTCTCTATACGTAACTCGATAATATCCATACGATTCTCCCTCTCTCCCTCTCTATACGTCCTATGCGACTCTCCCTCTGTCCCTCTCTCCCCGTCCTATACGACTCTCCCTCTCTCCCTCTCTCCCTCTCTATACGTAACTCGATAATATACGTAACTCGATAATATCCGTAACACGATACTATACGACTATACGATACTATATGGTTAGGGTTTAGGGTTAGGGTTAGGGTTAGGGTTATGGTTAAGGGTTAGGGTTAGGGTTAAGGGTTAGGGTTAGGGTTAGGGTTAAGGGTTATAGTTAGGGTTAGGGTTAGGGTTATGGTTAAGGGTTAGGGTTAAGGGTTATAGTTAAGGGTTAGGGTTAAGGGTTATAGTTAAGGGTTATAGTTAGGGTTAGGGTTAAGGGTTCGGGTTTTGGGTTAGGGTTAGGGTTTAGGGTTAGGGTTAGGGTTAAGGGTTTAGGGTATTTGTTAATATGAATTTAATTATTGCTTACGTTAATATGTGTTAATATGTATTTAATTATTGCTTATGTATTTGTATATATATAGCTCAATGAGTTCTCCGATCAAGGACCAAGGATTAGTGCCCGAGCACATGGACAAGAGTGTTGCTCAAGAACAATCCAGCAGTGAAGGATATGAAACGCCTAGCGACCCTTTTCCTACCACTAGCATAGATAGGGCCGCTCTCCGTGAGTTGCAACGTGACCCTACTTATGATCCACGAGAAGCTGAGGTAAAAGTACGCATCTTTAGCTTCGTATGTGTACCCTACTGATTTCACATGCATGATCTCTTGTGCATTTTATTACATGAATAGGAGGTCGTGTCTGAATTTCGTGCGATACTCGAAGAAGCCGTGGCACGAAACGAAGACGTACCGGAGCTGACCCAAGACGCACCGAAACAGACCAAGACAACAACCGAGACGTCAAGGAAAAGGAAGCAGAGCGATCGAAAAAGAGGTGACAGGGGGCTGAACAAGTTTCCCGACAAAACATACAAAATCTCAGACGTGAGCCCGAAAGGTCAGCCCCTAGCTCCAGAAGAGGCACTACCTAAGTTCCGAAATGCACTTGGGTTTTTAGTTAGAGATAATCTTGACATAACAATACGACAGTGGAGAGATGTGTCAGATGATGTCAAGAATCAAATATGGAATAAGCTATTAATGAGGTTCGTTCTGCCTCAGGGTTCAGAAGAACTCGTGAAGGAATACACGATGAAGCAGCTTGCAATCAATTTCCGAAACTGGAGGTCTGAGATGAACACAAAGTTTGCAAAGAAAGGTCTGGACCCGACCAAAAAATATAAAATCTCAGCAGGTCAGTGGGCAGTATTTCTAGAGCAGAGGAGCAGCCCTGATTTCATATCTCTAAGTGAGGCAAATTCGGAACTATCAAAGAAGAACAAGTACCGCCACCACCTAGGCACAGGTGGTTACAAGCGTCAGGTTCCTAAATGGAGACAAGAAGACGCCGAGAAGAAGGCCGCAGGGTTGCCGACGCTGTCCGAGCAACTTGGTGAAAGGGCGGCAAATTGGCTCCGTGCTAGAAAACCAAGGGAAACCGAGACCGGTGTATCTTTTGATGATCCCATTGTCAAAGAAGCGGCAAAAAACATATATACAATGACAGCTAAGCAGAGCCAAGGAACTTTTAAGCCACAAAGGGAAAGAGACATCTTAACGGCTGGTCTCGGTAACCCTGAGCATCCTGGCCGTGTACGAGGAATCTCGTCTAAGGAAGGATGGAAGGAAGGATTCGGACCACAGTGGAAAGGTCTGTACAGGAAACGTGATCGATACAAGGAAGAGATGGCGGATTATTTTAAGGAGGAGGCCAAGAAAGAGTTCAAAGCCATGATGTCTCAAATGCTATCGAATCCTCCTCCAGAATTGATGCAACAGTTGGCGAGTGTGATGTCTGTTCAACAGATGACCACTCCACAGATACAAATAATTCCAGCAGCTCAACCGCCGGCTTCCACAGATTGTACGACATTACCAAGCTCTGTATTAATGAGAGTGAACGGACGATACATCACGAACCCTGACAAGGTATTATTAGTAATAGTCAAGTATGTATTTATGTCATTAAAGATGCAAATGTGTTATTATTGAGTATAAATAGATGATGTTTATAAAATTCCTTTTCAGCAATTTCAACGAGGAAACCCGGAGAACTTGACCGAAGCTGCATTGTATGGCATAGTCGAGGACCTCTGCACATTCATATTGAAAGAGGTCATTCCCGCAGAAGGAAAATATCACGATGCTTCCGGAACATTAGCTTTGCCAGAGTTTAGAATACTAACAGAAATTAGTAGATTATCTCTTAGCCGAGATAGTTATTAGAGCTTAGGTGAAAACTTATGATGTATAGAATGCATGAAGCATATATGGTTGTAAACAGAATACTTTGATGTATATAAATGTATGATAGAATTTAATTTCATGTTGCTTTCAATATCAATATAGATCTATATATATATATATATATGTTTGTGTGTGTGTAAATAAATATATATATAATTCAGTATTGTTTGAAATTTTGAAAAAAGGCGGGAAAACTTCCACTGGCGGCTAAATAAAGAAAACCGCCAGTGAAAAGTGCATTTCCACTGGCGGTTTGCTTTATAAAACCGCCATTGGAAATGCATTTTCACTGGCGGTTTTCTTTATTCAGCCGCCAGTGGAAATGCACTTTTCACTGAACCGCCAGTGGAAATGCACTTTTCACTGGCGGTTTTCTTTATTTAGCCGCCAGTGGAAATGCACTTTTCACTGGCGGTTCCTTAAGAAAACCGCCAGTGAAAATGCACTTTTCACTGGCGGTTCTAAAATAACCGCCAGTGGAAATGCTGACCCCTAGCACTGGCGGTACTGAAAAACGCCTGTGTAAATAGGTTTACAACCGCCACTATAGAGCTTCTGTGTACTAGTGGGAGGTGGGACCTAATTCTATAGAGCAAATAATAGGGGTTAAACAGAGAGTGTTTTTGTCTAAAGTACCAAAATACACATTTACCTGTTTTGTGTTCCACGTGAAAAGAGGTGACATGTTGGTCAAACTGTGTCATGCTAACCTAAATAACAAAAGAGATTAATTAATGGTTACAAATTCGAGACACATATCTTACACAAGCAGCCTGATGTTAGCTCTGATTAATTTGCACACAAAAAGGGTAACTGTTAACCTTCTGGTGGAAGGCCTGGAGACATTTTTCTGTTGATAATAGGTCCCCACCCACCAGGACCAGCGAAAGATGGCGTAGATTTCACTGTAGAGCGCCACATGTGTCTTTTGACCACTCAAGCACAATGTGTAAGATATGTGTCTATGTGTCTTTTCACTGTAGACATTTTTAATCTTAATAGCCCCTCCTTCGGATCCGCCACTAACTGCAGAACAACATTCCCAGCACACCTGTCGCACGGCACCGGGTTGCCCTGAAAGAGCACAGCAAAGAACATCACAAACCCTTAACAGAGATCAGCAGGCTGTCGTTTCAAGCGTTCAGGCCGAAAATAAAATAGCTAGAAAGCCAGCGGTGGAGGCCTTGAGACCGAGGACTTGGGGTCTTGCCTGTCCACCATCATAGACATTTCCTATGTTTCTCGTTTCAAGCTTCCAAAGGAGTAATTTCAACTGTACACACTTGCGCGCCTAATGAATCAGTTAGACCACTATAAGGTAAACATCATTTTCCTGCTCGGTCCAATAGACCGAGCATATCAAAAGCGAGTGCACAATAATGACAAACGAGAAAAACACAAACACTGAATCAACAGCAGGCATATTTCATGAGGCTATGGTTCACAGCTTGCCAGAGGCTTGGGGTCCAAAAGATAAACACAGGTAAATCCACCCTTGATATACAACTTCAACTTTCTACAAGGAAATGTTGCTATACGAACCCTGTACATCCACCAGATGAAAATTCTTGAGATAATTGCCACATAAACTACTCTATGCAAAAGCTCCATGTACATCACCAAAAGACTGCTTTTGGAACAAGACTGCCTTCATATCCTGTTCATCTGCAGTTTGAAAGCATTATATCAAAACATAATATAGTTCAGACATACTTCAGGACATTAAAAAAGATGTTCCTAATACTAACCATTCATTTTCAATTACAAGGAGGTTAATCACCATTCATCACATGTAAAAAGTATTCCCAGCTTTAGTTGTAAATCCTCACAGGCTCTACAATGTGTAAGTTTATGGCCCAACAAATAACAAATCTGCAAGTAGTTCTAACAAATGTAATGCATAGCAAAATAATTTGGATTTAAAACTGAGAACAAACTCTAACCGACGTATCTATCACTAAGCTAAGTCAATAGAGGTGCCAAACTCCACAAAAGCATCTCCACATTTCACAACCGACAGAACACCATTCAGGCTTGGAGAAATCCCATCAAAGACACACCAATTTCAATGATTCTGTTGGACACCAAAATGAGCGGACGGTCCGGCCCTTAGGCCCGGACGGTCCGCGTGTCCCGAGATAAGATTAACTCGGATGTTTATCCTTATCTCGTGCGTGGTTATCCATCTAATCACGTGGGAGTTTGTTGCTATCTCTTAGGAAAAGGTCCAGACCTCCTCCCCTATAAATATAAAGGGGTACGGCCGATTGAGAACCCCCGAACACATTCCAATCGAACCAATTACCTTATTTACTTTTTCTGCCCTAGGAGTAGATGTAGCATAGTTCTAGTTGTAGCCTTCCGCATATCCACCTCCACCCCTATTCGACTCTACGTCGTCTAGATCCGTCTTGGGTGGCCTGCCGATCCCAAGACGACCCTAGGATCTCACCCCTCCCGGGGGGCAAGATCTAGTTGTCCACTCGAGACCTCTTCCTCGAATTGATCTCTTAATTCCTAGGCGACTCCACGTCGTCTGGGGACGCCCCGGGTGACCTGTCGACCCGGAGCATCTTAAGATCTTTTCCCCCCAGGGGACGAGATTTAGATTCCAGCAAGGAGGAGGAAGACGACCCTGTCGCCAGGTCGCGGACCGTCCGGCCCAGAGCTGTGGGCCGTCCGGTGTGACGCAGGGAAGACACCGCTCCTGCGTCCAGGTCGCGGACCGTCCGGCCCAAGGTTGCGGACCGTCCGCGCCGCCGCAGAGGGCACTATCAGGCAACCCGGCGACCTGTCGCAGGCCGCCACCGCTGTTCACCTCGCGGAGTCGAACCCAAGGTATTGCTCATCATGAGAAGGTCATAGGGTTCGTTGCTATTTGGTTCTAAATTGGTGGTGACCATCATAGAGGTGTTGTCCCATATTTAGGATAACCACTTTATTTGGCCCTACATCATCTAAAGGTGCCAAGTACTGCCAAGCGGTTCATTATAGTGTTTGGTGACCAAAAAGGCACCAACATACTTTTGGCGACTCCGCTGGGGACGAAAAATCGGATGTATCAAATCCGATCCATTAGATCAGATCTATTAAATTAGACCTATCAGATCGGTCGCAATGGCCAATCCCAAAGATCACAACAATGTCGTCCTAGACATTAACACAAGGCTGACTAACTCGCCGGCCAATGAGGATGAGAAATTAGAAGACCACATGAAAAGGCTGGACGAGGAATTCCAACGACAACAGGCTCAGATAAGCAAGGTGGCGAAAAAGTGGTACCTCTCGCACTTCAAGGTAGATCACCACCAGAAGGTCGTCAAGAAGAGGGAAGTAAAGTACGATTCGCTCTCAGCCTTGCTTCATCAGCTCCCCATTGTAAGTAACACCACACCATTAGCCGATATTCAATCTGTTAAAATTTCTTTTGATAATCAGATTAAAATTATAATAGAGGATATAGAGAATATGACACATGCATTAGAAAATACTCATACACCTGATTTTTTGTCACATAAATTGTGCACTAAAATAACTGCGTCAAAAACATCGGCGACAAATGAGGCTTCTCAGTCCCAACCATATTCTGGTATGCCGATGGACTCATATCCAGGACGACCGTCACCACCATCTTCGCTAAATGGTGAGTCAACTCTGAGCACGGCCGGGCCGTCCGCACACAATCACGGACCGTCCGGCCCTCCGTCAGACCGTCCGGCACCCTACGCCGGACAGTCCGAAGTTACACAGAGCCCACCACAAGGGTCACAGGTGTTGCCTGGCGTGACCGGACAGTCCGAGGATATTACCGGACCGTCGGATTCACCCGCAGACCGTCCGACTGTGCAGGTCGGACCATCCGGAGCACCAGAAGTCACCTGTGATCCGCCTAGTGCGGAAGGCCGACATAAATATAACCGGCCACCCAAGCCCCAAGAACCAAAAAGGTCACATGTCCCTGAGCTTGTTTGGCCCACTAAGGCCAAACCTTCTGTTCGCTCTCACCCGCACTCGACACAGAAGGAAAAGGTTAAGTTTACATTTAATATTACTAAGTGTGATAAAATATTTGATGAGTTGCTTAAACATGGTAATATTAAATTACCACATATAATTCCTCCGGTTGAAGAATTAAAAGGGCGTATATATTGTAAATGGCATGGCTCCTTTCTTCATAACACCAATGATTGTGCTGTCTTTCGTCGGCAAATACAATCGGCTATAAACGAAGGCCGGTTGAGGTTTCAAAAGGAGGTGAGGATTGACAGGCCACCTGTCCCTGCCACCACATTAGAGCCGACAAGCAAAAAAGTCATAGTTCGGCCCTGTGCGGCCGATAAAAGCAAAGATAAAAATATCGTCATTGGTGATCCCCGCACACCAAATATGTCACGCAGAATGGTTACTCGGAAGACTCCGGACAAAAGAAAGACCGGAGGCACCGGGGGGCAAGCACGATCGGACACCCGATCACGGTCACCTGTCCTGCGTACGCCGGACGATCCGGGTACTAAGGCCGAACAGTCCGAGACAGGAGCAGATGGTCCGGCTATAATGGTCGGACGGTCCACGGGCAGTCAGAAGCAGCAACCTCAGACCACCGGACCACAAGGTTCCAAAACAAGTGTTAGGAAACAAAATAATACTAAGACGTCTAGACGACTCAGTAGAGTCGGCCCTACTTTTGGTCAGTTGCTTGCCAAATATACGAAGAAGGCCGTTCCACACAACCGGCCAATAAAGCAGACGAAGTCAAAAGGGCGATCTGTGCGAAAGCAAAAGCCGACCAAACGGACCCAAAAGGTAGCACAACCAAGACCGCCTTGTCATCCTCCTCCGGGGATAGCATGGTGCGTCCCGTTCTATCCATCGCCGATGTGTTGTCCTGCTCATGTGTGGGGTGGTACGGCGATGAATTCATATTACTGGCCCAATCCGTTTGCTTATTTGGGCTGGGGGGCACCACAAGTTTTTGCCTATTGACAGGTTGATCAGGTAGACATGGCCGAAGAGGATGCAATCCGAAACGGCCTCTGTGCATTAAAGTTCCATCAAGTATTTATATTATCTGATCGCAAGAGCCGATGACTTGCATCGAGCTGAGTCCTTACTTCGGGAACAAAAGCTCATGAGGTCAATTGTTTCCGAAGTTTTCACTGATACTTTTGGTTCGCCAAGCTCCACCAAAAGGCAGGGGGGCATATGTTGGACACCAAAATGAGCGGACGGTCCGGCCCTTAGGCCCGGACGGTCCGCGTGTCCCGAGATAAGATTAACTCGGATGTTTATCCTTATCTCGTGCGTGGTTATCCATCTAATCACGTGGGAGTTTGTTGCTATCTCTTAGGAAAAGGTCCAGACCTCCTCCCCTATAAATATAAAGGGGTACGGCCGATTGAGAACCCCCGAACACATTCCAATCGAACCAATTACCTTATTTACTTTTTCTGCCCTAGGAGTAGATGTAGCATAGTTCTAGTTGTAGCCTTCCGCATATCCACCTCCACCCCTATTCGACTCTACGTCGTCTAGATCCGTCTTGGGTGGCCTGCCGATCCCAAGACGACCCTAGGATCTCACCCCTCCCGGGGGGCAAGATCTAGTTGTCCACTCGAGACCTCTTCCTCGAATTGATCTCTTAATTCCTAGGCGACTCCACGTCGTCTGGGGACGCCCCGGGTGACCTGTCGACCCGGAGCATCTTAAGATCTTTTCCCCCCAGGGGACGAGATTTAGATTCCAGCAAGGAGGAGGAAGACGACCCTGTCGCCAGGTCGCGGACCGTCCGGCCCAGAGCTGTGGGCCGTCCGGTGTGACGCAGGGAAGACACCGCTCCTGCGTCCAGGTCGCGGACCGTCCGGCCCAAGGTTGCGGACCGTCCGCGCCGCCGCAGAGGGCACTATCAGGCAACCCGGCGACCTGTCGCAGGCCGCCACCGCTGTTCACCTCGCGGAGTCGAACCCAAGGTATTGCTCATCATGAGAAGGTCATAGGGTTCGTTGCTATTTGGTTCTAAATTGGTGGTGACCATCATAGAGGTGTTGTCCCATATTTAGGATAACCACTTTATTTGGCCCTACATCATCTAAAGGTGCCAAGTACTGCCAAGCGGTTCATTATAGTGTTTGGTGACCAAAAAGGCACCAACATACTTTTTAAAAAGTATGTTGACGCCTTTTCGGAGCGTCAAACACTCAACAAGAACCGTGGCGGTGCCTTCTGCACAGGGGCGGACGGTCCGCACGCAGGGGCCGGACGGTCCGCGGCCTGGTGCGAGGCGCGGTGGTGCTCTCTGCGCAAGGGCGGACTGTCCGCGGCCTGGGGCCGGACGGTCCGCGGCCTGGTGCGCGGCTGGGGCTCCTGCCTGACGGCCGGACGGTCCGCGCCCTGGGGCCGGACGGTCCGCGCGTACGCAGGGACGGCGGGAGATCGCCGACGGCGCCTGGATCTCGCTCCCGGGAGGGACCCCGTCGGGGAGTAGAGATCTTAGGTTGTGTCTAGGCTCGGGCTGGCCGACCTAGACTCCTCTAATCGACGTAGAGCCGAAGAGAGACGAAGAATTTGGGGATTGGATATCTAAACCTAAACTAGACTAGAACTACTCCTAAGATAAAATGCGAAATAGAAGTTGTATTGATTCGATTGTTGATGATTACAAATCGGCCGTAGACCTCTCTATTTATAGAGGAGGGGGGCTGGACCCTTTACACAACTGATTCCGAGCTAATCCCGCGAATATAGCTAACAACCGTAGCACAAAACTCGGAACCCTAATCTGTTCTGCGCACGCGCGGACCGTCCGGCCCACTGGCGCGGACCGTCCGGACCGCGGACCGTCCGGCCTCAGGGCCGGACTGTCCGCCGGCTCAAAACCGGTTCGAACATATGCCCCCCTGCCTTTTGGTGGAGCTGAGCGAACTAAAAGCAACTAACTCGATGTGATCACATCGGTTTTCTTAGGCATCTTGCCACATACTAGGATGGTACTGTTTGAGGAAACGCCCATTCAAAGCCTTAGGTAAATCCTTGCCTTGTAATGTTTGTAGTAAATAAGCGTTACCAGACATCACCTGCTTCACCTTATAAGGACCCTCCCAGCTTGGCGACCATTTCCCGAACTTTCGGTCTTTATTCCTTAGAGGTAGAATGGTCTTCCACACCAAGTCTCCTACTTGGAATGATTTTGCTTTGACCTTCTTGTTGTAGGCCCTGGCTACCATGATCTTGTCCTTTTCTATTGCTCCCAAAGCTATCATCCTCTTGTCGGTCACCTCATCAATATTATCCATCATTGAATTATAATAATCAGTAACAGTTAAGTCATTTTGTCTGGCAAACCTGACAGCATTCAAACTTATTTCCACAGGTAACACTGCTTCCTGCCCATAGACAAGCTCAAAAGGAGATACTTTAGTAGCACTATGTTTAGATATCCTATGAGCCCATAAAGCTTCGGACAAAATCTTATGCCAATGTTTAGGATTATCAGATATCTTCTTTTTTATCAAGTTGATCAATGTCCTATTACTAGACTCGGCCTGCCCATTGGCCTGAGCGTAGTATGGAGATGAATTGAGCAACTTAATCCTATATAATTCAGCAAATTCACGTATCTCCTTTGACATAAAAGAAGTCCCTTGATCAGTAGTCAAGGTCTGGGGAATGCCGAATCTATGAATAATATGCTCAGTTATGAACTCAATTACCTCCTTGTGTGTCATGTTCTTCAGAGCAACGGCTTCAGTCCATTTGGTAAAGTAATCAGTGGCAACTAACACGAACCGATGCCCCTTTGATGATGAAGGATGAATTTCTCCAATAAAGTCTAATCCCCATCCTCTGAACGGCCAAGGCTTGATGATAGGATGTAATTCGGCTGCAGGGACCAACTGTAGGTCGCCGAATTTTTGGCACACTTGGCAACCCTTGTAGTACTTAAAACAATCAGCTATCATATTAGGCCAATAAAAACCAGACCTTCGCAACAACCACTTCATCTTTGGAGCTGATTGATGGGTACCACAAATTCCTTCACGTACTTCGGCCATAGCTAATATAGCATCATCTGGGCCCAAGCACTTAAGTAGGACGTCATTGACTGTTCGGCGGTAAAGTTCATCACTCATCAAAACATACTTGAAAGTTGTTCGCCGAATGTTCTTATCTGTCCTGATATTGGGATTCTGTAAATAATTAAGTATAGGTGTCCTCCAATCACTTGCATCGGCTTCATTGTCAGCCGAATTAATGAAAAGAACACTTCCGGTAACCCCGGACGGTCCGGCGTCATCACGCGGACGGTCCGCGACCTGGGAATTTGGCTTTGCACTGGTTATCAGATTTTCAGTTTTGTGAAACTTCCCTCTCTTTATCCGATAACCTGATGCATCTTGTGCCAAACCATTAGCTCTATGATTCTCAACTCTAGAGATATGCCGAATACTGAATTCGTCAAAAGAATGAATTATGCTCCAACATTTCTCAAGATAACTATTTAGAGTACCATCAAGACATTGATATTCTTCTAACACTTGTTGGACAACCAGCTGAGAATCACCAAACACCTTAACATGTTTTACTCCCATACCATTTAAAAGTTCTAAGCCGAATAAGAGAGCCTCATATTCAGCTTGATTATTAGTGCAATAAGTTTCCAATCGGCTAGAGAAGTCAAAGGAGACATTTCTTGGTGAAACAAGCACAATGCCAATTCCTTGCCCTTCATTGCAAACCGATCCATCAAAATATAAAGTCCAAGGAGTAATAGTGAGGTATGACATGTCTAGTTCATGAATATCATTAACCCGATGTTCTACAATAAAATCCGCTACGACTTGGCCTTTCATAGATTTCAACGGTTCATAGGCCAAGTCATATTCTATGAGTGCATAAGCCCACTTACCAACTCTACCACTCATAATTGGGTTATGCAACATGTATTTGATTACATCGGCTTGACCAGAAACAGTGCAATGACTAGACAGTAAATAACATCTACATTTGGTGCATGCATAAAACAAGCATAAGCATAATTTTTCAATAAAAGTGTACCTTGTTTCAGCATCCGCCAACCTTCGACTTAGGTATGTCACCACATGCTCCCTCCCCTCAGTGTCTTGTGTCAGAACAGCCCCAATAACCTTGTCTTCAGCTGCAATGTATAATCTGAATGGTGCTCCCACTTGCGGTGCTTTTATCACGGGAGCCGAAGACAAGTATTTTTTAATGAGATCAAATGCTTCCTGCTGCTCTGCCCCCCAAGTGAATTCAGCATCATTCTTAAGCCGAAGGATAGGGGTGAAGGCATCAATCTTCCCGGCTAGGTTAGAAATAAACCTTCGTAAATAATTCACCTTGCCGAGAAACCTCTGCACTTCGACCTTACAAGTCGGAGGCCCCACATTCCGAATAGACTTGATTCGGTCAGGGTCTATTTCTATACCACGTTCATGGATGACAAATCCTAAAAACTTACCAGCCGACACTCCAAAAGCACATTTACGTGGGTTCATTTTTAAACCATACCGACGCATTTTATCAAAGGCTTTGCGCAAATCGGCTATATGAGAACTAAACTTAGCCGATTTGACTACAATATCATCAATGTAGACTTCCACAGTGTTTCCTAACAACTCATGGAAAATCAGATTCATAGCCCTCTGATAAGTAGCACCAGCATTTTTAAGACCGAATGTCATGACAACCCATTCAAATAAACCAATAAAGCCTGGACATATAAAGGCCGTTTTAGACGCATCTTCTTCGGCCATGAAAATCTGATTATATCCGGCATTACCATCAAGAAAGCTAATAATTCTATTTCCTGATGCATTATTGATTAATGTGTCGGCTATGGGCATGGGATATTCATCTTTAGGAGTTGCTTTATTTAAATTACGAAAATCAATGCATACCCTAAGTTTACCTGACTCCTTCTTCTCCACCGGCACAATATTGGAGACCCACTCTGCGTATCTGCAAGGTCTAATAAAATTAGCTTCTAGCAGCCGGTGGATTTCGTCCTTGATTCGTGGGAGAAGATCTGGACGAAACGTTCTAGCTTTCTGCTTGAAAGGTCTGAAACCAGACTTAATGGGCAGCCGATGTTCGACAATCTCTCGGCTTAGTCCAGGCATTTCAGTGTAATTCCAAGCAAAACAATCTGAATATTCCTTCAATAGACCGATCATCTCATTTCTAGAATCGGTCTCCAGGGTCTTGTTTACAAAAGTCGGCCTTGGAGTTTTGCCATCTCCTATGTCAATCTCTTCCAAAGGATCGGCCGATGTAAACCCCTGTCCTAGTTTATCAAGATCTCTGAATTCTTCTATCATGTCCCCCACAGAGGAATCAGATGATCTTTGTGTGATGGCGGACTTTCCGGTCTCGGGGACCGGATCATCCGTAATACTATCTTTTCGCTGTGGTAGATGTTCGGTCTTAGAGTCCGAACTGTTCTGTGATAGATCAGACCATCCGGCTTTGAGGGCCGAATTGTCCGTGATCAAAGACTCATGAACTTTGTGTGTATTCATCGTTTAAACTTTATTTAGGATTCAGCCGATTCTCCATCGGCTCTAGCATTACAGGAATGAAACCTTTCTTATCTATACTTATGAACTGATAATCAGAAAAATCTACTCCTGTGAGACATGTAGCAGTCTCATAAGTCCAGAGTACAGGGGCATCAGCCACAGCGATGCAGGCCGATACATCAGAATGTACTTGTTCTACCTCATCGCCTACCCATTGTATTAGCATTTGATGTAATGTAGAAGGTATACATTGATTGGCATGAATCCAATCTCTGCCTAGAATTAAACTGTAATTCCCTTCTACATCAGCGACGAAGAATGCAGCAGCAAGGGTCTTAGTCCCGATGGTTAATTCAACGGACGTGACTCCCCTGGCTTTAATCGAACTATTCCCAACACCGCTGAGGGTCATGTTGGTTTTGACAAGTTCGTCATCTTGTTTACCTAATTTTCTGTATAATGAATAAGGCATTAGATTTACAGCCGCCCCTCCATCCACCAACATCTTAGCAATCGGTATTCCATCAATGTGACCGCGCACGAAGAGCGGCTTTAAATGATTTACCGATTCCTTTGGTTTGGTAAAGGCGGCTTCTTTAGGACCAAAATCAAACTGAGCAGCAACAGGTTCATCGTCGCCAATGATAGTACAATCGGAAGAAAATGTAATAATATTTACATCCATACCTTGGCGTTCTGGAGAAGCCTCGTAGTCGACCAGGTCTTCTCCTAGCAGGTCGTCCTCTTCCATTGATGTTGTCGTGTTGTTGGAGGCTTCCTGATGAACGGTGGACGGTCCGCGCGCGGGGGCCGGACGGTCCGCGCCTGGTGCAGGTTGTCCAGAATCTTCCTGGTGAACGGCGGACGGTCCGTGTGCGGGGGCCGGACGGTCCGCACCTGGTGTAGGTTGACTTTCTATTTTTGTGGCCGTTTGTTTTTTCTCAACGGCCTTCGGTCTCCATTTCTTTTGTGGTGGCGGGTATAGCGGATGTGTGTCATTAAATGTCTTTTCCGCCTCCTTCTCCTGGCTCTCCTTTGCTCTTAGGCGCTGTAATTTTCTCTTTTGAGATCGTGTCAATCCCGCTGGGCACCATCGAGGCATGGAGTATTTTGGATCGGCTATTTTGATGGTAGCCGTATCCTTTTCAGTTGTGTTGGCCGATTCGCCGAAAATCATCGGCCCTTTATTGTCTCCCTGTATGACAACATCCGCAGTGCCTATTTTGATGATGTCCTTTTTTGTTCTTTGAGTTGCTACAGGCATATGCCCCCCTGCCGGATTGGTCGGCCTAGGAGGCCGAGTAGTCCGGCAACCTTGTTGGGCCTGTGCCTGGTGACCGGATTCAGCGGTGCTCAGTCGGTCTTGCACTGGCGGTGCCAACCTATCAAAAACGGATGTTTGGGGTGCCCCCCAGGCGGGGTATGGTGGCATCCCAAATGGATATGGTGGCATGCCCCACATTTGATTTGGGACATATGGTGGAGGTAAGTATGTGTATGGATATGGCATGGATGGATAAGGAGGTGGAGGGGTCCATGTCGGCATGTTGGGTCTCAATTGTACAATAGGACCCTTCATTTCTTCCGATTGGTGAGGTGGTCCAATCGGCCTGACCTGACGTTGCTCATGAATGGGTGAGCGGGGTCGCTTCGGTGGCCGGTCACTTGGGCCAGCCTTCTTTTTCACATATTTAGACAACAATTGATCGAAAGTCGGGCCAGGCTTGATCAGCCGACCAGCTGCTTTAAATGTATTTGTTTTCCACGTACCTATCTCTGGTCGTCGTGGTTTGAAAGTACGTGGTCGCTGCGAGTTCTGAGCATGGCCGGACCGTCCGCCGGAGCTCTCCGGACTGTCTGGTGGGGTCCCGGACCGTCCGCTCCAACGTGCCGGACCGTCCGGGATACGCAGCACGGGTTCCTGTATCTGTCTCCCTGTCTGCGCTTGCCCCCCAGTACTGGAGGTTGTGATGGTCACCTTTAGGGTCTCCCCTCCATCAGGAGTCTTCTCGGTTACCACTTTCCTGCAAGAAACTTTATGATCCTCATCGGCCCTGTTAGAACTGCCGATGATTGCCTCTTTGCCTTTGCCTTTATCGGCCGTGTTTGGCCGAACCAGGACTTTCTTGCCCTCGAAGTCGATCACGTTCATTGGAAATGGCTCTGTATCCACCTGCATTTCCTGAAATTTCAATCGTCCCTCATTAATGGCCGATTGAATCTGTCGTCGGAATACATTACAATCATTAGTGGCATGAGAAAATGAGTTGTGCCACTTGCAATATGCACGACGTTTTAGCTCGTCGGCGGATGGAACAGTGTGATTTATTTTAATATTGCCATTTTTGAGTAGTTCGTCAAATATTTTATCACATTTACCAACATTAAATGTAAACTTAACCTCCTCTTGTCGTTTCTTTTGAACCGGCTGCAAGGAGGAACAAACCGAAGATTTGGCCTGTTTTGGCCAAACCATTTCAGCAGCATACACTTCTGCTGATTCGTCATCTGAGCTACTTTGGTCGTATTCTACTATATGTACGTTGTGACGCATTGTTTTAGCAGTTTCTTTGCTCCGGCTTTCGCAAGCCGAAGCTCTCTGGTGTAATTGTGCTAGTGTAAAGAATTGGATGCCTTCTAATCTTTCTTTTAGATAATATCGCAAACCATTGAAAGCTAATCCTACTAGCTGTTTCTCTGCTAAATGAATTTGAAAGCATCGGTTTCTTGTATCTCGGAATCTCCGGATGTAATCATTAACCGATTCATCTTTTGTCTGTCGCAACGACGCTAAATCTACCAAATCCAATTCATAGTCACCGGAGAAAAAATGATCATGAAATTTTTGTTCTAAATCCCCCCATGATGAAATGGAATTAGGAGGTAAAGTGGCGTACCATGCAAACGCAGTTCCTGTTAAAGATAATGAAAACAAACGTATGCGAAATGCCTCTATGTCGGCCAACTCTCCTAATTGTGCTAAAAATTGGCCTATGTGTTCACGTGTGTTCTTTCCTTGATCACCCGAAAATTTTGTGAATTCGGGTATCCTGGTTCCCTGTGGGTATGGGTGGTGATCAAATCGGCTGTCATAAGGTTTCCGATATGATTGCCCCCCAGGGACCATGCTCACTCCGAGCTTATCTCGGAACGCCCCGGCTATCTCTTCCCTTACTATATCAATGGCAGCCGGTGCGAGACCACCGGCTCTCTGGTCAAACATCGGTGGGGTTGGCTGGATATTAGCATGTTGTCTTTCCCCCCATTGGTTTGAGTTATGTGGTGCATTTCCATTTGCTCTATATGGCTCATACGTTTGATCGTTTCTTTCCGGCCTTCCAGGTGTGGCCGGAAAGCTTTCCTGGGCTTTGGGTCCTGAATTAGTGGGCTGGTGCATTGCATAGTGTGATGGGAAGTGTTGCTGGGACGGGCGAGGATTCATGTAATAACCCTCCTCAAAAGACTTATGCGCGGACTGTCCGGATACGTACCCGGACCGTCCGTGGTCATATGCGGACCGTCCGTCATTGTATGCGGACCGTCCGGCTTGGTAGTTTGGGTTCTGTGTCATACGTGGTAGCTCGGGCGCATATCTAGGTAACTCATTAAAAATAGGCCCGACTACTGTTGGCCCGGACGGTCCGCGCTCACGTGCGGACGGTCCGGGCATGTGCAGATCGGCTGGTTTGCTGCCGATTTGCGGTTGCTTAGGGTATGTGTCCATCGGCATCCCATAAAGGGGTTGTGACTGGTCGTGACAACCTGTAGCCGATGTGTTATGCGCGTTATCTCCTAACTCAACCTCGTGCGAAGGAAAATTTGCGGTACTAGATTTATCGAATGCACGTACTAGTCTCTTAAGATCGCTTTGCATACCCCCTATGATGTTCTGCATTTGTTCACGCTGATCTTCTACATAATTTCTAAGAGATTGCAGATCGTTGGTATTACTTACATTGGGGATATCTGGCGTGGGTTGGAGCGAAGCCGGATCCGTCGCCCGATGTCGGACGACCTTGTTGTTCCTGTCCACCTTGAAGTTGGCCAAGAACTTTGCTTTCGCCTCCTGGATCATCCGCTCCTTGTGCTCCTCGAACTGGAGCTGCTCGTCAGCCGGCAAGGTTTCCCAAGTCGGCTCTATGATGTTGTTTAGAGAAATATCAGAGCTATCCTTTGAACCGGCCATTGAGGGCCGATCTGATGAGCTTAGATATGTCTTCCCCAGCGGAGTCGCCAAAAAGTATGTTGACGCCTTTTCGGAGCGTCAAACACTCAACAAGAACCGTGGCGGTGCCTTCTGCACAGGGGCGGACGGTCCGCACGCAGGGGCCGGACGGTCCGCGGCCTGGTGCGAGGCGCGGTGGTGCTCTCTGCGCAAGGGCGGACTGTCCGCGGCCTGGGGCCGGACGGTCCGCGGCCTGGTGCGCGGCTGGGGCTCCTGCCTGACGGCCGGACGGTCCGCGCCCTGGGGCCGGACGGTCCGCGCGTACGCAGGGACAGCGGGAGATCGCCGACGGCGCCTGGATCTCGCTCCCGGGAGGGACCCCGTCGGGGAGTAGAGATCCTAGGTTGTGTCTAGGCTCGGGCTGGCCGACCTAGACTCCTCTAATCGACGTAGAGCCGAAGAGAGACGAAGAATTTGGGGATTGGATATCTAAACCTAAACTAGACTAGAACTACTCCTAAGATAAAATGCGAAATAGAAGTTGTATTGATTCGATTGTTGATGATTACAAATCGGCCGTAGACCTCTCTATTTATAGAGGAGGGGGGTTGGACCCTTTACACAACTGATTCCGAGCTAATCCCGCGAATATAGCTAACAACCGTAGCACAAAACTCGGAACCCTAATCTGTTCTGCGCACGCGCGGACCGTCCGGCCCACAGGCGCGGACCGTCCGGACCGCGGACCGTCCGGCCTCAGGGCCGGACTGTCCGCCGGCTCAAAACCGGTTCGAACAGATTCCATATTGACCAAACACTAATTAAGGATAACGGCGGGATTGAGATCCTTTGTAACCTGACCTTCTACTCTATTGCTCCTTGTTTCCCATGAGTCATCATCATGGCAGTAAACGTGTGTTTGTCCTATCCCATGAGTCAATTAAGAACATAGTGCTATAGAATATCAATCCTTGCTAGCATCCACACATTTGACTGTTAACATCTTGAGCTTTAGAAAGCAATCTGGGATGAAATAAACAACTATTGAGTAATCATGGCAGTAGAGAATCCCTGCCTAGACTTTCACCTGAATGTATGGAACACTAATATGGAGAATTGCTTTACATCAGTCACAGTAGAACAAAACTAAATGAGATTGAACATCTGGAGATTGCCTATGGATACTTTCTCATCATTTTGACTTTTCAAGTACAGACAAAACTTGTTGGAGTGCTACTGGGAGCAAGCTCCATTACAATAAATTGTAGGATCCCGAAATCAACTTCAACTGGGAGGAGTGAGGGGTACCAATGGCGGGATTGGTGGATGCCAGGGGCTGCGATACGGATCTGAGACGAAGGTGCAAGCATCGTGATGAGGCAGAGCGCCATCTCGGCTACCGGGTGCAGGTTGTGGGGAGCTGGGGAGCAAGGAGGAGCGCGAGGAGCCGAGGAGACGAAAGGCGTAGGATACGATATCCGTGCGGCTCCACCATCATCGACAGGTTGTACCCGTCCACCTGGCTCACGTCGTAGAAGTCTAGGCCTTCGTGTCCGTCGAAGGTGAACTCGGCCAGGGTCGCCAGTTTCGCAGCCTTCATGTCCTGCAGCCGCGCTGGCTGCGTGGAGCAGCCCATGCGAGAAGAGGAATAAGGTGAGGGAAGCCATCACAGGCGGTGGAGGCGGACATTGGTGGGGCTAGGGTTACAAAGAAGGTAAGGGATCCAATAGCTCGCGTGGTTGGCAGGGGCGACATCTCGGCGGGGCGCGGGGAGGGTGGCCGTGGACCTCGCGGGGTGGATCCGGCGGAAGGGACGGGGACGCCTGTGCACGCAGAGGTAGGCGGGCCTGCCATGCGTGGCATGCGACGAGAGGGCAGATGGGGCGCTTGCCGGCTTGGTGAGGGGAACGTCCACGGCCGCGCGTTGGGGGGGGGGGGGGAAGCGGGGGCATGGTTGGTCTACACTATTGACTTAGATAGTGTTTGGTTGAGGAGCCAAGTAGAACGGAGCCGTTCCATCCCTGATTTTAGAAACGGAGCCGCTCTATTCTGTGTTTGGTAATCTGGAACGGAACGGCTCTGTTTTTTGTTTGGTTGCAGAGTGAACGAAACAGAGCGTAACTGTGAGAGCGGGATGGGAACGGAGCGGCTCCGTCCGGTTGATTTTTTGGAGCGGAATGGTTCTGGATCTGAGGAGAATATTCCCTAATTGGAGCTATTCTGTTCTAGTTTCTTTGTAACCAAACAACAACAAAACTGAGACAGAACGGTTCCATTCTACTTGCCTTTTCAACCAAACACTACCTTAATAGTTAGTAGAGATAGAGATACGCGCGCACCATCAACGAGCAAAGCCAAAAGAGGGGGAAAGGATAAGGCCACAAGGGCCTATGAAAGATAGCACCAGTCGCACGCACGTGGGGAGGCATTCCAATTTCCAGCCACATCCCACACGCCATACAAGGAGCCACTGAGGAGACCAGCCACGCCACCGCCGTGAAGCAGAGACGCGCAGGAGGAGATCGGCCAAGAGGAGGCACAACAGCAGGAGCCGCGCTAGCCGCCAGGTGACGAGACGAGAGCCACGCAGAGAAAAAAAAAAAGCAGCCGCCCAGCCGCCATTAGATTAAGACCAGCCCCCAGTAGATCAACACCAGCCGCCAGCAGATGAAGAAATGTTGCAGCCCACTGCAAAAACAAGCAGCCCTCCTTGCAGGTCATAGCACCTGCGCAGCAGCGAAACACCGGTCAACAGCAACGTAGATCACCGCAAGATCAGCCTAGAATTATATGGCATTTACAACATCTATAGGTAAGACCAATATTTAATATTTTATTTTGTTGTCTACCCTAGAGTGGCTTGTCATGCGCACTAGGACTTGCGTTGTACACCACGCATCAAGTAAGATCCGATGACGTATTCCGGATATCGAAGCACCCTACGACTTGCGTTGTACACCACGCGTCCACGAAGATCCTATTATGTATGGAAAAATTTCTGGTATGCCATCAGATTTTATACTCATTCCTTGTGTGCCACTAAGTGACATATAGGTATATTTTTGTGTGTGTATGACATGTGGAGCCAGTGGCACACAAGGAACGAGTATATTTTCACAAGGAACGATGTATTTTGGATGTCGAACTAGCGTTGTAAAACAACGCGTCCAAGAAGATCTGATAATTTATTCCAGATGCCGAAGCCCCTACGACTTGCGTTTTAAATAGCGCATCCAAAAAGATCTGTTGATTCATTGCTGATGCTGAAACCTCTAAAAATCTGATGGTCATGCCGGATCAATTTAATTTGATAATCTGATGCTTCGCTCGCGCTACAGATCGGTTTACTGATCTGACGGTTATTCCAGATTAATCTAAAAATCCGATGGTCATGCCGGATCAATTTGATAATCTATGTTGCGCTCGAGCTGTAGATTGCTCTACTAATCCGACGGTTATTCTGGATTAATCTAAAAATTCGATGGTCATGCCGGATCAATTTAATTTGATAATATGATAATGCGCTCGCGCTCCAGATTGGTTTACTATTCCGACGGTTATTTCGGATTAATCTAAAAATCCGATGGTTATGTCAGATCAATTTAATTTGATAATCTGATGTTGCGCTTATGCTCCATATTGGTTTACTAGTCCAATGGTTATTCCGGATTAATCTAAAAAATCCGATGGTCATGCCATATTAATTTCTACAGAAAGGGGCGAACTATTTTATCGCTATCTAGAAGGGTGAAATCCATCCCCACGGTATGATTAAGTGCTGGCCAAATTATTAACAAAACTTATAATTATTATTTCAATGACACGTTTTGCATAAACGATACTGGACACGTCATTGCTGGGCACTGACGAGGCGAAGGCAACACATCCGTTCAAGCTGATGAAGACTGGCGGACACACGATTGAGCACCGATGAGGTGAAAGTCACCCCCTTCATCAACACCATCCGTTTACCAACGTGACAATGACATAGTCATGATTGTGTTTTGGCAATTCTAAAAGCCACTCACATCATACAATATGCATTCATCCTGGAGATACGACGACCACTATGCACAGCTTAATCAGAGGTGTTCTATAGATTTTACTCTGTAGATGTAATTGATCGGGTGAGCCTCTCTCACGTAAGGCCCCAGAAATCGGTTAACTACACGTTCTCCAAGTCAGAAGCTTGTCCAAGCAACGATGTAGAAGACAACGGAAGATGAGTTCATGCGAACTATGTATTTTGTAAATCCGATGATTAATAAAATAATATGGTTCATGATTGCAACACTTTTCCTCATCGCTAGATTCTCTTTTATTTATTTTTTGTTCTCGCGAACAATAGGTCCCATCTTAAAAGTTGAACCTGAGAGCACCTAGAGGAGGGGTGAATAGGTGATCCTGTAAAATCAAACACTAAATAGCCACAAACTTGATTATAAAGATGTTAGTGTGAGTTAATCAAGTTTATGGAACGAGCTCTTGCGAACACAAGCAATCATGGAGAGGAGCAACACAAGAGACACACGATTTTTATCTCGTGGTTCGGCCAAGTAACACTTACCTACATCCACATTGTGGCGTCCCAATTGAAAGGGAAATGTGCCCTTGGGCAATTTCTATTATGTTTTGGTGATTAAGTGCTCAACACATTTAATTAAGTTCCTTTGTGCTAAATGAAGAGAGAAGTGCAAAACAAAGAGAAGGTATGTCTCTAGACTTAGTACATTGGTTTTTGTGTACTAACATATATGGTCTAAGTGTTGGAAACAGAGAAAAGAAGAGAAGAAAAGAAATGTGAAAGAGTTGGCTGAGTACAGCCAAAGTTCAGCTCGGTCTGGCACACCGGACTGTCCGGTGGTGCACCGGACAGTGTCCGGTGCGCCAGGATGAACTCCGGTGATCAGGCCGCTCTTGGGAAAGTTTGGCGGCGTACGGCTATAATTCACCGGACTGTCCGGTGGTGCACCGGACTGTCCGGTGGTCCAACAGCAGCCAGCGCAACAGTCAGTCGCGCAATCCACGGGCAACGCGTGGCCCGCGCCAACGGTCGGCAGGGGCATCGGACTGTCTGGTGCGCCAACTGCCATGAATCTGCAACGGTCCGCTGCGCCAGAATAGAAAAGAGATCCACACCGGACATGCTACAGTTGCTGTCTGGTGGTGCACCGGACTACCCGGTGCACCACCCGATAGAAGGCAAGGATAACCTTCCTTGTTGGCCTCCAACGGCTCCTAGCTGCCTTGGGGCTATAAAAAGGACCCCTAGGCGCATGGAGGAGTTACCCAAGCACATTCTAAGCATTCCAAGACTTCTAGTCCTCACTTTCACGCAATCGTTCATCGTTCTTGAGATTGGAGCACTTTTCGAGTTGCAAACTCCCCGTGCGTGTTTTGTGTGCTCATCTTCTCACTTGTGTGTGTGTGTTTGTGGTGTGGATTTAATTCTAGTGTGTGTTGCTCTTTCCAACTTTACTCCATGATTTCTTTGTGATTAATCTTGTAAGGGCGAGAGGCTCCAACTTGTGGAGATTCCTCGCAAACGGGAAGAAAATTATAAGGAAGAATACCGTGGTATTCAAGTTGATCATTGGATCACTTGAAAGGGGTTGAGTGCAACCCTCGTCCATTGGAACGCCATAACGTGGAAGTAGGCAAGTGTTACTTGGCCGAACCACTGGATAAAATCACGTGTCTCTTGTGTTGATCTCTTTATGATTGTCTTGGCCACAAGAACTCGCTTCACAACTACTTAGTCACACTAACATTTGTATAACCAAGATTTGTGGCTACGGGTTGTTGAATTTTACAGGATCACCTATTCACCCCCCTCTAGGTGCTCTCAATTGGTATCAGAGACGTTCTCTTCACGTAAGGGACTAATCGCCCGAAGATATTGATCCTAAGGGAAAGGGGATGGTGGTCAACGATAAGGAGAAGGAGTCCATATTCAACGGGCCAAGGGACGACAAGCCCACTGACTCTGGCTCGAGTCACAAGAAGAAGGACGGGAAGAAGAAGAGGTGCATCAAGAAGATCGTCTACTATGACAGCGACGAATTTTCTTCTTCACCAAGAGACGACGACGACAAGAAAAAGAAATCGGTTAATTCAAAATTTTCATTTGATTATTCTCGTATTCCTTTCAATTCCAATGCTCATTTGCTTTCAATTTCTCTTGGTAAACCTCCACACTTTGATAGAGAGGACTACTCTTTTTGGAGTCACAAAATGCGTAGTCATCTATTCTCTCTCCATCCTAGTATTTGGGAGATAGTTGAAAATGAAATGCAAGTTGATAGTACGGATAACCCTGTGTTTATTAACGAGCAAATTCATAAAAATGCACAAGCTACCACTGTTTTGCTAGCATCTTTGTGCAGGGATGAGTACAACAAGATGAGCGGCTTGGACAACGCCAAGCAAATCTGGGACACTCTCAAAATATCACATGAGGGAAACGACGCCACCTAATCACCAAAATGGAGTTGGTGGAGGGCGAGCTGGGAAGATTCGCGATGATCAGGGAAGAGGAGCCAACACAAATGTACAATAGGCTCATGACCCTGGTCAACAAGATTAGGAGCTATGGAAGCACAAGATGGACGGACCACGATGTCGTCCGACTTATGCTCGGGTCTTTTACTGTTATTGACCCTCATCTTGTGACCCTCATCCGTGAAAATCCCAGGTACACAAAGATGACGCCCGAAGAGATACTTGGAAAGTTTGTGAGTGGGCGCATGATGGTGAAAGAAGCCCGATATGTAGACGACACGCTTAATGGTCCATTACCCCTCTACGAGCCTCAACCCGTTGCTCTCAAAGCAACAAGCAGTAGGGAGGCGCTACCAAGCAAGGTGGTACAAGTTGAGGTGGCCGGGCTAAACGAAGATGAGATGGCTCTAATCATCAAGCGTTTCAAGACCGCGCTAAAAGGACGCTATAACACCCTAAATCCATCACCTAAAAGTAACTAGTTTATAATATTAATTCAGTAGAAATGAAAATATATTTATGTTTTCAAATAAGGAAACATTTATATAAATGAATTGAACTTTTTTTTGAAAGGTAAAATTTTACCAAGTGTTTGATGCATGCATGCCGGAGTATAAATTTTGTTTGACTTAATCCAATTTTTTGATTTGATCTTGTGAAGAAAATTTCATTTTGTAAAATAATAACAAATCGTTATAGTAATATTTTTTCAGTGTGCATTATGATTTGTTAATAACATTCTTGAATCTATTCTGATTTCAAAAATAGATATGTTTATACATTGTTTGAATTTACTTCTTGATATGGAACTTTTTTTTATAAAATATAATGAGTTGCAAAACGATCTTTTCTATAAATATGTATTCTACTTTGCTAATATTATTTAGAGTTAACCCAACTTTTGGTGTATATATATATATATAATATTCTGGATAAGCAACAATAAAAAGAGATTTTGAAAAAAACATGCACAAACCCCACTCGTCCCTAGCTTCCAGCTATTCTGGCCCAGGAACCAGTCGCTACCTCCCTCTTCTCTATTGCAAGTGGACCTCAGCTCTCAGGTAATTTTTTTTACAGCCGCACGTTTCATTATCTTGTCATTTCTAAGCCACGTAGGCCCCACATTCAGACCTTTCTTCTCCGGATAGTGCCACAGAAAAGCACACGCAGGACAAATGCCTGTACGTCATGCGCAGACCGCTTCGCCGTCGGACGCCGGTTGGACGCCACGCCGTCCGAGCTCCTATCCACGCTAAGATCACCAAGTCACCTCCATGCCTCGACTGCTCCACACAAATGGTGTCGCCCTCTCTTTCCTCTTTACAGCCCATTAGCGCAGACGTTACTTTTGGCCATTGATGGTGAAAATTTCTCCTCATTACTCCCCACTCTGGCGCCCCACCTCACCTCCGCCCTCCACTACCATTCGCTCTGCAGCAGCGCCCTCCTCCCTTTCCTCTTCCCCGGACTGATTGATTCCTCCCCTCACTAACCTCAGCCGTTTGTTCAATTATTCTTCCACCACCATTAATAACGTACGTTTCTCTGGTAATTCAAGTGGCAATTAATTCCCCGACGAGATTCCCTCCCCGTCTGAGCTATAAAAGCTCGAGTCGTGCTTCCTTCCTTCCTCCGTGCTCGCCGCCTCGCCACGCTGTGCGCTCACGCCAGCTGTGCTTTGCTTTGCCGTCGTTCCTCCATCATCGACGTTCGGAGCTAGTCATTCCTGCACCACCAGAGTTTGCCGAAGCCTTCTACGTCTACGAGTCCTCTCGCTGGAGTGCGCTGCCATGCCGGTTACTTGCCCAATCTTGATCCCACCAGCAGCAGGCACCATTCTTCGCTAGCAACCTTCATAGCTCGTCAAGGCCTGTGCACATCGTCAGGTCCTCGCGCCGTCGACCCATTCCTCGCCAGTTGAAGCTGCTACTCGCGCCTTGCTGCGTACGCCGTCGTCGTCATCAGGAGATCCGCCCCTGCGCCAGCTCGCCCTGTTCCGGGTTCGCCGCAGCGTGTCTCTATTTGGCGTGGTTGCTCCTTGCTGCACTCGCTACTCGTCGGAGACTCCTCGCCATGACGCCCTGCTGTTCGTGAATTTCCCTCACCAGAGCATTATTCGCGAAGCCATGACGTCGTCGCCGTTCGTCATCACTGCGCTCGAACTCGCCCAACGACCCCGCAATCGCCCGTTCCCTGCTCCATCCCCGCTCTGCTCGTCGCCTGCCAGAAGGTAGAAGACAAGTGAATTTTGTATGCTGCCTCTATGGTATATGGTTAATACCGTACAAATTTATGCGACTTGATTTCAATTATAAAATATATATGTGAAATCTACATAAAAATAATAATAACAGTTTGTTAACTCCATAATTTATGTGGTAACCATATTAAACTAGCTTTTGATTAGTTCTCTTGTTTTCATAATAAAAAAAGAAATATTTATGTATAATGACATCTATATAAAAAAATGTAAATGTGTTAACTACCCCTTCTAGTCTACATTTATTTATGTGTAGGTCCCTGTTAGAATTTTTATTATAAAATGTAAATTTAGAACCCAAATAAACTAGAAATGGTTTTGTTAGTTTTATTAATTAGGTGATAAGTATTTTAACTAGTGTTTCCAACAATTCACGTATTTTCATAGTTCCATTTAAGTTACTATTATTATACAAGAAGTATTAAAATGGCCTTTTCAATGAATACCATGTTTTCATAATTTAACAATGTTCATTATAGATGTTTAAGTATAACCGTATTAAATAGAAACTTAAAAGAATATGTAGACCATATGTTTCTTAATAAAAATAGAAGATAAAAATATGTTAAATTAATAGATTAATTATATTTTCTTAATTAAAAGATAACATGAGTCATTGCTTTTATAAACTAAAATGATAGTTTATACATAATTTTCTTTCTAATGAATTAGATCATTTGTTCCTACAATAGATTTAAAGATAATTAATAGATTAATTATCCTTTATCATAATTTATTAATCAAACCGATAGTCAATTTGTTCTTAACTAGGTTTATGGCATGATTAATGATTTCATAGAATTTAGTGCATATTATATGCGAATCACTTAGCTTTTCCTAAAGGATAAAATAAAGTAATAGGAGTTTAAGTTCTTTTAAACTTAAAATGTTACTTTATTGACTTTAAATATAATAATATACTTTAAAAGATAGTTATTTGTTTATTATCCTTTTTGCATGAAAATCCACTTAAGACCCATAACCTAACTCGTCTTAAGTAAGTGATTAATAATATAATTATGATCTTTTCACATAAAAAGTTGTTTAAGCTATTTATGAGCTTGTTATAAAAGTAATGTTTAACAATGTGTTTTATAACTCATTAACCTTAGATATATAACATATATCTTTTCTAACAAGGTTAAAAAGGTTTAATATTGTTATAACGTGTTTTATCATCTTATAAACTTTTAATCTTAGACATATCACATATGACGTTTTATAAAAGATTAATTTGGCGAACCTAATATTTGTATATTTTAATTAAGATATTTTAAGCTCATGTCTTGTTTCATAAAATATAGATCACACATTTTTTTAAAAGAATACCCTCTTATTATAACCATTACTTGCGACGTCTTAGAAAAACGAATGCTCTTTTCATTAGGCTTTCTTTTAGCTTTACGTATGGTGAATGTTGTATGTTATTGAGTGGTGTTTGTTCTTGTTTGTTTGTGTGATATTCAGTGGTTGATCTAGCAGTTAAGAATCAAGATCTATTCCTATCCGTGGAAGAACCTCAAGTTTTCAATAAGCAAGGCAAGTGGACTTCTCCCTCTACATACTCTGTTTGATCCCAAACAATACATTTTTATTCTTTTGGATATATATGCATAATTTGATGGGTTACCTATTTAGATAACCTTTCCAACCTTATTCCTTGATCAAACCTGGGAATTATACTCTACCTTCATAGTTATGATATTGCTACAACTTAACTTTATGCAGTCACTCCCGCTTATGATATTAATGTTCCAAAATGGTAAGTTTACATTATTGATGTTAACCTGATGGTTAAACAAGATTATTGCATATTAATTGGAACATGGAGTGACCACCCAGGATAACAGTGCAACCACGAGTGCTATCATGGCTCTGGCTTTGGTAATTAGCTTTATATGCTTAGTGCCTGGCAACCTTACCTGAAATATGGGCAAGAGGGGGAGCGGTAGGTGTTGGCAGCCTACGTTAACATGGGGACGTATTCTTGGCTAAGGTACCTCACCCAGGGGGCCACCACCATCGTCTTTAGAAACCTTAGCGGGTTGCTTCGTATTAAGTGTATTTTGTGAAAGCCTCATAGTGGATCCCTAGCCACTCACCTCGGAAGTGTTTACGGGTTTTGGCCGACCCAGGCTAGAGGGGATACACGGCTTGTGGGTAAAGTTGTACCAGAGTGTAAAACTGATATATCAGCCGTGCTCACGGTTAAGAGCAGCCTGGACTCCTCACATGATAATTGAACTTGAAGATGAAAATAAATCGCGATCCGATGATCTGTCAATGGTTTGCTTAAGTGGTTTCACTTAAGTGTTGTTGAAATATTCTTATACCTTTGTTTAATGGGAATACTTAGGATTCACACTTATTAGTAAGACAGGTGTTGTTAATAAAATGTTGACCAACTAAAATGCTTACTGCTCAACCTTAGCCTCACCTTGTTACCTTGCATTAGTTTTTCCCCCACTCGCTGAGCCCCGACCATAAGTGAGCTCACCCTTGCTTAATTTTGATCAGAAGTTGCAGATGAAGATATGATGCTGAACTCCATGGATGCTAGTCTAGTGATACCACCGGTCATCTTCCTGTGGATGGATGTCCTTATTTCGCTGTACTTTGATGAATAAAGGTTAAGACATTATGTCTATTCAAAGTGTAATATGTTAATGTAATCGTTATTTACGCTTTTATGCATTGTTCTTTTGATATATTACACTTGTGACGTCAACATATGTGTGGAAATAGATCTTGGCACACATATGCTATGCACCCGGCTCTGTCCCTTAGAAACGGGTGTGACAGATGCAAGGAGTATCCCAACAAGAGCAAAGCAAAGGGAAAGCGCTCCTGTTTTAAATGTGGTAAGACTGGTAATTTTATAGCACAATGCCCCGATAATAACAATGACCAGGAACAAGAAAAGCATGGGAAGAGGGGGAAGAAGAAGGCCTACAAGAAGGCAAAGGGCGAGGCGCACCTTGGCAAAGAATGGGATTCGGACTGCTCTTCTTTCGACTCCGACGATGAAGGACTTGCTGCCTCAGCCTTCAACAAGTCCTCTCACTTCCCCAACGAACACCATACTTGCCTCATGGCAAAGGAGAAAAAGGTAAGCATTTGAAAAACTCCTAAGTATACTACTTCAAGCGATGATGATTCTAGTGATGATGAAGTAGATTATACCGATTTATTTAAGGGTTTAGATAGAGCAAAAGTAGATAAAATTAATGAGTTAATTGATGCTTTAAATTAAAAGGATAAACTTTTAGAAAAGCAAGAGGATATTTTGTATGAAGAACATGACAAATTTGTTAGTGTACAAAAGTCTCTTTCTTTAGAAACTAAAAGAAATGAAATGTTATCCTCTGAATTGTCTGTGTGCCACGAATCAATCTCTAGTTTAAAGATTTTGAATAATGATTTAAATGCTAAGCTAGAGGTAGCCAATAAATCCAGTTCATGTGTAGAACATGTTGCCATTTGTAATAGGTCTAAGGATTTTGATGTTGATGCTTGCGTTGAACACCGTACTTCTATTACAAAATTAAATGATGAGGTGGCAAGTCTTAATACTCAGCTTAAGACTTGCAAAATTGAATTTGATAAGCTAAAATTTGCTAGGGATGCCTACACCATTGGTAGACACCCCTCAAATAAGGATGGGCATGGTTTTCGAAAGGAAGCCAAGAACTTAACAAGCCAAAAGGCTCCCATTCTCGCCAAGGAGAAAGGGAAGGCCCCTATGGCTAGTAGTGTTCAAAAGAATCATGCTTTCATGTATAATAGGAAAATTGCTAGTCATAATAGGAGATATGATCATGATGCTTGTGAGTCACATGCTGTTTGCTTCAAGTTCTAATTTTAATGGTAGGCCTAGGAGAAATTTTATGTCTCATGCTCCTAGGAAAATGTGTAATAAACCTACTACTGTCTTTCATGCTTGCAACACTACGTTTGTACTTTCATGTAAAAATGAAAAAGTGGTTGCTAGAAAATTGGGATCCAAATGCAAAGGAGACAAGGCTTGCATTTGGGTACCAAAAGCTATTATGACTAACCTTATAGGACCCAACAAGAGTTGGGTACCTAAAACCCAAGCCTAATTTGCCTTGGAGGTTTATGCATCCGAGAGCTCAAGCTGGATTATCGACAGCGGATGCACAAACCACATGACGGGGGAAAAGAAGATGTTCACCTCCTACGTCAAGAACAAGGATTCCCAGGATACAATCATATTTGGAGATGGGAATCAAGGCAAGGTCAAAGGTTTGGGAAAAATAGCCATCACAAGCGAGCACTCTATTTCCAATGTATTTTTAGTATAGTCACTAGGCTATAATCTCCTGTCTGTAAGTCAATTGTGCCACATGGGCTACAATTGTTTGTTTACAAATGTTGATGTATCTGTCTTTAGATGGAGTGATGGTTCATTAGCGTTTAAGGGTGTACTAGATGGCAAACTCTACTTAGTTGATTTTTCGAAAGAAGAGGCCGATCTAGATGCATGCTTAATCGCTAAGACTAGTATGGGCTGGCTGTGGCATCGCCGTCTAGCACATATTGGGATGAAGAACCTTCACAAACTTCTAAAGGGAGAGCATGTGTTAGGACTAACCAATGTATGTTTCGAAAAAGATAGACCTTGTGCAGCTTGTCAGGCGGGGAAACAGGTGGGAAGCACTCATCACAGCAAGAATGTGATGACAACATCAAGACCGCTGGAGCTTCTTCACATGGACCTCTTCGGACACGTCACCTACCTTAGCATCAGAGGAAGTATGGCCTAGTAATTGTTGATGATTTTTCCCGCTTCACTTGGGTGTTCTTTTTGCAGGATAAATCAGAAACCCAAGGGACCCTAAAGCGCTTTCTAAGGAGGGCTCAAAATGAATTTGAGCTCAAGGTGAAAAAGATAAGGAGCGACAACGGTCCGAGTTCAAGAACTTACAAGTTGAGGAGTATCTTGAGGAGGAAGGTGTCAAGCATGAGTTCTCCGCTCCCTACACACCACAACAAAACAGTGTGGTAGAGAGGAAGAATAGGAAGCTAATCGACATGGCAAGAACAATGCTTGGAGAGTTCAAGACACCCGAGCGGTTTTGGTCGGAAGCTGTGAATACAGCTTGCCATGCCAAAAACCGGCTCTATCTACATCGTCTCCTCAAGAAGACCTCCTACGAACTTCTTACCGGTAACAAACCCAATGTATCTTACTTTCGTGTATTTGGGAGCAAATGCTACATTTTAGTGAAGAAAGGTAGACATTCTAAATTTGCTCCCAAAGCTGTAGAAGGGTTTTTACTAGGGTATGACTCAAATACAAGTGCGTATAGAGTCTTCAACAAATCATTGGGTTTGGTTGAAGTCTCTAGCGACGTTGTATTTGATGAGACTAATGGCTCTCCAAGAGAGCAAGTTGATCTTGATGATATAGATGAAGATGATGTTCCGACGGCCGCAATGCGTACCATGGCGATTGGAGATGTGCGACCACAGGAACAACAAAAGCAAGATCAACCTTATTCCTCAACAATGGTGCATACCCCAACTCAAGATGATGAACAGGTTCCTCAAGAAGAGGCGAGTGATCAAGGGGGAGCACAAGAAGAACAAAGGGTGGAGGAAGAAGCACCACTGGCCCCTCCAACTCAAGTTCGAGCGACAATTCAAAGGAATCGCCCCATCGATCAGATTCTGGGTGACATAAGCAAGGGAGTAAATACTCGCTCAAGATTAGCTATCTTTTGTGAGCATTACTCGTTTGTCTCTTCTATTGATCCTTTCAGGGTAGAAGAGGCCTTGCAAGATCCGAACTGGGTGTTGGCCATGCAGGAAGAGCTCAACAACTTCAAGCGAAATGAAGTTTGGAGCCTGGTGCCACGTCTAAAGCAAAATGTTGTAGGAACCAAGTGGGTGTTCCGCAACAAGCAAGACGAGCACGGGGTGGTGACAAGAAACAAGGCTCGACTTGTGGCAAAAGGTTATGCCCAAGTCGTAGGTTTGGATTTTGAGGAGACTTTTGCTCCTGTGGCTAGGCTAGAGTCTATTCGCATTTTGTTAGCCTATGTCTCTCACCATTTTTTCTGGTTGTTTCAAATGGACGTGAAGAGCACTTTCCTCAACGGGCCAATCAAGGAGGAGGTGTACGTGGAACAACCCCCTGGCTTTGAGGATGACAGGTATCCCGATCACATTTTTAAGCTCTCTAAGGCGCTCTATGGACTTAAGCAAGCCCCAAGAGCATGGTATGAACGCCTTAGAGATTTCTTAATTGCTAATGCTTTCAAGGTTGGGAAAGTCGATCCCACTCTTTTCACTAAGACTTGTGACGGTGACCTCTTTGTGTGCCAAATTTATGTCGATGACATAATATTTGGTTCTACTAATCAAAAGTCTTGTGAGGAGTTTAGCAGGGTGATGACACAGAAATTTGAGATGTCGATGATGGGCGAGTTGACGTACTTCCTTGGGTTCCAAGTGAAGCAACTCAAGGATGGCACTTTCCTCTCCCAAACAAAGTACACACAAGATCTTCTCAAGCGATTTGGGATGAAGGACGTTAAGCCCGCGAAGACACCAATGGGAACCGACGGACATGTTGACCTCAACAAAGGAGGTAAGTCCGTTGATCAAAAGGCATACCGGTCTATGATAGGGTCATTACTTTATTTATGTGCTAGTAGACCGGATATTATGCTTAGCGTATGCATGTGTGCTAGATTTCAATCCGATCCAAGGGAATGTCACCTTGTGGCCGTTAAGCGAATTCTTAGATATTACGTGCTACGCCTTGCTTCGGGATCTGGCATCCAAAGGGGTCTACCTGTGACTTGATTGGATACTCAGACTCTGATTATGCTGGATGCAAGATTGATAGGAAGAGTACATCAGGGACGTGCCAATTCCTAGGAAGGTCCTTGGTGTCTTGGAGTTCTAAGAAACAAACCTCCGTTGCCCTATCCACCGCTGAGGCCGAGTATGTTGCCGCAGGACAGTTTTGCGCGCAACTACTTTGGATGAGGCAAACCCTCCGGGACTTTGGCTACAATCTGAGCAAAGTCCCACTCCTATGTGACAATGAGAGTGCAATCCGCATGGTGGATAATCCTGTTGAACACAGCCGCACTATGCACATAGACATTCGGCATCACTTTCTGAGAGATCACCAACAAAAGGGAGATATCGAAGTGTTCTATATTAGCACCGAGAACCAGCTAGCCGATATCTTTACCAAGCCTTTAGATGAGAAAACCTTTTGCGGGTTGTGTAGTGAGCTAAATGTCTTAGATTCACGTAACTTGGATTGATTTACAACATACATGTGTTTTATGCCTTTGATCGAGTTACTTTATGCATTTATGAGATTTGTTGTTTATTTATGGTGCTCAAGTTGTGCAAAGGATCCCTGGACCTCACAAGTACATGTGTGAATGATGCACATATTTAGGGGGAGAAATGCTACAACTTGACCCTTTGAGACTAACATGTGTGCTTGAGTTTACTTGATGTAGTCTCAAAGGTGAATTGAAAGGGAAAGGTGAACTTGGACCATGCAAAGACTTCCACTGCACTCCGGTATTAGTGTACTTACCTCCAAGTTCATTCTTAAGCTCTTATTGCCTTTTTGCTCTTAATTGACATTTTTTGTGAGGCAATGGGGTTAAAGGGCCAATAATGATCCCGTTTTGGTGCTTAATGCCAAAGGGGGAGAAATTAAGGCCAAAGCAAATGGATCAGCTACCACTTGAGGAATTTTGAAAAAGTAGAGTTAGAACTTTTGATTTGTCAAAATACTCTTATTGCAAAATTTGGTCTCTTGTGGGGAGATTCTGTGATTATGGGAAAACAGGGAGTTTTTGGATTATGTTCAATTTCACTTTTGGAACATCTCTCTTTAGGCCCAAACAAGTGAGTTTGACTTAGAGATAGGAAAATGAATTTGATTTGCAAAATCAAACCAAGTGGTGGCAAAGAATGATCCAAATATGCCAAATTAGAGTCAAAAACAATTTGGTCCTTATTTGCATCAATGTTGCACTTCTTTTAGTTGCTTTTAGATGTGTTGGCATAAATCACCAAAAAGGGAGAGATTGAAAGGGAAATGTGCCCTTGGGCAATTTGTATTATGTTTTGGTGATTAAGTACTCAACACATTTAATTAAGTTCCTTTGTGCTAAATGAAGAGAGAAGTGCAAAACAAAGAGAAGGTATGTCTCTAGACTTAGTACATTGGTTTTTGTGTACTAACATATATGGTCTAAGTGTTGGAAATAGAGAAAAGAAGAGAAGAAAAGAAATGCGAAAGAGTTGGCTGAGTACAACCAAGGTTTAGCTCGGTCTGGCACACCGGACTATCCGGTGGTGCACCGGACAGTGTCTGGTGCGCCAGGCTAAACTCCGGTGATCAGGCCGCTCTCGAGAAAGTTTGGTGGTGTAAGGATATAATTCATCGGACTGTCCGGTGGTGCATCGGACTGTCCGGTGAGCCAACGGTCGCCAGTGCAACGATTTGCCGCAATCCGCGGGCGACGCGTGGCCCGTGCCAGCGGTCGAGAGGGGGCACCGGACTGTCCGGTGTGCACCGGACAGTGTCCGGTGCGCCAACTGCCACAAATCTGCAACGGTCGGCTGTGCCAGAATTAGAAAGAGATCCGCACCAGACATGCTACAGTGGCTGTCCGGTGGTGCACCGGACTGTCCGGTGCACCACCCGACAGAAGGCAAGGATAGCCTTCTATCGGAGAGCAAATCTCTCTGGCCAGGTGGCGGATTGCACCCGCCCTAAATCCTAAAGAGAGGAGGGGCCTAAGCGTTTTGCTTGCTACGAGACTGGTGGATCAACACACGGGAGCACGCGAGGGTTTAGAGTGGTTCGGCCGCCGGAGCGTAATACCCTACTCCACTGTGTGATGTATTGTTTGGGAGCTATATGAACTTGTGAGTGTCTACCTAGAGTTGGGTCTGAGTGACCTTGTGTCCCCCTTTTGTAACGTCGCATGCCTCCCCTTTTATAGCCGAAGGGGGGCATGCACAATGGGAATGGGCCCCGACATGTGGGCCCAGGGACGAAATGTATTATAATACTTGAAGCTTGCTGCGGGGGCAATCTTCCCCTTCCCTGGCACTGGAGATCTGCGTGTCCTTGGCGTGTCAGGGAAGCCTTCCTGCAGAAGGGAGGACGAGGGTAGCGTGCCGCTCGGCACGGTCGCACTGTTTGCCTGCATACCCAGCAGGCGCGCCGCCTGCTGGATGACCTTGACGCCGCCTGCGATCGGATGGGATGGGACGCATTAAATGCTGAGAGGGCACGTCGCCCGTCAGCATGGTGGCTGGTGGTGCGTCTTTTCCTTGATAAACGCAGGGGCTGCATGACTTCTCGTCTGATCTGGCCTAGTGGCTTATGGCATGGGCCATAAGCAGCGGGTCTCCATCCGAGCGGGAAGTGAAGGCCAGGGCCCGCACACGCGTCAGTACCGGACCCCTGCACACACCAGGGGCCTCCTTGTTCCGGGACCCTATTGTGGTCCGGACCTATCGAGGGGCTCCGGTCCTGTATGTATATAGGGTCTGGTGTCTTCCCGGTCTTACTGAGTCGTGGTGTCTTCATGCTGTAGGAGAGGGTACCCCTAATTAAGGGTATCGACAGTGGCCCCCGGTCCCGCCTTAGGGGAGGATGCGAGCCTGTAGGTGGGACCAGAGTCTGATTGGCGGTCGGACCATTGCTTCTGCGTGTCTGCGGCTGCAATTACTGCTGGCCCGTCCATGGCCATGCTAGCGGCCGTGCCTATTCCCACGGCACTGTTGGACCATGCGCGGGGCTGCCTCGAGTCGCTGCACTGGTTCTGAAAATTTTATATTTCGAGAACCTCATGACAGCCCCGGGAAGGCGTGGCATTGGCTCATGCGGCGGTGCGGTTTCTTTGCACACGGTAACCGGCGCCGGTTACATGACATGTGGGCCTGGGCCCTTGAGCTGGACCATCAGCTGTGGTGGAGCTGAAGGAGCGCACAACCGTGGGACGGTTGTACGCTTCTTGCGTGGCGGGTCGCCTCTTTGACCGCTAGGTACGGCGAAGATGAAGGGGCGCTTAACAGTGGGGCAGTTGCATGCCCCCTGCGTGGCGGTTTGCCTTCCTGAGCGCCGATTGCCCCGAAAATGTAAGGGCTCGTAACTGCAGGATAGTCGCACGCTCCTTCATAGGGTTAGCTTGCATGACACGTGGGGCCTGGCCCCCGTGTCGTGAGGCGAGATCCTTGGTGCCGGGGGAGACTGCACTCGTGACGCCTCAGAGGCGCGAGTGGGGGGATCTGCCTTTAAAAAGGGGTCGATCCCCCGGCCAGTAGTCATGCCTCGCTCCTCTTGCGACCACCACGCCCTTTCGCCTTCTGGGCCTCCTGATGGGGTGCGCCTGTGTTCTCTGGAGGGATCCACGTCAAGGTTGTCTCTTCCGGCGACTTCACCATCGGAGGGCGTGCACTTGTTGTGGTGCCACCGATCTTGTCTTCTTCCTATTGCTGTTGGAAGGGTTCAACCCCATGGGGTTGGTATCCTTTCTTCACCATTTGGCTTCAAGGATTTTCATCATGCAGCCCGGCTGCAGTCCCCCACCGGCGGTCACCCAGAAGGATGACTACCAGCCTTGTGGTGGGGAGAAGCAAGCCGGGTTGCGGCTTCTGTCCCACCCTCAGCTTCAAGGATGTTCATCATCCTCGCTGGGGTGGCGGGCGAGTCGAGCCAGGGTTTTGCCTCCTGCGTGGCCTGGTGACCCGCTTCTTCCTCTAGCATTGGGGGAGGAGGCATCCACCAGCCATGCGGGGGAGGCGGACTTCGGGTACGCAGGGCCGGCCGGCTGCAGGCGCCAGCAACTGCTGCGTGCCTGGGTCCCTGGTCTGGGCGGCTCTGGCACAGCCTCCGATGCTGCCTCCTGTTGTCTGGTCGGGGCGCGGCTGTCCGTCTACTGCCCGAGCGACAGTCGCGCTGCGCGCAGGTCTGCCACACCCATGGCTTCTCCTGCGCCGCCAGCCGTACCCGGGGGGGCGTACTAGGCGTCGTGTGTTGCGGGGTGACGGTCATGTTCTTTGATCGTCTTGTCCTCACTCCAGAGGACGGGAGTGAGGACCCCTTCGCACACCTTACAACGGCCGCGTGCCTACTAGTGCAGAGACTGCCGCTGCCGTCGGTGCTGAGGTTATTGCCGCCGCTGGTGAGGCTGCCCCTGCAGAGGTGGTTGCCTCCACTGTCGGGATCATCAGGGCCACCTGCCGCTGAGTCCCTGGCTCTTTGGCTTTAATGGCCTCATTGTCACTCCCCGTAGGAGGATGGGGGCGAGGGCCTTTTCACAGCAGCGTTCGCCCTGGGCCATCGCTGCTGCTGTCTAGCCGTCCGAGGCGGAGGTCGTTGTCGCTGCTGGTGCAGTGGTCGCGGTCGCCGGTGATCCGTTGATGCTAAGGTGGTCGCCGCCGATGGTGGGGCTGCCTAGAGCCAGCTTCCAACGCGACTCCTATCAGAGTAGCGTAGTCCATTCCTGCAGAAATGGAGCTAGGGTCCCACTTGTAAGGGAACGTAATAACATTTTCTTGAGAGCAAAATGTAACAACGTATGTACGTAGGATTTTAGCCTGGGAAGCCAAGTTGTGAGTTCGGACCCCCTAGGTGGTGGTTTCAAGTACTAAGACGTCTGTCGCAGGGTGGTGGAGTATGTAGGCTCACGGTACGGGACCAGGCTGAGCGGCTACACGGTTTCCAGACCACCTAAGAAGACAAGTGTCCGTTCTTCAATCGGCCAGACCCCCAGGTTGCCGGACCCACAGGACTATAGTTCTGAGTACTAGGACATCCGTCACGGAGTGGTGGAGTGTGCAGGGTTTTGGGTACGGAACCCGGCTAACCAGCCACATAGGCTCCGGACCATCCATGGAACGGGTATCCGTTCTTCAGAACCGGCCCCCGAGCTTTTTCCTATAATTTTAATTTTAAAGTAATAAACTCTGTTTACTGAGCGGTATCTAGCACTTATTTGTGTATCGCCTGTTCATGTTGTGCTACATGTTTCGTTGTTGACTCCTCCTGGTACTTGGCCTCCCGCCTGGGATGCAGGCTTGATGTGTCGAGGCTGGATACCAGCATGTTCTTGAAGAGTTGTCATATGTCAACAATTCTCGGGAGGTGTTCTCGCCGGGACCTGGATATGTACATAGCTTCTTAGCTAAGGAACGTTAGTAATACACCCACAAGGCCCATCACCTGACTTAGCCATCCTTTGGTGTGTGCTCAGAACTTGCAAGGTCTAGTCTAGGGGAGCCAAGTCGTGCGTCCGGACTCCCTGGATGGTGGTTCTAAGTACTAGGACACCTACCGCAGGGCGGTGGAGTATGCAGGCTCAGGGTACGGGACCAGGCTGAGCAGCTACATGGTTTCCGGACCACCCCAAGAAGACAGGTGTCTCTTCCCTAGTTCCGGACCCTAGATTGTCGGACCCACAGGACTTATAATTCTAAGTACTAAGGTACCCGTCACGGGGTGGTGGAGTGTGTAGGGTTTTGGGCACGGAACCAAGCTAACCTGCCACACAGGCTCCGGACCACCCTATGGAACGGGTCCCCGTTTCCTAGAACCGGCCCCCAGGCTGTCAGGCTTTCCTGCTTTCGCAAGAAGGTCCTATTTTGCAAGCCTGGTTGTCCAATTCGGATGTCATTATGTCAGATGGAATGAGAGCTGCTTTGGTGGGTTAGGCAAAATAACATTCAAAAGACTGCTAGGTAAGACTTTGCAGTAGTAGAATATCACTGTCTTAGAGGCACATCTGAGGGGGTAGTTTCCTTTTATAGTTAATCATGCATGGGTGCGGGCCAACAGGCCGGGTTGACGGGGGCAGACCCCACCGGGTTGGCGTACCCAGATGCACTACCTAGTTACAAAAAGGAAAGAACTTCGACCCCTCGGACTTGCTTCATAGATAAAACTTACAGAGATATTTTGACACTGGAGGAGGCACTCCTTCGGTCGTTGCTAGACAGTCGCCCTTGGGTCGGGGTACCCCCATTACCGTGAAGGGTCCTTCCCAGCTGGGGGAGTGTTACGGAGCCCGAACTTGGTCTGGTATTCTTGTAGGATTAGCTCCCAACCCTAGGTTCCCATCTGCATTTGACGAAGGAGGCCCCGCCCATGGTTGTGGTCACCTCAGGATGATCCTGTTGGAAAGCTGGACCCGTGGGGAATCCAGATGGGTTTTTGGAGGAAGGCAGGCTTCAGCTCCGTAGCCCGGGGGACATGGGGTCCCGCCGGTGGTCCGCCTAGTCGTCGCCGTCAGAGTGGGAGTCTTTTGCAAAGACGTCCTTCAGGTCCCCTTCGAGTGATTGATACTCGAGGTCCTGTTCAGCCGCAGCCACTTCGCCGTCGTTGACCTTTTCTTTGCCCGGACGGCGGCGAGGTGGGGAGCCGTCTCTGGAAGACTGCTCACATCGCTCGCTGGCGTGCTCGCTGACGCGCTTTGCGAGATCAATGATCTCACGGCACTCCGCGGCGCTGTGGCGACCGTTGGGATGTACAGGGCACGAGCCGCTGTTACCCCTCTGTGGCCGTGGGTGTTTGTTGCGGTCGCCCCGGCCCCCGGTCGCTGCTGCGATGACCAGCGCGGTAGACTGTGGCTTCTCGTATCCGCGACCCTTCTTTTTCTTTCTGCCGTCTCGGCGAATGGCACCCGAACCACCCGTCTTGGTGGTCCCGGTTTGTGGGGCCGAGTGCCACGCCCGGCCTTCAGCAGCTCTAGCACACTTGTCCGCTAGGGCGAAGAGCGTGGGGACAGTTTCCACGTCATGTGTGGCCAACTTCTCCAACATTTTCTTATCGCGTACCCCCTGTCGGAAGGCCGTGATGATGGAGGCATCGGAAATATGAGGTATCGTACCTCGCACCCTGGTGAAGCGGGAGATGAACTTTCGGAGGGTCTCCCCTGGCTCCTGCCGCACTGCATGGAGGTGGGCCTCCACACCGTGCTGTTGATAAGCGCTGGCGAAGTTCACGACGAACCGCGCACAGAGCTCCTCCTAGGAGTAGATTGATCCTGGGGCAAGGTTCATGAGCCAAGTTCGGGTGGGTCTGGACAAGGCGACATGAAAGTACGTTGCCATTACCGCGGTGTTTCCACCCGCTGCGGTAATGGCGGTGACGTACACCTGCAGGAACTCCGACAGATTCGACGTTCCGTCGTATTTTTCCGGCAGGTGTGGCCGAAACTTGGGTGGCCATGACGCCGTGCGAAGATGGTCTGCGAGGGCGGCGCAGCCCACGCCGACCAAGGGGACACCCGTATGGGACCGGACGCCCACTAGCATCTGTGGTGCCTCCGCAATGAAATCTCGGTCGAGGTTGTGGCCCTCAATATTCTGTCGGCGCTCACGCGCCCTTTCCAAAGTGACCCGGGCATCCTCCCCCGTACGCCTACGGTTTAGCTCCGCCCGGAGATCGTCGGTCTGTGCGCCCCTTACGGAGGGCGAGCGCACAGACGCCGTCGCCTCGCGTTGGCGGCGGGATGATCGAGGCCTTGACCTGGTCGAAGTGGAATGTGTCATGCCGAGTAGCCGGTCGACGTCGTCGCGCCACTGCTTCATGGCCCTCGGTGATGCCGTGGAGCTAGGGGGGTGGCGCAGCAATTCTCTGGCCGCAGACAGCGCCGTAGGCGCCGCCCTTGAAGGAGTCCGGGACACCTGCGCAGGTGTGTGCTGCTGCACAGCATGCACAGCCACAGCCCCCAACTCAGGATGGTTGGGTACATGCGGCACGGAGGAAGCAACCTCTTGCTCCATCACGAAATCCTCCGAAGTTCTGGTGCGGTGTTCGACGATCCGCACCATCATGCTGAGCGAGAAAACAAGCAAAAACTTAAAGCCTAGCCCCTACCTGGCGCGCCAAATGTCGGAGAGGAAATCTCTCCGACCGGGTGGCGGATTGCACCAGCCCTAAAATCCTAAAGAAAGGAGGGGCCTAAGCGTTTTGCTTGCTACGAGACTGGTGGATCAACACACGGGAGCACGCGAGGGTTTAGAGTGGTTCGGGCCACCGGAGCGTAATACCCTACTCCACTTTGTGATGTATTGTTTGGGAGCTGTATGAACTTGTGAGTGTCTGCCTAGAGTTGGGTCTGAGTGACCTTGTGTCCCCCTTTTGTAAGGTCGCATGCCCCCCCTTTTATAGCCAAAGGGGGGCATGCACAATGGGACTGGGCCCGACATGTGGGCCCATGGACGAAATGTATTATAACACTTGAAGCTTGTTGCGGGGGCAACCTTCCCCTTCCCTGGCACTGGAGATCTGCGCGTCCTTGGCGTGTCGAGGAAGCCTTCCTACAGAAGGGAGGATGAGGGTAGCGTGCCGCTCGGCACGGTTGCACTGTTTGCCTACATACCCAGCAGGAGCGCCGCCTGCTGGATGACCTTGACGCCACCTGCCATTGGATGGGACGGGACGCATTAAATGCTGAGAGGGCACGTCGCCCGTCAGCGTGGTGGCAGGCGGTGCGTCTTTTCCTCGATAAACGCAGGGGCTGCATGACTTCTCGTCTGATCCTGTTGTGAAGGCCATAAGCAGCGGGTCTCCATTCGAGCGGGAAGTGAAGGCCAGGGCCCGCACACGCGTCAGTACCGGACCCCTGCACACACCAGGGGTCTCCTCGTTCCGGGACCTTGTTGTGCTCCGGACCTATCCAGGGGCTCCGGTCCTATATGTATATAGGGGTCCGGTGTCTTCCCGGTCTTACTGAGTTGTGGTGTCTTCATGCTGTAGGAGAGGGTACCCCTGATTTAGGGTACTGACACCTTCCTTGTTGGCCTCCAACGGCTCCTAGCTGCCTTGGGGCTATAAAAGGGACCCCTAGGTGCATGGAGGAGTTACCCAAGCACACTCTAAGCATTCCAAGACTTCTAGTCCTCACTTTCACGCAATCGTTCATCATTCTTGAGATTGGAGCACTTTTTGAGTTGCAAACTCCCCGCGCGTGTTTTGTGTGCTCATCTTCTCACTTGTGTGCGTGTTTGTGGTGTGGATTTAATTCTAGTGTGCGTTGCTCTTTCCAACCTTACTCTGTGCTTTCTTTGTGATTAATTTTGTAAGGGCGAGAGGCTCCAACTTGTGGAGATTCCTCGCAAACGGGAAGAAAACTATAAGGAAGAATACAGTGGTATTCAAGTTGATCATTGGATCACTTGAAAGGGGTTGAGTGCAACCCTCATCCATTGGGACGCCACAACGTGGAAGCAGGCAAGTGTTACTTGGCCGAACCATGGGATAAAATCGCGTGTCTCTTGTGTTGATCTCTTTGTGATTGTCTTGGCCACAAGAACTCGCTTCGCAATTACTTAGTCACACTAACATTTGTATAACCAAGATTTGTGGCTACGAGTTGTTGAATTTTACAGGATCACCTATTCACCCCCCTCTAGGTGCTCTCACCAATGGACGAGGGTTACACTCAAGCCCTTTCAAGTGATCCGATGATCAACTTGAATACCACGGTCTTTCCTTTGAGATCTTTTCCCGTTTGCGAGGAATCTCCACAAGTTGGAGCATCTCGCCCTTACAAAGTTTTGGTCACAAGAAGCACAAGAGTAAGGGAGGGAAAACAACACACACAAGATTCAATCCGCAGCACACACACACGCACACAAGCCAAGACTTGAGCTCAAAGCACAGCACCGGGAGTTCACGACTCGAATGGAGCTCAAATCACTAGCACAACGAATCAAATGCGTGGAGGTGGTGTCTAGATGTCTTAGTATGCTTAGAGAATGCTTGGGTGTTCTGCTCCATGCGCCTAGGGGTCCCTTTTATAGTCCCAAGGCAGCTAGGAGTTGTTGGACATCAATTTGGTAGGCAATTCTTGCCTTCAATCGTGTGGTGCACCGAACAGCAACTGTAGCAGTCCGGTGCTCGATCTCCATCCATATCAGGCGCGGTCGACCGTTGGCCCTCGAGATCGGTTGGCGCACCGGACACTATCCGGTGCATACCGGACAGTCCGGTGTTCCCAACCGACCGTTGTTGTGGGCCACACGTCGCCCGCGGATTGCGCAGCCGACCGTTGGCCATGAGCGCCTTTGGCTCACCGGACAGTCCAGTGATTTATAGCCACGTCACCTTTCTCTTTTCCCGAGAGCAGCTAGTTGACGCTGAGCCAGCCTGGGGCACCGGACACTGTCCGGTGCACCACCGGACAGTCCGGTGTGCCAGGCCAGAGCTGGTTTTGGCTAAACTTTGCCAACTCTTCTCCAATTCGAATCTTCTTTTCATGGCACTATTTCTAGCACTTAGATAACCATGTTAGTATACAAAAACAATTCACTAAGTCTAGAAACATACCTTGCTCTTGATCACTTCCTAATCATTTGGCACATAAGAGCTCACTCAATATGTGTTGGACATCTAATCACCAAAATACTTATAGAAATGGCCCAAGGGCACATTTCCCTTTCAATCTCCCCCTTTTTGGTGATTTATGCCAACACATCAAAAAGCAACAAAAGAAGTGTACCATCAACGCAAATGAAGACCAATTCCCTTTTTACTTAAGATTTGGCATATTTGGATCACTCTTTGCCACCACTTGGTTTGTTTTTGCAAATCAAATTATTTTTCCTATCTTTAAGTCAAACACACTTGTTTGGGCAAATCGAGAGATATTCCAAGAGTAAAATTAATCAGGTGCCAAAAACTCCCCCTTTTCCCATAATCAAAATTCTCCCCCATAAGAGACCAACTTTTGCAATAAGAGTATTTTGACATAACCAAATTCTAACTCCTCTATTTTCAAAATTCACAAGTGGTTGGCTGATCCATTTTACTTTAGCCTTAATTTCTCCCCCTTTGGCATTAAGCACCAAAACAGGATCATTCTTGGCCCTTTAACCCCATTGCCTTACCAAAACTTCAATTACGAGCAAAAAGGCAATGAGAACACAAGTATGAACTTGGAATTAAATACACTAATTCTGGAGTGCAGTGGAAGTCTTTTAGCCGTCCAAGTTCACTTTCCCTTTCAATGTACCTTTGAGACTACATTAAGTCTAATCAACCAAACAAGTTAGTCTCAAAAGGGTCAAGTGGTAGCACATCTCCCCCTAAATATGTGCGTCATGTGCAAACGGACTTGTGAGGTTTGGGGATGACTTGTACAACTTGAGCACCATAAATTTACAACAAATGATGTAAATGCGCAAAGTAATATGATCAAAAGCATAGACTACATGTATGCTATAGATCAATCCAAGTTACGCGAATCTAAGACATTTAGCTCACTACACAACCTGCAAAATGTTTTCTCATCCAATGGCTTGGTGAAGATATCGGCTAGCTAGATCTCGGTGCTAATATGATAAATATCAATATCTCCCTTTTGCTGGTGGTCTCTCAGGAAGTGATGCCGGATGTCTATGTGCTTAGTGCGGCTGTGTTCAACAGGATTATCCGCCAAGCGGATTGCACTCTCATTGTCACATAGGAGTGGGACTTTACTCAGATTATAGCCAAAGTCCCAGAGGGTTTGCTTCATCCAAAGCAGTTGCGCGCAACACTGTCCTGCGGCAACGTACTCAGCCTCAGCGGTGGATAGGGCAACGGATGTTTGTTTCGTGGAACTCTAGGACACCAGGGACCTTCCTAGAAATTGGCACGTCCCTGATGTGCTCTTCCTATCAACCTTGCACCCGGCATAGTCGGAATCTATGTATCCAATCAAGTCAAAGGTAGACCCCTTTGGATACCAGATCCCGAAGCAAGGCGTACAAACTAAATACCTAAGAATTCGCTTAACGGCCACAAGGTGACATTCCTTAGGGTCGGATTGAAATCTAGCAAACATGCAAACACTAAGCATAATGTTCGGTCTACTAGCACAAAGATAAAGTAATGAACCTATCATTGACCAGTATGCCTTTTGATCAACGGACTTACCTCCTTTGTTGAGGTCAAGATGCCTGTCAGTTCCCATAGGTGTCTTTGTGGGCTTGGCGTCCTTCATCCCAAACCTCTTGAGAAGATCATGAGTGTACTTCGTTTGAAAGATGAAAGTGCCGTCCTTGAGTTGCTTCACTTGGAATCCAAGGAAGTAAGTTAACTCGCCCATCATCGACATCTCAAACTTTTGCATCATCACCCTGCTAAACTCCTCACAAGACTTTTGGTTAGTAGAACCAAATATTATGTCATCGACATAAATTTGGCAAACAAAAAGGTCACCATCACAAGTCTTTGTAAAGAGAGTGGGATCAGCTTTCCCAACCTTGAAAGCATTAGCAATTAAGAAATCTCTAAGGCATTCATACCATGCTCTTTGTGGCGGAACCGCCCGAATTATTCCAGCTTAAGTGCCCAAGTCGCACCCTTAAGGGCAGCAACACATTTAAACAGGAATAACCCGTCAGTCCCTCGGATCTAGTCCGATAAAGCCACTTACCAGGATCGAATACCACTAGCTCACTCGAAGGTGAGGCACAGAGAAATACAATAAAACATAATACCACAATTTAATAACTATCATTAGTGATTACATTATCGGAGTTTCAAAAATACTAACCATAAATTTTAATGCAGCGGAAATAACTAACGGAGAAAACCGAGTAACATGGCGAAGCCTGGCCACGCTACTCCTCCTGGTCCTCTCCTGCGGAAGCAATAACCCTCTCGACCATCTATCCCGGTGGCAGGGATGAAGGCCAAGTCACACTAGCAACCAATCACCCTAAGGGGTACCTGCAAAAATTATGCCACAAGCAAGGCTGAGTATACTAATACTCAGCTAGACTTACCCGGTGTGAGGAGTCTACTCCTCTACCTCTAGACATGCAGCTGTTTGGCTGTGGGGTTTGGTTGCCAAAAGCACTAGCTGAGTTTCTAAATCAAGATTTTAACTTTGTCAAAATTAAGTGTGACTCTCTTAAGGCTAAAAGTGTACTATCTACTCATACATAGTAGCAAGCATTTTTAGCAATCAATATCTTGTATCATCTCAACACAGTTCCACTTGTTACTCAATGTAGCAGCATGGATCAAGCAGTCTCATTAGCTGCGAGAAGCAGACGATTCGAATCGAGTTTTTAAACCTTGCAAGGTAAACCTAAACACACGACATGCAGGGGCACTCCGTCCCCACACATATCAACCGTCCCCATTGATTCCCTGGCAACAGAAAGGGGCTCACCGCCTTGGCGTACAATGCCTCACTGACCCCGACTGGCCGTCGTGCAGTGACCGCACTTGTACCCACCATAACCGGAATGGGAGACCTCGTCTCAGGTCGCGTGAGGAGGGCAATCTGCGGGCAGGTTCACTCAGGTACTAGGCTTACCGATTTACCATATTTCTCGGTATGTGTTTAGTACGTTCAAACGCTTGACTCACGGTACCACACCTTAATCCTTATTCCAATTCTTATCCCGTAGACAACCAATCCCCATGGATTGTTGCCCACAAACCAACATCAATATGATAAGAAAGTGGATACAGCCAATTCCTGACCTCGCGCGAGTGCTAGAAAAATCACTCGACTTCTACCGAGATCCTACTTAATAAAGCAGCTACTCGACTTAGCATACTAGTATTCATCTCAATGGGGTTCCTGAGATCATGCAACTAGGGTTTCAAACAACTCCTACACTTAAGTGCACAGTACAAGCCTACAAACATTAAGTGCAGTAAAATAGTATATATAACGGTTATGCATAAACCGGGGCTTGCCTTTAATTTTAACACTTAGATAGTGTTTGCTGGGGGAGGTACTCGCTTGGCGAGCATCCACTGGTTAAGTCCATCATTCTTCAGATCGTCCACCAACTGCATCTTGTGGTTGGCACCACATCACTTGCACGATCATCTCTCGGTCCTAAATGAGATGCAAGATGCATATGTATGAATATAATGAAAGTAGCACAAAAGCATCACAAGATATACAAGAACACAGTGGCGAACTAAACAATAGAATGGAAGACACTGTAACAACCACATGTTCGCTTTAGTTATCTACACATAGGGCTGGATATCGAGCCAGCTCGGCTCGGCTCGTTCGAGCTCGAGCTGGCTCGTTAAGCTAACGAGCTGGCTCGGCTCGGCTCGTTAAGATAGCGAGCCACAGAGTTAGCTCGGCTCGGCTCGTTTACGAGCTCGAGCTGGCTCGTTAAGCTCGTGAGCCAGAGCAGAAAAAAATAATATATGTATAACTATCAATTTCTAGTTAATTTTAAGCTAATTTAACAACATAAAATAGTAATTATACTCATAGTTTCACAGACCTTATCAATATAACACCAAATTAACACCACTTATCACTCATCAATTCACTATTCACACACATGTTCAGCAGTTTAACCCACACTTATATTCGCATAAACCAATTTCATACATAGACATAATTCATCAATCATTAGTTTAACTTATAGGTTATATACACCACACATACATATAACATATTCATCAATTGTTACATACATGATATGTATATAGTTTTGTTTTGCTGAAATGTGATAGCTCGTTTAGCTCACGAGCTGGCTCGTTAACAAACCGAGCTGGCTCGTTAAGAAACCGAGCTGGGATGCTAGCTCAGCTCGTGTAAAAATTCAAACGAGCTGATCCGAGCCGAGCCGAGCTAGCCACGAGCCAAGCGAGCCGACGAGCCGCGAGCATTTTGTCCAGCCCTATCTACACATTATCGACGTTCAACCTTAACACCATTAAAAAGACGACAACATGTTATTTATTTACGCAACACAATTACAACATCACAAGCACGCACTTTTTATTTATTTGGATACGACTTTTTATTAGTTCTCGTGATCATACAAAATCATCTCAAACAACACAAGTTTCATAGAGTATCTAGGCATCAATAACTACGAAACTCCTATCCATAGCCAACCACAGTAAGCAAGCACAATAATCATGGACACATGTTAACATAAGTTTAGACATTACAAGTCTAGGTCCGTTAAGTGCTAACTAAGCATTTTTAGCCAAAATGGTGAACTAAACATTCATTTGAGCACGTGCAGATTTCTAGACAGCAATACAGCACTTACTAGTTTTAATCATATCTCTTCAAATATTAATCCAAAAATAGCAAACTAGGATTTTCTGGAAAGCTTAAAAAGTTCTCTACAACTTTGGTATTGTCATTACAACATGATTCAGCACTTAGCAAGGTCAAAACGTGCTAATACACAGCGCTGTCCAGATTTGGACAGATTCAGGCTAGCAACTTCAAAAATTCACAACTGAAGATTCAGACATCCAAACAAAGTGATTTTAGACTTTTTAGAAAGATAATTAAATGTTCTATAAATTGTTTATAAACATCACTGGCTAGTTTAATATGTATCAAGGGTAAAATACACTATGAAGGCTGTGCTGTCCAGAAATGGACAGATTCAGTCTTCACACTTCAATCATTCATAATTTAATCTTCAGATCACCAAAAAGAGTGATCTAAGACTTTTTGGAAAGCTCAGCAAAAGTACTATAGAACTTTTGTAATCACTAAGAAGTGATTCAATGTTTAACTAAATCAAACAACACAGTTTTCGAAATCTGTTCTGACGGTGGACAGAACACAGCAAGCAGTTTATAAAATTCATAACTCTTAAACCGTCAGGCCTTTAGTTATGAAATTTTAACACAAGCAAGATCAGAAAAGCATCTACAACTTTCTTATAATGACGATGAACAGATTCCAACATTAAATTGAGCAAACTATGCAGTTTCTGAAATCTGTACAGAATTTGGACAGATTCAGTTACTGAATTTGTAAAATACATAACTCCTAAACTGTCGAACTTATGGCTGTCAAATTTTAACACCAGCAAGATAATAAAGTTGTCCACAACTTTCTTATGACCACCAATCACTGATTTCAACATTAACTTAAGCAACCATTTCAATTTCTAAAATCTGTTCAGAAATTCGACAGATTCAGGTGCTGGGCTTGCGAAAAGCACAACTCCTAAACGATCAGGTTTATGGCTGTCAAATTTTTGTACAAGCAAGATAATTATGTTATCTACAACTTTTCTATAACACATATCTACAGAAAACAGAATTCAGTTCATCAAACATACAGCACACCGAAAACAGTACGTGCAGTCCCAAAACAGCAATCAATAAATTTCAGCTCCTATAGGATTCACGAATCGCCGCGTTCGAGCGACTTGAAATACTCTCACGCTTTACTATTTAATTGAGTTAAGACAATCAAATCAGAACCAACAAGTCGACTTGCAAATTTTATTCAAGTTATTTAGTGCACTAAAACTACTACAACCAATCAACAACACATTCTCCATGACAATCAATATCGAAGCGCTTTTCACCCAATAGTTTGCATTTTTAACTTATACATCATATAAGCACTACTACTTTTCATCCGCGACCATAAACATACGTATTTAGACTACAACAAACAATTCATCGTGATTACGCGCTTAACCCAGTCATCTAACAAGTCGGCTAACTAGAGCAACGGCATAGCCCGCTATACATCCTACACGTCGGCTTGCCTCTTATTATCGCAATCCGAAACAACACATATATATCAAACACTTAACGAAATCGACTCCTATTTAACATGAGTTGGCTAATCATAGTAGAAGACCTAGCGAACCTTTTTAGACATCGTAACTCAAGAACATGGGTTGGGGCCGATTGATCAGTGTTTCTCAACCATTGCTCAATCTTGAATTAGTTAACACACAAGTCACCTAAATAGCACATTTTTGGGGTCTATCGTGGAGGCATTTACACATGGCGTAAAACTCCATAAGACTACATTTGCTACTGGCATCAACAATACCTACCGACCTATTATTCACCATACGAACGCAGTTACACACCGCCTACTAGTTTTTAACATAATCCTCATATAGCTCGGAATTCCAACTACTCACTAATAATAAATCATGCACGACCACTACCACATCGATTGGTTAATTTATTTGGACACCGCCTAGCGTACCACTAGTATCCCGCATTTTGGCTCGACTTATAAACATAGAGGAAGTGATACAACGACCAAACATTTATGTCGAGCACAATTATTTATGACCACATTTATCGACTAGACAAGTGAAACACTAACCGATTATTCGCACCTCTCGTTCTTAAACACAAATCACATGTCTCATAATTCATATCTTCGACCCACTCTATCCTACACCACGATGAATACATAAAATATATTGAACATAGACTAACTCATTAGCCGACTATGGAAATTACTAAGTATGTTTTACGCTTTATTTAATTTACCACAACTAACACACTACTTTACGACGAAGTGCTTTAGCAAACAATTAATACATCCGCGACCAATCCCGACGACGTACAAAAGAACTATCGCAGCCACATATACACTTATTGACATTTCAATCGCAAACACATCTACGCGTACCACTTTCTCCTCCATGAGTTTTAATTCGCATACAACATATTCATATACATGTATATATATATATATATATATATATATATATATATATATATATAGGACAATGACAAATGTGCAAGTAAGTCAGTCACATGGATTCAACCTAAACGAGTTGGGATTTAGCCGCATGGACTGTCCACAAGGCTCGGCGTTTCGTCGAATGGGCAGGCGCGAAGCGCGACGTCGATCGTTAGCTGTGAAAACACACACGTTTGTTGGCGACAGACCATCGAACATTACAAACGCAAAAAAAAATAGCGAGGACAGCGGGGGGTTTCTCACCACGAGTTTCGACGGCGCGATTGGGGGCTGTGCAAAACAGCGAGCACACAGCGGGCGTCGACGATGTCGCGAGCGGGGCTGCGCACAACACTATATTTTCCACGGGCATTCCGTTGAATAGCCAAGGGGCGTTGAGGAGAACAGCAAGGGGCACTGTCCCGACGATGCCGACACAGCGATGAACCGAGGGAGGCGCTAGCAGAGGAGGGCACAAGTACCATGGGGGCGAGCTAGTTTCAGCCATGGGGAAGAGCAGCGATGGCATGAGGAGCAGTGAAGGGGCGAGCTCGGATTAGAGCTATGGCGCTGCACCTCCAAAGGGAAAGAGCAGAGGGAGGCAGATGCAGTGGAGAAGGGCGCAGGGAGTCCTGGACGCCATGGCCAGCCGATGGCGTGGCTGAGCAGGAGGGGGTGCTGGCCATGGAAAGGCTGCTGGCGGCCATGGATCAAGGAGCAGAGGAGGTCGCGGCCAAGAAGAGATCAGGGGCGTCGGCGTGCTCCCAGGAAGCTCCTGTTCCTGCGGCAAGAACAGAGGGAGGAGGAGCGCAGAGCACTGGACAGAGGGAGACGCTGGCTTGAGGAAGAAGACGGGGAGGAGGGATGGATGCCATGGCTGCTGGCTTGCTGCGGCGCGAGGAAGGAGCTGGAGGCGCCATGTACAGCAGAGAGAGGGAGGAAGGGCGCCATGGAAGAGGAGCCAAGCTCCCTGCTGCACGCCGTGTGAAAGAAGAAGACAGAGAGAAAAGAAGAAGGTGGCGGCTAGGGGTGTAGGTGAATAAAAGCCAAGTGCAAGGGAGAGGGGTTTGTATTTATAGATGAGCCCTAGAGTTAGGGTTTTCAAATGGGCCAAATGGGCTGGGTTGGGCTGGCCCAAACACGTTATCGGGCTGCGCTAATTTATTTTCCGGAATAAAAATGCTCTCGCGGAATTCGTCTGTACGCAGAACAGAGCGAAATAGAGTTCCGACGAACGGACGATTGCACGATTAATTCGGCCGAGAGTTGGATTTAATTTCACTCAGAAATAATTTCTCGCACACTATTTTAGAAATAAATGTTTCTCTCAGATTTCTGATCGGCTTTGGATTTTTAGTCGAAGAAAGCGAATCGTGACATTTTAAAATCGCTGTCGATGCTGATTTTGAAATCAGGTTGGATACAGAGGTATTAAGCCGAGTCGGACAGAAATTAATTAGAGAACGACATATTGGGTATTCCGTTCAAGAGTACGGATCCAGATAAAATAGTCAGACATATATCAAGTTCGAGGAATTAGACTCAGGCTCAGATCAAATAACAGTCATCGAGAGTTCGATGAGCTTCAGATGAGATTTACAATTCGAGATGGATTATCGAGTTTGTATTCGTGCCGAGAAATAAAAGTTTTAACACGCTCCAAAATGGGTTGTTTCTCGCGATCGAATAACTCTGAATTCGGTGAACTTCCATGAGAAAGCCTGATAGACAGAGATAGGCACGATCGAGAATTAGAAATTTTCACTAAGCATCCGAGATTAGGATAAATTACCCGATATAACACGAAATAGACACCTGGGGTGTCACACTCTTGGGGCTTGCTTAAGTCCATAGAGCATCTTAGAGAGCTTATATACATGGTCGGGATACCTGTCATCCTCAAAGCCAGGGGGTTGTTCCACGTATACCTCCTCCTTGATTGGCCCATTGAGGAAAGCACTCTTTACATTCATTTGAAACAGCCTAAAGGAGTGGTGAGCGGCATAGGCTAATAAAATTCGAATTGACTCTAGCCTAGCCACAGGAGCAAAGGTCTCCTCGAAATCCAAACCTGCAACTTAGGCATAACCTTTTGCCACAAGTCAAGCCTTGTTTCTTGTCACTACTCCATGCTCGTCTTGCTTGTTGCGGAACACCCACTTGGTTCCCACAACGTTTTGCTTTGGACGCGGCACCAGGCTTCGGACTTCATTCCTTTTGAAGTTATTGAGCTCTTCCTGCATGGCCAACACCCAGTCCGGATCCTGCAAGGCCTCTTCTACCCTGAAAGGCTCAATAGAAGAGACAAACGAGTAATGCCCACAAAAATTTGCTAAACGTGAGCGAGTAGTTACTCCCTTGCTGATGTCACCCAGAATCTGATCGACGGGGTGATGTCTTTGGATCGACGCTCGGACTTGAGTTGGAGGGACCCGTGGTGCTTCTTCCTCCATAACATGTTCTTCCTATGCTCCCCCTTGATTACGTTCCTCTTCTTGAGGTACCTGTCCATCATCTTGAGTTGGGGGATTCACCAGTGTCGAGGAAGAAGGCTGATCTTGTTCTTGTAGTTCCTGTGGTTGCACATCACCTATCGCCATTGTGCGCATTTCGGCCGTCGGAACTTCATCTATGTCATCAAGATCAACTTGCTTTCTTGGAGAGCCATTAGTCTCATAAAATACAACGTTGCTAGAGACTTCAACTAATCCCGATGATTTGTTGAAGACCCTATACGCCTTTGTATTTGAGTCATATCCTAGTAAAAACCCTTCTACAGCCTTGAGAGAAAACTTAGAATGTCTACCTTTCTTCACCAGAATGTAACATTTGCTCCCAAATACACGAAAGTAAGAAACATTAGGTTTGTTACCAGTAAGGAATTCGTAGGAGGTCTTCTTGAGGAGACGGTGCAGATAGAGCCAGTTTATGGCGTGGCTGGCTGTGTTCACAGCTTCCGACCAAAATCGCTCGGGTGTCTTGAACTCTCCAAGCATCGTTCTCGCCATGTCAATTAGCGTCCTGTTCTTCCTCTCTACCACACCATTTTGCTGTGGTGTGTAGGGAGTGGAGAACTCGTGCTTGATGCCTTCCTTCTCAAGAAACTCTTCAACTTGTAGGTTTTTGAACTCGGACCCATTGTCACTTTTTATCTTCTTCATCTTTAGCTCAAATTCATTTTGAGCTCTCCTTAAGAAGCGTTTTAGAGTCCCTTGGGTTTCTGGCTTATCCTGTTGTCGGGGACCATAATTAGGGGTACCCCCGAGGTTCCTAATTCTCAGCTGGTAACCCCCATTAGCATAAAGCTGCAGAGGCCTGATGGGTGCGATTAAGTCAGGGATCGGTCCATTCGAAGGACGCAATCGCGCCTCGCCCGAGCCTAGCCTCGGACAAGGGCGGTCGACCCCGGAGGATCTCTGCCTCGCCCGAGGCCCCCCTTCAGCGGCTAACGTATTTCCGGCTCGCCCGAGGCCCTGTCTTCGCCAAGAAGCAACCCTGACCAAATCGCCGCGCCGACCGACCAAATCGCAGAGGCATTTAATGCAAAGGCAGCCTGACGCCCTTATCCTGACGCGCGCCCCTGCAATCAACAGAGCCGAAGTGACCACCGTCACTTCGCCGCTCCACTGACCGGCCTGACAGAAAGACAGTGCCGCCTGCGCCACTCCGACTGCGGCGCCACGTGACAGAGTGAGGCCGACAGGCGGTCAGGCCCAGCCGCGGGCGCCATAGGAAACTCCGCTCCGCCCGACCCCAGGGCTCGGACTCAGGCTAAGTCCCGGAAGACGGCAAACTCCGCTCCGCCCGACCCCAGGGCTCGGACTCGGGCTACGTCCCGGAAGACGGCGAACTCCGCTCCGCCCTACCCCAGGGCTCGGACTCGGGCTAAGTCCCGGAAGACGGCAAACTCCGCTCCGCCCGACCCCAGGGCTCGGACTCGGGCTAAGTCCCAGAAGACGGCGAACTCCGCTCCGCCCGACCCCAGGGCTCGGACTCAGGCTAAGTCCCGGAAGACGGTGAACTCTGCTCCGCCCGACCCCAGGGCTCGGACTCGGGCTAAGTCCCGGAAGACGGCGAACTCCGCTCCGTCCGACCCCAGGGCTCGGACTCGGGCTAAGTCCCAGAAGACGGTGAACTCCGCTCCGCCCGACCCCAGGGCTCGGACTAGGCTACGGCCTCGGAAGACGACGAACTCTGCTCCGCCCGACCCAGGGCTCGGACTCGGGCTCAGCCCCAGAAGACGACGAACTACGCTCCGCCCGACCCCAGGGCTCGGACTCCGCCCTGGCCCCAACCGACGGTCTCCGTCTCGCCCGACCCAAGGGTTTGGACTCGACCTCGGCCACGGAAGACAGACTCGACCTCGGCTTCGGAGGAGCTTCCACATCACCCAACATAGGGCGCGGACCGGCTACGTCAACAGGAGGCGCCATCATCACCCTACCCCGAGCTGACTCGAGCCACAGGGAACAAGACCGGCGTCCCATCTGGCTCACTCCACCAGATAGGCAATGATGGCGCCCCGCATACGCAGTGACGATAGCGGCTTTCAGCCCCCTTACGGAAGCAAGAAGACGTCAGCAAGGACTCCACAGCTCCGATAGCTGTCCCTCCGCCAGGCTCCAGCGCTCCTCCGACTGCCACGACCTCACGCCAACAGGGTGCCAAAGTCTCTCCGGCTGCCACAACGGCATGTACTCAGGGCGCTAGCTCTCCCCCGCTAGACACGTAGCACTCTGCTACACCCCCCATTGTACACCTGGATCCTCTCCTTACGCCTATAAAAGGAAGGACCAGGGCCTTCTTAGAGAAGGTTGGCCGCGCGGGGACGAGGACGAGACAAGGCGCTCGCGTGAGGCCGCTCGCTCCCTCTCCCGCATGGACGCTTGTAACCCCCTACTGCAAGCGCACCCGACCTAGGCGCGGGACGAACACGAAGGCCACGGGATTTCCACTCCTCTCTCACGCCCACTTCCGGCCACCTCGCTTCCCCCCTTTGCGCTCGGCCTCGCGTCGACCCATCTGGGCTGGGGCACGCAGCGACATTTACTCGTCGGCTTAGGGACCCCCCCGGTTTCGAAACGCCGACAGTTGGCGCGCCAGGTAGGGGCCTGCTGCGTGTTGACAAACTACTTCCCGTCAAGCTCCAGATGGGCAGTCTCCAGCAACTTCTCCGACCCGGGATGGTGCTCCGTTTCGGGAGCCTTGAGTTCATGTCCCTCGATGGCGGCTACGACATGATACTCATTCCACCGCCGGGCGACAGCGGCAATGGCGGCCGACAGCCCGCTCGTCGGTGGCGGAATCGACGACGTCTTCCCCACGTGGCGGAAGAGTTACATTCGAGCTTGTCCCATCGCCTCCCCCGCCGACGGAGGAGGGGTCGGGGCAACCAAGGCCAAGCAGGAGGCGACACCTCGTCGGCTGTCGAGCGAGTCGATGACGCCGGCGCCCCAACGGGGGGCGCGTCGAGCGTCGCCCTCGCGTCTGAGACGAAGACGAGTGCCGTTTCCCCGCGACGCGCCTACTCCAAGCAGACGGACGATGCCAGCACGCTCGCGGAAGGCTTGCTGGGCGTCACCCTCGTACCTGGGACGACGGTGCAGTCAGCCCCCGACATGACTTCATCACCGCCCGTCGACCGAGAGGTACCGACCGATTCCCATCTCACGCCTTTCGGATTCAGCCTCGACCCGTCAAGCGGCCTCGCTTTGGCGGACGCTCTCGTAGAGGCGAGTCCCAACCCTTTGGGGTTTCGTATGCGGTCACCTTGGGACCGGCTAACGGATGTCTCGACCTACGGGCCCTCTGGGTCCGAGGAAGACGATGAGCCCAGCTTCTGTTGGGATTTCTCTGGGCTTGGCAACCCCGGTGCCATGCGGGGCTTTATGACCGCATGCGACTACTGCCTTTCCGACTGTTCCGACGGTAGCCGTAGCCTCGGTGACGAGGACTGCGACCCAAGCCGCGAATGTTTCCACGTCGATCTAGGGGGTCCCTCCGAAGGCAACCATCTCGGCATGCCAGAGGACGATGATCTCCCTAGGCCGGTGCCTCGCGTTGACATCCTTCGGGAGCTAGCTGTGGTCCCAGTCCCTGTGGGGGGTCAGGACACACAGCTCGAGCAAATCCGCGAGACATAGGCCAGGCTCGACGAGGGAGCAGGAGCGCTTGAGCCGATCCGCCGGGACGTCGGGCAGGCAGGGGTGGCCCAACCTCCAGCCGGAGAAATACGTCATCTACCCCAGGGCTTCCAGCACCGCATCGCCGACAATGTCAGGGTCAGGCCGCCACCCACATCCAGTGGGGTTGGCCAGAACCTGGCTGCAGCAGCAATGCTCCTCCGCGCGATGCCGGAGCCATCAACCACCCAGGGGCGGCGAATCCAGGGAGAGCTCAAGAATCTCCTGGAAGGCGCCGCGGTCCGACGGGCCGAGAGCTCCGCCTCCCGAAGGCAGGGGTACCCCTCGGAACATCATGCCGCGACTTCCCGGTTCACGCGGGAAGCCTCAGTCTACACCGGGCGCACGCGCCACACAGCGCCTGCGGCCCCGGGTCGCCTCGGCAACGAGCACCCTCCCCACGACCGTCGGGCCCGTCTCGACGAAAGGGTGCGCCGAGGCTACCACCCCAGGCGTGGGGGACGCTACGACAGCGGGGAGGATCGGAGTCTTTCGCCCAAACCACCCGGTCCGCAGGTTTTCAGCCGGGACATACGACGGGCACCGTTCCCGACCTGGTTCTGACCCCCGACTACTATCACGAAGTACTCAGGGGAGACGAGGCCAGAAATGTGGCTCGCGGACTACCGTCTGGCCTGCCAACTGGGTGGAACGGACGATGACAACTTCATCATCCGCAACCTCCCCCTGTTCCTCTCCGACACCGCTCGCGCCTGGTTGGAGCACCTGCCTCCGGAGCAGATCTCCAACTGGGACGACCTAGTCCGAGCTTTCGCCGTCAATTTCCAGGGCACATACGTGCGCCCCGGGAATTCCTAGGACCTCCAAAGCTGCCGATAGTAGCCGGGAGAGTCTCTCCGGGACTAAATCCGGCGATTCTCGAAGCAACGCACTGAGCTACCCAACGTCACCGACTCGGATGTCATCGGCGCGTTCCTCGCCGGCACCACCTGCCGCGACCTGGTGAGCAAGCTGGGTCGCAAGACCCCCACCAGGGCGAGCGAGCTGATGGACGTCGCCACCAAGTTCGCCTCCGGCCAGGAGACGGTTGAGGCTATCTTCCGAAAGGACGAGCAGCCCCAGGGCCGCCCATCAGAAGAAGCTCCCGAGGCGTCAACTCAGCGCGGCGCCAAGAAGAAGGGCAAGAAGAAGTCGCAAGCGAAACGCGACGCCGCCAACGCGGACCTTGTCGCCGCCGCCGAGTACAAGAACCCTCGGAAACCCCCAGGAGGTGCCAACCTCTTCGACAAGATGCTCAAGGAGCCGTGCCCCTATCACCAGGGGCCCGTCAAGCATACCCTTGAGGAATGCGTCATGCTTCGGCGCCACTTCCACAGGGCTGGGCCACCCCGGAGGGTGGCAGGGCCCACGACGATGATAAGAAGGAAGATCGCTAAGCAGGAGAATTCCTTGAGGTCCACGACTGCTTCATGATCTACGGTGGGCAAGCGGTGAATGCCTCGGCTCGGCACCGCAAGCAAGAGCGCCGGGAGGTCTGTTCGGTGAGGGTGGCGGCGCCAGTCTACCTAGACTGGTCCGATAAGCCCATCACCTTCGACCAAGCCGACCACCCCGACTATGTGCTGAGCCCGGGGAGATACCCGCTCGTCGTCGACCCCATCATCGGCAACGTCAGACTCACCAAGGTCCTCATGGACGGAGGCAGCAGCCTCAACATCATCTACACCGAGACCCTCGGGCTCTTGCGTGTCGATCTGTCCTCTATCCGGGCAGGCGCTGCGCCCTTCCACGGGATCATTCCCGGGAAGCGCGTTCAGCCCCTCGGACAACTCGACCTTCCCGTCTGCTTCGGAACACCCTCCAACTTCCGAAGGGAAACCCTTATGTTCGAGGTGGTCAGGTTCCGAGGGACCTACCACGCGGTACTGGGAAGACCATGCTACGCGAAGTTCATGGCCGTCCCCAACTACACCTACCTGAAGCTCAAGATGCCAGGCCCCAACGGGGTCATCACCGTCGGCCCCACATACAAACACGCGTTCGAATGCGACGTGGAGTGCGTGGAGTACGCCGAGGCCCTTGCCGAGTCCGAGGCCCTCATTGCCGACCTAGAGAGCCTCCCCAAGGAGGTGCCCGACGTGAAGCGCCATGCCGGCAACTTCGAGCCAGCAGAGACGGTCAAGTCCGTCCCTCTCGACCCTAGCAACGACGTCTCCAAGCAGGTCCGGATCGGCTCCGGGCTCGATCCCAAATAGGAAGCAGTGCTCGTCGGCTTTCTCCGCGCGAACGCCGACGTCTTCGCGTGGAGTCCCTCGGACATGCCTGGCATACCGAGGGATGTCGCCGAGCACTCGCTGGACATCCGAGCCGGAGCCCGACCCGTCAAGCAACCTCTGCGCCGATTCGACGAGGAGAAGCGCAGAGCCATAGGCGAGGAGATCCACAAGCTAATGGCGGCAGGGTTCATCAAAGAGGTATTCCATCCCGAATGGCTTGCCAACCCTGTGCTTGTGAGAAAGAAAGGTGGGAAATGGCGGATGTGTGTAGACTACACTGGTCTGAACAAGGCATGTCCGAAGGTTCCCTACCCTCTGCCTCACATCAATCAAATCGTGGATTCCACTGCTGGGTGCGAGACCCTGTCTTTCCTCGATGCCTACTCAGGGTATCACCAAATCAGGATGAAAGAGTCCGACCAGCTCGTGACTTCTTTCATCACACCCTTCGGCATGTACTGCTACGTCACCATGCCGTTCGGCTTGAGGAACGCGGGCGCGACGTACCAGCGGTGCATGAACCATGTGTTCGGCGAACACATTGGCCGCACGGTCGAGGCCTACGTCGATGACATCGTAGTCAAGACAAGGAAAGCCTCTGACCTCCTTTCCGACCTTGAAGTGACATTCTGATGTCTCAAGGCGAAAGGCGTCAAGCTCAATCCCGAAAAGTGTGTCTTCGGGGTGCCCCGAGGAATGCTCTTGGGGTTCATCGTCTCCGAGCGGGGCATCAAAGCCAACTCGGAGAAGATCGCAGCCATCACCGGCAGCGGGGCAAACCTCGGCAAGTAGAGCATGCCAACGGCATGACTCTACAAGGACTCAAGCCTCGGATCTACAACGACCTCAACAAGTTCGGCAAGCGATGGATAAAGGAACTCCCCTCGGTGGTCTGGAGCCTGAGGACAACACCGAGCCGAGCCATGGGCTTCACGCCGTTCTTTCTAGTCTATGGGGCCGAGGCCATCTTGCCCACAGACTTAGAATACGGTTCCCCGAGGGCGAGGGCCTATGCCGACCAAAGCAACCAAGCTAGTCGAGAAGACTCACTGGACCAGCTGGAAGAGGCTCGGGACAGGGCCTTACTACACTCAGCGCGATACCAGCAGTCCATGCGACGCTACCACGCCCGAGGGGTCCGGTCCCGAGACCTCCAGGTGGGCGATCTGGTGCTTCGGCTGCGACAAGACGCCCGAGGGCGACACAAGCTCACGCCTCCCTAGGAGGGGCCGTTCGTCATCGCCAAGGTTCTGAAGCCCGGAACGTACAAGCTGGCCAACAGTCAAGGCGAGGTCTACGGCAATGCTTGGAACATCCAACAGCTACGTCGCTTCTACCCTTAAGATGTTTTCAAGTTGTTCATATACCTCGCTCCTACGCAAAGTTTAGTCATCAAGGAAGGGTCAACCTTGCCTCGGCAAAGTCCGACCCTCCCTCGGGGGCTAAAAAGGGGGGAACCCCCTCTGCGTCGAAACTTTCCTCGAAAAAAGTCTTCCATCAAAACGATTTTCATGTCTCCCGGCTATATCAGTAACAAGACCCCAAGAAACGAATAAGAGTGCATGTAAGTGGCAAGGCCAACTGAGCCGAGGAACTCCTACGCCTCTGGGATACGGATACCTCACTCGTCGCCTACCGCAAAAAATAACTCTTACTTGGGTAAGAGATCTTGTTACTGACGAACGAGCCCGGATACGCAAAACAGAAGGGAAAAGACGCAGCTTCATATCACAATGATAAAAGTGTCCGGGCCTCAGCGGCCGCGAAAGGCACACACGTGTCCAAAATAAACTGCTCTGGCAGAATCAAGTATTGCTCGGGGGAGGGGTGGCACCCTTGGCGTCATCCCTGACTTCAGCGCCATCTCCACCCTCGGCGAGACCCGCCTCAGCCCCGAACGACGGCGCAGGCGGAAGGATCTCCACCTCAAAGATGGACACCAGCACTGCACCCGGGCCCGCGGTGGCCGCATCGAGCCTCTGGACTTCGGCCAGGGCAGCCTCGTCCTCATCGGGAAGGCAGTACCCCTCGCTGACCCGCTCCAGATCCACGTCATAGTGGGATGCAAGCACGGCGAAGGCCCGCCTAACGCCGTGATGCAGCGCCTCGCGGAGTCGGCCGCGCGCGCGGTCGCCCAAGCTAGGCCTACAGGCGACTCTGAGGGGAACTCCCCGAGGGAACGTCATCGAGGCCTAAGGTCTGGCCGAGGGCCAAGATAGCCTCGGACATGGCCGCACTGTCGGCCTCCTTCTGGGCAAGCGCCTTGGTGGACTCACCGAGGGCAGACTCGAGCTCTGAAAACAGCCAAAACAGAAAACTTCAAACACTGGTTGAGGAACAAAGCTGGATCAAAATCTTAAAACAGCCAAGATGTGCCTTCGGCTCAGGCACGCTGCGCCGAGGATGCGGCTCGGGCCACGGCTAGGTCTGCTGCGAGGGTCCCGGCCCGAGCAGACGCCTCGGCCAACTGGACACCGAGAGCCTCAGCCCGGCTTTCGGCCTGGTCCCGCTCGCCGACGACCTGGCCAAGCTCCAGCTGCTGCCGCTGCGCCTCCACGCGCGCCGCCGCTGCCTCTGCTCCCAGATCGGCGTAGAGCAACCGAAAATCCGCCGCCTCGGCGCTCCGTTGGGAGAGGCGTTTGGTAGCCCCGGCAAGCGTGGCCCTCAGGGACCGCAGCGAACCCCAGACGTCGGCCTCTCGGCGGATGAATGACGACTTGGCGGTGCTCAGATCCGTCAGATCCTGAGGAAGGAAAGCAAGGTGTCACAAAGGACGCTTTGGCCACATGAAGGGTACCCTCAAGCTTATTACCTGAAGGATCTTGGGAACGTCACTGCGAAGGACCTCCAAGGTCGACCGAAGCGACCCCACCATCGCCTCGGCACACTCACGAAACCCGTCCCAAGACTGCTCCTCTCGCTCGTCATCAAGAACGAAGAGGGGATCCGAAGCCCCACCGGTCCAGAACCGGAGCAACCCATGCCGCTCGTCGGCACTGCGGCACGTGGGGACGAGGTCGCCGCTCCCCAGGACGGGTCGCGATTCCGCGCCCCCCTCCTTCGAAGCATCAGGCAGCGACGCCTCGGCCATCTCCGCATCGGCGGCGATGGGTGGCTCCACGGCCAGAACGGCGACAGCCTCGGCGGGAGCCGGTGCCAGTGTCGGCAACGCATCTAGTGGGCTCAGGGCCACAGCTGCGCCAGCAGTCTCCCTCGGCACGGCGGCCGCCTCAACGGAGGGGTCAACCTCGAGGGCTTGCCCCACGGCAGCTTGTGCCGCCTGCGCCCCCCGCTCGGAGGCACCTTGTGTGGAGGCTAGCCAGCCGGCGAGGCCCGGTACGGCATCGGCTGCAGAGGTCGGCGCCGTCCTAAGAGCCTTCCGTGGAGCCAGACTGGTCGAACCGTGCCTCTGTTTGCTGGAAAGAAAGGGAAGAGCAAGATCAGGATGCGCAAAGAAGGAACCGGAACAGAGCTATTCTCCGATACTTACCCGCTCCGGGCCACAACCAGTTGTGCCTGTGGGGAGGCCCCTCGAGCCTTGGTCCCCACATGCACCGCCGAGGTTTGCCCCGCTGCCGGCTTCGGCACCCTCCCTGCCTCAGACGCCCGGGGCACCGAAGGGACGGTCCGCCCAAGCACAGACACGACGACCTGAGGGTCAGCCGTCTGTGCTACCAGCATGGGCAACAGCTCTTCAGGGACAGGCGGGCCAGCCTGGCTCCCCGGGGTCACCTCAACCACCTCGGCCACGGGGTCAAGTGCCCCCTCGGCCTACCCCCGTTCTTCGGACCGAGACCCCGACGTCCCGGCCCCGGATACCGACGGCGCCGGCCCGCTCGGGGGCTGGCTCGGCGACCCTTGGCCCAGCCTCAGATCTGGGCTAAGGCCAAGGCGGGCGGCCATGCCGTCGTCTTCATCGTCATCATCATCATCATCATCAGGCGTCTCCGGCGACGGCTCCCTCGGGAGTCCGTGCCTCTCCTGCCGTCAATGACGCTTCTCCAAGGCGTCCCGAGCCCACATCCACTCGTGGGCCCGAGCCTTCTCCGCGTCCTTCTTCTCCTTCTTCCTCTCTGCAGCAACCCTCTGCGCGGCTCGATCCACCGCGTCCTCTGGGACCGGTGGCGGGGAAGGCTTGTGAGACCCCAGCTCCTGGAGATAAACGAAAAGTCTCGGCCAAGAGGACCAGGTGAAATCCGACACAAGAAAGAAGGAGGAGTGGACACTCACCAGGGACATGCACCCACGATCGGGACGCATCGGAAGCTGGGTGAGGGCGCCAACGTCAGGCTTCCCCAACGCGCTGGCCACCCACCTGTGGAGGTCATCGGCGGAGAGGGGGATCAAGGACATCTGCGAACCCTCCAAGCCGACCCCCGACGTCATCTCCGAAAGTAGCAGCCGTCGCTCTGTTAAGGGGAGTGTTGGCACTGTCTCTCGACAGCGAGGAGATCCAACACGAGTGAATGGTGATGGCAACAGGGCACTCGCGCGTGATGGCAAAAGCTCTGTTAATCTGGCCTCTCACGGGCACTATGCGGGGGTATTTATAGGTATCCGAGTGCACGGCGCCTTGCGTTAAGGACGCATGTGCCCTCAGGTACCTAGTTTATCCCCAGAATATTCCCATAAAGCGGGGTTACAAGCTGTAATTACAAGTACGCCTTTACAAATTAGGCCCGTAACACAACCGCGGCCACGCAGGGCCCGTTACTACGGGCCAGATCTCATGTGGGCCTCGGAGCTGACCGAGGCCGCGCCGTGGGGAGGCGTTGCCGCAGGCCTTCGTCTGGTGCTGAATCGAGCGAAGGGTGTCCATGTTGTCTCTGGTGCCGATGAAGCGAAGGGTGTCCCTGCCTGCTTTGTCTGTCGGGGCAAGGGCTAAGCGGTGGAGACTTCGGGCGAAGGGTGGCGTTTCTGCCTTCGCTCCAACATTTGCCCTCCGAGGGACCAGTTCGACAAAGTCACCTGGTGCCAAAGACGTCGCTAGATGGCGGAGACGCTGCCCTCGCTCGAAGTGGTTCCGCGGGGGTTTTTGATGTGACCGTTGATGGACATCGTACTGTTGGACTGCGGGTTTTCCGAAGCGTCGCGCCCTGTGGGATTGCGGGTTTCCCGAGGAGCTGCGCCCTACCTATAAAGGGGGGCGGGGGACGGCGCTGTTTGCACTTTGCCTTCCGCGCTCCGTGAAAACCCTAGCCGCCCGCCGTCTTTCTGCTCCTCTTCTTCTACTGCTCCCTTTGCTCGTCGGAGATCTGGCTCGAGTGAAGCAAACCGCCCGCCGCCGCCGACGGTACGTAGCAATGCCATCCTCTTCTTCTTCCGCCGACGCCACGCCGCCGGCCGCCGCCTCGTCTGAGGAGACGTTGAGTAGCGTGATGGTGGAGGAGCTGCGCGCCGGCGAATCTGTTGATTTTGGTGTGTCACGGATGACGTCGGCCCGCGTCGAAGAAATGCAGCGCTTGGGCTACTTTGGCGGTGGAGTCGCTCGTGCTCCGGGGACGGAGGAAGTCCCCGAGCCGGAGGGTGAGTTGGTTGTTTTCGAGGCGTTCTTCGTCGCCGGTCTCCGCTTGCCTGCGCACCGATTTGTTGGCGAAGTCCTGCGTAGATTCAATGTTCAAATTCATCAGCTGACACCGAACGCCATGGTGGCGCTGGCGAAGTATGTCTGGGCGACGACTTCGTACGGCGGACAGCCGTCGGTTGAAGTTTTTGCGAAGAATTACTGCTTGCATTGGCAGAAGAGGGTGGTTGAGGGCGGAGTTGCCCAGTTTGGGTCGTGCACATTCACGCCGAAGACCGGCAAGACCACAATGCCAGTAGTGGAGTTGGTTCCGTGCGCCCGCAACAAGTGGGGCAATTGGAATGAATTTTGGTTTTACGTTGCTGAGGCTACTGTCGAAGGCCATGAAGGACTCCCCGTGTCTGAGATGTGCTCTCACTATTACTCTGCGTATCCGCCTTTTGAAGTGGCAGAAGAGGATGCAGACGAAGGGGCCCTTCGGTGCGCCGCCGGCCAGAGCAGTGGTCGTGATTTAGTTGAAGAGTTTGTGGCGTACGGGGTCTGGCCCTTAGCGCACGGCTGGGCGCTGGGCGAAGTGTGCCCTCGCCAGATGCCTTTTCACGGAGGAAGGGTGGTGCGAAGTCCTGCCTTTGCACTGAATTTGCGAAACTGTGACCCGGCCGCCTTTGTGCGTGATGCGGAGGACTTGGCGGTGCGGCTCGTGGGGCGGTACGTGGCGAGGACGGAAGGCCAGCGCAGCTTTGATATTCGCGGGTCAAATGAACGTTTGAACAGGGTCTTCGAATTAAATCAATTGCCGTACGACGGCTACCCTGGTCAAGACGAAGCGGACCGCCGTGGGAAGAAGCCGGCGGTGGAGACTGGAGGCGACCCTGCGCTGACGGCCGCCCCCTCCTCAAAAAAGAGAAAATTAGGTACTGCGATGGGAGGAATCGGGGTGTCTGATAGTTTTGCTAGGGAGTTAATGAGGACGTCTGCGGCCCCGGGGGAGAGGATGTCTTCGCCCGAGCTCCGGGAGTCTTCGGCTCGGATGCTGAGGGTTACCGGGGGCTGCTGGCCTAGAAATGTTCCTGTCCCCTGCGCGGCTGAGGAAGACTGTTTTACATCTCGTATGGTTCGTCAGTGGAGGGTTTTTCCTTACGGGCGAAATATCGGTGCTGTTGTGTGGGCAGTGATGGACAAGGATCGCCAAGGGGCGGCGCAAAAACGCCAGGCGACCGTCAGGATTCACGAGGCCCGGCCGAAAAGGCAGCGGGGAACGGCGAAGGCTGCGGCCTCCAGCGGAGGCAAGCCGCCGCTGGCGGCGAAGGCGGGCGCCTCTGCACCCAGCAAGGCGCCGGAGACAACGGCGGGCGCCGGAGTCTCCAAGCTGACGAAGGTGGTGCCGCCGGCCAGCGGGGTGGCGGAGGCTTCGAAGGCGGCCCGAACGTTGCCGCCGCCGGGCAAACGCGTTGCCGACTTTGGCACCGACATTAGTGTGGACGATTATCTTGGGGGTAAGTTACCCGGCCGCCCTTTTTTTTTTAATCGTTGATGCGCTGCAGGGTCGGACGAGGGCCGGCTTGCTATAGCTGTGCCTGCCGGGGCAATCGCGACGGCTGCGCTGTCGTCGAAGGCGAGGGGCGGGACCCTTGGCGCCGGAGGCGAGGTGTCGGCCCTCGCGTTGGTCAGAGACGAGGCTGGCGCGGCGACCCGCCGGCTGAAAGGAGTGACGGAGGCACTGAGTCAGGCGACGGAGGCGCTGAGTCAGGTCCGCCGAGCTTTTTTTTTTTCGGCCATGGCCTTACGTGTGCTCTGCAGGTGGCTGACTTCACCAGCCGTACTGCGTCGGGGGCACTTACGGCAGCCTTATCTGCCGAAGTCGAGAGACTTCGGACGCAACATGCTGACGCTGTCCGTGAGAAGTCTGCCTCCGACAGCAAGTGTCGTAAACTGGCGGACAAGGTGGCCGCCCTGGAGGAGGAAAAGGCTGACCTCCGGCGCCAGCTGGCAGGGGAGAGGAGGGAGACCAACGAGGCCATCGCCAAGGAGCAGGCCGCGCAGGCGGAGGCGAGGCTGGCACGGGCGGAAGCCAATCTTGCCAAGGATCTCGCCGAAGACCTGCGGGGGCGGCTCACCGCTCTGGAGAGCCGCGCGAAGGGGGCCGAAGCCGCGGTGCGAACGGAGGCCGAACGGACGCGCACACAGCTTATGGCCACATATCGCGAGCTGGGTGCGCGGACCGGTGACTTCGTGGTGCCGGAGCGAGAGGCCGGGCTTCGCTGTTTGGAATGGGTGCAAGAGGAGCTGCAGGAGCTCCCCACTGTCCTGGGGGGATTAATGTCGTTCGCCTCCCTGGTCACCTGCGAGGGGGCGATGAACGCACTCTCTCGCGAAGGGTGCCGGCACTATGAGGCCTTCGACCAGGCAGATGAAGATTTTGGGCGAGACATCTATAAGGTCGAAGACCCCGTGGTGAAGGAGTCCGCCGGCGCCCTCTATGACCGGATGTGGGGTCTGTATGGTGGTGAAGTGGTCAGGGAGCGGGCCGAGGCTGCGAGGGCTCAGGTAACGTTGTCGTTTGTTCGGCGTTTGCTGGATGTGGTCTGTGCGTGTGTTTGCTGACTTTTTGTATGTTTTGTTTTAGGCGGAGCGAGGCGAGCGGGTGGACGATTTCGGAGCACTGAACGACGCCCTGCCTGACCCGGAGCCGGCCCCGGAGACCACGGAAGACGCACCAGGCGCCCCCACATCTGCTGCGACAGTTGAAGACCTGCCCCTGAAGGTGGCCGAAGGCGCTCCCGATGCCCTCGCAGCAGCTGCGCCGACCGTCGAAGATCCGACGGCGGAGGCGGTGGAAACAATGGCGGAAGTGGCGGCGGAGACAACGGCGGAGGCACCCGCAGCGTCAGGGCCCTCGCAGGTGGCGTAGTGGTTGTTTAGGGTTAGGGAATTTTGGATGTTGTACTGAACTTTGGTTGCTGCGCAGGTTCAAGATTTTGGGCCTGCGCACGCAACCACTGCTACTGAGTTTTTGGCGGCCTCGACCGCGGAAGGTGGTAATCAATATAGTGGGTCTGCATCTGAGTTTTTTGACTTTGCTGACTCCGGGAGCTCGGTTGAGTGGACTGAGGAGTCGTCGGAGGAGAATTTGGATTATTTTGCGGCCTTGGACGTGGCTGCGGCGGAGGCCTCGCCACACGCCGCGGACGCGTCGGACGCGCCAGGCCCTAGCGCCGGGCGCCGTCGACGAAGGGCGGTTGCAAAACGTAGGGTTAGCGCGGAGGAGCGGGCTCTGCTTCGTGTGAGTGGGGTTGGTCGGCAGGAACTGTTGTCTCTGCCGACCGCCGAGAGTGTAGGTGAAGGGGAACTGCGAAGGCTTTTTGCGGGTGAGGAGCTCAGGATAATGTTATTTAATTATAGGGAGATGGGAATTATTCCTAAGGTTGAGCCGATGTAGAGTGTGGTGCCCTCGCTTGTGTATGTAGAGGCTTGTATGGTGGAATTGTGTGCCCTCGCGTGCATGTGTGTGAAGGCATTTTGTACTAACTGATTCGTTCGGCTGCGCTGTGCTTGCTTGATTATAATTGGTCTTGGCGTGAATGGTTCGATGTTGTCGTTTCGGCCGTTGTTGTGCTAGTCCAGGTGTACCCTTAAGTGTCTTCTGCACAGATAGTCTTCGGTTTTTTCGCACTTGTTGTGTTAAACCGGCTGTACCCTTAGGCGACTTCCGCGCGGATAGTCTTCGCGATAGACTTAGATTTTTTCCGCACTTGTTGTGCTAATCCGGCTGCACCCGTAGACGACTTCTGCACGGATAGTCTTCGCGATAGACTTAGATTTTTTTCCGCACTTGTTGTGCTAATCCGGCTGCACCCGTAGGCGACTTCTGCGCGGATAGTCTTCGCGATAGACTTAGATTTTTTCCCGGCTGCACCCTTAGGCGACTTCTGCGCGGATAGTCTTCGCGATAGACTTAGATTTTTTCCGCACTTGTTGTGCTAATCCGGCTGCACCCGTAGGCGACTTCGGCGCGGATAGTCTTCGCGATAGACTTAGATTTTTTCCGCACTTGTTGTGCTAATCCGGCTGCACCCGTAGGCGACTTCTGCGCGGATAGTCTTCGCGATAGACTTAGATTTTTTCCCGGCTGCACCCTTGTAACACCCGGATTTTAGGGATCCAAAACCCGGGGTTAACACAAACACCAGGTATGCTGGGACCAAGTCTCATACATATGATGTATAGTGGCACAGGATCGAATGTCACAACTTTATATATAACCGGAGTTCTATACAAAATAAATAATTACATTATAAGGAGACAACGGTCCAGCAACCCAAAGTTGACTGGGAGACGACGACCTAGACCTCTCACGAACTCATCACAGCATCCTCCAAGAGCATCATCCTGCAGTACCTGATCTTGACCTGTGGTGTATGTGAGACAGCAAGAGTGAGCTCACATACGTTCATCGCTCAACAAGTTGTGGGGAATAATGTGCATGAACTCACCAAAGGTGGGAGCTCATAAAGTGTAAGGCTTACCAAAGAAGATGGTTAGAGCTGAGCATTGCTTTTTAAGTTGGTCAAAATTTTATTAGCAGTTACTAAGTATAAGTAAATACCAAACCCAATTAAGTAATAGAACAAAAGTAATAACAACTTCACCCGCGATGCAATGCGTATGACAAATTGAATTTAGTTCCATAAATTAATCATGTGAGGGTCCGAGCTGCTCATGACCGTGAGCACGGCTAGTATACCAGTTTTACACTCTGCAGAGGTTGCGCATCTTTACCCACAAGTCGTGTTACCCATCTGCCAAGGGGTCATGAATCCCATACACCTCTACCAAGGAAGTGAGGCAGGGTAGCACTACGAGGCCTTTACAAAGTTCCACTAGCTTCCGAAAACCCGCTACAGTTTATAGGAAGATCCAGTACAGGAATCCCTTGCAGGACCGCCATCGCAGCAAAATCCTCCCGAGGGCACTTCCCGCACTGACCTCTCCCCTACTGCCCTTGCCCCTTTCGGGTAAGGTAGTCTTCCACTAGCTTTCCTAATTAATCAGCCAAGGGCATCCCATACTACCCTTGTGGTAGCACTGTTTTCCCGGGTGGTCGCTCCATGTTCCAATTAACATAATGATCTTAACATGAACCATAAATAACAACTGATAACAAAAGTATAATCATGAATAGTAAGGTGTATCTCTATACCCAAAGCCACATATAGCACTAGCAAGTACTACCCAAAGATTCAGTGGTGAACAAGGTATAAAGATAGTCAAACTAGGGTAACCTATTGGGTCCCATCAAAATTAACCTATGCAGATCATTATGATTAATCAGAACATGAGTGGGTAAAAAGAAGTGATCAAGGGCACAACTTGCCTGGGCCTTGAGATTCCAGGTACCAGGATGATCTTCAGGTGATACGTATCCTCACTGCTAGTCGTAGCAATTCAAACAAACATTGCATGGGCAAAATTAACATTACACCAAACATATATGCAAAATACACAGTAATAAAATAAGATCACAGGAGAAAGAATTATTAATTTTGGAGTTGTAGAATTCAAGTTATGAATTTCCTAAGATTTAAGGTGATTATAATATGATTAAATGATAAATAAATTTTCTGACAGAGTTCATGTCAAAACAGTGATTCTAAATGGTAGAGAATATTATTACAAAATTTTAGGAATTGGAATGACTCAATTTGGAGCTAAAATGAATTAGTTATGAATTAATTAAGTTTCTGGATTTATTTTAACACTAAAAATCATTTTCTAAATCATTTTCCTGATTTTTATAACTCTCTGGACTGGGCGCACTAATATAAAGAAGTTCAGGGGGCTCGGGGCAAAAGTTCTAAGACTCAGTCAACAGCGCCCATGGGACGGCGGGTTGATTCAACAGAACCCGAGGGGCTCTTATGCAAAACAACCCGGCCGAAGGGGTATCGGCCATCGAGAGCCATCCGATCAAGCGCGGACGGCCGAGATTAGATTTAGTATAACCCGAACCGGTACGCATCTACAACCGTTCGATCAGCGATCAACGGCCCAGATTTAATGAAGCCGAGATCCACTCCGCAGCCCTCCGATTGAATCCTACGGTCCAGATCGGCCCAGCGAAGGGGTACGCCCCGATCTAATCGTGGCCGTTGAATAAGATCCAACGGTCAGGAGTCCTTCCCCCAACCCCCAGCATCCCGAGCGGCGGCGGTGGCGCTCCCACGGCGGAGCTTCGCCGGCGAGCGCGCAATCCGGTGAAAACCGCCACTATATAGAAATTAATTGCTGCGACACCGAGAGGGGAAGATGGCGAACACGGCCCAGGGCATCTTACCGGCAATGACGTCGCAGAGGAGTCGGGCCACGGCACGCGGCGGATCCAAGCGAAGAAAACGCTCCGACGAGCGATTAAGGTCGCTCAGCTTGTCAATACGGCCGGTCAATGCCACGACCACCCTCGCAGCAATCCGGCGAAGGTCCCTGAGCTTATCCTCGACTCTGGACGGCGGCGCGGGCGAGACTCACAGGCGCGAACTCGAGGCGGAGGCGGAGCTCGGCCCAGGGAAGCGAGATGAAAAGGAGGGGGGGGTCGCGGCTACGTACTTATACACAGGGGCACTTCGCGGTTGTTATATGGTTACCGAGATCGCCGGCGAGCTCGCGGAGTCCGCACGGCGAGATCCAGACTCGCGGTGCGAGCGGCGACGACGTCGCGTTCCGTTGAAGAAGGACCCGACAAGGCGGTCCCACCTGCAGCGATACGGGAGAAGGGGACGAGTGCGGCAGCGGCTGATGACTGGGCCCCGCGGTACAGTGGCTGAGGAAAGGTGAGCGCGCGCGTGAGCGACTGGGCAGGGGGGCCCGCATGCCAGCGAAACAGCGAGAGCGCGCGCGCGCGCGACGCAAGCCGAGGGCAGACACCGACGGCACGGGCCCACGGCACAGCGGCAGTAGTGAGCGGGGCGCGGACGCGAGGGAGAGGCTGACGGGCATGGCCCGCGTGTCAGTGAGTCAGCGAGGACGCGCGTGAGGGGGAGAGGGGCGAGAGGCTGCCCGGGGGGGCCCACACGTCGGCGCCGGGTTTGGGAATGGGCTGCGCGCAGTGAAAAATCCTTAGGTGGGCCGAATTCTAGGTAGCCGGCCCAGTTAGGTTAGAATTCCTTTTTTTTTTCTTTTCTATTTTCTTTTCCCCATTTTCAAATCCAATTCAAATCCAATTTGAATTCAAGTTTGAGTTCAACTTTGTGAATAACTTGTCCTCAGTTTGAAAGGTATAATTTATTAATATAAGTGTGAAGAATTTTTATTCTGATTTTATTTTGTTTTATGTAGCATTTTCCCTACTCCTTTTATTTTCTATTTTCTATTTTTCCTTTCCATTTGAATTTCAAATCAACACAAGTTTAATGTTCAAACACTTAATTTGAATACACATATAGAACTTTTAGCATAATGTGCAAAAACATATTTTATATATTTCTTTATTTATTTTAGTTCTTTTAGACAAGCTTTTAACCATATAGTAGAATAATTCCCACCTTATTAGTTCTAGGGAAATCAAATTTTATATTGTAGACTATATATATTAAGAAATAGTTTAAATCCTAATTCTTATATATATCCTAACCCAAAAGGTAATTTAGATTATCTAAGTATCTTTAATTATGTATTTTTTTTTTGACATACTTATGAATGGAAACTCCTAAATTATGATTATCTCTAAGGAAAGGTGTTTTGATTTAAAATCTTTGAGAATTTTTCCTTGTCTTCACAAGTTTGAACTTTAGGGTGTTACAAATCCTACCCCCCTTAAAAATAATCTCGCCCTCGAGATTTGTAAGGAAAAAAAGGTGCATGCTCATATTAATTCAACACATATGCATAAACAAAATTTCGGCATGATGCATATCTTATTAGCAAAACACAGGGTCAATGGACCTTATTATTATTACTAAAATAGTAAAATACTACTATTGGCTAAACTAATATTTAGGCCGTACAAATAGTAAAATATATATATATATCTATATCTATGGCTATCTCTCTATTCTTGTTGCTCGTTGACTTCTTCACCGACTACTTCATCTCCAACTGGCTCTTCTTCTTGAATTTGAATTTCAAGTTCACCGGGTTCAGCTTCTACTTCTGTATGATGGGCATATCCTCGGTTGATGGATAGGGGCTGACTCTTCCCTGCGGAGGCTTGTCCTTGCTTCATTGGTGCCGGTGTAGTGTAGGCAGCTCTGTTGGGACAGTAGTTGGCATAGTGTCCCGGTTGTCCACATTTGAAGCATGTCCTGATGGCGGTTGTATTAGGAGCAGTGGGTCCTCCTGGAGTGCTTGCTTTTGAAGGAGCAGTTGGTGCCTGTTGAGTTTGTTGTCCGGAACTGCCACTAGCTGGTGTACTTGGAGTGGTAGTATAGCGAGGACGGGAACTACTTCCAGCCTGCCCTTGGTTGACAGCCTTTCTTTTCTCTCCAAATATACTCCTCTTGTTTTCTACAGCAATAGCTTTGTCAAGTAGCCTTTGGAAGGATGGGAAGGTGTGCGATACCAGTTGATATTGCAAGGGTCCAATTAATCCGTCCAGAAAGAGCTCCTGCTTTTGCTCATCGTCTTCAACATCTCTGGGAGCATATCGAGATAACTGAATGAATTTGTCCCTATATTCACTCACAGACATACTTCCTTGCTTGAGAGATAGAAACTCCTTCCTCTTAATCTTCATGAGTCCAGCAGGAATATGGTAATTCCTGAATTGTGCGGAGAATTCTTCCCAGGTAATTGTATCGGCAGCAGCATGAGCTGCACAGTACGCATCCCACCAATCCGCAGCGGGACCAGCAAGACGACCCGATGCATAGAGTACTTTCTCTCGATCCGAGCACTGGGCTATGTTGAGCATCTTCTCTATGGACTTTAACCAGTCATCTGCTTGCAGTGGATCTGTGGAGTTGGAGAAGGTTGGTGGTTTGTGGCTCATGAATTCCCGGTGCTTGTCCCGGGGTGGAACAGGTGGTGGAGGCAATGGTATTTGTTGTTGTTGCTGCTGTTGTTGAAGTTGTTGCTGCAGCTGTTGTTGTTGTACCCTCCTCTCCTGGCGTATTTCTTCCCGCTCTTGGCGCATTTCCCGACGTGCATCCTCTCTTTCCTGGTGCATTTCTTGGCGTTCTTGCCGCATTTGGGTGCGCATATCTGCCATAGTGTCTGCCATTTGCTGCATCATTCTCATCTGAGCTGCGACTAGTGGATCAACTCCGCCTTGTGGAGGATTAGGAGGATTCATTGCTGCTGACTGTGGTTGAGGTTGTTGGTTAGCAGGTAAATCAATTCCACCTCCCCGCCTGGTATTGACCATCTAAGTTAGAAGCATATGGTAAGATAGCTTTGCAAGGGAATCATTTAGTAGACAGAATGAATAAGCTAATAGTTGGTTATGTACTGAAACTTCTTTGGCAGGGCTGGGCCAGATATTCTATGTCAAGACTAGGGTAATTAGTTGTACGAGGTGAATGTCCCAAGGTAAGATAGAATATGTTAAGATGAGATTGATACGGAATACTACATATATTTTCTAAGGGGATAATCCAGTTTGTCTAGTTATCTTACAAATGCTATCCTTTATACCTAGATGTATATGCAGATGTAATTGTGGACATTACTCCACAACCCATCACACTCAATCAAAGATCCAAATCAGACAGATGTCATAAGAACAAACATTCAAATATATAAACACTTATAAAAATAGTTTTGTTTTTGTTCCTAGGATTAGGTCTCCTATCCCTAAAGGTCACTTTAAGCACAGGATTTCAAAGTGTGAAATCCACATTTGTTTCTAGATTGAAAGAGGTAAGAATAATCAGAGTGAAGCGGAAATAGATGAGAAAAGATTAAGATAAGTTTAGAAATGATCAGAGTAGCAAATGTAAGTAGATAATGGTTGTCCAGTTCTATCTAGGTTTCGTCCTACAGTCAACATTCCTCTGATACCACTTCTGTAACACCCGGATTTTAGGGATCCAAAACCCGGGGTTAACACAAACACCAGGTATGCTGGGACCAAGTCTCATACATATGATGTATAGTGGCACAGGATCGAATGTCACAACTTTATATATAACCGGAGTTCTATACAAAATAAATAATTACATTATAAGGAGACAACGGTCCAGCAACCCAAAGTTGACTGGGAGACGACGACCTAGACCTCTCACGAACTCATCACAGCATCCTCCAAGAGCATCATCCTGCAGTACCTGATCTTGACCTGTGGTGTATGTGAGACAGCAAGAGTGAGCTCACATACGTTCATCGCTCAACAAGTTGTGGGGAATAATGTGCATGAACTCACCAAAGGTGGGAGCTCATAAAGTGTAAGGCTTACCAAAGAAGATGGTTAGAGCTGAGCATTGCTTTTTAAGTTGGTCAAAATTTTATTAGCAGTTACTAAGTATAAGTAAATACCAAACCCAATTAAGTAATAGAACAAAAGTAATAACAACTTCACCCGCGATGCAATGCGTATGACAAATTGAATTTAGTTCCATAAATTAATCATGTGAGGGTCCGAGCTGCTCATGACCGTGAGCACGGCTAGTATACCAGTTTTACACTCTGCAGAGGTTGCGCATCTTTACCCACAAGTCGTGTTACCCATCTGCCAAGGGGTCATGAATCCCATACACCTCTACCAAGGAAGTGAGGCAGGGTAGCACTACGAGGCCTTTACAAAGTTCCACTAGCTTCCGAAAACCCGCTACAGTTTATAGGAAGATCCAGTACAGGAATCCCTTGCAGGACCGCCATCGCAGCAAAATCCTCCCGAGGGCACTTCCCGCACTGACCTCTCCCCTACTGCCCTTGCCCCTTTCGGGTAAGGTAGTCTTCCACTAGCTTTCCTAATTAATCAGCCAAGGGCATCCCATACTACCCTTGTGGTAGCACTGTTTTCCCGGGTGGTCGCTCCATGTTCCAATTAACATAATGATCTTAACATGAACCATAAATAACAACTGATAACAAAAGTATAATCATGAATAGTAAGGTGTATCTCTATACCCAAAGCCACATATAGCACTAGCAAGTACTACCCAAAGATTCAGTGGTGAACAAGGTATAAAGATAGTCAAACTAGGGTAACCTATTGGGTCCCATCAAAATTAACCTATGCAGATCATTATGATTAATCAGAACATGAGTGGGTAAAAAGAAGTGATCAAGGGCACAACTTGCCTGGGCCTTGAGATTCCAGGTACCAGGATGATCTTCAGGTGATACGTATCCTCACTGCTAGTCGTAGCAATTCAAACAAACATTGCATGGGCAAAATTAACATTACACCAAACATATATGCAAAATACACAGTAATAAAATAAGATCACAGGAGAAAGAATTATTAATTTTGGAGTTGTAGAATTCAAGTTATGAATTTCCTAAGATTTAAGGTGATTATAATATGATTAAATGATAAATAAATTTTCTGACAGAGTTCATGTCAAAACAGTGATTCTAAATGGTAGAGAATATTATTACAAAATTTTAGGAATTGGAATGACTCAATTTGGAGCTAAAATGAATTAGTTATGAATTAATTAAGTTTCTGGATTTATTTTAACACTAAAAATCATTTTCTAAATCATTTTCCTGATTTTTATAACTCTCTGGACTGGGCGCACTAATATAAAGAAGTTCAGGGGGCTCGGGGCAAAAGTTCTAAGACTCAGTCAACAGCGCCCATGGGACGGCGGGTTGATTCAACAGAACCCGAGGGGCTCTTATGCAAAACAACCCGGCCGAAGGGGTATCGGCCATCGAGAGCCATCCGATCAAGCGCGGACGGCCGAGATTAGATTTAGTATAACCCGAACCGGTACGCATCTACAACCGTTCGATCAGCGATCAACGGCCCAGATTTAATGAAGCCGAGATCCACTCCGCAGCCCTCCGATTGAATCCTACGGTCCAGATCGGCCCAGCGAAGGGGTACGCCCCGATCTAATCGTGGCCGTTGAATAAGATCCAACGGTCAGGAGTCCTTCCCCCAACCCCCAGCATCCCGAGCGGCGGCGGTGGCGCTCCCACGGCGGAGCTTCGCCGGCGAGCGCGCAATCCGGTGAAAACCGCCACTATATAGAAATTAATTGCTGCGACACCGAGAGGGGAAGATGGCGAACACGGCCCAGGGCATCTTACCGGCAATGACGTCGCAGAGGAGTCGGGCCACGGCACGCGGCGGATCCAAGCGAAGAAAACGCTCCGACGAGCGATTAAGGTCGCTCAGCTTGTCAATACGGCCGGTCAATGCCACGACCACCCTCGCAGCAATCCGGCGAAGGTCCCTGAGCTTATCCTCGACTCTGGACGGCGGCGCGGGCGAGACTCACAGGCGCGAACTCGAGGCGGAGGCGGAGCTCGGCCCAGGGAAGCGAGATGAAAAGGAGGGGGGGGGTCGCGGCTACGTACTTATACACAGGGGCACTTCGCGGTTGTTATATGGTTACCGAGATCGCCGGCGAGCTCGCGGAGTCCGCACGGCGAGATCCAGACTCGCGGTGCGAGCGGCGACGACGTCGCGTTCCGTTGAAGAAGGACCCGACAAGGCGGTCCCACCTGCAGCGATACGGGAGAAGGGGACGAGTGCGGCAGCGGCTGATGACTGGGCCCCGCGGTACAGTGGCTGAGGAAAGGTGAGCGCGCGCGTGAGCGACTGGGCAGGGGGGCCCGCATGCCAGCGAAACAGCGAGAGCGCGCGCGCGCGACGCAAGCCGAGGGCAGACACCGACGGCACGGGCCCACGGCACAGCGGCAGTAGTGAGCGGGGCGCGGACGCGAGGGAGAGGCTGACGGGCATGGCCCGCGTGTCAGTGAGTCAGCGAGGACGCGCGTGAGGGGGAGAGGGGCGAGAGGCTGCCCGGGGGGGCCCACACGTCGGCGCCGGGTTTGGGAATGGGCTGCGCGCAGTGAAAAATCCTTAGGTGGGCCGAATTCTAGGTAGCCGGCCCAGTTAGGTTAGAATTCCTTTTTTTTTTCTTTTCTATTTTCTTTTCCCCATTTTCAAATCCAATTCAAATCCAATTTGAATTCAAGTTTGAGTTCAACTTTGTGAATAACTTGTCCTCAGTTTGAAAGGTATAATTTATTAATATAAGTGTGAAGAATTTTTATTCTGATTTTATTTTGTTTTATGTAGCATTTTCCCTACTCCTTTTATTTTCTATTTTCTATTTTTCCTTTCCATTTGAATTTCAAATCAACACAAGTTTAATGTTCAAACACTTAATTTGAATACACATATAGAACTTTTAGCATAATGTGCAAAAACATATTTTATATATTTCTTTATTTATTTTAGTTCTTTTAGACAAGCTTTTAACCATATAGTAGAATAATTCCCACCTTATTAGTTCTAGGGAAATCAAATTTTATATTGTAGACTATATATATTAAGAAATAGTTTAAATCCTAATTCTTATATATATCCTAACCCAAAAGGTAATTTAGATTATCTAAGTATCTTTAATTATGTATTTTTTTTTGACATACTTATGAATGGAAACTCCTAAATTATGATTATCTCTAAGGAAAGGTGTTTTGATTTAAAATCTTTGAGAATTTTTCCTTGTCTTCACAAGTTTGAACTTTAGGGTGTTACAACCCTTAGGCGACTTCTGCGCGGATAGTCTTCGCGATAGACTTAGATTTTTTCCGCACTTGTTGTGCTAATCCGGCTGCACCCGTAGGCGACTTCGGCGCGGATAGTCTTCGCGATAGACTTAGATTTTTTCCGCACTTGTTGTGCTAATCCGGCTGCACCCGTGGGCGACTTCTGCGCGGATAGTCTTCGCGATAGACTTAGATTTTTTCCCGGCTGCACCCTTAGGCGACTTCTGCGCGGATAGTCTTCGCGATAGACTTAGATTTTTTTCCGCACTTGTTGTGCTAATCCGGCTGCACCCGTAGGCGACTTCGGCGCGGATTTGTCGCACGCGAGGGTAGCTAGCGCTTAGCCTCGCGGTGACCTCGTGGTGGTCGAATGTCGAAGACCGTCATCGCGGTCTTTTTCGACGCATGTCTTTTTGCGGGGGATTTTTTACGCATATATTACATGGCTCCGCCTCGTTAAAAACCTCACCCCCCCGGGAGGAAAAGAGTGCGGGCCGGTGCAAGATTGTTTGTGCGAATTACAAGGGCGAAGACAGCCCTGAGGAATCAAACAAAAAATTTGCGGAGGTTGTCAATGTTCCAGGAATGCTCCAGGTCCTCGCCGGTTGGCGTTGTGAGCCTGTAAGCGCTGGGGGAAGCCTTTGTCTTGACGATGAAAGGGCCCTCCCACCTGGGCTCCAGCTTGCCCTTGGACTCCGTCCGAGCTGTCCGAATGAGCACGAGGTCCCCCTCGCTGAACTCCCTCGGGGTGACTGAGTGGTCGCGCCATGCTTTGGTCTGGGCTTGATACTTGTTCAGGGCCTGTAGGGCGAAGACACGGTCTCCGTCGATGAGATCCTTTGAAGTTGGCTCGTCCACATCTGGGACGGCTGACGGGACTGTTCGCGGGGACCCGTGCTTTATTTCCTGCGGGGTCATGGCCTCCGATCCGTATAACAGACGGAAGGGAGTAAACCCGGTCGCCCTGCACTCAGTCGTGTTTAGTGCCCAGACTGCCTCAGGTAAGAAATCGCTCCATCTGCCCTTTTTTTCATCGAGGAGCATTTTTTTGATAGCTGTGAAGATTTTTCCGTTGGCGCGCTCCACGACCCCGTTGGACTGCGGATGATAGACTGAGGCGAAGGCAAGCTTGGTGCCAATGGAGAAACAAAAATCCTTGAAGTCTTGGTTATCAAACTGTTTGTCGTTGTCGACCGTTAACTCGGACGGTACTCCGAAGCGGCAAACGATGTTCTGCCAGAAGAATTTTTGGGCAGTCTTTGATGTTATTGTGGAGACAGCCCGTGCCTCGATCCATTTGGTGAAGTACTCGACCGCGACGAAGGCGAACTTGAGGTTCCCCTGAGCGGTGGGCAGGGGTCCAACAATGTCGAGACCCCAGCGCTGGAGAGGCCATGTGTGGGCGATCAGCTTTGTGTACTGCGAAGGGCCGCCTGACCGAGGAGAGAACTTCTGGCAGGCTTCGCAGGACCGAGTGACCCGATTCGCGGCGCAAATCATTGCGGGCCAGTAAAAACCCTGGCGGATCACCTTAGCAGCTAGGGCCCTTGGCCCCGCGTGCGAGCCGCACGTGCCACTGTGGACTTCACGTAGGACCTGCATGCCTTCGGCCTCGGTGACGCACTTAAGCATTGGTTGGCTGACCCCTTTTTTGTAGAGTTGGCCTTCAATCAGAGCGAAGTCCCGGCTTCGATGTCTGAGGCGCTTGGCCTCACTGATGTCGGCTGGGTGATAATACCCCTGCAGGAACAGGGTAATGGGTGCTCGCCAGTCTTCGGTCATGATGAGGTTGACTGTACGGTGGCCCTCGCTGTCGTTGGTTATTTGGAGCCCTTCGGGGCTCCGGACTGCTGGCGTGCCGATGACGTGGAAGAACACGTCGGAGGGCAGAGTTTCGCCCCTGGCCGCGGCCTTGGCCAATGCGTCGGCCTCCTCATTCTTGGCCCGGTCCACATGCTGCACGGTGAACCCCTTGAACTGCCTCTCGAGACTTCGGATGGCCGCGAGGTACTGCATGAGTGCGGGGTCCTTGGCTGCATAGTCTTTCTCGACCTGGCCGGCAACTACCTTGGAGTCTGTTTTGATGATGCAAGTGGTGACTCCGAGGGCCCTTAGCTTGCGGAGGCCGAGGATGACTGCTTCGTATTCTGCTATATTATTTGTGCACCTGTCGGATTCCAGATTGAAGCTGAGTCGTGCTGCATATCTGTGCTTGACCCCGACTGGTGATGTTATGATTGCAGCGACGCCTGCCCCCGCATGGCACCATGCGCCGTCGCAATGGATTGTCCAGACCTTCTCTGTGGTCGGGTCCGGCTGTGTTACTGGCCCGGTCCAGTCGACGACGAAGTCTGCCAGGACTTGCGATTTGATGGCTGTCTTGGGCTCGAAGCTGATGTGGTAGCCGGAGAGTTCGGCTGCCCACTTGGCGATCCTCACCGATGCCTCCGGGTTTCTAAACAGTTCGCCGAGCCCCCTATCTGAGGTGACGCGGACCTTGAATGCTTCAAAATAATGGCGCAGCTTGCGCGAGGACATAACGACTGCGTAGGCGATCTTCTCCAGCTCTGTCATGTTGCATTTGGACGGAGTCAGGACCTCGGAGACGTAATAAACAGGGCACTGTCTGACAGCGCCTTCGACTGTCTGCTCCTGCACTAGTGCCGCGCTGACCGCGTGCGGCGAAGCCGCGACATAGAGCAATAAGGGGAGCGAGGAGTCGGGGCTCGTGAGGGTAGCTAGCTCCGTTAAGTACTGCTTTAATGAGGCGAAGGCCGCTGCTTGCTCCGGCCCCCAGGCGAAGTCTTTTGCGCCGCGGAGAGTTTTGAGGAAAGGAAGACTTCGCTCGGCCGACCTGGAAATGAATCTGTTGAGAGCGGCCAATCTGCCTGTCAGACGCTGGACATCCCTGGTGGACTGCGGAGGCGACATGTCGATGATGGCCTGGATCTTGGTTGGGTTGGCCTCGATGCCGCGGTGCGACACTAGGTAGCCCAATATCTTGCCCTGGCGAACACCGAAAACGCACTTTTCCGGGTTTAAGCGGAGTCGTGCGTCTCGCATGTTTGCGAATGTCTCGGCCAGGTCGGCGAGGTGGCCCTCCTTATTTTTGCTGGCGACGACGATGTCGTCCACATATGTAAATATATTTCTGCCGACCTGCCCCTCGAGTACTGTTTTGGTGAGTCTGGAGAAGGTGGACCCGGCGTTCTTGAGACCCTCCGGCATTCTGATGAAGCAATAAGTGCCGAAGGGTGTTATAAAGCTGGTGCTAGCCTTGTCTTCCGCCTTCATGTATATCTGGTGATAGCCGGAGAAGCAGTCGAGGAGAGACATGACCTCGCATCCGGCCGTGCTATCGACTATTTTGTCGATCCGTGGCAACGGGAAATTGTCTTTTGGGCAGGCCTTATTGAGACTGGTGAAGTCTATGCACATCCGCCATTTCCCGCTTTTTTTCTGCACCATTACAACATTGGAGAGCCATGTGGGGTAAGCCACTGGCTCAATGAATTTAGCCTCTAGGAGGCGATGCACCTCCGCCTTGGCGGCTTCTGTCTTTTCATCGGACATTTTGCGAAGCTTTTGCTTTCTTGGTCGCACCGAGGGGTCGATTCCCAAACTGTGCTCGATTATGGATCGGCTGACTCCGACCAGGTCGAGGGCGGACCAGGCGAAGACATCTTTATTCTTGGCCAGGCAGCAGAGGAGCTTCTCTTCTTCATGCGAAGTAAGGTCTTCGCTGATAGTGACTGTCTGCTTGGGCGTGGCCTGATTGAGGGGGACAGTCTTGGTCCCATCCTGACTCTGCAACTGAGCCTTGTCGTGCTGCTTGTCAGTTGGGCTGGCGGGCGCAGGGACCTCGCACTGTGTCGTGAGACAGTGCACGTTCCTCTGACCAGGCACGAAGTCCCGCTCTATGTTGCGCGCTGCTTGCTGGTTACCGCGGACTGTGATTACGCCTAGCGGGCCTGGTATCTTCATGCACAAATACAGTCCGTGGATGGCGGCTTCAAACTTATTGATGGAGCCCCGACCCATGATGGCGTTGTATGGATATACCATATCCACAATGTCAAAAGTCACTTGCTCACTTCGGGCATTGGGTGCTACACCGAAGGAGAGGGGCAAATCTATTTTGCCGACGGGGAAGGTGCCTTTGCCGCCGAAGCCATACAACGGGTTGTCCGAAGGCTTGAGCAGGCTGTGGCTGATGCCCATGCGATCGAAGGCGTGGAGGAAGATGATGTCCGCCTGGCTGCCGTTGTCGACGAGGACCTTGTGTAGGTCCCAGCCTGCCACGCTGCAATTGATAACCATGGCATCGCAGTGGGGGGCGCTGCGCAAGTCGACGTCCCGTGCGTCGAAGGTGAGCGGTATGTGAGACCACTTCGTCTGCACAACTGGGCCCGTGACAGCGACATGGTTTATGCTGCGGTAGTGGTCCCGCTTCTGCCGCTTGGTGTCGAAGTCGGTGCTGGACCCCCCAGTTATCATATGAATGACTCCGCGATAAGGTTGATCGGCGAAGTCTTCCTGCTTTGGGGCATGGGGGATGTTTTGTTGTTGCTGGTGTGGTGGTGGAGGCGGAGGATGTACGATTTGTACTTCCTGATGATGTTGGTAAGCGTGGTGCGGTGGATGCGGGGCGGGAGCGTGGATATATGGTGGAGGGGGTGGCTGGTAATTATGCGCGACAATTCTGGGGTTGTCGGCTGGCTGCGCCCTCGCCATTCTGTCTCTGGTGGCCTTCACTTCGGGGCAGTCTTTAGTTTGGTGGGCGCAGTCTTCGCCATGGAAAAGGCAGTAAAATCGGCGCGGTGGAGGGGGTGGCTGCGCACGCCCTCGGCCCCTGCCGCGAGTTCCACTTCCGCGGCCCTGGGGGGGATATTCCTGGCGACGAAGGGGGTCAGCGGCCGGCTGCTGGTTGGCGATGTTGTGCACTTGCTGCTGACCGCGGCCATCTCGACCAGAGTCTGGTTGCGGAGTCCTTGTCCACGTGCGGCTGGACTGTGGAGCATCTTTTGGCTTCCGCTGGGACTCAATCTTGCGCTGGTGGAGCTCCTCGGATCTGGCGTACTTTTCAAACAGCTGGTATAACTCTTGGAGGTTCTTCGGCGGATCTCTGATGCAATGGCTGTAAAGGACGCCAGCGCGAAGACCACTGATAGCATAGTGGATGGCAATCTGGTCATCGACTGAGGGTAGCTGTGACTTGAGTGTCAGGAATTTGCGGTAATATTCCCTCAGGGTCTCCTTCTCTAGCTGCTTGCAGAGCGAGAGCTCGGCCAGGGCGTCGGTGTCCGGGCGGTACCCTTGGAAGTTGAGGAGGAACTTGTCCCGGAGACTTCTCCAGGAGTCGATGGACAGCGGAGGCAACCTGGTGAACCAGGTGAGCGCGGGGCCCTCGAGGGCGATGATGAAGGACTTCGCCATTGTGGCGTCGTCCCCCCCGGACGATGCGACGGCGACCTGGTAACTCATTATGTATTGAGCCGGGTCGGTGCTGCCGTTGTACTTGGGGTAGGTCCCAGCCCGGAAGTTAGCTGGCCACGGCGTCACTTGCAGGTGAGGCGCCAGGGGGCTTCGCTCATCGAGGTAGTTGACCCCTTGGAATGGCACGGCGTGCGGGAAAGTGAAGTCGCGCTGGGGGAAACGCGGGCCCTCCGGTTGCGCGCGGTGTTGCAGGGGTGGCCCATGCTGCAGGCCGGGGTGGCCTTCGCGCGTGTCTTCGTTTTGTGCGCGCTGCTGGAGGGATGACTCGTGCCGCGGGCTGAGGTGGCCTTCGCGCTGCATCAGCGCGATCTCCCGCTCGAGTTCCTGGGCCTTGTGCTCTTCGTCGCGTATCATCTGCCGCACTTTGGCGAGTGCGGACACACGCTGGCGCTTGGCCTCCAGTATCTCCTTCTGCCTCTGGAGGTTGCGGTTCTTGAGGCGCAGGGCGCGCAGCTGTAGCTGTTCTTCTGCTGAGATGCCGAGGACCTCACCGTCCTCGGCGAGATCCGCGCCCTCCGGTGGAGTGATGTCTGAGGGAGGTGCGAGGCCTGAGGGTTGTCCCTCAGGGTCGCAGGTGCGGAGGGTTTCGTCTTCAATGGCCTCTTGGTGGGTGGATTGGGTGAGGGCGAGGGCCTTGCCCTTTCTTGCGGCGAGCAGTGCTGCCTTCGCAGCCTCGTCAGCCTTCGGGTTAGCTCTCTTGGGTGCCATCGCGGGTGGTTGTCTCGTAGCACGAACGGTGGGCGCCAAATGTTGGCACTGTCTCTCGACAGCGAGGAGATCCAACACGAGTGAATGGTGATGGCAACAGGGCACTCGCGCGTGATGGCAAAAGCTCTGTTAATCTGGCCTCTCACGGGCACTGTGCGGGGGTATTTATAGGTATCCGAGTGCACGGCGCCTTGTGTTAAGGACGCATGTGCCCTCAGGTACCTAGTTTATCCCCAGAATATTCCCATAAAGCGGGGTTACAAGCTGTAATTACAAGTACGCCTTTACAAATTAGGCCCGTAACACAACCGCGGCCACGCAGGGCCCGTTACTACGGGCCAGATCTCATGTGGGCCTCGGAGCTGACCGAGGCCGCGCCGTGGGGAGGCGTTGCCGCAGGCCTTCGTCTGGTGCCGAATCGAGCGAAGGGTGTCCATGTTGTCTCTGGTGCCGATGAAGCGAAGGGTGTCCCTGCCTGCTTTGTCTGTCGGGGCAGGGGCTAAGCGGTGGAGACTTCGGGCGAAGGGTGGCGTTTCTGCCTTCGCTCCAACAGGGAGCACCCTCCGGTGATGGATGGCGGCAACCACCCCCACGGCGGTGAGCCCTCCTTCTCGCAGCTCCTCCAGGGCCTTCAAAAGGGGCTGGAGATTCTTCTGCCTCTCGTGCGGGGCCCCGTAGCGCCAGTTATCGCCGGCGGCGATCACCACTCGTTGGGAAAACGACGGGAGCCTCCCGTCGTCGTTCCGGAGATAAAACCACCGGCGCTGCCACCCTTTGTTCGAAGACGCGAGGACGGCGGGGATGTACTGCGGCGCCCGCGCCTGCCTCATCTGGAGGATGCAGCCACCGGCCCGCACCGCCATGCGGACTTTCCTTTCCCCCGTAGATGAGGCAAAAAGCTCTGCAGAGAAGAGATGGGTCCACAGGTCCCAGTGGGGGGCGATCCCTAAATACCCTTCGCAAACCGCCGTGAAGATGGCTGCTTGCGAAATGGAGTTGGGGCTGAGATTGTGCAGCTCCACCCCGTAGGCGTGCAGAATCGCCCGCATGAAACGGCTCGCTGGCACCCCGAACCCCCGCTCGTGGAAGGAGACGAAGCTCAGCACGTACCCCGGCGGTGGGGACGGGGCAGCCCCGCTCGGAGGGGCCAGCCACTCCGGTGGCGAGTCACCGGAGAGAGGGCGAAGAAGGCCATCAGCAACGAGGACCTCCAGATCATCCGCCGTGACGGTGGAGAAAGGCCACGGGTCACGCGGCGAAACGACGGTCACCCGGTCGGCCATCACTGAGCAGAGGAGGTGGCGGCGGAGAGGGCGAGGTGCGCGGTTTCCTTTCTCTGGCTATTCCTTCAGGTTGCGAAAACCTAAGTGGGAAGTGAGCAGCAGAGTAAAGAACCGTCACCGGTCCCTCTCCCGAATACATAAAGGACCAGGCGAGACCCGTTCAACGTTCCGCCCGGATCAGCCGTAGGATTCAAAAACACGAAGCAAAACAGCTGTTTCTCGAACGGCTCGCGCACGCGCAGCGGTCGCCCTGCGAACCACTCGCCCCGTCGCATTAACTCCGCGGCAGGGCAGACGGCGCCTCCGGCAGGAGAAGCGAGCGACGCTTCGCCTTCGCCACAATGACCGCGTCGAAAAAGGTATGCCACGTCGTTCAATTTCGTATCATTTTCCCTTTTCCTCTTTCTCTCTCTTGCAACAGGGACCGGGAAAGGGGGATACCCCGAAAAGGATCCTTCTCCGTGAAGGAACCAGGCCCCGAGCCTCCCTACTGATCAGAGGTTCGAAGGCTGGCCCCTCGGAAGGGTTCGACAGCCGCCTCAGATCGCGTGGGCTCTACACCCACTACTGGTCAGAGGTTCGAAGGCCGGCCCCTCAAAGGGTTCAACGACCGCCTCAGGCTACTTGGGCTCCGCGCCCACTACTGATCAGGGGTTCGAAGGCTGGCCCCCGAAGGGTTCACAGCCGCCTTAGACATAGAGCAAGGGATGCCCATGGGTACGTTCGATACATAACCAAGGCTCGGGCTGCACTCCCGAGGGACCCTAGGACATTTCCGAGACCAGCGGGAACAATCTTGTAACGGAATCCCATCAGAGGGAGGCATCGAGCCCTCGGACCCCGTCGCCAGGGGACCGGGTCCGGCAAATCACCCGCAGGTACCTTTGGGCACGCCTCCGGGCCACAGCCGACCCCTAACGAATGGGGCACGGGCGTCCACTCGGATCACCCGTTCGCAGCTCGCTGGAGACACCATGTTCGACGCCCATCGAGGGCAACATGGCGCTTTCCCCCCCTCCTCCTTGCGGAAAGGCGACGCAGGGGCGTATGTAAAAAAGTCGAGTCTGTCCTTGATCGTCCTCTCGCTCTGTGCGGAGGCTCGAGGGCTGCTCTCGCAAAATCGGCTCCGGCCAAACCGTTGGCAGCGTCAACATACCAGCCCGAGAACTTGGGACTCGACGGTGCACCCGGGCTACGGCCAGTTCGCATGAGGGGACAACCAGACCGGCCAAAGCATCACGAAACGCACTAAGACCTCGAAGGAGTCTAACCACTCCTCCGAGGCCTCGAGGGCTACACCCGGCGGGTGCGCTCGCGCGCCCTCGCCGGAACAAACAGCAACCGGGAAAGGCTGGTCCCCTTGCAAAAAAGTGCGACAAAAGCCTCCAAGCGAGTATTAACACTCCCTTGGAGGCTCGGGGGCTACTGTCGGGGACCATAATTAGGGGTACCCCCGAGGTTCCTAATTCTCAGCTGGTAACCCCCATCAGCATAAAGCTGCAGAGGCCTGATGGGTGCGATTAAGTCAGGGATCGGTCCATTCGAAGGACGCGATCGCGCCTCGCCCGAGCCTAGCCTCAGACAAGGGCGGCTGACCCCGGAGGATCTCCGCCTCACCCGAGGCCCCCCTTCAGCGGCTAACGTATTTCCGGCTCGCCCGAGGCCCTGTCTTCGCCAATAAGCAACCCTTACCAAATCGCCGCGCCGACCGACCAAATCGCAGAGGCATTTAATGCAAAGGTAGCCTGACGCCCTTATCCTGACGCGCGCCCCTGCAATCGACAGAGCCGAAGTGACCGCCGTCACTTCGCCGCTCCACTGACTGGCCTGATAGAAAGACAGCGCCGCCTGCGCCACTCCGACTGCGGCGCCACGTGACAGAGTGAGGCCGATAGGCGGTCAGGCCCGGCTGCGGGCGCCATAGGAAACTCCGCTCCGCCCGACCCTAGGGCTCGGACTCGGGCTAAGTCCCGGAAGACAGCGAACTCCGCTCCGCCCGACCCTAGGGCTCGGACTCGGGCTAAGTCCCGGAAGACGGCGAACTCCGCTCCGCCCAACCCTAGGGCTCGGACTCGGGCTAAGTCCCGGAAGACGGCGAACTCCGCTCCGCCCGACCCTAGGGCTCGGACTCGGGCTAAGTTCCGGAAGACGGCGAACTCCGCTCCGCCCGACCCTAGGGCTCGGACTCGGGCTAAGTCCCGGAAGACGGCGAACTCCGCTCCGCCCGACCCTAGGGCTCGGACTCGGGCTAAGTCCCGGAAGACGGCGAACTCCGCTCCGCTCGACCCCAGGGCTCGGACTCGGGCTAAGTCCCGGAAGACGGCGAACTCCGCTCCGCCCGACCCCAGGGCTCGGACTAGGCTACGGCCTCGGAAGACGACGACGACCCAGGGCTCGGACTCGGGCTCAGCCCCAGAAGACGACGAACTACGCTCCGCCCGACCCCAGGGCTCGGACTCCGACCTGGCCCCAGCCGACGGTCTCCGTCTCGCCCGACCCAAGGGTTCGGACTCGACCTCGGCCACGGAAGACAGACTCGACCTCGGCTTCGGAGGAGCTTCCACATCGCCCAACCTAGGGCGCGGACCGGCTACGTCAACAGGAGGCGCCATCATCACCCTACCCCGAGCTGACTCGAGCCACAGGGAACAAGACCGGCGTCCCATCTGGCTCACTCCACCAGATAGGCAATGATGGCGCCCCGCATACGCAGTGACGATGGCGGCTCTCAGCCCCCTTACGGAAGCAAGAAGACATCAGCAAGGACTCCACAGCTCCGACAGCTGTCCCTCCGTCAAGCTCCAGCGCTCCTCCGACTGCAACGACCTCACGCCAACAGGGTGCCAAAGTCTCTCCGGCTGCCACAACGGCATGTACTCAGGGTGCTAGCTCTCCCCCGCTAGACACGTAGCACTCTGCTACACCCCCCATTGTACACCTGGATCCTCTCCTTACGCCTATAAAAGGAAGGACCAGGGCCTTCTTAGAGAAGGTTGGCCACGCGGGGACGAGGACGAGACAAGGCGCTCGCGTGAGGCTGCTCGCTCCCTCTCCCACGTGGACGCTTGTAACCCCCTACTGCAAGCGCACCCAACCTGGGCGCGGGACGAACACGAAGGCCGCGGGATTTCCACTCCTCTCTCATGCCCACTTCCGGCCACCTCGCTTCCCCCCTTTGTGCTCGGCCTCGCGTCGACCCATCTAGGCTGGGGCACACGGCGACATTTACTCGTCGGCTTAGGGACCCCCCGGTTTCGAAACGCCGACACCTGTAAAAAGAATACCCAAGTGAAGCGGGAAAAATCATCAACAATTACAAGACCATACTTACTTCTCCTGATGTTGAGGTAGGCAACGGGTCTAAAGAGATCCATGTGAAGAAGCTCCAGAGGTCTTGATGTTGTCATCACATTCTTGTTGTGATGAGTGCTTCCCACCTGTTTCCCTGCCTGACATGCTGCACAAGGTCTGTCTTTCTCAAAACAGACATCGGTTAGTCCTAACCAGTGGCGGCCCTGAGATATTAGAGGCCCGGGGCAAGGCTTAAATAGGGGCCCATACAATTATTATTTAATGTATAAAAATATTAATATAAGTACTTAAGAGCCATTTAAAAACATTCATATCAATATAAACATTCGATAAAATTTTATTGTTCTTCAATATTACCATTTTTAGTAGGAGATAAATTAAAATTAGGCTCATGATCATTCACACAATATTATCTCGCGTTGTTGTCTGAGGCATCTCGCCTCTCGTACCTTTATAGTCACACTAGACGTACAATCATGAGCTCTTACCTCTCATACGAGTAGAACCAATTAGTTAAAAATTGGGTTTTTTAAGCTTGTGCCCTCAGTTTTGCTAGTGTCCTTACCTTTACCCTTAATCATGTTTTTTGCTCAGTTTTAACCTTCTATTATATAGCACTGGAAGTGTAAAATTGAGAAAAAAATAAATAAGGATAAAAGTGAGGACACTAGCAAAACTGAGGGCAACCAAATATATTTTATATTTAATTATATGTATATATATATGCGTTGAATGGGTGAGGCCCTCGGAGATGAGGGGCCCGGTGCGGCCGCCCCGTTCGCCCGCCCTCAGGGCCGGCGCTGGTCCTAACACAAGATCTCCCTTTAAAAGTTTATGAAGGTTCTTCATCCCAACATGTGCTAGACGGCGATGCCACAGCCAACCCATGTTAGTCTTAGCCATTAAGCATGCATCTAGATCAGCATTCTCTTTCAAAAAATCAACTAAATAGAGCTTGACATCTAATACACCCTTAAAAGCTAATGAACCATCACTCCTTCTAAAGACAGATACATCTACCTTTGTGAATAAACAATTATAACCCATGTTACATAATTGACTCACAGATAACAAATTATACCCGAGCGATTCAACTAAAAATACATTAGAGATAGAATGCTCGGAGGTGATGGCTATCTTTCCCAATCCTTTGACCTTGCCTTGGTTCCCATCTCCAAAGATGATCGAATCCTAGGAATCCTTGTTTTTGACATAGGAGGTGAACATTTTATTCTCCCCCGTCATGTGGCTTGTGCATCTGCTGTCGATAATCCAGCTTGAGCCCCCGGATGCATAAACCTGCAAGGCAATTTAAGCTTGGGTTTTAGGTACCCAACTCTTGTTGGGTCCTACAAGGTTAGTCACAATATCTTTTGGAACCCAAATGCACGTTTTGTCTCCCTTGCATTTGGATCCCAACTTTCTAGAAACTACTTTTGCATTCTTACATAAAAGTACAAAGGAAGTATTGCAAGTATGAAAAACAGTAGTAGGACCATTGCAAGTTCTCCTAGGTGCATGAGACAAAGCATGATTACGCCTAGTGAAAGGGAAATAGGGTCAAACCTTTTCCCATATGAATTTTGGTGGTTGAATTGCCCAACACAAATAATTGGACTAACTAGTTTTCTCTAGAATATAAGTTTTACAGGTGCCAAAGGTTCACAATAAACCAATACAAAGCCAAAAGAAAGGGTTCTAAAAGATTGGAGCAAGGCACCCGAAGGCTGTCCTAGTCTGGCACACCACCGGACAGTGTCCAGTGCACCAGGGAGTCCAACTTCGAATTGCTCAGCTTCGGGAATTCTGGGAGCCACTCTGCTATAATTCACCGGACTGTTCGGTGTGACACCGGACTGTCCGGTGTGCCAGCGGAGTAACGGCTACACAGCGCCAACGATCGTCTGCAACTGCTACAGGAACAGTGAACAGTGCGTGACTGCGCGTGCAGAGTCAGAGCTTGCGCCAGAAGGCGCACCGGACAGTGAATAGTAGTTGTCCGGTGCACCACCGGACTGTCCGGTGGCCCAGCTGTCAGAAGCTCCAAGGGTCGGAACCCAATGGGCTGGTGACGTGGCTGGCACACCGGACAGTGTCCGGTGGCGCACCGGACTGTCCGGTGCGCCATACGACAGAAGCCCTCACCAATGGTTCTTTTGGTGGTTAGGGCTATAAATACCCCCAACCACCACACTTCAAGGAATCCAAGTTTCAGCCATTTGCATTCAATACAAGAGCTCTAGACTTCACTCCAATACACAAACAAAAGATCAAATCCTCTCCAAGTCCAAAGTTCATTCCAATCAAATAGTGACTAGAGAGAGCGATATTTGTGTTCTTTTGAGTTCTTGCGCTTGGATCGCTTTTCTTCTTCCTTCTTTCTTGTTCGCAACTCAATTGTAATCAAGGCAAGAGACACCAATTATGTGGTGGTCCTTGCGGTGGACTTAGTGTCCCGATTGATTGAGAAGAAAAGCTCACTCGGTCTAGGTGACCGTTTGAGAGAGGGAAAGGGTTGAAAGAGACCCGGTCTTTGTGACCACCTCAACGGGGAGTAGGTTTGCAAGAACCGAACCTCAGTAAAACAAATCACCGTGTCATCCGCTCTTATTCGCTTGTGATTTGTTTTTGCCCTCTCATTTGGACTCGTTTATATTTTTAACACTAACCCTGGCTTGTAGTTGTGCTTAAGTTTATAATTTTTAGATTCCGCCTATTCACCCCCCCCTCTAGGTGACTTTTAATTGGTATCAAAGCCTGGTACTTCATTAGAGCCTAACCGCTCGAAGTGATGTCGTGAGAACACGCCAAGAAGGAGACGGTGACTGGCGAGAAGCCCACCACAAGCCACAGGAAGGCTCCATCGGGAGAGTCCTGCAACAAGAAGGAGGAATCACCTCCTCACAAGTTGCATCGGAGTGGCGAGAAGAAAAAGAAGATGAAGAAGGTGGTCTACTACGAGACCGACTCTTCGTCGCCATCCACCTCCGACTCTGACGCGCCGTCCGTAACTTCTAAGCGCCATGAGCGAAAGAAGTTTAGTAAGATTCCCCTACGCTACCCTCGTATTTCAAAATGTACTCCTTTACTTTCCGTCCCATTAGGCAAACCACCTATGTTTGATGGTGAAGATTATAATATGTGGAGTGATAAAATGAGGCATCATCTAACCTCACTCCACATAAGCATTTGGGATGTTGTTGAGATTGGAGTACAGGTACCATCGCCGGGGGATGAAGACTATGACTCGGACGAAGTTGCCCAAATCCGGCACTTCAACTCCCAAGCTACCACTATACTCCTCGCCTCTCTAAGTCGAGAGGAGTATAACAAGGTGCAAGGATTGAAGAGCGCCAAGGAGATTTGGGACGTGCTGAAGACGGCGCACGAAGGAGACGAGGTGACCAAAATCACCAAGAGGGAAACAATCGAGGGGGAGCTCAGTCGTTTTATGCTCAACCAAGGAGAAGACCCGCAAGCCATGTACAACCGGTTAAAGACCTTGGTAAATCAAGTGCGCAACCTCGAGAGCACCAAATGGGATGATCATGAGATGGTCAATGTTATTCTTAGATCACTCGTATTTCTTAACCCCACTCAAGTTCAATTAATTCGTGGTGATCCAAGATATAAACTAATGTCTTCCGAGGAAGTGATAGGAAAATTTGTGAGCTTTGAGTTGATGATCAAAGGCTCCAAAAAGATCATCGAGCAAGGCGCCTCCTCCGTACCCGAGGCACAACCCGTCGCATTCAAGGCGACGGAGGAGAAGAAAGAAGACTCTACATCAAGTAGGGTCCCCATTGACGCCTCCAAGCTTGACAATGAGGAGATGGCTTTAATCATCAAAAGCTTTCGCCAAATCCTCAAGCAAAGGAAGGGGAAAGATTACAAGCCCCGTTCCAAGAAGGTGTGCTACAAATGTGGTAAGCCCGGTCATTTCATTACTAAATGTCCATTATCTAGTGATAGTGACAGGGGCGACGATAAGAGGGGGAAGAAGAAGGAGAAGAAGAGGTATTACAAGAAGAAGGGCGGCGATGCCCATATCTGTCGGGAGTGGGACTCCGACGAGAGCTCCACCGACTCCTCCGACGACGAGGACGCCGCCAACATCGCCATCAACAAAGGACTTCTCTTCCCCAACGTCGGCCACAAATGCCTCATGGCAAAGGATGGCAAGAAGAAGAAGGTAAAATCAAGATCCTCCACTAAATATGCAACCTCTAGCGATGAGGATGATTCTAGTGATGAGGAGGATAACTTGCTTACTCTTTTTGCCAATCTTAACATACAACAAAAAGAGAAATTAAATGAATTGATTAGTGTCATTCATGAGAAGGATGAACTCTTGGATAGCCAAGAGGACTTCCTTATCAAAGAAAACAAAAAGCATGTTAAGACTAAAAATGCTTATGCTCAGGAGGTAGAGAAAAATGAAAAATTAACTAGTGAGCTAAGCACTTGCCATGACATTATTTCTAGCCTTAGAAATGAAAATGCGAAATTAATTGCTAAGGTTGAGAAATCAAATGTTTGTGATGATTCGATTGTTAATCTTAGAAATGATAATGCTAGTTTAATTGCTAAGATTGATCAATTGAATGCCTCTCTTGCTAGCCTTAGGAATGAGAATGAAAAATTAATTGCTGAGGCTAAAGACTTAGATGTTTGCGATGCTTCTATTTCCAATCTTAGAGATGAGAATGCTATTTTACATGCTAAGATTGTTGAATTAAATGATTGCAAATCCTCTACATCTAGTGTTGATCATGTTTCTATTTGTACTAGGTGTAGAGATATTAACATTGATGCTATTCATGATCACCTTGCTATGATTAAAGAACAAAATGATCATATAGCTAAATTAGATGCTAAAATTGCCGAGCATGAATTAGAAAAATGAAAAATTTAAATTTGCTCGTAGTATGCTTTATAATGGGAGACACCCAGGCATTAAGGATGGCATTGGCTACCAAAAGGGAGACAATGTCAAGCTTAATGCCTCTCCTAAAAGATTGTCTAATTTTGTTAAGGGCAAGGCTCCTATGCCTCAGGATAATGATGGTTATATTTTGTATCCTGCTGGTTATCCTGAGGATAAGATTAGGAGAATTCATGCAAAGAAGACTCATTCTCACCATGCTTTTATTTATAAGAATGAGGCTTCTAGCTCTAGGCGTTCTAAAATGCCTAAAAAGAAATCTCATACTGCATCAAATGAACATAACATCTCATTTAAGACTTTTGATGCATCTTATGTTTTAACTAACAAATCCGGCAAAGTAGTTGCCAAGTATGTTGGGGGCAAACACAAGGGCTCAAAGACTTGTGTTTGGGTACCCAAAGTTCTTGTATCTAATGTCAAAGGACCCAAAACTATTTGGGTACCTAAAATCAAGAACTAAGTTGTTTTGCAGGTTTATGCATCCGGGGGCTCAAGTTGGATCATCGACAGCGGGTGCACAAACCACATGACTGGGGAGAAAAGAATATTCTCCTCCTACGAGAAAAACCAAGATCCCCAAAGAGCTATCACATTCGGGGATGGAAATCAAGGTTTGGTCAAAGGATTGGGTAAAATTGCTATATCACCTATACTTAGTTGTAGATTCTTTAGATTACAACTTGCTTTTTGTTTCTCAATTATGCAAAATGGGTTACAACTATCTTTTTATGGATACAGGTGTTACTGTCTTTAGAAGAAGTGATGATTCAGTAGCTTTTAAGGGAGTATTAGAGGGTCAGCTATACTTAGTTGATTTCAATAGAGCTGAACTCGATACTTGCTTAATTGCTAAGACTAACATGGGTTGGCTCTGGCACCGCCGTTTAGCCCATCTTGGGATGAAGAATCTTCACAAGCTTCTAAAGGGAGAGCACATTTTGGGACTAACAAATGTTCATTTTGAGAAAGACAGGATTTGTAGCGCATGCCAAGCAGGGAAGCAAGTTGGTATTCATCATCCACACAAGAACATCATGACGACTGACAGGCCACTAGAACTCCTCCACATGGACCTATTCGGCCCGATAGCTTATATAAGCATCAGCTGGAGTAAGTATTGTCTAGTTATTGTGGATGATTATTCTCGCTTCACTTGGGTATTCTTTTTGCAGGAAAAATCTCAAACCCAAGAGACTTTGAAAGGATTCTTGAGACGGGCTCAAAATGAGTTCGTCTTGAGAATCAAGAAAATAAGAAGCGACAACGGGATGGAGTTCAAGAACTCACAAATAGAAGGCTTCCTTGAGGAGGAGGGCATCAAGCATAAGTTCTCTTCTCCCTACACGCCACAACAAAATGGTGTAGTGGAGAGGAAGAATAGAACTCTATTGGACATGGCAAGGACCATGCTTGATGAGTACAAGACTTCGGATCGGTTTTGGGCCGAGGCGGTTAACACCGCTTGCTACGCCATCAACCGGTTATATCTTCACCGAATCCTCAAGAAGACATCTTATGAACTCCTCACTGGTAAAAAGCCCAATGTTTCATATTTTAGAGTCTTTGGTAGCAAATGCTTTATTCTTGTTAAAAGAGGTAGAAAATCTAAATTTGCCCCTAAGGTTGTAAAAGGCTTTTTACTTGGTTATGATTCAAACACAAGGGCATATAGAGTCTTTAACAAGTCCACTGGACTAGTTGAAGTATCTTGTGACATTGTGTTTGATGAGACTAACGGCTCTCAAGTAGAGCAAGTTGATCTTGATGAGCTAGATGATGAAGAGGCTCCATGTGTCACGCTAAGGAACATGTCCATTGGGGATGTGTGTCCTATGGAATCCGAAGAGCCTCCACAAGCACAAGATCAACAACCATCATCCTCCATGCAAGCATCTCCACCAACTCAAGATGAGAAAGAGGCTCAAGATGATGAAGGAGAAGATCAAGAAGATGAGCCACCTCAAGAGGAGGACATTGATCAAGGGGGAGATGCCAATGATCAAGACAAGGAGGATGAGCAAGATCCAAGACCGCCACACCCAAGAGTCCACCAAGCAATCCAACGAGATCACCGCGTGAACACCATCCTAGGAGATATTCATAAGGGGGTAACCACTCGATCTTGTGTTGCTCATTTTTGTGAACACTACTCTTTTGTTTCCTCTATTGAGCCACACAGGGTAGAGGAAGCACTTCAAGATTCAGATTGGGTGCTGGCGATGCAAGAGGAGCTCAACAACTTCATGAGAAATGAGCTATGGTATTTAGTTCCATGTCCTAACCAAAATGTTGTAGGAACCAAGTGGGTCTTCCGCAACAAACAAGATGAGCATGGTGTGGTGACAAGGAACAAGGCACGACTTGTAGCCAAGGGGTATTCACATGTCGAAGGTTTGGATTTCGGTGAAACCTATGCACCCGTAGCTAGGCTTGAGTCAATTCGTATATTACTTGCCTATGCTACTTACCATGGCTTTAAGCTCTATCAAATGGACGTGAAGAGTGCCTTCCTCAATGGACCAATCAAGGAAGAAGTCTATGTTGAGCAACTTCCCGGCTTTGAAGATAGTGAGTATCCTAACCATGTTTATAAACTCTCTAAGGCGCTTTATGGGCTCAAGCAAGCCCCAAGAGCATGGTATGAATGCCTAAGAGATTTTCTTATCGCTAATGGCTTCAAAGTCGGAAAAGTCGATCCTACTCTCTTTACTAAAACTATTGAAAATGATTTGTTTGTATGCCAAATTTATGTTGATGATATCATATTTGGGTCTACTAACAAATCTATTTGTGAAGAGTTTAGTAGGATCATGATACAAAAATTCGAGATGTCTATGATGGGGGAGTTGAAGTATTTTCTAGGATTTCAAGTCAAGCAACTCCAAGAGGGCACCTTCATCAGCCAAATGAAGTACATTCAAGATATACTCACCAAGTTTGGAATGAAGGATGCCAAGCCCATCAAGACACCCATGGGAACCAATGGGCATCTCGACCTCGACACGTGAGGTAAATCCGTAGATCAAAAGGTATACTGGTCGATGATAGGATCTTTACTCTACTTATGTGCATCTCGACCGAACATTATGCTTTCTGTATGCATGTGCGCAAGGTTCCAAGCCGATCCTAAGGAAGTTCACCTTAGGGCCATAAAGATAATCTTGAGATATCTAGTTCATACACCTAAGTTTGGCCTTTGGTACCCTAAGGGATCCTCTTTTGATTTATTAGGATATTTCGATGCCGATTGGGCAGGGTGTAAGATTGATAGGAAGAGCACATCAGGGACTTGTCAATTTCTAGAAAGATCCCTGGTGTCTTGGGCTTCAAAGAAACAAAACTCAGTAGCTCTTTCTACCGCTGAAGCCGAGTATATTGTCACAGGCCATTGTTGCGCGCAATTACTTTGGATGAGGCAAACCCTTAGGGACTATGGCTACAAATTTAGCAAAGTCCCTCTCCTATGTGATAATGAGAGTGCAATCCGCATGGCGGATAATCCTGTTGAACACAGCCGCACTAAACACATAGCCATTCGGTATCACTTTCTGAGAGATCATCAACAAAAGGGGGATATCGAGATAGCCTATATAAACACCAAAGATCAATTGGCCGATATCTTTACCAAACCTTTAGATGAGAAAACCTTTACTAAACTTAGGAATGAGCTAAATATTCTTGATTCTAGGAATTTTGATTGATTCTTTGCACACATAGCTCATTTATATACCTTTGATCATATCTCTTTTATGACTATGAATAATGTGTTTTCAAGAATATTCTCATACTTAGTCATAGAATTGAAAGGGAAATGGAGTATTCGGCAAAGAAGGCGCTTCCACTCAACTCCATCGTATTTGCCGGTATTCCGCATCGTTCTCCACTTTGGTATAATCTTCACTCATACATTATTTGCCAAAGAGGGAGAGAGTTTAAAAAGGGCTTGTATTTCACTCACAAGTATCTGTTTTTGGCGATTCATGCCAAAGGGGGACAAAGTATGAGCCCAAAGCAAAAGGACCGCACCACCACCAAATTTTAAAAATAAAGTTTTAAATTGGTATCTTATTGTGTTCAAAAAGGGGGAGAAAGTAGTATCTTCAAAACTTGTAAAAACCCTCTTGAACACTAAGAGGAGAATTTATTTGAGGGGGAGTTTTGTTTGAGTCAAAGGAAAAGCATTTGAAACAGGGGGAGAAAATTTCAAATCTTGAAAATGCTTCTTTCAATCTTATTCATGTACCTTTGACTATTTGCAAAAGGTTTTTGAAAAGAATTTTTCAAAGAATTTGCAAAAACAAAACTAGTGGTGCAAGCGTGGTCCAAAATCATAAATAAGAAGAAAACAATCCATGCAAATCTATTGAAATAAATTTATTGGTTTCATTCCAAGCAACCTTTGCACTTACCTTATGCAAACTAGTTCAATTCTACACTTTTATATTTGCTTTGGTTTGTGTTGGCATCAATCACCAAAAAGGGGAGATTGAAAGGGAAATAGGGTCAAACCTTTTCCCATATGAATTTTGGTGGTTGAATTGCCCAACACAAATAATTGGACTAATTAGTTTGCTCTAGAATATAAGTTTTACAGGTGCCAAAGGTTCACAATAAACCAATACAATGCCAAAAGAAAGGGTTCTAAAAGAATGGAGCAAGGCACCCGAAGGCTGCCCTGGTCTGGCACACCGGATTGTCCGGTGTGCCACCAGACAGTGTCCGGTGCACCACCAGACAATGTCCGGTGCACCAGGGAGTCCAACTCCGAACTGCTCAGCTTTGGGAATTCTGGGAGCCACTCCGCTATAATTCACCGGACTGTCCGGTGTGACACCGGACTGTCCGGTGTGCCAGCGGAGTAACGGCTACACAGTGCCAATGGTCGTCTGCAACTGCTATAGGAACAGTGAACAGTGCGCGACTGCGCGTGTAGAGTCAGAGCAGGCGCCAGAAGGCACACCGGACAGTGAATAGTAGCTGTCCGGTGCACCACCGGACTATCCGGTGGCCCAGCTGTCAGAAGCTCCAACTGTCGGAACCCAACGGGCTGGTGACGTGGCTGGCGCACCGGACAGTGTTCGGTGGCGCACCGGACTGTCCAGTGCGCCATACGATAGAAGCCCTCACCAACGGTTCTTTTGGTGGTTGGGGCAATAAATACCCCCCAACCATCACACTTCAAGGAATCCAAGTTTCAGCCATTTGCATTCAATACAAGAGCTCTAGACTTAACTCCAAGACACAAACAAAAGATCAAATCCTCTCCCAACTCCAAAGTTCATTCTAATCAAATAGTGACTAGAGAGAGCGACATTTGTGTTCTTTTGAGTTCTTGCGCTTGGATCGCTTTTCTTCTTCCTTCTTTCTTGTTCTCAACTCAATTGTAATCAAGGCAAGAGACACCAATTGTGTGGTGGTCCTTGCGGTGGACTTACTGTCCCGATTGATTGAGAAGAGAAGCTCACTTGGTCTAGGTGACCATTTGAGAGAGGGAAAGGGTTGAAAGAGACCCGGTCTTTGTGACCACCTCAACGGGGAGTAGGTTTGCAAGAACCGAACCTCGGTAAAACAAATCACCGTGTCATCCGCTCTTATTCGCTTGTGATTTGTTTTTGCCCTCTCATTTGGACTCGTTTATATTTTTAACGCTAACCCCGGCTTGTAGTTGTGCTTAAGTTTATAATTTTCAAATTCCGCCTATTCACCCCCCCCCCTCTAGGCGACTTTCACCTAGGCCTATTTCTACCATAAGCATAAGTAGAGCTAGAAGCAACCATAGCATGAGAAGTATGATAACCAGGAAAAATAGCATGATCATAGCATCTATCATTATGAGCATGCCTAGTAAATTTCCTATCATACATATAAGCATGATTCTTTTGAGAACTACTAGCCATAGGGGCCTTCCCTTTCTCCTTGTTGAGAATGGGAGTCTTTTGGCTTGTTAATTTCTTGGTTTCCTTTCGAAAACCAAGTCCATCCTTGATTGAGGGGTGTCTACCAATGGTGTAGTCATCCCTAGCAAATTTTAATTTCTCAAAGTCATCTTTGCAAGTCTTAAGTTGAGCATTAAGACTTGCAACCTCATTGTTCAATTTAGCAATAGTGATAGCATGTTCATCAAAATTAACATCTACATCTATTGCAAATAACTACATGTTCTACACATGAACTAGTTGCATTTGCTTTCTCTAGTTTAGCATTTAATTCATCATTTAACTCCTTTAGACTAGAGACAGATTCATGACAAGTAGACAACTCAGAGGATAACATTTCATTTCTTTTAATTTCTAGAGCAAGAGATTTTTGAACACTAACAAATTTATCATGTTCCTCATACAAGATATCTTCTTGCTTCTCTAACACTCTATCCTTTTCATTAAGGGCATCAATTAATTCATTTATTTTGTCTACTTTATTTCTATCTAATCCTTTAAACAAATCAGTATAATCTACTTCATCATCAGATGACTCTTCATCACTAGAAGAAGTATACTTGGGAGAGTCCCGAGTACGTACCTTTTTCTCCTTAGCCATAAGGCAAGTATGGCGTTTGTTGGGGAAGAGCGAAGATTTGTCAAAGGCCGAGGCAGCCAATCCTTCATCGTCGGAGTCGGATGAAGAGCAGTCGGAATTCCATTCCTTTCCAAGATGTGCCTCGCCCTTCGCCTTTCTGTAATTCTTCTTTTTCTCTTTCTTCCCATGCCTTTCTTGTTCCTGGTCATTATCATTATCAGGGCATTATGCTATGAAATGACCAGTCTTACCGCATTTGAAGTAGGAGCGCTTTCCCCTTGTTTTATTCTTGTTGGGGTACTCCTTATGTTCTTTTAGCGCGGTCTTGAAACGCTTGTTGATAAGCGCCATTTCATCCTCATTGAGCCCAACCGCCTCCACTTGTTCTACCTTGCTTGGTAGCTCCTCCTTGCTGCTAGTTGCTTTGAGAGCAACAGGCTGCGGCTCGTAGATGGGTAGTGGACCATTTAGCGCATCGTCCACATATCGCGCCTCCTTCACCATCATGCGCCCGCTCACGAATTTTCCAAGGATCTCCTCGGGCGTCATCTTGGTGTACCTGGGGTTTTCACGAATAAGGTCGACAAGATGGGGGGTCAATAACAGTAAATGATCTGAGCATGAGTCGGACGATGTCATGATCCGTCCATCTTGTGCTCCCGTAGCTTTAGATTTTGTTGACCAGGGTCTTGAGCCTGTTGTAGGTCTGCGTTGGCTCCTCTCCCCTGATCATCGTGAACATCCCCAGCTCGCCTTCCACCAGTTCCATTTTGGTAATCATGGTGGCATCATTTCCCTCATGAGATACCTTGAGGGTGTCCCATATTTGTTTAGCATTATCTAAGCCACTCACTTTATTTTACTCATCCATGCAAAGTGACGCTAGCAAGACAGTAGTAGCTTGGGCATTTTTATGAATTTGTTCATTAATGAGCATAGGGTTATCTGTACTATCAAAATACATCCCATTCTCTACAATTTCCAAAATACTAGGATGGAGAGAAAATAGATGACTACGTATTTTATGACTCCAAAATGAATAGTCCTCTCCATCAAAGTGTGGAGGTTTTCCAAGGGGAATTGATAGTAAATGCGCATTTGAATTGTATGGCATGCGAGAATAGTCAAAAGAGTAGTTCTGATTGACCGTTTTCTTTTTCGACGAAGAGTCATCGTCGTCTCTTGGTGAAGAAGAGGAGGCATCACTGTCATAGTAGATGATCTTCTTGATGCGCCTCTTCTTTTTCCCGTCCCTCTTCTTGTGACTTGTTGGGGCCATGCTTCGTTGCGCCGAAGGTCTTACACGAAGAAGCAGCTTCGGCTGAAATTGTCCCCAGGAGATGGTCGAAGGTTCCTTTTTATGGAGCTTCGGCGTTACAAACCGACATAAAGATAGAATGACCTTTTTATCCATAGAGGTCTAAGTTAATGTTGTAAACTTTTGTAAGGGGCATAATTGTAATTCGTCACAGGCTGCGTCCTGTGTCTATAAATAGATGAACAGTACCTCTGTACTGTTCACGCGAACCTGTCATTTGCTTTCGCATCACACCTGTATTTTTGCCTTCTTCAAGACCGAAGGTACATTTATAATTTGAAGTCATTTACATTTGTTTATAATAATGAAAATGGAGATAATTCTATGATAACATTTAAGTGTTTACTTCATATCTCATGATTTATGTGAATACTTCGTCCCTCGTTGTTATACTTACGAAGGTACGTCCTTCGTAACCTTCGTCCGAGATGCTTTATATCCCGAAGGGATATAATGTTGTGGAGGACGAAGGACTTTAACACTTAACATTTTCTGTGTTGCCTTGTTCTTAATTCTTAGCATTTGAGAACAAGTCCCCAACATTGGCGCCCACCGTCGGTGAACTCACTTCCACTTTACTGAGCTGATGGCTTCGTTCAACAATCAAGCTGGAGCTGCTTCGGCTTCGAAGCTGGTGCTCCCGATAACAGGCGGTTCTTGCTCAGAACCGGCTAACAAGAAGCAGAAGAAGGAGGCTCAGAGAAGGGTGCAGCATGTTGGAGTGCAGGGACCCTTCATCAAGTCCAAATGGTCCCACATTCCAATTACTTTCTCTCAGGAAGACCTTCAGCTTAAGGATTATCCTCACAATGATGCCATGGTTATCTCTTGCGTAATCAAAGGATTTCTGGTCCACAATGTCCTAGTTGACACAGGCAGTGCAGCTGACATTATATTTGCTAAAGCCTTCAGACAAATGCAAGAGTCCGAAGACAAGATTCATGATGCCACGCACCCTCTTTGTGGCTTCGGAGGGCGGCAGATCGTAGCACTTGGGAAGATTACCATGCCGGTAACCTTCGGATTTGTTAACAACACAAGGACTGAGCAAATTGTGTTTGATATTGTTGACATGGAGTATCCTTACAATGCTATTATTGGCCGTGGTACTCTCAATGCCTTCGAAGCAATTCTCCACCCAGCTTATCTCTGCATGAAGATACCTTCGGACCAAGGGCCTATTGCTATTCATGGAAGCCAGGAAGCTGCTAGAAGGGCCGAAGGAAGCTGGACCGACTCCAAGGCAATCCATAATATAGATGGAACTGAAGCTTGCGAACAGTACAAATTCAGAAGGGAGAAGGCAGCTTCAGCAGATCAGCCGAAGCCCATGCTATTGTGTGAGGACATAGCAGAGCAGAAGGTGCTGTTGGGCTCGCAATTATCTGAAGACCAGGAGAAAACCTTGATAAGGTTTTTATTCAACAACAAAGATGTTTTTGCATGGTCAGCTAATGATCTCTGTGGAGTAAATCGGGATGTTATTGAACATTCGCTCAATGTTGACCCATCCTTCAGACCCCGAAAGCAGAGGCTTCGGAAAATGTCTGATGACAAGGCCGAAGGGGCTCGCAATGAAGTAAAAAGACTCCTCAGTGCAGGAGTTATCAGAGAAGTGAAGTATCCAGAGTGGCTAGCTAACACTGTTATGGTGAAGAAGGCCAATGGCAAGTGGAGAATGTGTATCGATTTCACAGATCTCAATAAGGCTTGTCCGAAGGACGAATTCCCGCTGCCAAGGATAGACTCTCTAGTCGATGCAGCAGCTTCTTCAGAGCTCATGAGTCTCCTGGACTGTTACTCAGGATATCATCAAATCTGGATGAAAAAGGAAGATGAGCCGAAGACTAGCTTCATAACTCCAAGTGGCACGTATTGCTATCTTCGGATGCCTGAGGGGCTCAAAAATGCTGGAGGAAGTTTCAGCAGAATGACTGCGAAGGTCCTCCAATCCCAGATTGGCAGGAATGTGTTGACTTATGTCGATGACATTATTGTAAAAAGCACAAAACAGGAAAATCATATTGCTGATTTGCAGGAGACCTTCGCCAGTTTCAGGCAAGCTGGTCTGAAGCTGAATCCAGAAAAATGTGTCTTCGGGGTAAAGAAGGGAAAATTTCTTGGATGCTTGGTTTCAACAAAGGGAATCGAAGCTAATCCAAATAAAATCGAAGCTATACTTCGAATGGAGCCACCAACCACAAGAAAGGGGGCCCAAAGATTGACAGGAAGGCTGGCATCTCTCAACAGATTTATATCCAAATCAGCAGAAAGAAACTTACCATTTTTCGAGGTGCTGAAGTCAGCCGAAGTCTTTCAATGGGGCCCAAGTCAACAAAAAGCCTTCGAAGAGCTGAAGCAATACTTAATAGATCTCACAACATTAACTCCACCTACGCCAGGGGCTCCTCTGTTGTTATATGTGGCAGCTTCGCATTCAGCAGTAAGTGCAGCACTTGTCCAGGAGAAGCTTGATGGACAAGTAAAGAAGCAAGTTCCAATATATTTTGTATCTGAAGTCCTTAGTGTATCAAAGAAAAATTATACAGAGCTGGAGAAGGTATTATATGCCGTTTTAATGGCATCCAGGAAGCTTCAGCATTATTTTCAGGCATACAATATTATTGTTCCTTCTTCACAGCCGTTGAAGGATATAATGAGAAATAGAGAAGCTACTGGACGGATTGGGAAATGGGCTGCAGAGCTCAATGAATTTTACATTGACTATGTGCATAGATCTTCGATCCAGTCTCAAGCATTGGCAGATTTTATTGCCGACTGGACGCCAGGGGCTCAGGATGAAGAAGCAAATAAAGATGCCGAAGTATGGACAGTGTTTTGTGATGGCTCTTGGGGAACCTTCGGAGCAGGTGCAGCTGCTGTGTTGGTTTCACCATCCAAGGTTAAAACTTGTTCTGCAGCAAGACTTGACTTCAGCTGTACAAACAATATTACTGAGTACGAAGCCCTGCTCTTGGGCCTTCGGAAGTTAAAGGCAATGGGAATCAGAAGGGCGATTCTTAAAACTGATTCCCAAGTTGTTTCGGGTCATATTGACAAAAGTTGCAAGGCCAAAGATCCGAAGCTTGAAAAATATCTAGACACGGTCCGAAGGATCGAAGCCTCCTTCGAAGGATTTTCTGTCAAGAATATCCCTCGAGGACAAAATGAGCATGCTGATTTGCTAGCCAAGTCTGCGGCACAGGGGCTGCCGTTACCTTCGGATGTGTTCTTCGAAACAATAAAGGCACCTTCAGTGGAGCTCCTTGAAAGAACAGTCCTCAACATATCTCCTGTTTACAGCGAAGATTGGAGAACTGAAATAATCTCTTACCTTCAGGGTAAGTTCTTTTCAGATGACGAAGCTTACAACAAAAGAATAGAGGCAAGAGCTCGTCCGTATGTCATGATAGAAGGGGAATTATACAAACATGGAGTTTGCGCTCCGTTGCTCAAGTGCTTATCTAGAGCCGAAGGTATAGAGTTGATGAAAGAGATACATGCGGGCTTGTGTGGATCCCACATTGGATCCAGGCCGTTGCTTGGCAAAGTTTTCCGCCAAGGATTTTATTGGCCGAAGGCAGCTTCGGATGCAGCAGAGTTAGTTCAAAAGTGCGAAGGTTGTCAAAAATGTGCAAGAGATCAAAAGCAACCTTCGTCTTTGACACAGCTGATACAACCCATCTGGCCATTGCAAAGGTGGGGCCTTGACTTGTTGGGTCCATTACCACCGGCCCAAGGGAATCTAAAATATGTTATAGTAGCTGTGGAGTATTTTTCCAAATGGATTGAGGCGAAGCCAGTAGCCACAATACAACAGCATCAAGGTCTACAGGCTTTACCCCATTCAAGTTATTATTCGGAGACGAAGCAATAACTCCGGAAGAAGCCAAAGCTGGATCAATAAGAGTAGTAGCTTCGGCAGAATCAGGTCCCGAAGATGCTTGCCTTGTGGAAAAAGATGCTTTAGAAGGGATCAGGCTTCAGGCCGTGGAGAATATCAATAAATACCAGGCTGAAACAGTTAAATGGCGAGATAGAAAGGTCCGGCTAAAAAATATTGAGCAGGGACACTTGGTGCTTCGGAGAGTGGCTAACCCAGATACGGTGGGCAAGCTACAGTTGAAATGGGAAGGACCATTCTTAGTAGCATCTTCGTCAAGGCCTGGATCGTACAGGTTGAAGGACATGGATGGCAACGAAATTCCAAGATCTTGGAATGCGGATGAGCTTCGGCGATACTATGTATAACTTGATGTAATTTTTTATGTTTTTTCTTTTCTTTTTCATGGCACCCTTTTCCTTTCTAAAGGGGGAGAAAGGTTTTTAATGGGGCCATCATGTGTAATTTCCTTTTTTAGTCTTATAAGAGCAAAATCCCCCAAAGAATGTAAATGTAACAGCTGAGAACGCACCATCGAGTGCCGAAACTGAAAAAAAAGAGAAGAAGCTCCAAAGACGTTCCTAAGGGAATGCAGAGCTTATACCGCCTAAGTAAAAGGCGAAGAAACTCCAAAGATGTTCCTAAGGGAATGCAGAGTTTATACCGTCTAAGTAAAAGACGAAGAAACTCCAAAGACGTTCCTAAGGGAATGCAGAGTTTATACCGTCTAAGTAAAAGACGAAGAAGCTCCAAAGTCGTTCCTAAGGGAATGCAGAGCTGATGTGTGGTTGATTCTAAGGAAATAATGGCTGAGTGTGGCTTCGGTTATATGTTTTGGACATTCATTCGCACAACACATTACATCATAGCATTTGCATTCATAAGCATTCATTCATAGCATCTGTGTTCCTAAGTGGTTGCTTCGGCAAAAAGAAGAAGTGGTTTTTTATGTTTTGGGGTGTACAAAAAAGAAAAGCTTCGGCAAAAAGAAGAAGTAGTCTTTTATGTTTAGTTATGTACAAAAAAGCAAAGCTTCGGCGAAAAGAAGAAGTGGTCTTTTATGCTTCGTTGTGTACGAAAAGAAGGGAAGGTGTTTTTTCGCCTTCGGCTCAAAATACTGATTTCGTCCACATCAAAGCGTCTCAATAAAGGGGTAAGAATATATTACAAGGTATGTACAAAGTTCCTTGAGAACGGTTTAATTGTATTTACAAAAAGTTATTACAAAATTTCCTGAGTTTTTCCTAGCCTACTCCTACTAATCTTCTTCAGGCTTCCGCTTCGGCGGCATATTCTTTAATCACCTTCAGCTTCGTCATCCTACATAAATCCAGGTATCCCGAGTAAAAATCAAGTGTGAAGGAGAAGGTAAGTACAAAGTATGATTTCTTACTGGTTCAAGATGACTTCGAGCTTCGTCTCCAGCCTTCTCCCGCCCGCCTTTTGTCCATATCATTTTTATAAATCTATTTGAGATGCTTCGGGCGAGGTCAGGTATATCGTCCAGGATTGATGGAGACAGGGTGAAGTTGGGCCTGTTAACGATTTTTCCATGCTCGCAGCCAGCCTTCAGGAATGCCGCAGCGGTACCCCGAGAAGCTACCCAGGCACAGAAGTCACCGTGCCCGGCTATAACTTCGTCAAGTTCTTCAATTTCAGCTTCGATATGATCGAAGGCTTTTGGTAAATTTTCATCCGAAGGGGTAAACTTCCCGCTGCTGGCTCCAACTGAGTAAAAGATCTTCTTTAATTGTTGGATACAACTGTTGCTAAATTTCAAACATTTATCCTGAAGGCTTGTTAATGATTTCTTCAAATCTGAATTGGCCTGGACTTCGGCTTCAAGTTTAGAATTAAGCTCTAGCTTTTCTTGTTCAAACTGTTTTGATTGACCGATAAGCTTCGAATTCAATTCTGATATTTTAGCTTCGGTCTCTGCCAGCAAGCCTTCGGTTGATTGAAGCTCGAAGTCTTTCTTTTCAATGATAGCTGATTGTTCTTTTATCTTGCTCTCTAAATTTCCAATTATAGCTTCGTGTTTTTTGTCCTCCAAATCCTGCTGCATCTTCAGAGCTTTGCTCAGTAGCATGCTCTGCACAAGAACAACTTTTGTTAGTAACATTTTCATTATTGAAAGCAATAAAGACCAGAGAAAAGGTTGTTTACCTTGAAATTGGAATAAAATAAGCTGCCGACGATATGTTGTCGTCGGTAGCGGCTGATATCTGCCTCTAGCTTCGGAAAACCGATACTCTTTGATAGAGTACCGATGACCTTAGGTCCGGTTTGGTCTCGAATGCAGCCTAACTTTTCATCGTCCACACCTCCGAATAGAAGAGCTCCTGGCCTGTATCCGCAAGATTTGGCATAGTCTTTAAGCTCTTCTATTTCGTCTTTCGAAAGTTTTTGTCCAACTAAATTTTGAAATGTGTAGGCTTCATCGTCCGAAGCGTCTTCGGCTATTTCTTTCCCTTTCCCTGGCACTGTGGCCATGATTTCTTCAACAGCGGTGGCAGCTTCTTCGGCAGCCATGTCTGTCAAAATTTTGTCAATATCTTCAATAGTAGTTTCTAAGTTCACATCTTCGGCTGTAGCGGCTTCGGTAGCCGCGACCTCCGAAGGTGCAACTTCGACATTTTCTGTGCCCTCAACAGCTGGCGTTTTCTGAATTGATGCTCTCGGTGGCGTCTTGTCAATAACTTCTGTTACGGCAATAATTCTTTGCCTTTTTTGCTTTGGTTAACTTCGTTTTTTCCGGCTCTGCCACCTTTTGAAAAAGCTTCGTCAGTCGAGGCCCTAATGGACTTAGCTTCGTGGGCATGGGTTCAGTCATTACCTTTAGAATTTCCTCCACGTCGCTGGTAGAAGGTGGTGTGGGGGTCCCTTCTTCATCGGATAGTTTTCGCTTTGGAGTTGATATTTTGCTCTTGGGAATTTTCTTCTTTTTTGCTGGCCTTTCTTCAACCTTGATCTGAGATTCGGCCACTCTTTTTCTTTTCTGGCCTTCAGCACCCTTGCTTAACTGCTCATAGTCAGGGTACTCGAAGCCCAGGGCATCAAGCACTCGGTTCAGCCTTCGCTTCGGACGGGTGCCGAAGGCTGCTGTCATCAGTTGATCTTCTTTTTTCGAATAATTTCCAAGAATTTCGTTACACATCACCTCAACTGTGTCCAGCCACTCTTGGCAGGGCTTCTTAAAGTATTTCTTGAATTTGAAGTGGTAAGGAAGCCGGACAAGTTCCCCCTCCTTTTTCTCCCCCTTTAACTTTGGCATTTCCCATTCTTTCAGAGTAGGAAAGACTCTGAATGCCAAGAATTCTTGAACCAGATCCCTGGTACCAATATGCTCTGCAATAATTCTGAATTCATCCATTGCCTGTTGAGTTTGACCCTCTGGTGTCATGTTGCAGCGGGGTCGGGTTTCTCCGAAGATTAGCTCGAGTGGACTTTGCACAAGCTTCTCCTTGTCGTCATCAACCTTGACATAGAACCATTCTGATTTCCAGCCTGCCGGCCATTTGCTTCGGTAACTGATTACAGGAAACTTTGCGGTTTTCCGGTAGGCAAAATTGTAGCAACCGAAGTTTTCATGAAGCCCATCTTTTCTGGCCTTTGTTTGATAATGCAACTCATGAACTCGACAGAAACTGTCGGCAAAAGGCTCCACTGCTTGGCTTCGGAGGGCCCAAATATAAACGCTAAGCCTAACGATAGCGTTAGGAGTTAACTGGTGAAGGTAGATACCAAACCTCTTCAATATCTCCCCAACAATCTCGTGAACAGGGAATCTTAGCCCAGCCTTTAAAAAGCTCTTGAAGATTACAATCTCGTCCTTCTCTGGCTTCGGGGTGGTCTCTTCTCCCCCGAAGCGAAGTAGCTTCTTCTGATCCTCACTGAAAAAACCTGCTTTCACCATCTTGGCGAGATCAACCTTTGAAACAGTCGACTTTCCGAAATCTAGGTGGCTGGGTTTGCTGGGCATGGCAATGCGATAGTCATCTTCGGAGTCGGTTTCTTCAATGTTCCCTTCTCCTTTGGCAGTTGTTGGGTTTGCTTCGGCAGCAGGCATTTCTTCCGCAATCACCAGTCCGGAACGCTGCATCGCTTCGGAGATGGGCACAGTATTCGAACCTTCGGCTTCGTCTCCTTCGCGTTCTACTCTGGCAGTAGATCGCACCCTGGCCATTTGATTCTAAGTTTGGGGAAGTTAAAACACTTTTTTCTTTTTCCTTTTTTCCGAAGCTTTCCTTTCTGACGAAGCAGACTTCGAGATGGACCTTCGTTAGATTCTGAGAATCAAGCTTCGGCTATAGTTAAAAATTTTGGCAGCGAAACAGTGCAAATAGCAATGAATGCTGTGGTAACTTCACACCTACTCGTCAGTTTATATAGTGCTGCAGGTAAGAAGGCGAAGCGGCAGGAATTTTACACCAGGCGGGCAGTAACTTGGACTCGCTGCGCAGTGGACCGCAAAGATCAAACAGTAACTCTGCAAGGTGGGACCAACACGAGCTCGGGAATTGAATCGTTTCTCGGCAACGAGCTCAGGGAAGGTGTTTTTTGGACCTTCGGCTTCCCGAAGCTTGAGAGGATTTTTTCACGGATCAAGCTCGTTACGAAAAACGATCTAGCGCCGCGAAAGGGGCTACTGTTGGGGCCATGCTTCGTTGCGCCGAAGGTCTTACACGAAGAAGCAGCTTCGGCTGAAATTGTCCCCAGGAGATGGCCGAAGGTTCCTTTTTATGGAGCTTCGGCGTTACAAACCGACATAAAGATAGAATGACCTTTTTATCCATAGAGGTCTAAGTTAATGTTGTAAACTTTTGTAAGGGGCATAATTGTAATTCGTCACAGGCTGCGTCCTGTGTCTATAAATAGATGAACAGTACCTCTGTACTGTTCACGCGAACCTGTCATTTGCTTTCGCATCACACCTGTATTTTTGCCTTCTTCAAGACCGAAGGTACATTTATAATTTGAAGTCATTTACATTTGTTTATAATAATGAAAATGGAGATAATTCTATGATAACATTTAAGTGTTTACTTCATATCTCATGATTTATGTGAATACTTCGTCCCTCGTTGTTATACTTACGAAGGTACGTCCTTCGTAACCTTCGTCCGAGATGCTTTATATCCCGAAGGGATATAATGTTGTGGAGGACGAAGGACTTTAACACTTAACATTTTCTGTGTTGCCTTGTTCTTAATTCTTAGCATTTGAGAACAAGTCCCCAACATGACTCGAGCCTGAGTTAGTGGGCTTGTCGTCTCTTGGCTCGTTGAAGATGGAATCGTTTTCCTTGTCGTTGACCACCATCCCCTTTCCCTTAGGATCCATCTCTTCGGGCCGTTAGTCCCTTAGATGAAGAGTACGGCTCTAATACCAATTGAGAGCACCTAGAGGGGGGTGAATAGGTGATCCTGTAAAATCAAACACTAAATAGCCACAAACTTGATTATAAAGATGTTAGTGTGAGTTAATCAAGTTTATGGAACGAGCTCTTACAAACACAAGCAATCACGAAGAGGAGCAACACAAGAGACACGTGATTTTTATCCCGTGGTTCGGCCAAGTAACACTTGCCCACTTCCACGTTGTGGCGTCCCAATGGACGAGGGTTGCACTCAACCCCTTTCAAGTGATCCGATGATCAACTTGAATACCACGGTCTTTCCTTTGAGATCTTTTCCCGTTTGCGAGGAATCTCCACAAGTTGGAGCCTCTCGCCCTTACAAAGTTTCGATCACAAGAAGCACAAGAGTAAGGGAGGGAAAACAACACACACAAGATTCAATCCGCAACACACACACGCACATAAGCCAAGACTTGAGCTCAAAGCACAGCACAGGGAGTTCACGACTCGAATGGAGCTCAAATCACTAGCACAACAAATCAAATGCATGGAGGCGGAGTCTGGATGTCTTAGAATGCTTAGAGAATGCTTGGGTGTTCTGCTCCATGCGCCTAGGGGTCCCTTTTATAGTCCTAAGGCAGCTAGGAGCCATTGGACATTAATTTGGTAGGAAATTCTTGCCTTCTGTCGAGTGGTGCACCGGACAGTTTGGTGCACCACCGGACAACCACTGTAGCAGTCTGGTGCTCGATCTCCTTCCATATCAGGCGTGGCCAACCGTTGGCCCTCGGGATCGGTTGGCGCACCGGACACTGTCCAGTGCACACCGGACAGTCTGGTGTGCCCAACCGACCGTTGTTGTGGGCCACGCGTCGCCCGCGGATTGCGCAGCCGATCGTTGGCCGCGAGCACCTTTGGCTCACCGGACAGTCCGGTGCACCACCGGACAGTCCGGTGATTTATAGCCACGTCGCCTTTCTCTTTTCCCGAGAGCAGCCAGTTGACGCTGAGCCAGCCTGGGGCACCGGACACTGTCCGGTGCACCACCGGACAGTCCGGTGTGCCAGGCTAGAGCTGGTTTTGGCTTAACTTTGTCAACTCTTCTCCAATTCGAATCTTCTTTTATTGGCACTGTTTCTAGCACTTAGATAACCATGTTAGTATACAAAAACAATTCACTAAGTCTAGAAACATACCTTGCTCTTGATTTCACACTTCTTACTCATTTGGCACATAAGAGCTCACTCAATATGTGTTGGACATCTAATCACCAAAATACTTATAGAAATGGCCCAAGGGCACATTTCCCTTTCAGAACCTTAAAATTAAAACATCACATTCACACCTTAAAATTTCCAGAAAATTAATTGATTTTTTAAAATGAGTAAGAATGATGATCTGCTAATTTGTGTGTAACGTTGTAGCTAGATCTATACGTGGATGCCATATTAGAAACTGGACCTTAAAATTAAAACACCGCATTCACACCTTTAAATTTTCAAAAAGAAATAATTGTTTTTTAGTGAATGGGTAAAAATGATAATCTACTAATTTATGTGTAACAGTGTAGCTAAATCCATGTGTAGGTCCCACTAGGGATGAAAGTGGTAATCCGAACTGTTAAAACAAATTTAATATTTTAAAATAGATATGTATAAAATTTGATGTTGATCTTTTTTTATGTTATCAAGCACATTAGTATAAATATGAATAAAATATTATATAAGTTGTTTTATGTATTATTTGCTCCCTACAACACAAAAAGTTGAAAAAATTACCGAATTTGTTTCCGAATCCATACCGAAGTTTATATCTATTATTTGAGATAATGTAAGATAAATTTGAGGTTTACCTTTTATGAATCTTAACAAGCTGGATGTTAAAAACAAGAATACAAATTTATATTGTATATTCTATATCCTGTTTGTTCGCAATCAAAGGAAAAACTGATTACCGAATAAATACCGTTTCCGACCGTTTTCATCCCTAGGTCCCACCTTACAAGTTGGACCTTAAAATTAAAATATCACGTTCACACCTTAGAATTTTCAAAAAAATATTTTTTAGGAATGAGTAAGAATGATAATCTACTAATTTATATGTAACAGTGTAGCTAGATCTATGGCCCCGCTTTAAAAAGCATGACCTTAAAATTTTCACATTCACATCTTAATTTTTTTACGAAATTAACCAAGATTTGTTAGAAATAGCTCAGTTTAAAATTAACCAAGATTTATTAGAAATGGCTTAGTTTGACAATTCGTTAAGCTGTATGAAATATTTTAAGTAGATCCACATATGAACCTTAACTTAAAAGTTAGACCCACTTACATGTCTAGCGTGAGGTGAGGATTGTTATTCCAACCCTCCTCTCAGCAAACCGGCACTAGCCCGCCCAAATGAACTCTAAAACACATTTCCACCCGTCCAAACAATACCCATATCAATACCCACCCACAAAACCCAGTAAATCCAATGCATTAGTAGGGATATGCTAAGGGGAAATAAATATTACAGTACAATATATAGAAGATATCTACGTTATTGGATTTGGATCAGGTGGATCAAAATTCAGTTGTTGGGAGTACCTGAAACACTCCAATCCAGGTTGATCAAAATGTATGTGTCAGATTGTCAGTCCATTCCAACTAGTTGTAGCCTTCTAGTTGATAACTAATTATATAAGCCACTCACAGTCTCCGGCATTATACCTAGAGCTCGATATCGAGCTAGCTCTACTCGTTTACGAGCTTGAGGTAGCTTGTTTAGCTTGTGAGCCACAACAAAAAGAATATATGACATCAACTGGTAATTTATTATATACCAATTTAACATTGAAAAAGAGTACTAGTACTCATAATTTCATATATCGCGTCAATTTAATATCAAACGCAAGTGAAGGTATTATTTTACTGACAAATGATAGCTTGTTCGAAATTGAAATGATCTGAGTCGAGCTACGAACCGAGCAAACTAAGGAGCCACGATTGGACCCCATGTCTTTCTCAGTACGGAATGGACCAAAGATCGTTTTGTCGCAGCTGTGGACAAAGGATGTAAGCAACAACACTCAAACTCTCGTAGTCTCCGCTAGACCTGGTCTCAGGGTAGCTCTCAAGCCGGGACACAGATGCAAAGCTGCAGGCTGCATACATCAATTTCCGTCACACTCCTCTCTCTCTGCTAATGGTTCCAGCTGGTGATCGATCAATTTCCGTCTTTTTGGTTTGTGAACCTAGAGAGCCTCCGTCTCCATCTAGAGAGCAAGCTGTAAAAGATCATACTGCAAGCGTGCAAGATTATTTTTGGTTAGTCGTACACTCTTACAAACTAGGCATAGACTTTGTTTAGTTGCTTCAAGTAAGACAGAAATATACATGAATAAAATCATTAGAAATTATATAGCATAAAACGTCTAGTTTTGTTAAAAAAAATTAGAAACCTAAATATAAAAATCAGTTCGATGATTAAATATTTTTTTTATTAGATACTTCTTCCATCTCATAAAATAAGACAATATATTTTTTGACAGTCTTTTAAGTTACTTAAAACTTTGACTATTAATTCTTTTAAAATAAGACTAAATTAAGTATTATATTAAAATGTTTTTTAAAATACAAATTTAAGTATATAACATGCGTACACTAAAAATATATGTTTTTGTTTAATTGTTGGTCAAAGTTTGAAAACCTGCCGCGCCGGATAGGGCAGTCATTCTGCGCCGTGTATATATGTCTGCATTTCCAACCAAATAGGTGGTGTTTTATTTAAGAATCCGCGGGTGCAACCTTTTCTCGAAAACAGGCGACCAAACACACAGTTTACCAGCAGCTGTTTATTTCCATTGCCATTTGCTTTTAATATCGGTGAATCTGCCTCGGTCGTCAACCTCGCTCGACCCAGAAAAGAAGATGGCCATACGGAGCTTTGCAACAACATCACTCCTCGCCGCTTTCTTCGCCATCGCGCACCTTGCGGCCTGGGTTACACCACCACAAGCTGCCGCCACGGCTGCTCCGCCGTCGTCGCCTGATACCGCGTCCTTCCTCCGCTGCCTCGCCGCCCGCCTCCCTCCGCAGGCCGTGTACACGAACGCGTCCCGGTCGTACACGTCCGTCCTCGAGTCCTCCATCAAGAACCTGCTGTTCGTGACGCCGGCGACCCCGACGCCGGTCGCCATCGTGGCGGCCAGCAACGCGTCCCACGTCCAGGCCGCCGTGCGCTGCGGCGCCCGCCACGGCGTCGGCGTGCGCCCGCGCAGCGGCGGCCACGACTACGAGGGCCTGTCCTACCGCTCCCTCAGCGCGAGGCGGCCCTTCGCCGTCGTCGACCTGGCCAGGCTCCGCGCCGTCAGCGTCGACGCGAGGAACCGGACGGCGTGGGTCGGGTCGGGCGCCACCCTCGGCGAGCTCTACTACGCCATCGCGAGCCGCAGCGCGCGCCTCGGGTTCCCCGGCGGCGTCGGGCCGACGGTGGGCGTCGGAGGCCACCTCAGCGGCGGCGGCTTCGGGCTGCTGCTGCGGAAGCACGGCCTAGCCGCCGACCACGTCGTGGACGCCGTGGTGGTGGACGCCGCGGGGAGGCTGCGGGACCGGGCCGCCATGGGCGAGGACCTCTTCTGGGCCATACGAGGCGGCGGCGGCGGGAGCTTCGGCGTCGTGCTGTTCTGGAAGCTGCGCCTCGTGCGCGTGCCGCCGGTCGTCGCCGTGTCCACCGTCCACCGGCCGAGGAACCAGTCCGCCAGCGCTCTCCTCGCCAGGTGGCAACACGTCGCGCCGGCGCTGCCCCGCGACGCCATCCTCCGCGTCGTCCTGCAGAACCAGGACGCGCAGTTCGAGTCCCTGTACCTCGGCACGTGCGCCGGCCTCGTCGCCACCATGGCGCGTAGGTTTCCGGAGCTCGGCATGGGGGCGCGGGACTGCATCGAGATGACGTGGATCCAGTCCGTCCTCTACTTCGCGTTCTACGGCACGGGGACGCCGACGGAGCGGCTCCTGGACAGGGGGACCAAGCCGGAGCGGTACTTCAAGGGCAAGTCGGACTACGTGACCGAGCCCATGCCGAGCCACGTGTGGGAGAGCGCGTGGAGCTGGCTGCTCAAGGACGGCGCCGGGCTCCTGATCCTGGACCCCTACGGCGGCAGGATGCGCGGCGTCGCGCCGTCGGCGACGCCGTTCCCGCACCGGCGGGCGCTCTACAACCTCCAGTACTACGGGTTCTGGTTCCAGAACGGGACGCGGGCGACGGAGAAGCATGTGGGCTGGATCAGGGGGCTGCACCGGGAGATGGAGCCGTACGTGAGCAAGAACCCCAGGGGCGCCTACGTGAACTACAGGGACCTGGACCTCGGCGTCAACGATGACGACCACCGTGGCGTGACTAGCTACGAGAAGGCGAGGGTCTGGGGGGAGGCGTACTTCAAGGCGAATTTTGAGAGGCTTGCCGCGGTGAAGGCGAAGGTGGATCCCCATGACTTCTTCAGGCACGAGCAGAGCATTCCTCCATTCATGTCCACCCGGAGAGACGTGTCAGGCACATCCTCCTAGTAGTTTTTTTTTTTGAGAGAGAGATCAGGAGTGGGAACCTCTACTGTAGATTTTTTATTTTTACTGGAAAATTACAGTTCAGAAAAATACAATGAGCAAAATTACACAAGGAGGATCTAATTAAGACTGTCATTGCTGAAGCCAGTTAAAAATGGAGGAATCATATCTTCCCCGCGCTCTGTGCATGACCAGAAGTAATTCCTTTGTAAAGTCATGCTTGCATTGCTGCATCGTTGGGTCTTTGTTCTCAAATAACCATGCATTTCGACACTTCCATATGCTCCATGTCATGAGGATAACTATCTCCATAGAGAAGGGAACGTTGAGCTGCTGTTTGAGATTTGCCGAAGCCTCCTCGGGATTTGTAATTCTGGGAGGCGTCATACCAATGGAATTCCAGCAGGCCTTAGCAAAGTTACATCTGAGAAAGAGATGGTAGAGTGTTTCCTCTTTTTGCCAGATACAGTTTTCGCACGTGTATGACACCAGTGTCATGTTTTTCCTCCTCAGCATATTTCTTGTGTTCAGTCTGTTTTTCAGCCATAACCAGTAGAAAACTTTGTGCTTTGGTTGACATTTGTTTTTCCATAGCAACTTGTATATGTAATGAACCTGGGTATGTCCCATAAGATGCTTGTAAGTCTTTTTTATAGTAAAAGTCTCTGAACCCCAAATATATTTCCAATTGTCCTTTGCATTGATTATAGTAATTTGCTCTCAGGCTTCATTTAACTCCAGATACTGCTCATAAGCTTGTTCAGACAGAGGTAGTTGAAGAATGTGAAAAGGATGTTCTTTTTGTTTTGCCTCTTTGATAGAAAGTTTAGTGTTGCAAGCAAAGGAGAATAATTCAGGGTATTGTTGAGCTGGAATGCCCCTATTCCACAGATCGTCCCAGAAAAGGATGGTTCTTCCATTGCCGATGGTTCGAGATGCCAGTCCCTTGAAATTTTGTAAAAGGCTTAGTAAACTTCTCCACCAAAAGGATCCAATTCTACTACAACTAGGAAATCTGCTCAACCTGTAGTAATTATTCCAGATGAGATTTACCCAAGGTAAGTCATAATTATTGAAGAACTTGTGCAAATATTTCAAGAGTAATGCTTCATTATGGGTCTTCAATCTGACCACACCGAGACCCCGCTACTTTTTGGCTGAGTAATCATGTTCCATGCAGCTAGCGGCGTTTTTTTTTTTGAGTTCACGTCATTTCCTCTCCAAAGGCAATGCTTTCTGTATGCGTCTATCTGCTTGATTGTAGCATCAGGGATTTTAAGCATGCACATAAGGAATGTCGGTAAAGCTGAGAAAACCGAGTTGACCAACTCCAATCTCCCAGCTTGAGAGAGGAAATTAGAGGTACAGGACAGTCTCTTTTCAATTCTTTGGATAAGGGGTAAAAAATGTTGAATTCGGGGCTTTGATAATCCCAGAGGAAGACCAAGGTAGGTGAAAGGCATTGATCCTATCTGATAGTTAAACGTTCTTGAAAGAATCTCCATTTTCTCCGGGTTAACATTGATCGGATACATACTTGATTTATTGTAATTCACCCTGAGCCCCATCGAAGTTGCATAGGAATTGAGAACTGCTTTTAGAAAAAAAATTGCTTAGGGTAGGCTTACATTATCAGTAGTGTGTCATCAACATATTGAACAATCGGAAAAATCTTGGCCACAATTTTCAGCCAAGGGTAACTGGAGCAAATTCTGGTGTCTTGCTTTATTGATAATACTCTGAAGTAAATATGCCGCCAAGACAAACAACAAAGGTGAGAGAGGATCTCCCTGCCTGACCCCTCTCTTGCAATGAAATGTTTTCCCTGGCACTCCATTAAGCAGAACCGATGACGTGCCAGTTTGAAGGATATTTCAAATCCAGCTAAGCCATTTAGGTCCAAATCCTCTATGAAATAGCACCTGAAGGATAAGTTCATGCTATACGGTATCAAAGGCTTTTTCAAAGTCAAGCTTTAGCCCAATAATTTCTTTTTTTGAAGTATGACATAAATGAATATATTCATAGGCCCAGACCAAGCAGTCTTGAATAGTTCTTCCTCTTATGAAGTCATATTGATTCTTGTGAACTAAAGAGGTTATCACTGTCTGCAGGCGATTGGCCAGAAGCTTTGTGATAATTTTCATACTATTATTTAGGAGTGAAATTGGCGTGAAATCTCCCACTATTTGTGGATTTTCCTTCTTCGGAACCAGCACAATAAAGGACCCATTTATACTTCGGAGACAAACATCTTCTTGATAAAACTGCTCACATAAATCATAGAAATCCTGAGAAATGATATGCCAGTTGTCGGTACCCTGGATTAGGGGTACCCCTTACTACGGTATGAAGGCACGATGCTTGTGCGGCTACCCTTAGCCGCGCGGAGAACAACCCCAGGGGTATCTCGTGAGCAGTTAAGGTGACGTTCTCGGAGATAGCGCCGTCGGGCCCAGAAGGCATAGGACCCCTGTACGCACAACCCGGACCCCCGAAGTAAAGCAGCCCGGGGTTGTTGGATAGGGATCGGACCCCACCAAGTGAGCTCCGGACCCCCCATAACAAGGTCCTAGGAGAGGAAGTGCCGTGACCTAGACATGGGTCCGGTATCGACGCGTGTCGAGGCTCTACCCAGGGCACCTCCGCTCCCCGCTCGGTCGAGGGTCTAATGCTGCCACGTGGCGTATTATCTGTGACGTAGGCCAGCGAGCGGAGCGTGTCGTAAGGGCTCTGGACCGCGCGGCCTCTGCATTTAGGGTATGTTTGGTTCATTACCTCAATTGCCACACTTTGCCTAACTTTTCTGCCTAAGGTTAGTTATTCAATTCGAACGACTAACCTTAGGCAAAGTGTGGCACATTTGACCACAAACCAAACATGCTCTTATTGCGAAGAGGACACGTCGCCTGTCCACCCTTCTGACAAGCGATGTGCCCCCACGACATTTATTGCGTCCTGTCCATTCCACTGGCAGGCGGCGCCAGGGCTACCCTACTGACGGCGCACCTGTCCAGTCTGTTGCCAAAACAGTGCGCCCGTGCTGTGCGGTACACTGTGCTCATCCCTTATACGAGAAGCTTCCCCTGCACGCCGAGGATATACAGATCTTGGGTGTCAGGGCGCAAGAAGATCGCTCCAGCAGCAAGTATTAATAGCTACATCTGCTATGTTCCTGGGCCCACATTTCGGGGTTCAGTACTCTTGTACATGTCCCCCTTTTAGCTATAAAAGGGGGGCATACGACGTTACGACACAAGCTCAATCTTTAGGCTTAGACTCAGGTCATTCAATACAACTCACAGTGGAGTAGGGTATTACGCTCCGGTGGCCCGAACCACTCTAAACTCTTGCGTGTTCTTGTGTTCATTCCTTCATCTCGTAACAAGCAAAACGCTTAGGCCCCTCCTCATCTTAGGATTTAGGGCGGGTGCACTCCGCCACCCGACCGGAGAATTTCCTCTCCAACATTTGGCGTGCCAGGTAGGGGGCTAGGCTTTAGGTTTTTGCTTGCTTACTCGCTCAGCATGATGGTGCAAATCATTGAGCACCACGCCGAGGCTTCCACGGACTTTCGGGTGGAGGAAGAAGTTGTTTCTTCCATGCCATAGGTTCCCAACCGTCCTATGTCGGGCATTGTTGCTGTGCACGCCACACGATAGCATACAGCTGCGTAGACATCCTGGGCTCCGTCGAGGGCGACCCCGGGAGCGTTGTCAGCAGCCAGGGAGTTGTTGCGACACCCACCGAGCTCCACGGCCTCACCAGGGGCCATGAAGCAATGGCGGGACGACGCCGACCGACTGCTCGGCATGGCACATTCTACCTCGACCAGGTCGAGGCCGCGGTCATCCCGGCGCCAGCATGAGGTGTCGGCGTCTGTGCGTTCACCCTTAGTAAGGGGCGCACAGACCAACGACCTCTGGACAGAACTCAACCGCAGACATGCGGGAGAGGATGCCCGGGTCTCTTTGGAGAGGGCGCGCGAGCGCCGCCAAAACATCGAGGGCCGCGACCTCGACCAAGAATTGGTTGCGGTAGCACCGCAGACACCAATGGGCACCCGATCCCAAGCGGGTGTCCCCTTGGCCGGCGTGGGCTGCGCCACTCTCGCGGATCATCTCCGCGCAGCGTCATGGGCACCTGCCGGAAAAATACGACGGTACGTCAAACCCGTCGGAATTCCTACAGGTGTACGTCACCGCCATCACAGCAGCAGGTGGGAACACCGCTATGATGGCGACATATTTTCATGTCGCCTTGTCCGGACCTGCCCGGACTTGGCTCATGAACCTAGCCCCAGGATCAATTTACTCTTGGGAAGAGCTCTGCGCACGGTTCACAACGAACTTCGCCAGCGCTTACCAGCGGCATGGTGTGGAGGCCCACCTCCATGCGGTGAGGCAAGAGCCCGGAGAAACTCTCCGGACATTTATCTCCCGCTTCACCAAGGTGTGAGGTACTATACCTCGTATCCTGATGCTTCCATCATCACAGCCTTTCGCCAGGGAGTGCGTGATGAGAAAATGTTGGAGAAGTTGGCCACGCATGACGTGGAGACTGTCCCCACACTCTTCACTCTGGCCGACAAATGCGCCAGAGCCGCCGAAGGCCATGCATGGCACTCGACCCCACAAACTAGGGCTGCCCAGTCGGGTGGCTCGGGTGCCGTCCCCCGGGACGGTAAGAAGAAAAAGAAGAAGGACCGTGACTACCAGAAGTCGTGGTCCACCGCTCTAGTCGTTGCAGCCACGACCGGGGGCCGGGGCGACCGCAACAAACGCCCACTACCGCAGAGGGGTAACAGCGGCTCATGCCCTGTACACCCCAACTGTAGCACCCTAAAATTTTAATTATAGGATTAGTAATATTTTTTATGAAAAGAATCAAAATAAAAGTGTCATCAGATGAAGGGTTACACATTGATGGTGACCATTTCTAAAAATAATAATGGTAATAAATAAACAAGTACGTGGTACCAAAATGTTTATGGATAAGAGTTTAGATTTAAACTCTAAAACTAGAATTCAATTAAAACCTAAATATATGAACTAACAACTAATGACACTATTCATTAATGAATTAAATGTTTATAAACCATCTCTAAAATAATGGTAATAAAAGTATCTTCTACGGAGATAAACGAATAAGGAAATAATAAGTAAAATGAATGGCATCTCATGACGCAATCTTTAGGGTTTGTTCGATTATTTTCAATCCATATGGATTGAGGTACAACCGAATAAGCTCTTAGTGTGCTACAACTGACCCAAATCTAAATTAGGAATCTACAAAATGAAGTAAAAAGGCAAATTGAAACTAAAAATAAAAACTAAAAGGGAAATAGAAAAAAAATGATGAAGCCTGCAGCGAGACTCTTGGCCCACTTCACTCCAATGGATATGGAGGACCGTGCACCCATATTTTCTTTTTTTTTTGTCTTGCCACAATCCTACGAGTGCTAGGAACAGACATATGGGTCCTGCTGCTCACGTCGCCGCGTGATAAAGATGTAGCCAGGCAACAAACCCCGCCCCAATTTGCGCTAACTGTCCGCCACTATACCTCTTCCCGGCTGCGAAACGAGCACTAGCAGAACAGAATCACGGGATCTTCCTTCTGGGCCGTGCGCGTCGCAACAGAATCAGCCGTTCCTGGTTCCACGGCGCTGGAGCCTACAAATAGCTCCGCTCCTCTGGAATCCATCCGTCTTCCACAAATTTCTAGCCAACATTGAACATCCATGCGTGGGTGAGCGAGGCGTGTTGCGCCGCCAGGAGACTTGCGTGCGCGTCGGCTTCTAAACTTTGGGATCGGACAATGATGGAATCAGGGGAGCGCTGCCTCAGTGACGTCGCGTGGGGATGAACCATCGTTGGCACCGTGGAAGATCTAAAGACCCGCTGTGGCCAGCTCGCAAACCCGTGCTCTGGATTGGGCAGTCTTTCGGAGCGACGATCCATGGTCAATCTGGCTGCCATGTTTGCTTCTTCCTCCTTCGCGGTTGGCTGGAGGGAAATCCATTGATGCCATGAACCCGCGAAGTACCATCGTCCGGGCTGTGCGCAGTGGAGCAAATCTCCGGTAATGACGCTGTCGTGGGACTACGCGCCGCCATCGTGATAGGGCAGCGGATGGAGGAAGAAGGCACTCTAGCCTTCGATCTCAATCGGACGGCTGGAGTTGGATGAGGCATGATTAAGTCCGAGCCATCAGATCTCTATCCAGCGGCTACAAACGTATACCGGTTCAGATTGGATCCTTGCCATCCAAATCTAATCCAATGATCGATACACACTCATACCTCTTCGGTCTGCCAAATGATTAAAGAACCCTCGGGGTTATAGGTAATCAACCCGCAGTCCGGTAAAGAGTTAAAATAATTACAGTTATACCCTAGAATTTATAAAACCAACCCCTAGGTTCCTGGTTTTTGTATCCGCAGCCCATAGAGTACCAGAAAATGGTTAATTAATATATAAAATGACTTTTTAGTACAAGAATAATTCCTGAAACTTGTTTAATTCATATTTAATCCATTCTAACTCCGAATTAACCCATTCCAGTTCCTATAATTTTGTAATATTATTGTTTATCATTTAGTGCCACTGTTTTGACATAAAAGCCACATTAAAATTGTTATCTTAATTAATCTTGTACAAAGCACATAAAATCTTTAGAAATCCATAACTTAAAATCTATAACTCCAAAATTAATAATTCCTGTTCCTGTGATCTTATTTCATTATGTAGATCATTATTATGTATTTTGCATATATGTTTGGTGTAATGTTAATTTTGCCTATACACTGTTTGTTTGTAATGCTATGACTAGCGCGAGGTAACGAGAACCTGAAGAGCAAGTTGGTACCTGGAATCTCAAGTGTCAGGCAAGTTGTGCCCTTGATCACTTCTTTTTACCTACTCATGTTCTGATTAATCATAATGATCTGCATAGGTTAATTTTGATGGGACCCAATAGGTTACCCTAGTTTGTCTATCTTTATACCTTGTTTACCACTAGACTTTTTGGGTAGTACTTGCTAGTGCTATATGTGGTTTTGGGTATGAAGATACATTGTTCACGATTATACTTTTATTATCTGTTTATTATCACTGTTCATGATAAGATCATTATGTTAATTGGAACATGGAGCGACCACCCGGGAAAACAGTGCTACCACAAGGGTTTATGGACGCCCTTGGCTGATTAATTAGGAAAGCTAGTGGAGGACTACCTTACCCGAAAGGGGCAAGGGCAGTAGGGGAGTGGTCAGTGTAGGGAGGTCCTTGGTTGATTTTGCTGCGATGGCGGTCAGGCAAGAACCCTGCATTGGAGCTTCCTATAAACTGTAGCGGGTTTTCTGAAGCTAGTGGAACTTTGTAAAGGCCTCGTAGTGTTACCCTGCCTCGCCTCCTCGGTAGAGGTGTATGGGAAGTCGCGATCCCTTGGCAGATGGGTAACATGACTTGTGGGTAAAGATGCGCAACCTCAGCAGAGTGTAAAACTGGTATACTAGCCGTGCTCACGGTCATGAGCAGCTCGGACCCTCACATGATTAATTTATGGAACTAAATTCAATTTGTCATATGCATTGCATCGCAGGTGATGTTGCTACTTCTGTTCTACTATTTAATTGGGTTGGTATTTACTTATACTTAGTAATTGCTAATAAAATTTTGACCAACTTTAAAAGCAATGCTCAGCTCTAACCATCCTCTTTGGTAAGCCTTACACTTCACATGAGCTCCCACCTTTGGCGAGTTCATGCACATTATTCCCCACAACTTGTTGAGCGATGAACGTATGTGAGCTCACTCTTGCTGTCTCACACCCCCCCACAGGTCAAGAACAGGTACCGCAGGATGAGGCGCAAGGAGGATGCTGCGATGAGTTCGTGAGAGATCTAGGTCGTCGTCTCCCAGTCAACTTTGGGTTGCTGGACCGTTGTCTCCTTATATGTAATTATTTATTTTATATAGAACTCCTATTATATAGTAAAGTTGTGACATTCGATCCTGTGCCATGATTCATCATATGTGTGAGACTTGGTCCCAGCACACCTGGTGATTATGTTCACGCCCGGGTTTTGGACCCTAAAATCCGGGTGTGACACCAACGGTCGCCACAGCGTCGCGGAATGTCGCGAGATCATTGACCTCGCGAAACGCGTCAGCGAGCGACGCGAGCAGTCTTCCAAGGACGGCTCCCCACTTCGTCGCTGACCTGGCAAGGAAAAAGTCGACGACGGCGAGGTGGCCGTGACTGAACGGGATCTCGGTTATCAGTCACCCGAGGGGGACCTGAAAGATGTCTTCGCCGGGGGCTCCTACTTCGGTGGGGACAACTAGATGGACCCCCAGAGGGACCCCGTGTTCCCCGGTCTATGGGACCGAAGCCTGCCTTCCCCCGGAAACCCTTCTGGACTCCCCACGGGTCTAGGCCTCTGACAAGTCCATGCAGAAATGGCTACAGCATGAGGGTGAGGGCTCCCTCATCAGACGCAGACGGGAACCTAGGGTCGGGACCTAGTCCTACGGCAAGTACCAAACCAAGAAGGGCTCTGCAACTCTCCCCCAGCTGGGAAGGACCCTTCAAGGTGACGGGAATGCGCCGACCCGGGGGTAACTATCTTGCTACGACTGAAGGAGTACCTCTCCCTGTCCACTGGAGCATCTCTGTAAGTCCTATCCATAGGAGCAAGTCTGAGGGGTCGAATTTTTCTCCCTTTTGTAACTAGGTACCACATACGTGTACGCCAACCCGGTGAGGTCTGCCCTCATAAGCTCGGCCTGTTGGTCTGCCCCCATGCATGACAAGTTATAAAGAAAAGATTTACCCCCTCAGATGTGCCTCTATGATAGTTTTATCCTGCTGCTCCACGGACTTACCTTGCAGTTTTCCGGATGTTATTTTATCTAACCCACCCGCATGGTTCCCATCTGTTCTGACATGACGACATCCGAATTGAGTAGCCAGGCTTGCAGTTTAGGACCTCCTTTACGAAAGCAGGGAGGTCCAATAGCCCGAGGGCTGGTTCCAGAGAACGGGAGCTCGTTCCATGGAGTGGTCCGGCGCAGTGTAGCCGCTTAGCCTGGTCCCATATCGTAAGCCTACACAGCCCATCATACTATGACGGGTCCCTTAGTATTTGGAGCTATAGTCCTGTGGGTCCGTCAACCTAGGGTCCGGCTCAGGAGAATGGGCACCTGTCTCCTGGGGTGGTCTGGAGCCGTGTAGTCGCTTAGCCTGGTCCCGTACCGTAAGCCTACACACTCCACCACCCTGTGACGGGAGTCCTAGTATCTAGAGCCACGACCCAAGGAGGTCCGAACATGCAACTTGGCCACCCGAGCTAAACCCTGCGAGTCCCGAGCATGTATCAAAGGATGGCTAATATCAGACAAGGAGACCCTATGGGTGTACTACTAACGCTCCCTAGTTGATGCTGTGTACAGATCCAGATCCCGGCCGAGGCTACCTCCCGAGAGTTGTTAACCCTTTCAGATACGCTGGTATCCAACCTCGACACATCAAGCCTGCATCCTAGGCGGGGGGGGGGGGGGGGGGGGGGGGCAGGTACCAGGGAGGAGTCAACAACATCACACACAACAGGGACAAGTGGTACAAAGATAAGTGCTAATACTGCTTGATAAATAGTACTCAAAAGTACCTTACAAAAAGGTCCAGTATTACATCCGCCTTCAAGCGGAACCCTAGTTCCATCTCTACTCTGCAGGTATAAAATACCAGACGCCAGCGGAGTCTCGCTGGAAGCTCGCGGCCTCTGTCCTAGTGGAACCCTCCAGGACGGTGTAACAACGGTGATGGCCGCCTCAACGCATGCGCCATTCTGAAGAGGTCCTCGCCCCCGTCCTCCTACGAGGGGCGACAACGAGGCCATTAAAGCCAAAGAGTAGGAGGCTCAGCGGCAGGTGGCACTGGTGGTCTCACCAGCGGAGGCAACCACCTCTGCAACGGGCAGCCTCACCAGCGGCGGCGACCACCTCAGCACCGACGACAGCGGCCACCTCTGCACCGGTGGCTTACCGGCGACGGCGGCTGCTCCACCGCGTGCAGAAAGGTCCTCGACCCCGTCCTCCTACGGGGGTGAGGACAAGACCATCCAAGAACGTGATCGCCACCTCCACAGTGTATGACGTCTTGTACGACCCCCTGGGCAGCGTCGGAGCAGTGCGCCACAGATGCGGCAGACCTGCGCACGGCGCAACCATCGCCCGTGCGGTGGATGAACAGTCGCGCCCCGCTTGGCGGCAGTAGGCGGCACCGGAGGCGGTGCCAAAGCCATCCAAGCCAAGGATCCAGACACGCGGCAGCTGACGGTGCCCGCAGCCGGTCGGCCCCACATAGCCGAAGTTTGCCTCCTCCGCAAGGCTAGTGAACATCCTTCTCCTCCAAATACTGGAGGAAGAAGCGGGTCACCAGCCCATGCAGAAGGCAGGACCCCAACTCGGCTCGCCTTCCACCCCAGTGAAGATGATGAACATCCTTGAAGCTGAGGGTAGGGGGGAGGCCGCAGCCCAGCTCGCTTCTCTCCACCACGAGGCTGGTGGTCACCCTTGTAGATGACCACTGGCGGGAGACTGCAGCCGGGCTGCATGATGAAAATCCTTGAAGTCGAGCGATGGCAGAAGAGCGCCAACCCCCACGAGGTCGTGCTCCTCCAACAACAGCAAGAAGAAGACGAGATCGGCAACACCACCGCGCAAGAAACGAAGAGCGCGAGCTCCCCGGTGGTGAGACCGCTGGGGGAGTGGCCCTGACGCGGATCCCCCCAGCGAACACCGGCGCGCCCCATCCAAAGGCCCGGAAGGCGAAAGGGCGCGGTGAATGCAAGATGAGTGAGGCATGGCTACTGCCCGAGGGATGAACTCCTTTTTAAAGGCAGATTTCCCCGCTCGTGCCCCGAAGCGTCGCGGGCAAGGTCTCCCCCGATGTGCACCAGGGTTCCCTTTCTATGACATGCGGGCCAGGCCTCACACGACGTTCAAGCTGGCCCGAAGCGCGAAGAAGGCGAATCGACGAAACAGGGAGCGTGCAACTGCCCTACGGTTACGCACCCTTCCACCTTCGCCGCAACTAGCGGTCAAGAAGGCAAACCGCCGCACAAGGAGCGTGCAACCGTCCTACGGTTATTCGCCCTTCCATCTTCACCACAACCAGCGGTCAAAGAGGCAAACCGCCGCATAAGGAGCATGCAACCACCCCGCGGTTGCACGCCCCCTCAGCTTCACGGCAACCGGTGGTCCAACCTCTGGCATGGGGGCCCAGGGCCACATGTCATACACCCGGCACGCCGGTTTCTGAGTGCAGGAAAGTCGCACTGCCGCTCGCGCCAGTACCGCGCCTCCTCGAGTCCGTCGCAGAAGACTAAGAAGATAAATTTTCAAAACCGATGCAGCGACTCGAGGCACCCCGCGCATGGCCCAACAGAGACATTAAGTACGGAGGTCACGGGCCAGTCAGCCGCGGGGGCAGGCATGGCAGTCGGCGTGACCATAGGCGGGCCGGCAGTAACTGCATCAACGGGTGCGCAGGAGCAGCGAACCGATTGCCAGTCAAACTCTGGCCCCACCTGCAGGCTTGCATCCTCCCCTGAGGCGGGCCCGGGGGCCACTGTCGGTACCCTGGATTAGGGGTACCCTTACTACGGTATGAAGGCACGATGCCTGTGCGGCTACCCTTAGCCGCGTGAAGAACAGCCCCAGGGGTATCTCGTGAGCAGTTAATGTGGCGTTCTCGGAGACAGCGCTGTCGGGCCCAGAAGGCACAGGACCCCTATACGCGCAACCCAGACCCCCGAAGTAAAGCAGCCCGGGGCTATTGGATAGGGATCGGACCCCACCAAGTGAGCTCCGAACCCCCCATAACAAGGTCCCAGGAAAGGAAGTGTCATGACCTAGACATGGGTCTGGTATCGACGCGTGTCCAGGCTCTACCCGGGGCACCTCCGCTCCCCGCTCGGTCGAGGGTCTAATGCTGCCATGTGGCTTATTATCCATGACGTAGGCCAGCGAGTGGAGCACGTCGTAAGGGCTCTGGACCGCGCGACCTCTGCATTTATTGCGGAGAGGACACGCCGCCTGTCCACCCTTCTGACAAGCGATGTGCCTGTCGGTGTTTTGGGTCCGACCGCACACCCGGGGTTGCCCCTCAAGGTGGTTTAGGAGTAGGACGGTGTCACCGACAGTACCTAAATGGTTCGTGCTAGATGCACGAGGAACAATGGACAGTGTTTACAGGTTCGGGTCGCTTTGAGATATGTAACACCCTACGTCCTGGCGAGTATGCTTTATGTAATGGGTTACAAGGGAGCTCTCTAAAGCTAGAACGTAGAGAGTTGGGGTGGATGGCTGAGTAGTGGGATCGATCGTCTTGAAGGGGTGCCCCCTAGGCCTTATATATTCGACCGTGAGGCAATACATGCGGATGAGATAACAAACTGCACCTAAGAGATAGTGAACTGATTGAGTCTATTTTCCTATAGTTCTGCCGACTTATCTTCGCCTAGTTCCGTTGTACGGGGCTCCGGCGCGGGAAAGTCGGATCTTCTGTTGTGGTTGCTTGCTCAACGTTGTGGGGCCGTCCGGGCTTGCACCGATCCGGCCTTATGTCAATCTGCTTTACTGATTGTTCCTCCCTAGGCCCATGAAGGAGTGACCTTACGATCTATTGGGCCCTTGGGCCTTTCGTGAGGTCTTTTATCCTTCCAGTGGACCCGGGGGATATCTGTCCCCCACAAGCCCCCAATCTTTGGGTTGATTTTGAGATAATCGGCCCAAAGATCCTAGGTCCAGCTTGCGGTCTTTGTTTATGACAAGAAATGCTTTCCGGGCAGTTTGGTAAAAATGATTTCTTACTGTCTCCTTCTGCTTTGATCACTCGAAAACTGGCGCTTTGTCTCATACTCATGCCTTGGAGATCGACATTTCGTATTGTAGGACCCTGAACTTCATTGGGTGCACCGGAGGTGCACCCAATGGGTGTAGCCCCCGAGCTTCGAGTGGATTTTGGAAAATAATCCACTCGAAGGTCTTCATAAGAAATCATTTTTATTTTCCACTTGCACTTTGGTTGGAGGTCAGCCTTGTCTTTAATCTTGCCTTATGCCTTAGAAGTTGACATTGTCTTGACTTGAAATGGTGATTCATGGGGTGCACTGAAGGTGCACCCAATGGGTGTAGCCCCCGAGCTTTGAGTGGATTTTTGAAAATAACCCACTCGAAGGTCCTCATTTCGTGTCTTTTTGCTGAGAGTCATCTTTTCTTTTTTCGAATGCCTTAGAAGTCAGCATTATGTCATCGATATTATGCTTTAGAGGTCAGCATTATGTCATCGATATTATGCTTTAGAGGTCAGCATGTATTTTGTCTTTTGCGGCCGAGTTCGTGATCCGCCCATATCTTGCTAGGTGGTGCAATTTATTTGCTCTGCGACTGATTGGACGTTTGATGGACGTTCCCTGGCTAGTCTTCACGTCGCTTCTGTCGGTCAGATTTTGTACTTCACCGGCTATATTTGGCTTTCCTTTGATCCTTACTGATATCTCATTTTTGTCTTGAGGTATTCATTGCATGCCCTGCACGGATGTGATAGTTTTGAAAAATATACTGATAATTCCTGGGCGTCCCCCCCAATGGGTGTGGGCAAGGGACGGCTTGGTACACTGAGTGTTTTAGCCGGCTGCTTCTAAGTAGTAATGTGATGTGATGGCGGGTGTAATCATATCGCCCGTGCAGTTGACTGGAGTCCCAATGGGTGTTGCGTTGCGTGAAACGGCGTCAGCCGCCTGACGTATCTTCAGACGGGTTGTTCAGTATATTGAATATTTTGCGACTGTTCAGTGACCGTGGTAGGAGGTGAGCGGTTGCCTTCTTCTTCTATAAATAGTGCATTTGCCCCTCTGGTTTTTTCACATCTCTTGTTGTTCTCCGTTGCTTGCTTTCTTCCTCTCCTTTCATTTCCACCATGGGCAAGAGCAACAAACGCAAGCGCGAGCCGACTCATCCATCGGAGGACTTCGGCGACTCGGAATACTCGGAGGAGGAGTTCTCCTCCGAGTCCGAGGGGTCTCCGGCTCCCGTCTCTCCCCCGGCGTCGTCTGACGATTCAGACCACTCACAGGGGCTTGCCGCGGAGGTCTGGACTTATATCCGGGCCGTCGAGCGCTCCGGGCTCGAGGGCTCGGATGAGTCGGAGTACTCCTCGGACGAGGAGGACTCGTCCGAGGAGGGCGGTGGCGGCGATGGCGGAGACGACGACGATGACGACGACGGAGGCGACGGTGACGACGACGACGATGACGGTGACGGCGGCAGCAGGGGCGGCAACGGCGGTAGCAAGGGCGGCAGCAGCAGGGGCAGCAACAGCGGCGGCGGCAGCAAGGGCAGCAACAAGGCCAGTGGCTAGATGCCACTGGTCTTTAAATGTTAGTATAGGTTAGAAGTAGTATAATGAAATAATGTAGTAGTATTTAATAGTGTAGAGTAGTATAGTGTAGCGTAGTAGTAGTAGCAATAGGGAAGTATCAACTCATAATGAGTTGATTTGTAAGTTCTGTAACTTCCCTTAATGAAGAATGATTTCGTTTCCTTCTGTGTCGATTATTTTGCTTCGTAGTCAGTTGATCTCTGTCGTGATATTTATTTCCCGTGATGTTCTCTATCTGTTATGTTTGTGGCATAACTTAGAGTTCTTGAATCATTCCTCCGTTTACCTTATTTGTGAAATTGATTCCTCTAGAATAGTAACTGAGTAACTCGGGCGTCATATCGTCGCTTTTAGGGGTGATGCCCGAGCTATTATTGTCAACATCTACGCTTTTGAAATAGCGTCCGGGTGATGACGAAACCACGCCAGCGTCGGAATGATTGATGACCACGTCGGCGCTCTTAGAGGTAGCAGCCGAGTGACTTATGACGACATTGGCGTTTTAGAGGTAACTACCAAGCGACTGAAAATGACGTCGGCGTTTTAGAGGTAACTGCCGAGCGACTGAAGACGACGTCAGCGTTTTAGAGATAATTGCCGAGCGACTGGTGGTAACATCGGTGTTTTAGAAATAACAGCCGAGTTAGAACGGGCTGCGTCGGCCACTTTGAGGATAATAGCCGAGTGATGATGTGGCATACCGGTGTTTTAGAAGTAACCGCCGGGTGATGACATGGCACGCTGGTGTTTTAGAAGTAACCGCTGGGTGCTGACTAGGCGCTTTTTGGAAACGGTATCTGACTCGGGAATATCCCATAAGTACTGCGCTTTCAGCCGCCTCTGCTTTCCGTGCCCTAGTTCTTGCTTTCCTGCCTCCAGATCCTCTCTGCAATTCGGCTCCCGATCTGTTCGCCAGTGGAGTTGAGATGGCGCCCAAGCGAAAGGGCTCGAGTTCATCCGCTGCGGTGATTCCCCCCATCGACCCCAACAGCCAGTTGGCTTTCGTAGGTAACCATATGTCTGTTGTCTCTGAGCCTGACCATCTCCATCTCGTGTCCATCGGGGTCCTTCCCCCGAGGGAGCTCTGTTCTTAGCGGATTTGCCACGGGGTCACTGTTCTGACAGAGGATACCCACGAATCCGTGATTTATGTTCCTTTTCTTCTCCGCGGTCTCGCTCTTCCTATTTCTCCCTTTTTCCGCGGCCTCCTTGATTTCTGTCGTCTTAATTTGACCCATCTGAATCCTAATTCCATTCTGCAAATCTCCATTTACGTTCATTTATGCGAAGCTTTTCTTGGCGTCCTGCCACATTTTGGACTGTGGAAGTACTTGTATCACTGTCGCCCTGGGATGGCCGGGGGGCAGCATCAGCTGATTGGGGGTGCTAGTTTGGAGATGCACCGTGGGAGGAAGACTGACTATCTTGAAATCCCTCTCAAGGATAGTATCAAGGGATGGCGCTTGGAGTGGTTTATTGTTGAGAACCACGGAAGTTCTCTCCCCCCACGGTCGGGGAGACAGCCAGATGTTCGCACTCCGAGTTGGACCGAGTCCCCCACGGATCAGGAGGTGGCTGAGGCAGGGGCTTTGCTAGCTGAAGTTGGACTGCTGAAGGAGAGGGGTCTAACTGCAGAGGCTGTGGTTGCTGATTTTGTCTTCAAGAACATTCAGCCGTTGAAGGACAGGGCATACCCGGCTTATCTGTACCGAGGTCTAGCTGACTCAACTCGGGTTACCAACAGAAGAATTCCCGCTGTAGACTTGGTGAACCGACTTGAAATGATTCTTAGAGGCAAGGTATCAAATGTTGATGCCCCAGTGGCATACTCAGCCTGGAACCTGCCTCCTTCCAAGGCCTTCACTCTTTTTGTGTCGAATCTACCTGTCGCTGATGGCGGTTTGGGGCTTAGAGTGCGACCCTCTGCCGAAGAAGTTAGCGCTTTGGTTGCCTCGCTCGGGGAAATTCCTGATGATGAACGACAGGTCCACTTTGAGGTGCCTTTGGATCCTAGTGATGCAGAGATAAGTGCTATGCTTGATATGCTGGCTGAGGACTCTTCTGATGCTGCCCCTGCTGGGACATTGGTGGTGGCGCCTCTCCCAGAAGCTGATACAACATTGGATATTCAGAGACCTGTCAGTGTTCGCCCGAGACGCCCTTGCCGAGCCAATCAACTTGATTCTCCTGCTGATGAGCAGAAAAAGAAAAAGAGACGTCTTCGGTGAGTATCTAGTTTGGATCGGGACGTTGGTCCTTCGGTTCCTGCTGCTGAGGAAGTGCTTGTGCCTGAATTTACTAACGCTGACCCCAATGGGTGTGCTCCATCTGCTGCTGATCCCAATGAGGGTGCTCCATCTGCTGCTGATCCCAATGGGGGTGTTGTTTGTGTTGCTGATGAAAACGACGGGGAGGAAGAAGATGAGGTCCCTTTGACTCGTAAGAACAGTCGGCAGTATGTCGCAGTGGGGAAAGTAGTGGAGTTCCTTCTCCTGCTCTGTCTGCCCTCATTGGTCTACAAGAATTGTCCCTGGCGAACTTTGATCAGACTCTTGAAGATATGGTTCCAGCGGATGATGGTGCGACGGATATTTGTGCTGATGTGCTTGACGCCAGGTTTGGGTCATCCCGGGCAGCGTCCCGCGCCTCATCGACCTTAGAGCGTGGTCTTGAGGGTCAGGAAACTGACTTGGATCGTCTTGTTCCCATGGAAGTAACTGAGGGACCCTCAGCCTTAGAAGCGGCTACTGCAGAGAACTTGGTCCTCAAGGATGGTGTTGACACTTACCCAGCCCCCGAGGGTGTTGCCGGGGATGATTCGGCTCGGGCGGGAAGTGCAAGCCTGAAGCGTCCCCAATCCTCTGGGACTCAAATGTGATACAATTACTAGTCCCAGGAGGCTAGTAAACACATTTATACATCAGATGATACCAAATCTGCTTAAACGAGACAAACCTATAAAGGTGGCGATCAACTTTAAGAGTTGGTCCACAACTCGGGACATATCATCAGAGTGGGGCTGAAGCAGCCCGATATACGCAGCGAAGCAAATCAGCGGTCCAACAGCCACAGGCAAGGTTGGGAACAGTCGTAACTCTTACCCGATCTCCTTTTTCTGAAAAACAACAAATAAGCAAGGGTGAGTACAAACGTACTCAGCAGCCCACCTTCACCCGCGGAATGGGGAAATCATATATAATGCATGGAATATGTAGAGCTCAGAATATTTTGCAGAAACAGCAATATTTTATGCAGGGTTGTTTTGAAAAACATTTTTTACTTTTGCAAAGCGCATCCTCTCCAAAAGGAGCAGGAAGTTTTTCAGTATTATAACAAAATCCCCTGGACTAAACCATCCAGGTATCTCAGCAGTTTCCCACTGGTTTTCATTTCCAAAAACAGTTACTGTACTTCCCGTCCACCATAGCTCACGGTTCAACAGCCAGACATTTTAAAAAACCACTTTTCAAAAGCATCTCTTTTTTTGGAAAAATAAACATTAATTGTCATACCATACCAGACTCGTCCATTCTTGTGGACACAGACTATTCGAATAGGTTTAAACTCTGCGCAGAGGTGTACACTTTACCCACTAGTTCGGCTCTGCGATCCCATGGCCAATGAGACCCGAATCCGACTCTCTTTCTTTCCCCGCACGTCCTAACCTTAACGGTTATCCGGAAGGAGTCAAGCCACCACCATGTCCAAACCGGACAAAACTTTCCCCCTCCTTATCCTCCCGGTGTTCCCCAGCCTTCATAACCCTGGGGTTGGACCGTACGAGTTCAGATTGAGTGACTGCCCACACAGTCTCGAGTGGTTGTACTTATCATGAGTACATGTAGTGAAAGATGACAAATCGGTCCTTATATAAGGGGACAATCCTTCTGCTCACGCCTAAACCAGCTGAGCCTTCACCTTAGGCCCTCCCCTAAACCAGGGAGTCCCTGATCATCCCTACTCAAAGGTGATAAGGGTGAAAACCCTTCATCATATACATTTTGAAAAGCATTTTCTTTTGAAAGCTCACACCTTTCCTCAAATCATTTGTAACAAATATATCAGGGATTGATTACGGCAAGCGGCTGGGTGGCCATAATAACTTGTCTCAAAATCATATCATGCATAAAATAACAGGCTGAGGGTTGTGGTTGAAAAACATAGGTAATTTATGCATCAAAGGGATCCAGTGAGCTTGTCGTGCTTATCCGGCGAAGGGGGAAGGAGAGCTCGCGGAACTGGCTTCTGGCTCCACCGCCTGGTGTAGACTTGCAGATCTGGCCTCCACGAGACGACACGAACGCTCCGATAACTATGCAACATGAACAAGCAAACATACAAACCAGCAAGTATACCAACAAATATTTAGTATAGTGGTCAGAATAGCGATATATGGATGGGTAGAGTCTTGAGTAGAATCTGTGTCATGTGGTGTCGTGATATTACTGGTGGTGGAGTGGAGGTGCTTACCAGGAGGGTGGACTGGAGGCGAAGCGACACTATACGTGTAGCCGGCAGAGCGGAGTAACTGAGTGGGTGGGGTGTTTGCCTTGGCTGAGGGCGTTGAGTGTGTGTGGAGAGGGAGAGGGTAGCTGGGTGTATTTATAGCTGGGTGTATGTGGTGTAGCATAGTGAAGTTCACTGTTGGTGAGAATAGTGACGAATGAATCGTCTGACTTAGTATGAACAAGAGAGTTATAGGCAGAATATGAGACAAGAGTATTTTGGGAGTTTTCTGGAATATGGACCAGGCTTAAGGGATGACATGGTTGGATAGGGAATAGTTTGATAAGAATTTAGAAACAAGAATTATTGGAATCTGAGTTTGGAAGCCTGGTTCGAAGGAATCTCAAAGTTAAGTGTGCTCAACTTAGAGAAACCTAGGATGGGTGACCACATGGGAAGTTCCCACTGGAAGGAAAATCACAGTCACCGGAGTCCATATGACTGGAATATGGGTCTGGCTGGTCTTAGGTGGACTGGACAGCATGATGTATAAGTAGTTGAAATTTGGGGTGATCGGCTAATCGATGAATAGTAACGATGAATAGTGACGACGAAAAAGTTACTATAGATATCATCGATGAGTAGTAACGATGATAAATAGTAATGATGATGAATAGTAATGATGGTGAATAGTGTCGGTGAATAGTAACGATGAATAGTAACGGTGGATAGTGATGGTGAATAGTTCGTATGAGCGAACGACGAACGATGAATAGGAACTATGAACGAACGAACGAACGATCGAATGATCGGACGAACGAACGATCGGAATTTCGGCAGCATAACGACAAGACAAAGATTATCTGGGAGAATGATGAATAGGGACTATGAACGAACGATGAACGATGAATAGGAACTATGAACGAACGATGAACGATCGAATGATCGAACGAACGAACGATCGGAATTTCGGCAACATAACGGCAGGAAAAAGATTATTTGGATGAACGAACGGACGAACGATCGAATGATCGGACGAACGAACGATCGGAATTTCGACAGCATAACGGCAGGACAAAGATTATCTGGAAGAACGATGAATAGGGACTATGAACGAATGATGAACGATGAATAGGAACTATGAACGACGATGAACGATCGAATGATCGAATGAATAAACGATCGGAATTTCGGCAGCATAACGGTAGGAAAAAGATTATTTGGACGAACGAATGGACGAACGATCGAACGAACGGACGAATGGACGAACAAACCATGAACGATCGGACGAACGAACGAAGAAACTAAGAACAGGGGACGAACGATCGAAGAACGACCGAACGATCCTTGTGCTAGTGTGTGCTTGTGTGGAACATGGAGTGGGTGTGTGGGGGGGGGAAGAGAGTTGCCATGAAATGGCTTGGGGTGGGATGAGAGGAGGCCCTTGCCCCTCTATTTATAGCCATGGTGGGGGGATTAGGGGGAGGGATGAGAGGATTAGTGGGAGGATGAGAGGATTAGTGGGAGATTAGCATGTATTTGTCTTGTATAAGTGAGATTAGCTTGTAGAGCTCACCGTATGACACTGAAGGCATACGTATACGTATGAGCATGAAGAAAGTTATGAAGAAAATATTTATAGGGACTTGAAAAATGATTCTGAAGGTATTTCTCAAGAGGAAAATACTTGGAGATATATCGGTGGAATATCTGGGCAATATTTCTGGAAAGAATTTGAGGGGGATTACTGGGGAAATATCTGGGCAGTATTTCTGGAAAGAATTTGAGGGGGGTCACTGAGGAAATATTTGTAGGATATTTTGAGGAGGATTTTGGAGAAAATTTAGACCACTATAATTTATTTGTTGATATCAACTTGCAAACAAACATTTTGAAACGAAATTTGAAATTCATTTTGAATTTAGAGCGAGTTTGAGAAAATTCCAAGATTTGAATTTTTGGGATGCTACAAATCTACCCCACTTAAAAGGAATCTCGTCCTCGAGATTCGGCTTAGAAGGGTTATGGGTATAGCTTTACTTCAGCTACATATCTTCACTTTGCAGACTCTTCGAGGAGATAGAGCTTCAACGAAATCTGGCCTTTGAGAGGCATCTGGTTGCTGATTGCAAACGTTGATTCTGGCTACTCAAAGAATCATCTTCAGGCTTCTAGGTTTCGCTTGGCAGCTATCTTATTAAAGAAGCATCGATGCCGACACGCAAACCTTCCTCTTGCGAACTTCCACATGGATTTCTTCTTTGATTAGTCTTCTGGTGCTTCATCAAAAAAACTTGGGTGACCACTTCTCATCCAGAAACTTATATGCTTCGATGATCTGGTCCTCCACAAGCTTGCTACAGGCCTTCTTCTTTTTCTCCATAGCAGGAACCTTACTGGAACACTATCCCACTTAAAAAGAATGAGGGTAGAACTCTTGAATCTTGGATTTGAACTCCTTGAAGTACCTCATAACAAGGGTGTTATGGGGCCTTCTTCTGCTGTTGCTGCCTGAGCAGCCTGCGGAGAAATGACTGACATAGGGTTGATTCTGGGACAACCTTCTTCTCATCTTCTCTTCACTATCTTCTTTTCACTGACCCTTTCTTTCTCTTTGCTCTTCCCACTTGAGGATTCTATCAAAGAGTATTACCATCATACAGAGGAGGAAACCAAAGACTATGAACCATGTACAACAGTCTTCAACCCAAGAATCACCAAGCATTGTGATCTTAGGGGCGAGGGAGTGGAAAATGGAGTTGCTTGCTATTTGGCAGGGGGGTTTATCTAGAGTGTGCTTTGCTTTGAGCGAGATGGGAGTTAAGGGAGCTGGTGGGGGGATTTTATAGGCGAGCGATATGCAAGGGTGTGGAGTGGTGGTGATGGAGCAGGTGACACAAGGCAGCAGGTGCGACAAGGGGAAGGGGGCCTGTTGTCGGCGACGATGGCGGTGGGTGCGCTGCAAAGGGGGTGTGGGGCGGTGGTAGTGCGCATGGAGGCAGGCACGCGTGCGAGGGGCACAGGTGAGTGGTGGGGTCGATGACCCTGATGTTTGTGGTCTCTGGTTCCAAGAATCTTTGCCTCTCTGTATGGTAATAACTCCTTTTGTCCTCTTTTCCTGTTTACTTTGACTCAGGGGCAGTGCTTTGATTCTCACGGTCGGTCCTTTTGACTGAGCGGCTGGACTGGTTTCTTCTGTAGCTTATTCCAGGCTTCAAGGGTAAGCTTCCCGGTATCTTCTTGGGTAAGGCACTTTTCTCTTGAGATGGGTTAAGATGAGAATGGAAGCATAAGGTAAGGATTAGCTCTAATTTGTGATCTATGTTTTTAGAGAAAACCTTTCTTAAAAAGAAAGAAACACACAAGCTCAGCAATGATAAGCACAAACAAATCAAATGTTTTGAATAAGGGAAGGATAAAGTTTTTTTTTCAAAGCACGTACTACTAAGATTCGGGGGCTAAGCATAACTACTGTTGCTTGGCTTCTGAATTGAGAACTATGCTAAATGCAACTTATGAGCACTAACGTTAAAGAATCACATATGCACTCAAAAGAGAAGAAAACATCAAGCGAAATTCATTTTGAAATGCCCTAGGGGGCCACACAAATAGAGTTTTTCAAGGCACGGGACTACACGATTACCTCTCATACATGCAGGGCTCTAGCCAAAGTGAAGAAAAACTTCACTACCCAATGCATGCAGAGGACTGGGCATAACTAACTCAGATCTGGCAGCTTCTCTTCTGGCAAGGCTGACGCACAACTTCAATCTGAGATATCTCCTGGATGGGTTAAGAGGGAGCTGATGTTGATGACTTCTTCTGGCAGCGACTGAGATGGCAGGACAGGGTTGAACTCTTCTTCAAGCGGGACTGGCTCTTGTAGCTCATTAGAGGGCGACGGTGCTGGCGGGGTGCTTGCAGCTTCTTCCTTGACCTCAAGGGACGGTGCTGGAATCTTCTTCATGGTGAGGGGCTCAAACAACTCTGGTGAGGGATCTTGGGAGGATTCAGGGTGCTCTTGCTTATCCATAGCCTTAGGGGAGACTGGAATTCCTTCCAAGACTATGGCTCCTTCCGGGAGTTCCCAAGCCTTCTTTTCTCCTCTGGTAGAGACCGGGTGACCTTCAAGAATCTGGGGGTCTTCTACTCTCCTGGGTTGAACTGGGTTGGATGAAGCGGGCTCTTGGATCCGTAGGGCGCTACGTTGGTTATGGGTTACCAAGTAGGCCTCCATCAACTTCTGGGCGTGCTCATCCTTGGCTTGCTTCAGGGCTTCAACAGCAATGGCTTCACGACTTTCCAAGGCAGCTACACGGGCTTGAGCTGTGGTGAGATCCACATGGAGCTTACGGTTGCGCTTCTCTGCATCTTCTGCTCGGGCAATCATCTAACGGTGGTGTCGAGCCAAGAAATCATATTGTGCATCAAGGGTGAGCAGGTATGCAGTGAGGTACACGACTGTGGGGTCGTCCTCAAGCAGTTGCTGCTCCTCCAATGCACGCATCCTGGCCATCCAAACTGGACGGTCTCTCTGAAAGGGCGGAAAGAATCTGAGCGGGGTGTCGGCCACTTCTTCTTCATAGATCTGACACAGGGCCCTCAATGCCTTGCGAGCGACGACTTGGCAGGTGTCTTTGAATCTGTGCCCTGCAGCAGTGACACTCCATTCCACATGGTGCGGACTGGATCCAATGTATACAGTCACGACACACTTCTCTGTGCCATGCTCGACGAATTCACGACCATCATACTCTGGCTGGCTCCTGATTCCGAGGCGAACTGTGCATGCTCTCAGCAACTTGGGGAAACCATCTTCATTCTGGCAAAAGCTGGTTTGGCAACGAACCTCCATCTGACTTCTGAGAGAAGGAAAGGGGGAAAACATTTTTGAAATGAAGGGATGAGAGCAAGAATTTTTTTAAGAAAATAATTTGGACTCAAAAACTTTTGGGTCAGGCTAAGGGTTACATCCTGCGGCCAACCTAACAGCTCTGATACCACCTGAAGCGTCCCCATTCCTCTGGGACTCAAATGTGATACAATTACTAGTCCAAGGAGGCTAGTAAACACATTTATACATCAGATGATACCAAATCTGCTTAAACGAGACAAACCTATAAAGGTGGCGATCAACTTTAAGAGTTGGTCCACAACTCGGGACATATCATCAGAGTGGGGCTGAAGCAGCCCGATATACGCAGCGAAGCAAATCAGCGGTCCAACAGCCACAGGCAAGGTTGGGAACAGTCGTAACTCTTACCCGATCTCCTTTTTCTGAAAAACAACAAATAAGCAAGGGTGAGTACAAACGTACTCAGCAGCCCACCTTCACCCGCGGAATGGGGAAATCAGATATAATGCATGGAATATGTAGAGCTCAGAATATTTTGCAGAAACAACAATATTTTATGCAGGGTTGTTTTGAAAAACATTTTGTACTTTTGCAAAGCGCATCATCTCCAAAAGGAGCAGGAAGTTTTTCAGTATTATAACAAAATCCCCTGGACTAAACCATCCATGTATCTTAGCAGTTTCCCACTGGTTTTCATTTCCAAAAACAGCTACTGGACTTCCCGTCCACCATAGCTCACGGTTCAACAGCCAGACCTTTTAAAAACCACTTTTCAAAAGCATCTCTTTTTTTGAAAAACAAAACATTAATTGTCATACCATACCAGACTCGTCCATTACTGTGGACACAGACTATTCGAATAGGTTTAAACTTTGCGCAGAGGTGTACACTTTACCCACTAGTTCGGCTCTGCGATCCCATGGCCAATGAGACCCGAATCCGACTCTCTTTCTTTCCCCGCACGTCCTAACCTTAATGGTTATCCGGAAGGAATCAGGCCACCACCATGTCCAAACCGGACAAAACTTTCCCCCTCCTTATCCTCCCGGTGCTCCCCAACCTTCATAACCCTGGGGTTGGACCGTACGAGTTCAGATTGAGTGACTGCCCACACAGTCTCGAGTGGTTGTACTTATCTGTCGGCGTTCCGAGACCGGGGGGTCCCCGAGCCGACGAGTGAGAGTGCCGCGTGCCCCAGCCCAGATGGGTCGAGCGCGTGGAGCGAGCGCGAAGGGGGGAACAGAGAGGGAGAGAGAGAGTCGGTGGCCGGAGCCGGGTCGTGAGGGAGTCGGAGAAATTCCCGCGGCCTTCGTGTTCGTCCCGCGCCCAGGTCGGGTGCGCTTGCAGTAGGGGGTTACAAGCGTCCGCACGAGGTGAAGGGAGAGAGCGGCCCCGAGAGAGCGCCTGCCTCTGCCTTTCGTCCCCGTGAGGCCAACCTTCTCTAAGAAGGCCCTGGCCCTTCCTTTTATAGTCGTAAGGAGAGGGTCCAGGTGTACAAGACGGGGGTGTAGCAAGGTGCTACGTGTCTAGCGAGGGAGAGCTAGCGCCCTATGTACATGCCCAGGTGGCAGCCGGAGAGATCGTGGCACCCTGTTGGTGTGGCGTCGTGGCTGTTGGAGGAGTAACGGAGCCGGACGGGGGGACAGCTGTCGGGGTGGCTGGGTCCTTGCTGACGTTCTCCTGCTTTCGTAAGGGAGCTGGGAGCCGCCGTCGTCATGATCTAGCGGGGCGCTATCATGGCCTATCTGGCATAGCTGGCCAGATGGGACGCCGGTCTTGTTCTCTGCGACCCAAGTCGGCTCAGGGCAGGGTGATGATGACGCTTCCTGTTGACGTGGCGGTCTCGTGTCCCAGGTCGGGCGTCGTGGAGGCTCCTCCGAGGCCGAGGCCGAGTCCGTCCTGCAAGACAGAGACAGAGTCCGAACCCTGGGTCGGGCGAGGCGGAGATTACTCGGCAGAGGCCGAGGCGGAGTCCGAGCCCTGGGTCGGGCGAGGCGGAGGTCGCCGTCTTCCGAGGCCTTAGCCCGAGTCCGAGCCCTGGGTCGGGCGGAGCGGAGTTCGCCGTCTTCCGAGGCCTTAGCCTGAGTCCGAGCCCTGGGTCGGGCGGAGTCTCCTATGGCACCTCTGGCGAAGTCTGGTCGCCCGTTGGTCTTACCTTTTGCGTTAAACGCCCCGGCGACTCGGTCGGTTGGTGCGGTGATTTAGTCAGGGTTTCTCCTTATCGGAGGCGGGGCCTAGGGCGAGCCGGAGATGCGTCTGCCGTGAAAGAGGAGACCTCAGGCAAGACGGAGTCATCTTAGGGTCGGTTGCCCTCGCCCGAGGCTAGGCTCGGGCGTGGCGTGGTCAAGTCACTCGTATGGACTGATCCCTGACTTAATCAAACCCATCAGGCCTTTGCAGCTTTATGCTGATGGGGGTTACCAGCTGAGAATTAGGCGTCTTGAGGGTACCCCTAATTATGGTCCCCGACAGTAGCCCCCGAGCCTCGAAGAGAGTGTTAACACTCGCTTGGAGGCTTGCATCGCACTTTTTTGCAAGGGGACCAGCCTTTCTCGGAGGTACTTTGTTCCGGTGGGTGCGCGCGAGCGCACCCGCCGGGTGTAGCCCCCGAGGCCTCGGAGGAGTGGTTTCACTCCTTCGAGGTCTTAATGCCTTGCGCAATGCTTTGGCTGGTCTGGCGGTTCCCTCATGCGAGCAGGGCGTAACCCAGGTGCGCTGTCGGGGCCCAAGTTCTCGGGCTGGTATGTTGACGCTGTCAACGGTTCGGCCGGAGCCGGGTTTGCGAGAGCAGCCCCCGAGCCCTCGCACGGAGCGAGAGGACGATCAGGGACAGACTCGACTTTTTATATACGCCCCTACGTCGCCTTTCCGCAAGGAGGAGGGGGGGAGTGCGCCATGTTACCCTCGATGGGCACCGAACATGGTGTCTCCGGTGAGCTGCAATCGGGTAATCCGAGTGGACGTCCGTGCCCCGTTCGTTAGGGGTCGGCTAGGGGCCCGGAGGCACGCCCAAAAGTACCTGCGGGTGATCTGCCGGACCCGGTCCCCTAGCGACGGGGTCCGAGGGCTCGTTGCCTCCCTCCGATGGGATTCCGTTACAGAGTCGTTCCCGCTGGTCTCGGAAATGTCCTAGGGTACCTCGGGAGCGCAGCCCGAGCCTTGGTTATGTATCGAACGTACCCCTGGTCATCCCTCGCTCGGTGTCTGAGGCGACTGTGAACCCTTCGACAGGCCAGCCTTCGAACCCCTGATCAGTAGGGGGCACGGAGCCCGAGTAGCCTGAGGCGGTCGTGGAACCTTTCGGGGGCCGACCTTCGAACCCCTGACCAGTAGTGGGTGTCGGGCCCACGTGATCTGAGGCGGCTGTTGAACCCTTCGGGGGGGCAGCCTTCGAACCCCTGATCAGTAGGGAGGCTCGGAGCCTAGTTCCTTCACGGGGAAGGATCCCTTCGGGGTTATCCCCCTTCTCGTTCCCTGTTGCAAGAGATAGAGAAAGAAGGAAAAGGGAAAAAGGATTCGAAATTGAACTTCGTGGCGTACCTTTTTCGGCGTGGCCGTCTTGGCGGAGGCGAAGCGTCGCCAGCTGCCCCTGCCAGAAACGTCACCTATTTCGCCGCGGAGTTAATGCGCCGGGGTAGGCGGTCGGCGAAGCTGCCGTTGCGCGTGCGCGAGCCGTTCGAGGTACGAGTCACGGGCGCGTCGTCTTCACGCCGTGAGAGGGGGTTCTCTTGCTGCCTCCGGATGGGACGTGAGCCTGGCCGATGGCGTGACCGCTGCCCTCGCGCGCCTGCCACCATCATTACTGCCGGCCCATTTTTGACCGCGTTTGACCGCTGCGCCAGGCTGGCGCCGCTGGGTCGCAGGCTGGGCGGCCTCGAGTCGCGGTATCGGTTCCGCAATCGAGGAGGTGCGGTGGTGGAGCGAGAGGCGCGGCGGTTCGCATGCAGCGCCCGGCGCGCCAGTTGAACGACGCGTGGGCTTGAGCCGTCGCGCTGGCCTGTCAGGAGTCGGAGAGGCGCGTCCACTTGGCGCGGTTGCATGCCGCCTGCATGGCCGCTCGCCCCTTTTGCCCGTTGGCCTGGGCAAAAGTGGAGGGTTACTTGTAACCGCTGGGCGGTTGCGTGCGTCGTGCGCGGCGGTTCGGCTTTCTCTGCTTGGAGCCGGTCTGCGTGACAGGCGGGCCCCAGCCCCCGTGTCGCAGGGGAGGACTTTGGAGGCGTGTTGGAGAAGACTCCGCCCGCGACGGTTGAGGGCGCAAGCAGGGGGAGCTGCCTTTAAAAGGAGGGCGACCCTCTTTGTGAGGTGACCATGTCTCCTACCTCCCTTATGCATTGCGTCTTTCCATCTTCCGAGCCCCCGGATGGGGGGAAACCGCCGTCTTTTCGCTCCATCGTCGGAGGGACGCAACTCCGTGGGAGTTGGTACCTTTCAGCCATCGTTCGGCTTCAAGGATTTTCATCAGGCAGCCCGGCTGCACCCCTCTACCGGTGGTCACCCAAGAGGGCGACCTCTGGCTTGATGGTGGGGGAAAGCGAGCCGGGCTGCGGTCTCTGCCCCTCCCTCGGCCTCAAGGATTTTCATCACCAGGCCAAGAGGGAGGACGAGGCGAGCCAGGGAGCTGTCTCCGTGTGGGTCGGTTGCCCTCTTCTTCCCCGTGTTCCTGGGGTGAGAACGGCATCCTCCAGCATCACGGAGACTTCCTCTAGCCATGCCGGAAGTGGGGGGTCCCGAGGCGTCGGCGGACGGAACTGGCTTCTCTACTGATGAGATTGCCAACTCCGTCAGCAGCCCTGGGTCTCCGTCTCCCGGCCTGAATGGCTGGCTCTCGTCCTCGGGGGGTGAGAGTCTTTCCGCTGCCCCGCAGGCCCGCCCCTATCGAGTGGGGTTGTTCGTACCTGCGGGGGGGGGGGGGAACCGGAGTTCCGTTTGTAATGGCACTTCGGGTGCCGGGTTTTTTGTTCATTTTCGGCTTTCGGGGCCTGAACATGCATGTAACTCCGGCACAGAGCCGTGTTTTTTCCTCATTTCTGAGCAATAAGACTTGCCTGTCGATTGTCTGAATCGCTTCACCAAGCATGAGTCGTCCCGTGTCCAGGTGACGAGTGAGGTATCCGTATCCCGGAGGCGTAGGAATCCCTCGGCTCGGTCAGACCTGTTGTCCGAGGCTCCTCTAGCTTAGTTAAAGAGACCCCTTGGCCGCTCTTCGACGAGCCGAGGCCAGGGGTAGCGATATCAGCACAAGCAGAGGCGTTGTTAGCTCGGAAATGGAACCTGGTCGGCCGGAGCCTAGCCGAGTTGTCTGTCGGCAGGATCGACGTCGGAGCTGATGAGCCGAGGCCTCGGACCGAGCTGGCGCCCTCGGAAGGTGGTCGGCCGAGGCCCCGGAGGTGGCCGGCCGAGCCGTCCGCTCGGGCCGGGTTCTCGGGGAAGTCTCTGGCAGAGATTGCTCGAGCGCGGTGACGACGTCGTCCTTCGGAGCGGAGGCCCTCGGACCGCGTCGCCGCCCGAGGCTAGGTCGGGCCTTGCCGAAGGTGCTGCTGATGCCGAGGGTGTCGTCGCCCTCTTCCAGCGTCAAGATCCGCGCCTGCAGGGTCAGATCGTCTTGTAGCGTGGGCCTTGTGCGGCCGTTGAGGCCAGAACACACACCCTTGTCGCGTTATAAAGCTGTGTCTCTTTTCCTCTTGTTTCGAGTATCTGGACTTTTTGTCGGAAGCAGGGATGTTAGTGCGAGCAAGAGTTGCTTCTCGCGGGAGGTGATGAGTGAGGTATCCGTATCCCGGAGGCGTGGGAGTCCCTCGGCACGGTCGGCCTCGCCGCTTACGCGTACTTTTACCCATCCATGAGGCCCTGTCACCGACTCGGTCGAGAAGGCTCGAAGAACCTGCTTCAACAGAAGAGCTTCCGTACGTAAAGACTCATTCGATCCGCGGAGTCACTTTATCCGAGCGCGGGTTACTTATCGCAGAAGGTGATGAGTGAGGTATCCGTATCCCGGAGGCGTAGGAGTCCCTCGGCTCGGTCAGCCTTGACTGCTTACGTGTACCCCGTCGTTTCCAGGACCCACTTTCCGAAGTAGTCAAAAAGCACGAAAGATGTTCTGGCGAAAGAGGTTTTTTGTTCGAGGAAAATTTTGACGCAGAGGGGGTTAACCCCCTTTTAGCCCCCGAGGGAGGGTCGGGCTTTGCCGAGGCGAGGCCGACCCTTCCTTGTTGACTAAACTTTGCGTGGGTGCGAGGTATATGAACAACTTGGAAACATGTTAAGGATAGAAGCGACGTAGCTGTTGGATGTTCCAAGCGTTGCCGTAGACCTCGCCTTGACTGTTGGCCAGCTTGTACGTTCCGGGCTTCAGAACTTTGGCGATGATGAACGGCCCCTCCCAGGGGGGCGTTAGCTTGTGCCTCCCTCGGGCGTCTTGCCGCAGCCGAAGCACCAGATCGCCCACCTGGAGATCTCGGGGTCGGACCCCTCGGGCGTGGTAGCGTCGCAGGGACTGCTGATACCGTGCCGAGTGTAGTAAGGCCCTGTCCCGAGCCTCGTCCAGCTGGTCCAGCGAGTCTTCTCGGCTGGCTTGGTTGCTTTCTTTGTTGTAGGCCCTCGTCCTCGGGGAGCCGTATTCCAGGTCCGTGGGCAGGATTGCCTCGGCCCCGTAGACCAGGAAGAACGGCGTGAAACCCGTGGCTCGGCTTGGAGTCGTCCTCAGGCTCCAGACCACCGAGGGGAGTTCCTTCATCCATCGCTTGCCGAACTTGTTGAGGTCGTTGTAGATCCGAGGCTTGAGCCCTTGTAGAATCATGCCATTGGCACGTTCCACTTGCCCATTCGACATGGGGTGAGCTACGGCGGCCCAGTCCACCCGGATGTTGTGATCCTCGCAAAAATCCAAGAATTTTTTGCCAGTGAACTGGGTGCCATTGTCGGTGATGATGGAGTTCGGGACCCCGAAGCGATGGATGATGTTGGTGAAGAACGCCACCGCCTGCTCGGACCTGATGCTGTTTAGGGGTCGGACCTCGATCCACTTGGAGAATTTGTCGATGGCGACCAGCAGGTGCGTGTAGCCCCCGGGCGCCTTCTGCAGTGGGCCGACGAGGTCCAGACCCCACACAGCGAAGGGCCAGGTGATGGGTATCGTCTGCAGAGCCTGAGCGGGCAGGTGGGTCTGCTTCGCATAGAATTGGCACCCTTCGCAGGCGCGGACAATCCTAGTGGCGTCAGCCACCGTCGTTGGCCAGTAGAAGCCTTGGCGGAAAGCGTTCCCAACGAGGGTTCGAGGTGCTGCATGATGACCGCAAGCCCCCGAGTGTATTTCCTGCAGGAGGTCCTGACCCTCGGCGATGGAGATGCATCGCTGGAGGATGCCCGAGGGGCTGCGGTGGTAGAGCTCCTTCTCATCGCCCAGCAGGACGAACGATTTTGCTCGTCGCGCTACCCGCCGAGCCTCGGCTCGGTCGAGGGGCAGTTCTCCTCGGCGGAGATACTGCAGGTACGGGGTTTTCCAGTCTTGATCTGGCGCGACCCCGTTCTGCTCCTCCTCGATGTGCAGCGCTTCGCCCTTGGGCTCCGAGGGTTCCTCGGGTTGAACCGAGGATGGCTCGGGCCGGGCCGAGGTTACCTCGGACGAGGCCGAGGGTGCCTCGGGCTCGGTCGCATCGCCTATCTTGACGGAGGGTTGGTGCAGATCCCGGGAGAAGACGTCCGGGGGAACCGTCGTCCGCCCCGAGGCTATCTTCGCCAACTCGTCCGCAGTCTCGTTGTAGCGCCGGGCGATGTGGTTAAGTTCGAGCCCGTAGAACTTGTCTTCCAGGCGTCGAACCTCTTCACAGTAGGCCTCCATCTTCGGGTCGCGGCAGTGGGAGTTCTTCATGACTTGGTCGATGACGAGCTGCGAGTCGCCGCGCGCGTCGAGGCATCGGACCCCTAGTTCGATGGCGATTCGCAACCCGTTGATCAGAGCCTCGTACTCAGCCACATTGTTGGACGCCGGGAAATGGAGGCGGAGCACATAGCGCAGGTGTTTTCCGAGGGGCGAGACGAAAAGCAGGCCCGCGCCAGCTCCCGTCTTCATCAGCGACCCGTCGAAAAACATGGTCCAGAGCTCTGGCTGGATCGGAGCCGTTGGCAACTGGGTATCGACCCATTCGGCTACGAAATCCGCCAGTACCTGGGACTTGATGGCCTTCCGAGGGGCGAACGAGATCGCCTCGCCCATGATTTCCACCGCCCACTTCGCGATCCGTCCCGAGGCTTCTCGGCACTGGATGATCTCCCCCAGGGGGAAGGATGACACCACAGTCACCTGATGGGACTCAATGTAATGTCGCAGCCTTCGCCTCGTCAGGATCACAGCGTATAGCAGCTTCTGGACTTGTGGGTAGCGGATCTTGGCCTCGGACAGCACTTCGCTGACGAAGTAAACTGGCCTCTGAACGGGCGAAGCATGCCCCTCTTCCTGCCTTTCGACCACGATCGCGGCGCTGACCACCTGAGTGGTTGCGGCGACGTAGACCAGGAGGGTTTCTCCATCCGCTAGGGGTACCAAGATGGGCGCCTGGGTGAGGAGCACCTTCAGGTTCCCGAGGGCTTCCTCGGCCTCGGGAGTCCAAGTGAAGCACTCGGCCTTTCTTAAGAGGCGGTACAGGGGCAGGCCTCTTTCGCCGAGGCGCGAGATGAAACGGCTCAAGGCCGCGAGGCATCCCATGACCCTCTGTACGCCTTTTAAGTCTTTGATGGGCCCCATGTTTGTGATCGCTGCGATCTTCTCCGGGTTGGCTTCGATGCCCCGCTCGGAGACGATGAACCCCAAGAGCATGCCTCGGGGCACCCCGAAGACGCACTTCTCGGGATTGAGCTTGACGCCCTTCGCCTTGAGACACCGGAATGTCAGTTCGAGGTCGGAGAGAAGGTCGGAGGCTTTCCTCGTCTTGACTACGATGTCATCGACGTAGGCCTCGACCGTGCGACCAATGTGTTCGCCGAACACATGGTTCATGCACCGCTGGTACGTTGCACCCGCGTTCCTCAAACCGAACGGCATTGTGATGTAACAATACATGCCGAAGGGCGTGATGAAAGAAGTCGCGAGCTGGTCGGACTCTTTCATCTTGATTTGGTGATACCCTGAGTAAGCATCGAGGAAGGACAGGGTTTCGCACCCTGCAGTGGAGTCCACGATCTGATCGATGCGAGGTAGAGGGTAGGGGACCTTCGGACATGCTTTGTTGAGACCAGTGTAGTCTACACACATCCGCCACTTTCCCCCTTTTTTCCTCACAAGCACAGGGTTGGCAAGCCATTCGGGATGGAATACCTCTTTAATAAACCCTGCTGCCATCAGCTTGTGGACCTCCTCGCCTATCACTCTGCGCCTTTCCTCGTCGAATCGGCGCAGAGGTTGTCTGACCGGTCGGGCCCCGGGCCGAATATCCAGCGAGTGCTCGGCGACTTCCCTCGGTATGCCGGGCATGTCCGAGGGACTCCACGCGAAAACGTCAGCGTTTGCGCGGAGAAAGTCGACGAGCACTGCTTCCTATTCGGGGTCGAGCCCGGAACCGATCCGGATCTGCTTGGAGGTGTCGCCACTGGGGTCGAGAGGGACGGCCTTAACCGTCTCCGCTGGCTCGAAGTTGCCGGCATGCCGCTTTACGTCCGGCACCTCTCGGGAGAGGCTTTCCAGGTCGGCAATGAGGGCCTCGGACTCGGCGAGGGCCTCGGCGTACTCCACGCACTCCACATCGCATTCGAAGGCGTGTTTGTACGTGGGGCCGACGGTGATGACCCCGTTGGGGCCCGGCATCTTGAGCTTTAGGTAGGTGTAGTTGGGGATGGCCATGAACTTCGCGTAGCATGGCCTTCCCAACACTGCGTGGTAGGTTCCTCGGAACCCGACCACCTCGAACGTCAATGTCTCCCTTCGGAAGTTGGAGGGTGTTCCGAAGCAGACAGGGAGGTCGAGCTGTCCGAGGGGCTGGACGCGCCCCCCGGGAATGATCCCGTGGAAGGGCGCGGCGCCTGCTCGGACAGATGACAGGTCGACGCGCAGGAGCCGGAGGGTCTCGGCGTAGATGATGTTGAGGCAGCTGCCTCCATCCATCAGGACCTTGGTGAGCCTGACGTCGCCGATGACGGGATCGACGACGAGCGGGTACTTCCCCGGGCTCGGCACGTGGTCGGGGTGGTCGTCTCGGTCGAAGGTGATGGGCTTGTCGGACCAGTCTAGATAGACTGGCGCCGCCACCTTCACTGAGCAGACCTCCCGACGCTCTTGCTTACGATGCCGAGCCGAGGCGTTTGCCGCATGCCCTCCGTAGATCATGAAGCAATCGCGGACCTCTGGGAACTCTCCTGCTTGGCGATCCTCCCTTTTGTCGTCGTCGTGAGCCCTGCCACCCTCTGCGGGTGGCCCGGCCCGATGGAAGTGACGCCGAAGCATGACGCACTCTTCGAGAGTATGCTTGACGGGCCCCTGATGGTAGGGGCACGTCTCCTTGAGTGCCTTGTCAAAGAGGTTTGCACCTTCGGGGGGCTTCCGAGGGTTCTTGCGCTCGGCGGCGGCGACAAGGTCTGCATCGGGAACGTCGCGTTTCGCTTGCGACTTCCTCCTGCCTCTCTTCTTGGCGCCGCGCGGAGTAGACGCCTCGGGAGCATCTTCCGACGGGCGGTCCTGGGGCTGCTTGTCCTTTCGGAAGATGGCCTCCACCGCCTCCTGGCCGGAGGCGAACTTGGTGGCGATGTCCATCAGCTCGCTTGCCCTGGTGGGGGTCTTGCGACCCAGCTTGCTCACCAGGTCGCGGCAGGTGGTGCCGGCGAGGAACGCGCCGATGACATCGGAGTCGGTGATGTTGGGCAGCTCGGTGCGCTGCTTCGAGAACCGCCGGATGTAGTCCCGAAGGGACTCTCCCGGCAGTTGCCGACAGCTACGGAGGTCCCAGGAATTCCCGGGGCGCACGTACGTGCCCTGGAAGTTCCCGGCGAAAGCCTGGACCAGATCCTCCCAGTTGGAAATCTGCCCCGGGGGCAGGTGCTCCAACCAGGCACGAGCGGTGTCGGAGAGAAACAGGGGGAGGTTTCGGATGATGAGGTTGTCATCGTCCGTCCCACCCAGCTGACAGGCCAGGCGGTAGTCCGCAAGCCACAATTCCGGTCTCGTTTCCCCCGAGTACTTCGTGATAGTAGTCGGGGGTCGGAATCGGGGCGGAAACGGCGCCCGCCGAATGGCTCGGCTAAAGACCTGCGGGCCGGGTGGTTCGGGCGAGGGACTCCGATCCTCCCCGCTGTCGTAACGTCCCCCACGCCTGGGGTGGTAGCCTCGGCGCACCCTTTCGTCGAGGCGTGCCCGACGGTCGCGATGAGGGTGCTCGACGCCGAGGTGGCCCGGGGCCGCAGGCGCGGTGGTGCGCGTGCGCCCGGTGAAGGCCGAGGCTTCCCGCGTGAGTCGGGAAGTCGCGGCACGAGGTTCCGAGGGGTATCCCTGCCTGCAGGAGGCAGAGCTCTCGGCCCGCCGGGCCGCAGCGCCTTCCAGGAGATGCTTGAGTTCTCCCTGGATTCGCCGACCCTCGGTGGTTGATGACTCCGGCATCGCGCGGAGGAGCATTGCTGCAGCGACCAGGTCCTGGCCAGTCCCGCCGGATGCGGGTGGCGGTTTGTCCCTGGCATCGTTGGCGATGCGGTGCTGGAGACCTTGGGGCAGGTGACGTATTCCTCCGGCCGGGGGTTGGCTCGCCCATGCCTGCCCGATGTTCTGGCGGATTGCCTCGAGCGCTCCTGCTCCTTCATCGAACCCGGCCTGCGCCCCGCGGACTTGCTCGAGCTGTGGGTCGTGACCCCCCGCCGGAACGGGGACCACAGCTAGCTCCCGCGGGATGTCGGCGCGAGGCGCTGGCCTAGGGGGATCACCATCCTCCGGCATGCCGAGACAGCCGCCTCCGGAGGGATCCCCTAGCTCGATGTGGAAACATTCGCGACTCGGGCCGCAGTCCTTGTCGCCAAGGCTGCGGCTGCCGTCGGAACAGTCGGAGAGGCAGTAGTCACATGCGGTCATGAAGTCCCGCATGGCACTAGGGTTGCCAGATCCGGAGAAATCCCAGCAGATGCTGGGGTCGTCATCTTCCTCGGACCCAGAGGGTCCGTAGGTCGAGACGCCCGTCAATCGGTCCCAAGGCGACCACACACGAAACCCCAGAGAGGTTGCACTCGCCTCAATGTGAGCGCCCGCCAAAGCGAGGTCGCCAGGCGGGCTGAGGCCGAGTCGAAATAACGAAAGATGGGGAGCAGTCGGTACCTTTTCGTCGACGAGGAGCGATGAAGTCGTGTCGGGGGCTGACCGCGCCGTCATCTTGGGTACGAGGGCGACGTCCTGCAGGCCCTCCGTGAGCGTGCTGGCGTCGTCCACTTGCTCGGGGTCGACGTGTTGCGGGGGGATGGCGCTCGCGTTTGCCTCGAACGCGAGGGCGACGCTTGGCGTGTCCTCCGCTGGGGCGCCGGGGATGTCGACTTGCTCGACAGCCGTCGGAGCGCGGCCTCCCGCTCGGTCCCGGTTGCCCCGCCTCCTCCTCCTCCGATGGCGAGGGAGAGGATGGGGCGAGCTCGAACGTTGTCCTTCCCCAACGCGGGAAAGACGTCGTTGATTCCGCCGCCGGCGGGCGGGCTGTCCGCCACCAATGTCGTCGTCGCGCGGCGGTGGAAGGAGTATCATGTCGTAGTCGCCATCGAGGGACATGAACTCGAGGTTCCCGAAACGGAGCACCGTCCCGGGTTGAAGAGGTTGTTGGAGACTGCCCATCTGGAGCTTGACGGGAAATCGAACGTCAACACGCAGCGTGCCCCTACCTGGCGCGCCAACTGTCGGCGTTCCGAGACCGGGGGGTCCCCGAGCCGACGAGTGAGAGTGCCGCGTGCCCCAGCCCAGATGGGTCGAGCGCGTGGAGCGAGCGCGAAGGGGGGAACAGAGAGGGAGAGAGAGAGTCGGTGGCCGGAGCCGGGTCGTGAGGGAGTCGGAGAAATTCCCGCGGCCTTCGTGTTCGTCCCGCGCCCAGGTCGGGTGCGCTTGCAGTAGGGGGTTACAAGCGTCCGCACGAGGTGAAGGGAGAGAGCGGCCCCGAGAGAGCGCCTGCCTCTGCCTTTCGTCCCCGTGAGGCCAACCTTCTCTAAGAAGGCCCTGGCCCTTCCTTTTATAGTCGTAAGGAGAGGGTCCAGGTGTACAAGACGGGGGTGTAGCAAGGTGCTACGTGTCTAGCGAGGGAGAGCTAGCGCCCTATGTACATGCCCAGGTGGCAGCCGGAGAGATCGTGGCACCCTGTTGGTGTGGCGTCGTGGCTGTTGGAGGAGTAACGGAGCCGGACGGGGGGACAGCTGTCGGGGTGGCTGGGTCCTTGCTGACGTTCTCCTGCTTTCGTAAGGGAGCTGGGAGCCGCCGTCGTCATGATCTAGCGGGGCGCTATCATGGCCTATCTGGCATAGCTGGCCAGATGGGACGCCGGTCTTGTTCTCTGCGACCCAAGTCGGCTCAGGGCAGGGTGATGATGACGCTTCCTGTTGACGTGGCGGTCTCGTGTCCCAGGTCGGGCGTCGTGGAGGCTCCTCTGAGGCCGAGGCCGAGTCCGTCCTGCAAGACAGAGACAGAGTCCGAACCCTGGGTCGGGCGAGGCGGAGATTACTCGGCAGAGGCCGAGGCGGAGTCCGAGCCCTGGGTCGGGCGAGGCGGAGGTCGCCGTCTTCCGAGGCCTTAGCCCGAGTCCGAGCCCTGGGTCGGGCGGAGCGGAGTTCGCCGTCTTCCGAGGCCTTAGCCTGAGTCCGAGCCCTGGGTCGGGCGGAGTCTCCTATGGCACCTCTGGCGAAGTCTGGTCGCCCGTTGGTCTTACCTTTTGCGTTAAACGCCCCGGCGACTCGGTCGGTTGGTGCGGTGATTTAGTCAGGGTTTCTCCTTATCGGAGGCGGGGCCTAGGGCGAGCCGGAGATGCGTCTGCCGTGAAAGAGGAGACCTCAGGCAAGACGGAGTCATCTTAGGGTCGGCTGCCCTCGCCCGAGGCTAGGCTCGGGCGTGGCGTGGTCAAGTCACTCGTATGGACTGATCCCTGACTTAATCAAACCCATCAGGCCTTTGCAGCTTTATGCTGATGGGGGTTACCAGCTGAGAATTAGGCGTCTTGAGGGTACCCCTAATTATGGTCCCCGACATTATCATTAGTACAGGTAGTGAAAGATGACAAACCGGTCCTTAAATGAGGGGACAATCCTTCTGCTCACGCCTAAACCAGCTGAGCCTTCACCTTAGGCCCTCCCCTAAACCAGGGACTCCCTGATCATTACTACTCAAAGGTGATAAGGGTGAAAACCCTTCATCATATACATTTTGAAAAGCATTTTCTTTTGAAAGCTCACACCTTTCCTCAAATCATTTGTAACAAATATATCAGGGATTGATTGTGGCAAGCGGCTCGGTGGCCATAATAACTTGTCTAAAAATCATATCATGCATAAAATAACAGGCTGAGGGTTGTGGTTGAAAAACATAGGTAATTTATGCATCAAAGGGATCCAGTGAGCTTGCCGTGCTTATCCGGCGAAGGGGGAAGGAGAGCTCGCGGAACTGGCTTCTGGCTCCACCGCCTGGTGTAGACTTGCAGATCTGGCCTCCACGAGACGACACGAACGCTCCGATAACTATGCAACATGAACAAGCAAACATACAAACCAGCAAGTATACCAACAAATATTTAGTATAGTGGTCAGAATAGCGATATATGGATGGGTAGAGTCTTGAGTAGAATCTGTGTCATGTGGTGTCGTGATATTATTGGTGGTGGAGCGGAGGTGCTTACCAGGAGGGTGGACTGGAGGCGAAGCGAGACTATGCGTGTAGCCGGCAGAGCGGAGTAACTGAGTGGGTGGGGTGTTTGCCTTGGCTGAGGGTGTTGAGTGTGTGTGGAGAGGGAGAGGGTAGTTGGGTGTATTTATAGCTGGGTGTATGTGGTGTAGCACAGTGACGTTCACTGTTGGTGTGAATAGTGACAAATGAATCGTCTGACTTAGTATGAACAGGAGAGTTATAGGCAGAATATGAGACAAGAGTATTTTGGGAGTTTTCTGGAATATGGACCAGGCTTAAGGGATGACATGGTTGGATAGGGAATAGTTTGATAAGAATTTAGAAACAAGAATTATTGGAATCTGAGTTTGAAAGCCTGGTTCGAAGGAATCTCAAAGTTAAGTGTGCTCAACTTAGAGAAACCTAGGATGGCTGACCAGATGGGAAGTTCCCACTAGAAGGAAAATCACAGTCACCGGAGTCCGTATGACTGGAATATGGGTCTGGCTGGTCTTAGGTGGACTGGACAGCATGATGTATAAGTATTTGAAATTTGGGGTGATCGGCTAATCGATGAATAGTAACGATGAATAGTGACGACGAAAAAGTTACTATAGATATCATCGATGAGTAGTAACGATGATAAATAGTAACGATGATGAATAGTAACGATGGTGAATAGTGTCGGTGAATAGTAACGATGAATAGTAACGGTGGATAGTGATGGTGAATAGTCGTATGAGCGAACTATGAACGAACGATGAACGAACGAACGAACGATCGAATGATCGGACGAACGAACGATCGGAATTTTGGCAGCATAACGGCAAGACAAAGATTATCTGGGAGAACGATGAATAGGGACTATGAACGAACGATGAACGATGAATAGGAACTATGAACGAATGATGAACGATCGAATGATCGAACGAACGAACGATCGAAATTTCGGCAACATAACGGCAGGAAAAAGATTATTTGGATGAACGAACGAACGAACGATCGAATGATCGGACGAACGAACGATCGGAATTTCGGCAGCATAACGGCAGGACAAAGATTATCTGGAAGAACGATGAATAGGGACTATGAACGAACGATGAACGATGAATAGGAACTATGAACGAACGATGAACGATCGAATGATCGAACGAACGAACGATCGGAATTTCGGCAGCATAACGGTAGGAAAAAGATTATTTGGACGAACGAACGGACGAACGATCGAACGATCGGACGAACGATCGAACGATCGGACGAACGGACGAACGAACAAACAAACTAAGAACAGGGGACGAACGATCGAAGAACGACCGAACGATCCTTGTGCTAGTGTGTGCTTGTGTGGAACATGGAGTGGGTGTGTGGGGGGGGGGAAGAGAGTTGCCATGAAATGGCTTGGGGTGGGATGAGAGGAGGCCCTTGCCCCTCTATTTATAGCCATGGTGGGGGGATTAGGGGGAGGGATGAGAGGATTAGTGGGAGGATGAGAGGATTAGTGGGAGATTAGCATGTATTTGTCTTGTATAAGTGAGATTAGCTTGTAGAGCTCACCGTATGACACTGGAGACATACGTATACGTATGAGCATGAAGAAAGTTATGAAGAAAATATTTATAGGGACTTGAAAAATGATTCTGAAGGTATTTCTCAAGAGGAAAATACTTGGAGATATATCGGTGGAATATCTGGGCAATATTTCTGGAAAGAACTTGAGGGGGATTACTGGGGAAATATCTGGGCAGTATTTCTGGAAAGAATTTGAGGGGGTCACTGAGGAAATATTTGTAGGATATTTTGAGGAGGATTTTGGAGAAAATTTAGACCACTATAATTTATTTGTTGATATCAACTTGCAAACAAACATTTTGAAACGAAATTTGAAATTCATTTTGAATTTAGAGCGAGTTTGAGAAAATTCCAAGATTTGAATTTTTGGGATGCTACAAAGCCACTGCCCAGCCCCCGAGGGTACTGCCGGAGATGATCCGGCTCAAGTGGGTAGCGCAAACTATGGCCCAGCCCCCGAGGGTGTTCGAGCGGGGTCTCCCTCTTGTACTTCCATGGATGTTCATGCAGGATCTCCTCCACACTCTGGTTGCATGGTGGTAGCCCAAGCTTTGGGCCAGGGAGTCGCTTTAGAGGCTAGCGTTCCCGCCGACCAAGTTTTGGGCTCTGTTGATGGCACTGAGTTGGTTCCTGCTGATTCATTGCGAGCTGCTTCGGGTGGTGACCCTATGCCAAGTCATCAATTGATCTCTCACGATTTGGGAGTCCCTTCGTTCTTCTCCAACCTCCAGGTATTGTGATATATTCTAGCCTGACTTTTACACCGTACGAACTGTTGTCATTACACTCATCTGTTCTCCATATCAGGCATTGGTGGACGGGATGGCTAGTCAGCTGAGGTTGCAAGGTGCTTCTGTTCCAGAAGGAGCTTCGTCTCTGGCACGTTGGAATCCGGTGTTGCTTCAACATCGTGTCTCTGACTTGGAGGCGACAAATGCTGGTTAGTGCTCTTTTGCTTCTCTTCGTCTACCTTATTGAACTGCTTTACACTTTGACCCTTTTTGCTTGATTGTCTCTCGTTAGATATGGCTCGGCAGATTTCTGTTCTTGAAGAAAAACATTCTCAAGGTCAGGCCGAACTGGTCCGGCGGTGTTCTGATTTTGAGGAAAAGTATTCTCAAAGCCAGACTGAGCTAGCCCAGGTCTCTGCTGCTCTGAGTGACGTTAACACGGTGAACTCTACTCTTCGCGCTCAGCTTGATTCTGAAAAGGTGATTTATGAAACTGTGCCTTGTATTGCTGTGTTCCTATTGCTTGCTTGATGTTTGAAGGAGCTGATTCTTGTTTGTAGGAAGAAAAATGTGCCCTTGTTGCTTCTCGCGACAATCTTGACAGACTATATCGTGATTCTAGCAACTCGTTGACCATACTGGAGAGGAGCCATCGCTTTACCATGGAGGAGTTAGACAACCATCGTTGTAAGCTGCAGGAATCCACGGATGACGTGATCCGTCTCAGGTAGTTGATATCGGCTAAGGATGCTGCTATCAAAGAACTGTGCGCTTCCAAGAAATCCATCGCCCAGGAGCTAGAGACCGTTCAGTTGGCTGCCAAAGTTGCTGAAGAAACTTCCATTACTCTGAGGGCCCAGCGCGACAGAGCCATGGATAAAGCCATTCGCGCGGGGCGAATCTTGATGAGGAGACCCGGCGTGGTTGTTCCCGACGATATAAGGGCTAACGTGAACGCTGCTCCTGATTCCTCAAGTCGCCCTTCTTCGTCGGTTGCTCCTGAGAAAGATATTGCAAAATAGAGAAATATTTGCGTGCTTTGAGTGTGCGGTTATCATGATCGGATATCTGTTAGCGGACATCAGTTCGGCATTTGAATGATATTGCTACTCTCTTATTGTTTTAGAATTCGGCAGTACATAAATTTGCTAGAGTAAAATGCTGTGTGATGATTTTGAAACTTGTTTACGGGATATAGAGGTCACCCCTATATGAGTAATTGTAAGCATGTGAAATCGCCTTAAGTCATTGCTGACTTAAATCGATTGCTTTTGTTAATAGGGCATAGTGGTCATCCCAAGTTAAGTAAGCGTGAGCATGTTGCACCGTCTTAAGTCGTTGCCGACTTAAGCCGATTGCTCTGTTAGCTGGGTATAGTGGTCACCCCGAATTAAGTAAGCGCGAGCATGTTGCACCGTCTTAAGTCGTTGCCGACTTAAGTCGATTGCTCCGTTAGCAGGGCATAGTGGTCACCCCGAGTTAAGTAAGCGCGAGCATGTTGCACCGTCTTAAGTCATTGCCGACTTAAGCTGATTGCTCCATTAGCAGGGCATAGTGGTCACCCCGAGTTAAGTAAGCGCGAGCATGTTGCACCGTCTTAAGTCGTTGCCGACTTAAGCCGATTGCTCCGTTAGCAGGGCATAGTGGTCACCCCGAGTTAAATAAGAATGTCGGTCAATCATGAACGAACTGAGTATTCTTGAAGCCCCTTTTTTATTGCTGACATATTTCCCATTTTACAGAGTACATTATCGTCCTGATAGCTTTTGAAATACAGCTAGGGGTAAAACTTCCTGAGGTGTTCTATATTCCAGGAGTTCCCAATTTCTGTGCCGTCCATTTGAGTGAGACGATATGATCCCGGCCGAGTGACTTCTGCTACTATGAATGGTCCTTCCCATGAGGGTGACAACTTGTATCGTCCCTCCCCCGTTAGAATTCGGCGGAGGACGAGATCTCCCACTGAAAAGGATCGTTGTCGTACGGCCTTGTCGTGATAGCGTCTAAGAGTGTGCGGGTATCATGCTGATTGAATTACTGCATTCAGCCGTTCTTCTTCGAGTACATCAATGTCCTCCAGCCTAGTAGCTTCGGCTTCTGCTATGCTTTCGAAGATCAACCTTGGCGCCCCAAACTTGAGATCAGCGGGTAATACCGCCTCTGACCCATAGGCCATGAAGAAAGGAGTGTTTCCATGCAGAGCTCGGCTAGGTTGGGTTCTTAGGCTCCAAACGACGTAGGGCAATTCCCTTATCCACTTTCCTGCGAACTTTTCGTTCTTATCGAAGACTTTTTTCCTGAGTGCCTCCAATATCATCCTGTTAGCTCGTTCAACCTGCCCGTTGGCTCTGGGTGTGCTACTGAAGCATACTTGATCTGAATGCTTTTTTTTCTCGCAGAAATCGAAGAACTCTGAACTTGTGAAGTTTGATCCTAGGTCAGTTATGATATTGTTTGGTATCCCGAACCTGAATATTATGTCTTGTATGAATTCCACGGCCTTAGCTGAGGTTAAAGAAGCAATGGGTTTGAACTCTATCCATTTAGTGAATTTGTCGATTGCTACCAGTACATGAGTGTATCCTCCTTGAGATTTCTTGAAAGGTCCAATCATATCCAGTCCCCAGCATGCGAAGGGCCAAGTAACTGGTATGGTCTGCAGTTGCTGTGCTGGTAGATGTTGTTGCTTTGACAAGTACTGGCAAGCTTCGCACCTCTGAACTAACTCGGCTGTGTCACTTTTCGTTGTTGGCCAATAGAATCCTGACCTGAAGACCTTCCCGACTAGCGTCTTGGATGCTGCGTGTATTCCACATTGCCCAGCATGGACCTCATCTAGAAGTCGCTTCCCAGTAGATGAGAGAATGCACTTCATGAGGACGCCTGATGCACCCCTTCTGTATAATGTCTCCCCAATGAGTGTGTAGTGAGCTGACTGTCTAGCGATGCGCTCGGCTGCATTTTTGTCATCTGGTTCCTCTTCATTCTTTATATATCTGATGATCGGCCTTCTCCAGTCATCAGAGTCTGACTCTGGTTGATTCACGATATTACACTCTTCTGCCTGATCCATTAAGATGTTTGGTTGTGGTATTTCTTGTACAAAGACTCCAGGTGGGACCTGAATTCGACTGGACCCTAGCTTGGACAGTACATCGGCTGCCGTGTTTCGATCTCTTTCTACGTGATGAAATTCCAGACCTTCAAATTTATCTTCTAGTTTTCGGACAGCAGTGCAGTACTTTCCCATTGAATCGCTTGAACAATCCCATTCTTTGTTTATCTGGCTTATGACTACCAAAGAATCTCCGTACACCATCAGTCTTTTGATGCCTAGTGATATAGCAATGTTCAGTCCATGAATTAGGGCTTCATACTCGGCTGCGTTGTTGGAGGCTGGAAATAGCAACTGGAGGGCATATTTGAGGTGCTCGCCTCCGGGTGCGGTGAAGAGAATTCCCGCGCCTGCTCCCTGCAGCCTCAGCGAGCCATCAAAATACATTCGCCATACTTCTGCAGTTTCTGGGTTATCTGGTACTTGTTGTTTAGTCCATTCTGACATGAAGTCAACTAGCGCTTGAGTTTTGATGGCAGTGCGAGGTCGAAATTCGATGTCATGAGATCCCAGTTCACAGGCCCACTTGGCTATTCGGCCAATGGCTTCCTTGTTGTGAAGAATATCCCCTATCGGAAAACCAGTGACTACTATGACTTTGTGGTCGTCAAAGTAGTGACGTAGCTTGCGGGTAGTTAGAAGTACTGCATATAATAGCTTCTGAACTTGAGGATACTTTTTCTTTGAGGGACCCAGAACTTCACTGATGAAATAAACAAGATGTTGCACTGGGTAGGCATGTCCTTCTTCGGCTCGCTCGACTACCAACGTGGTGCTCACCACGTGAGTCGTGCAAGAGATATACAACAGCAAGTCTTTAGCTGGTTGAGTTGACGTGGCTCACCGCGGCGGCTTCAGCACTGGTGGTGTTGTCAAGAATTTTTTCAGTGCCTCTAGGGCTTCCTGTGCTTCTGAAGTCCACTGAAACTTATCCACTTTCTTGAGCAGCTTGTAAAATGGTAAACCTTTTTCTCCCAGCCTGGATATGAATCTGCTCAGGGCTGCCATACATTCGGTAAGTCGCTGAACTTTCTTTTGTGATCGTGGTGCCTCCATTTTCATGATAGCTTCAATCTTATCTGGATTAGCTTCAATTCCCCGGTGGCTGACAATAAATCCGAGTAGCTTTCCTGCTGGTACCCCAAAGACACATTTTTCGGGATTAAGCTTCCATCGATATCGCCGTAGGCTGTTGAAAACCAGTTGTAAGTCTTCGATGAAGTTTTCCGAGTTCTCCGTTTTGATTACCACATCATCTACATAGGCTTCCACACGCCTGCCCCAGTGATCGGCTAAGCATGTTTGAATGGCTCTCTGATAAGTCGCCCTAGCGTTTTTGAGGCCAAACGGCATGGAGGTATATCAGAAAGCACCGAACGGAGTGATGACGCTGTTTTTTCCTCGTCTTCCATTGCCAAGCTAATCTGATGATATCCGGAATAGCAGTCCAGGAAAGACAGCACAGAACATCCAGCGGTGGAGTCTACCACCTGATCTATCCTAGGGAGCCCGAAGGGATCCTTTGGACAATGTTTGTTGAGATCTGTATAGTCGACGCACATGCGCCAATCCACTTTATTCTTTTTTAGTACAAGAACAGGGTTGGCTAACCACTCGGGATGTAACACCTCTCTAATAAACCCAGCCTCGACCAAGCAAGCCAGCTCAGCGCGAATGACCTCTCTCTTGTCGGGCGTGAAGCGACGTAGTTTTTGCCGGATCGGCCTCGCCTGGGGATAGACCTTCAGTTTGTGCTCGGCCAGTTCTCTCGGGACTCCCGGCATATCTGCAGGTTGCCATGCGAATACGTCTCGGTTATCTTGCAGAAACTAGACGAGCGTGCCTTCCTATTTATTGTCCAGGCTGGAGCTGATGATGGCAGTCTTGCGTTCATCAGTGAACCCCAGGTTGATCCTTTTGGTTTCTTCAGTCGGCCGCATAGAGGTCACGGCTTGAGCTTCATTTGCCGGTGGCGCAAGGTCTTCCTCAGGCTTAGAGTTTGCCGGCGTTGAAGAAGTTGCCGACGGTTTGGTGGTGAGGGCCGCCTGGATGGCCACTCGGAAACATTCTGCGGCGCCTTGGAAGTCAGCGCGCACAGTTATGATTCCTTGTGGTCTTGGCATCTTCAATATCATGTACGTGTAATGCGGAATGGCCATGAATTTTGCCAATCCCGGCCTCTCGATAATGGCGTTGTACCCGCAGTCGAAGTTCGCCACTTCAAACCTTAGGAACTCGGTTCTGTAGTTCTCCGGAGTTCCGAAGGTGACGGGCATGTAGATGTGGCCCAGCGGGTATTCCCCTTCAGTCGGCACGATGCCGAAGAAAGGAGTATCTGACTCGTGGAGCTCTTTGAGGTGAACTCCCAAGCCTTGGAGTATCCGGGGGAAGGTGACGTTGATTCTGCTCCCCCCGTCCACTAACACCTTCTTCACCCTACTCTCTCGGATCACCGGATCGACGAGGAGCGGATATTTGCCTGGGTGGTCGAAGTTGAGCCATTGATCTGCCCGAGTGAAGGTGATCGGGTGCTCCGACCATCGGTACGGAGCGGGAGGACCGGTGGTCGCCACCAATATCTGGCGATCATTGAGCTCTTGTTGTCTTCTATTCTCCTGCGATCCGTGTCCACCGAAGATGACGTTGACCTCCCCGTCAACGCGCAGGAAGGCTCCACCTCCTCCCTCCTCCTGCTACTGGGGTTGTCGTGGTTCTTCTGGTCCTCCCCGCGGCGGAGGAGGAGGTAGAGGTTGGAAGGGTCGGCCGTGTCCGACGGAGTGCTTGAAGTCCCTGCAGTTCCGAAGGGTGTGGCGCATGTCCTTGTGGTACGGGCAGTGGGCGTCGAGGATGTCGTCCAGCGTGCGCTCGCCTCCGCGAGGTCCTCCCCGGGCGCGAGAGGCAGGTGGTCCGGCGGTGTGCACTTCTTCGCGAGGTCTCTTCTCCCAGCGTTTGTCGGGTTGCTGGTTCGCGTCGTGGTGCTGCCGGTGCGGGCTTCGCTCCCCCGATGAGGTCCTGAGCTCGCTCGTCGGCGGTGATGTAGAGGTCGGCTTCCCGGAACAGTTGCTCGGAGGTAGTCGGTGCCTTCTGCAATATGGCTCGGACGAAGGCCGAGTCATTGGATCCTCTGTAGAAGTCCTCGGTCACGGCCGCCTCCGTGACCTCGGGGATACGATTTCTCATGGTCTGGAACCTTTTGAGGTACGACCAGAGAGTTTCGTCCCCCCGGCGCTTGATGGATTTGAGGTCCCATGGTTGCGCTGGTTTGTCGGAGAGGGACTGAAAGTTGGCAGTGAAGCGTCGACTGAAGTCACTCCAGTCGTCGATGCAGTGTCGGGGTAGATGTCGCAGCCATTGTAGTGCGTCTTGCCCGAGGACAATGGGTAAGTATGCAGTCATCACATCCTCGGACGCTCCGGCGGCTCGAGCGGCGGTGGTGTAGACGACCAGCCAGCCCCCTGGATCCTGCTTAGGTTCATATTTGTCGACATTGGATACCTTGAAGTTAGGGGGCCATTGAATGGCCCTAATGCGTGGAGTAAGGGCAGACACTCCACACGTGTCTTCCTGTCGTCGGGGATGATGTCTGCCCCGGGGAGGGGAGTAGTTGTTGTGGTTCCTTGACCGTCCCCAGGTAGTGCCGCCAGTCGAGGCCGTCGCTGACTCGGTTCTGGTGGCCTGACTCCAAGCTGGGATGCCATGATCCCTGTCGTACTCCTCCCGACGGCGGATCTCGTTCTCATGTCGCCGTTCACGCGAAGCATTGATGGAGCTTCGCGCGTCCCGGCGACTGTTGATGGCGTGTCGCAGATCGTTCGGCGGGTGAGCAAGAGGTAGAAGATGGTTGGCTGCTTGGGTGAATAGTCGTCGATAGCCCTCGGCGTCGGGAGTCCGAGGGAGTCCATCAGCTATCCGAGCTAGTACCCCTCCGACTTCACTCGACGTGTTCATGGCTCGGGCGAAGTCGGGATTCAGGTTACGCCCGAAGAGTGGATTTTCCCGGCGTTGCCTCGCATCCTGCTCGGCTTGTTCCTGAACTCGTCGGCGATCGCGCCGTCTGGAGTTCCTTCATTCTCTGAAGACGCGTTCCTCCGGAGTTTCTCCTATCTCTGAGACCTCGTCCCGCGAGATAGGCTGCTCTGGATCCCGCTCTCCGGCCTCGTGATGTCGCCGGATGTTTCGGCGCCGATTTCTTCGTCGAGCGGATTCCCGCTGAGGTGGTTCTTCTCCGGGCGCGGTCGGATCATCGTCGGAGATGGGGGGCGACTCCACTCTCCCGATGAAAAGAACGTCGGGGTAGAATGGTGCGGCTGTCGTGGCGATCTTCTTTCCGTTCTCCTTTGAGGGCGGAGGCACGGAAAGAACGACTTGCTTCCTCCCGGTCTCTTTCTTCCTTGAGATTTGTGTCCATTCTTTCATCGAGGAAGTAGACAGTGGAGTTCTCCGGGTCAGCGGGCCCTCGGCCCCTGGCTTGCTGAAGGCGATCTTTTTTCGGAGCGCTGGAGGCTGCGCTTTTTCTTTCCTTACTCCGATATTCTCGGAGTTTGTTGGAGGAGACTTCTTCTTTGGCGGATCTGCAATGCGGTGTAGAGTTCCCTCTTCATCTGCTACGGATGAGATTGTTCCAAAGCAGAATACAGATCCGGGACGGAGGGTGATCTTGCGGTGGAAGGTGACGGCCATTGAGCTAGCTTAGATCGGCGACACACCCCCTACCTGGCGCGCTAGCTGTCGGTGTTTTGGGTCCGACCGCACACCCGGGGTTGCCCCTCAAGGTGTTTTAGGAGTAGGATGGTGTCGCCGACTGTAGCTAAATGGTTCGTGCTAGATGCACGAGGAACAATGGACAGTGTTTATAGGTTCGGGCCGCTTTGAGATGCGTAACACCCTACGTCCTGGCGAGTATGCTTTATGTAATGGGTTACAAGGGAGCTCTCTAAAGCTAGAACGTAGAGAGTTGGGGTGGATGGCTGGGTAGTGGGATCGATCGTCTTGAAGGGGTGCCCCCTAGGCCTTATATATTCGACCGTGAGGCAATACATGCGGATGAGATAACAAACTGCACCTAAGAGATAGTGAACTGATTGAGTCTATCTTCCTATAGTTCTGCCGACTTATCTTCGCCTGGTTCCGTTGTACGGGGCTCTGGTGCGAGAAAGTCGGATCTTCTGTTGTGGTTGCTTGCTCAACATTGTGGGGTCGTCCGGGCTTGCACCGATCCGGCCTTATGTCAATCTGCTTTACTGATTGTTCCTCCCCAGGCCCATGAAGGAGTGACCTTACGATCTATTGGGCCCTTGGGCCTTCCGTGAGGTCTTTTATCCTTCCAGTGGACCCGGGGGATATCTGTCCCCCACAGTGCCCCCATGGCATTTATTGCGTCCTGTCCATTCTACTGGCAGGCGGCGCTAGGGCTACCCTGTAGACGGCGCACCTGTCCAGTCCGTTGCCAAAACAGTGCGCCCGTGCTGTGCGATGCACTGTGCTCATCCCTTATACGAGAAGCTTCCCCTGCACGCCGAGGATATACAGATCTTGGGTGTCAGGGCGCAAGAAGATCGCTCCAGCAACAAGTATTAATAGCTGAAAGGGAATTAGGCTTACACCTAGTCCCCAAATAATTTTGGTGGTTGAATTGTCCAACACAAATATTGGACTAACTAGTTTACTCTAGTGCATAAGTTATACAGGTGCAAAAGGTTCACATTTAGCCAATAAAAAGACCAAGTGTTGGATTCAACAAAGGAGCAACGAGGCAACCGAGGGCACCTCTGGCTGCAGGCACCGGACTGTCCGGTGTGCACCGGATAGTGTCCGGTGCGCCCAGAGGACTCCAACTCAAACTCTTCGCCCTCGGGAATTCTCGGAAGCCGGCACGCTATAATTCACCGGACTGTCCGGTGTGCACCGGACATGTCCGGTGCTCCAAGGAAGCGCGGTCTCCGGAACTCGCCAGCCTCGGGTTCGCGCGGCAGCCGCTCCGCTAAAATTCACCGGACTGTCCGGTGTGCACCGGACTGTCCGGTGTACCAGCGGAGCAACGGCTCTTTTCGGCGCCAACGGCTACCTGCGGTGCATTTAATGCGCGCGCAGCGCGCGCAGACGTCAGGCACGCCCATACCGGTGCACCGGACATCAAACAGTACATGTCCGGTGTGCACCGGACACCCAGGCGGGCCCAGAAGTCAGAAGCTCCAACGGTCAGAATCCAACGGCATTGGTGACGTGGCAGGGGCACCGGACTGTCCGGTGTGCACCGGACTGTCCGGTGTGCCATCGAACAGACAGCTTCCAGCAACGGTCACTTTTGGTGGTTGGGGCTATAAATACCCCAACCACCCCACATTCATTGCCATCCAAGTTTTCCACTTCTCAACTACTACAAGAGCTCTAGCATTCAATTCTAGACACACCAAATAGATCAAGTCCTCTCCAAATTCCACACAACACCATAGTGACTAGAGAGAGTGATTTGCTTGTGTTCTTTCGAGCTCTTGCGCTTGGATCGCATTCTTTTCTTCCTCACTTGTTCTTGTGATCAAACTCAATTGTAACCAAGGCAAGAGGCACCAATTGTGTGGTGGCCCTTGCGGGGAAGCTTTGTTCCCGTTTGATTGAGAAGAAGAGAAAGCTCACTCGATCTGTGGGATCGTTTGAGAGAGGGAAGGGTTGAAAGAGACCCGGCCTTTGTGGCCTCCTCAACGGGGAGTAGGTTTGCGAGAACCGAACCTCGGTAAAACAAATCCGCGTGTCACACTTTTATTTGCTTGCGATTTGTTTTGCGGCCTCTCTCGCGGACTCGTTTATATTTCTAACGCTAACCCGGCTTGTAGTTGTGATTATTTTTGTAAGTTTCAGTTTCGCCCTATTCACCCCCCCTCTAGGCGACTATCAATTGGTATCAAAGCCCGGTGCTTCATTAGAGCCTAACCGCTCGAAGTGATGTCGGGAGATCACACCAAGAGGGAGATGGAGACCGGTGACAAGCCCACTACAAGCCAAGGGAGTACTTCATCGGAAGAGTCCCGCACCAAGAGAAGGGAGAAGAAGAAGAACTCCTCCAAGCGGAAGGAGAAAAGATCTTCCTCTTCTCACCACAAGGAGAAGAAGGAAAAATCCTCTTCTCACAAGCCGCATCGGAGTGGGGACAAGCACAAGAGGATGAGGAAGGTGGTCTACTACGAGACCGACACTTCATCGACATCTACCTCCGGCTCCGACGCGGCGTCCGTCACTTCTAAACGCCAAGAGCGTAAGAAGTATAGTAAGATCCCCCTACGCTACCCTCGCGTTTCTAAACATACACCTTTACTTTCCGTCCCATTAGGCAAACCACCAACTTTTAATGGTGAAGATTATGCTATGTGGAGTAATTTGATGCGATTTCATCTAACCTCTCTCCACAAAAGTATATGGGATGTTGTTGAGTATGGTGTACAGGTACCATCTATAGGGGACGAAGACTATGACACGGACGAAGTGGCCCAAATCGAGCACTTCAACTCCCAAGCCGCAACCATTCTCCTTGCCTCTCTAAGCAAGGAGGAATACAACAAAGTGCAAGGGTTGAAGAACGCAAAGGAGATTTGGGACCTACTCAAGACGGCGCACGAAGGTGATGAACTCACCAAGATCACCAAGCGGGAAACGATCGAGGGGGAGCTCGGTCGCTTCCGTCTTCGCCAAGGGGAGGAGCCACAAGACATGTACAACCGGCTCAAGACCTTGGTGAACCAAGTGCGCAACCTCGGGAGCGCAAAATGGGATGACCACGAGGTGGTTAAGGTTATTTTAAGAGCACTTATTTTCCTTAACCCTACTCAAGTACAATTAATTCGTGGTAATCCTAGATATCCACTAATGACCCCCGAGGAAGTTATCGGGAATTTTGTAAGCTTTGAATGCATGATTAAGGGCTCAAAGAAAATAAATGAGCTTGACGAGCCCTCCACATCCGAGGCGCAACCGGTGGCCTTCAAGGCAACGGAGGAGAAGAAGGAGGAGTCTACACCAAGTAGACAACCAATTGACGCCTCCAAGCTCGACAATGAGGAGATGGCCCTAATCATCAAAAGCTTCCGGCAAATCCTCAAGCAACGGAAGGGGAAGGATTACAAATCCCGTTCCAAGAAGGTTTGCTACAAGTGTGGTAAGCCCGGTCATTTTATTGCAAAATGTCCTATGTCTAGTGACAGTGACAGGGGCGACGACAAGAAGGGAAAGAGGAGAGAAAAGAAGAAGTACTACAAGAAGAAGGGCGGCGATGCCCATGTTTGTCGGGAGTGGGACTCCGACGAAAGCTCAAGCGACTCCTCCGACGACGAGGACGCCGCCAACATCACCGTCACCAAGGGCCTCCTCTTCCCCAACGTCGGCCACAAATGTCTCATGGCCAAGGACGGCAAAAAGAAGGTAAAATCAAGGTCCTCCACTAAATATGAAACATCTAGTGATGAGGATGATAAAAATGAGGAGGAAAACTTGCGTACTCTTTTTGCTAACCTCAACATGCAACAAAAGGAAAAATTAAATGAATTAATTAGTGCTATACATGAGAAGGATGAACTCTTGGATTCTCAAGAGGACTTCCTTATTAAAGAAAATAAGAAGCATGTTAAGGTTAAAAATGCTTATGCTCTAGAAAGAGAAAAATGTGAAAAATTGTCTAGTGAGCTAAGCACTTGCCATGAGACTTTAGACAACCTTAGAAATGAAAATGCTAATTTGTTAGCTAAGGTTGATTCTCATATTTGCAATGTTTCAATTCCAAATTCTAGAAATGATAATGATAATTTGCTTGCTAGGATTGAAGAATTGAACATTTCTCTTGCTAGTCTTAGAAATGAGAATGAGAAATTAATTGCTAAGGCTAAGGATTTTGATGTTTGCAATGCTACCATTTCCGACCTTAGAGCTAAAAATGATATGTTGCATGCTAAGGTTGTTGAACTAAAATCTTGCAAACCCTCTACATCTAATGTTGAGCATATTTCCATTTGTATTAGATGTAGAGATATTAATGTTGATGCTATCCATGATCACCTAGCCTTAATTAAAAAACAAAATGATCACATAGCACAACTTAATGCTAAGATTAGAGAGCATGACTTAGAAAATGAAAAATTTAAACTTGCTAGAAGCATGCTCTATAATGGGAGACGCCCTGGCATTAAGGACGGCATTGGCTTCCAAAAGGGAGACAATGTCAAAATTAATGCCCCTCCAAAGAACTTATCTAACTTTGTTAAGGGCAAGGCTCCCATGCCTCAGGATAACGAGGGTTACATTTTGTACCCTGCCGGCTATCCTGAGAGCAAGATTAGGAAAATTCATTCTAGGAAGTCTCACTCTGGCCCTAATCATGCTTACATGTATAAGGGTGAGACATCTAGTTCTAGGCAACCAACCCGTGCCAAGTTGCCTAGAAAGAAAATTCCTAATGCATCAAATGATCATAGCATTTCATTTAAAACTTTTGATGCATCTTATGTTTTAACTAACAAATCAGGCAAGGTAGTTGCCAAAATTGTTGGGGGCAAACACAAGGGCTCCAAGACTTGTGTTTGGGTACCCAAAGTTCTTGTATCTAATGCCAAAGGACCCAAAACCGTTTGGGTACCTAAAACAAAGAACTAAACTTGTTTTGTAGGTTTATGCATCCGGGGGCTCAAGTTGGATACTCGACAGCGGGTGCACAAACCACATGACAGGGGAGAAAAAGATGTTCTCCTCATATGAGAAAAACCAAGATCCCCAACGAGCTATCACATTCGGGGATGGAAATCAAGGTTTGGTCAAAGGTTTGGGTAAAATTGCTATATCACCTGACCATACCATTTCCAATGTTTTTCTTGTAGATTCTTTAGATTACAATTTGCTTTCCGTATCCCAATTATGTCAAATGGGCTACAACTGTCTTTTTACTGATATAGGTGTTACTGTCTTTAGAAGAAGTGATGATTCAATAGCATTTAAGGGTGTGTTAGAGGGTCAGCTATACTTGGTAGATTTTGAAAGAGCTGAACTCGACACATGCTTAATTGCTAAGACTAACTTGGGTTGGCTCTGGCATCGCCGACTAGCCCATGTTGGAATGAAGAATCTTCACAAGCTTCTAAAGGGAGAACACATTTTAGGACTAACCAATGTTCATTTTGAGAAAGACAGGATTTGTAGCGCATGCCAAGCCGGGAAGCAAGTTGGTGTCCATCATCCACACAAAAACATCATGACTACCGACAGGCCACTGGAGCTCTTACACATGGATCTATTCGGCCCGATCGCTTACATAAGCATCGGCGGTAGTAAGTATTGTCTTGTAATTGTGGATGATTATTCTCGCTTCACTTGGGTGTTCTTTTTGCAGGACAAATCTCATGCCCAAGAAACTTTAAAAGGATTCTTGAGACGGGCTCAAAATGAGTTCGGCTTAAGGATCAAGAAAATTAGAAGCGACAATGGGACGGAGTTCAAGAACTCTCAAATTGAAGGCTTTCTTGAGGAGGAGGGCATCAAGCATGAGTTCTCTTCTCCCTACACTCCACAACAAAATGGTGTAGTGGAGAGGAAGAATCGAACTCTATTGGACATGGCAAGAACCATGCTTGATGAGTACAAGACTCCGGATCGGTTTTGGGCCGAAGCAGTCAACACCGCTTGCTACGCCATCAACCGGTTATATCTTCACTGAATCCTCAAGAAGACATCCTATGAACTCCTAACCGGTAAAAAGCCAAATATTTCATATTTTAGAGTTTTTGGTAGCAAATGCTTTATTCTTGTTAAAAGAGGTAGAAAATCTAAATTTGCTCCTAAAACTGTAGAAGGCTTTTTACTAGGATATGACTCAAACACAAGGGCATATAGAGTCTTTAACAAGTCCTCAGGACTTGTTGAAGTTTCTTGTGACGTTGTGTTTGATGAGACTAACGGCTCTCAAGTAGAGCAAGTTGATCTTGATGAAATAGGTGAAGAACAGGCTCCATGCATAGCGCTAAGGAACATGTCCATTGGGGATGTGTGTCCTAAGGAATCCGAAGAGCCTTCAAATGCACAAGATCAACCATCCTCCTCTACGCAAGTATCTCCACCAACTCAAGTTGAGGATAAGGCTCAAGATGTTGAACAAGAAGATCAAGAAGATGAGCCACCTCAAAATGACGGCAACGATCAAGGGGGAGATGCAAATAATGAAGACAAGGAGGATGAACAACCAAGACCGCCACACCCAAGAGTCCACCAAGCAATACAACGAGATCACCCCGTCGACACCATCCTCGGCGACATTCATAAGGGGGTAACTACTCGATCTCGTGTTGCGCATTTTTGTGAGCATTACTCTTTTGTTTCCTCTATTGAGCCACACAGGGTAGAGGAAGCACTTCAAGATTCGGATTGGGTGATGGCGATGCAAGAGGAGCTCAACAATTTCACACGGAATGAGGTATGGCACTTAGTTCCACGTCCTAATCAAAATGTTGTAGGAACCAAGTGGGTCTTCCGCAACAAGCAAGACGAGCATGGTGTGGTGACTAGGAACAAAGCTCGACTCGTGGCCAAAGGATATTCACAAGTCGAAGGTTTGGATTTTGGTGAAACCTATGCACCCGTAGCTAGGCTTGAGTCAATTCGCATATTATTAGCCTATGCTACTTACCATGGCTTCAAGCTTTATCAAATGGACGTGAAGAGTGCCTTCCTCAATGGACCAATCAAGGAGGAGGTCTATGTTGAGCAACCTCCCGGCTTTGAAGACAGTGAGTATCCTAACCATGTTTATAGGCTCTCTAAGGCGCTTTATGGGCTTAAGCAAGCCCCAAGAGCATGGTATGAATGCCTTAGAGATTTCCTTATTGCAAATGGCTTCAAAGTCGGCAAAGCCGATCCTACTTTATTCACTAAAACTCTTGATAATGATTTGTTTGTATGCCAAATTTATGTTGATGATATTATATTTGGGTCTACTAACAAATCTACATGTGAAGAATTTAGTAGGATCATGACACAGAAATTCGAGATGTCGATGATGGGGGAGTTGAAGTATTTTCTAGGATTTCAAGTCAAGCAACTCCACGAGGGCACCTTCATTAGTCAAACGAAGTATACTCAAGATATTCTAAGCAAGTTTGGAATGAAGGATGCCAAGCCCATCAAGACACCCATGGGAACTAATGGGCATCTCGACCTCGACACGGGAGGTAAGTCCGTGGATCTAAAGGTATACCGGTCGATGATTGGTTCATTGCTTTACTTATGTGCATCTCGACCGGACATTATGCTTTCCGTTTGCATGTGTGCAAGATTCCAAGCCGACCCTAAGGAATCACACCTTACGGCCGTAAAACGAATCTTGAGATATTTGGCTTATACTCCTAAGTTTGGGCTTTGGTACCCTCGGGGATCCTCTTTTGATTTGATTGGGTATTCGGATGCCGATTGGGCGGGGTGTAGGATTAATAGGAAGAGCACATCGGGGACTTGCCAGTTCTTGGGAAGATCCTTGGTGTCTTGGGCTTCAAAGAAGCAAAATTCGGTCGCTCTTTCTACCGCCGAAGCCGAGTACATTGCCGCAGGTCACTGTTGCGCGCAATTGCTTTGGATGAGGCAAACCCTGCGGGACTACGGTTACAAATTAACCAAAGTCCCTTTGCTATGTGACAATGAGAGTGCAATCAAAATGGCCGACAATCCCGTCGAGCATAGCCGCACTAAGCACATAGCCATTCGGTATCATTTTCTTCGGGATCACCAACAAAAGGGGGATATCGAGATTTCTTACATTAATACTAAAGATCAATTAGCCGATATCTTTACCAAGCCTCTTGATGAACAATCTTTTACCAGACTTAGGCATGAGCTCAATATTCTTGATTCTCGGAATTTCTTTTGCTAGTCTTGCACACATAGCTCATAAATATACCTTTGATCATGTCTCTTTTATATATGCTATGACTAATGTGTTTTCAAGTGTATTCCAAACCAAGTCATAGGTATATTGAAAGGGAATTGGAGTCTTCGGCGAAGACAAGGCTTCCACTCCGCTCTACTACTCATCCTTCGCCGTCGCTCCGCATCATCTCTCCAACTTTGGTATAATCTTTACTCATTCATTTCATGACCAAAGGGGGAGAAAGTACCTTTATTGGGCTCTAATGATTCCGTTTTTGGCGATTCATGCCAAAGGGGGAGAAAATATGAGCCCAAAGCAAAAGGACCGCACCAACCGCACCACCACCTAATTTTTTAAATTTGATTTTCAATGGTAAATTTCAAAATTGGTATCTCTTTGTGTTCTAAAGGGGGAGCAAGTAGTATTTTTAAAATTGATGTCTTAAAACCCTCTTGAACACTAAGAGGAGAATTTATTTGAGGGGGAGTTTTGTTTAGTCAAAGGAAAAGCATTTGAACAAAGGAAGAAAATTTCAAATCTTGAAAATGCTTTGCAAAATCTTATTCATTTACCTTTGACTATCTTGCAAAATGACTTTGAAAAGAATTTGCAAAAGAGTTTGCAAAAACAAAACTTATGGTGCAAATGAGGTCCAATATATCAAAAACAAAGAAACAATCCATGCGCATCATACAAGTATTTATATTGGCTCAACTCCAAGTAACCTTTGCACTTACATTATGCAAACTAGTTCAATTATGCACTTCTATATTTGCTTTGGTTTGTGTTGGCATCAATCACCAAAAAGGGGGAGATTGAAAGGGAATTAGGCTTACACCTAGTCCCCAAATAATTTTGGTGGTTGAATTGTCCAACACAAATATTGGACTAACTAGTTTACTCTAGTGCATAAGTTATACAGGTGCAAAAGGTTCACATTTAGCCAATAAAAAGACCAAGTGTTGGATTCAACAAAGGAGCAACGAGGCAACCGAGGGCACCTCTGGCTGCAGGCACCGGACTGTCCGGTGTGCACCGGACTGTCCGGTGTGCACCGGACAGTGTCCGGTGCGCCCAGAGGACTCCAACTCAAACTCTTCGCCCTCGGGAATTCTCGAAAGCCGGCACGCTATAATTCACCGGACATGTCCGGTGCTCCAAGGAAGCGCGGTCTCCGGAACTCGCCAGCCTCGGGTTCGCGCGGCAGCCGCTCCGCTAAAATTCACCGGACTGTCCGGTGTGCACCGGACTGTCCGGTGTACCAGCGGAGCAACGGCTCTTTTCGGCGCCAACGGCTACCTGCGGTGCATTTAATGCGCGCGCAGCGCGCGCAGACGTCAGGCACGCCCATACCGGTGCACCGGACATCAAACAGTACATGTCCGGTGTGCACCGGACACCCAGGCGGGCCCAGAAGTCAGAAGCTCCAACGGTCAGAATCCAACGGCATTGGTGACGTGGCAGGGGCACCGGACTGTCCGGTGTGCACCGGACTGTCCGGTGTGCCATCGAACAGACAGCTTCCAGCAACGGTCACTTTTGGTGGTTGGGGCTATAAATACCCCAACCACCCCACATTCATTGCCATCCAAGTTTTCCACTTCTCAACTACTACAAGAGCTCTAGCATTCAATTCTAGACACACCAAATAGATCAAGTCCTCTCCAAATTCCACACAACACCATAGTGACTAGAGAGAGTGATTTGCTTGTGTTCTTTCGAGCTCTTGCGCTTGGATCGCATTCTTTTCTTCCTCACTTGTTCTTGTGATCAAACTCAATTGTAACCAAGGCAAGAGGCACCAATTGTGTGGTGGCCCTTGCGGGGAAGCTTTGTTCCCGTTTGATTGAGAAGAAGAGAAAGCTCACTCGATCCGTGGGATCGTTTGAGAGAGGGAAGGGTTGAAAGAGACCCGGCCTTTGTGGCCTCCTCAACGGGGAGTAGGTTTGCGAGAACCGAACCTCGGTAAAACAAATCCGCGTGTCACACTTTTATTTGCTTGCGATTTGTTTTGCGGCCTCTCTCGCGGACTCGTTTATATTTCTAACGCTAACCCGGCTTGTAGTTGTGATTATTTTTGTAAGTTTCAGTTTCGCCCTATTCACCCCCCCTCTAGGCGACTATCAATAGCTACATCCGCTATGTTCCTGGGCCCACATGTCGGGGTTCAGTACTCTTGTACATGTCCCCCTTTTAGCTATAAAAGGGGGGCATGCGACGTTATGACACAAGCTCAATCTTTAGGCTTAGACCCAGGTCATTCAATACAACTCACAGTGGAGTAGGGTATTACGCTCCGGCGGCCTGAACCACTCTAAACTCTTGCGTTTTCTTGTGTTCATTCCTTCATCTCGTAACAAGCAAAACGCTTAGGCCCCTCCTCATCTTAGGATTTAGAGCGGGTGCACTCCGCGACCCGGCCGGAGAATTTCCTCTCTGACACCAGCATTTTTTGATGAAATTGGTGTTGAAGCCATCAGGACCCGAGGATTTATCTGAGGGGAGTGCTATAATAATGCTATCGATTTCTTGCTTAGTGAATGGCGAATCCAACCATTGTAAACCATCCTGCATATTTATAAGATTTGACAGATCAAAAACATTCTCCAAGAAATCAGAAGTACCCAGACGAGTTTTGAAAGCATTCCACAGAAGATTTGCCTTTTGATCATGCTCCATGAAACTTGCCCCATTATCATCAGTGAGCGAGGCGATTGTGTTTCACCTATGCTTTACCGTTGCTTGTGCATGAAAAAATCTTGAACAAATATCCCCATCAGTGATCCATTTGATAGATGCCCTTTGTTTCTAATAAATTTTCTGAATGTGAAGTAGGTCAGCAACTTTGGTCTTCAAAAGTTCTCGGAAGTTCCATTCTTCAATTGACAGGTCCCGATGCTCCTCAATGATGTCAATGAACTCAATTAGTAACTTAATGTGACCTACTGTTTTATCAATCTTTGGCAAAGATCGCTGCCACTCCTTGAGAACCTTTCGGGTGATTTTAAATTTTGCTGTTAAGTTCTTCGCTTTATCAATAAGATTTTGTTGACCAATCCAAGTATTTTGGAAGATAGACATAAATTCTTCAAATTGCAGCCAAAAAATTTCAAACCTAAAAATCTTAGGTTTAGGGATCTTTGACTTGAAAGAAACAAGGCATGGTACATGATCAGAGATATCCCGCGGCAAAGTTTTTGCGCGAGTTTCAGGATAAACCACCGACCATTCCTGTGAAATGAAAAACCAATCAAGTCTTTGGAGAAGGGGCTCCCTCTGCCTATTCGACCAGGTGAAGGATATGCCGTGAAGGGGAATTTCCATCAGGTTTAGATTGCTAATTGCCTCATTGAACTTCAACATTAGATTAATATCTCCCCAACTATATTTCTGTCTTTTGGCCTACGAATAAGATTGAAATCCCCAACAATCAACCAAAGCTTATCTGAGGGCATATTGATATTACAAAACCAGTTGAGGAATTCAATTTTCCCCTGCGGAGTACATGGCACGTAGATGTTCGTGATAATCCAGGACTCATTCAATGAATTAGAGAAAAATTCGACTGAAAGAGCATATTCGTTCTGAAAAATAACGTTGCCCACCAATTTTGAGCTATTCCAAATAGTAATGGATCCACACGAATTTCCCACCGAGGGGACAAAAGCAAAAGAATCAAAGGAGTTGGGGTAGAATTTTTTGAGGTCAGCCACATCAAAGCATTCCTTCTTGGTTTCCTGCAAGCAGATAACATCACATCTAGATTCCCGAATCGCACAACGAATACCATTCCATTTAACACTGAAATTGATCCCATGGACATTATGGCTTAAAATAGACCACTCAGAGTAAATAACCGCATTGTGATTATTCATCAAGGAAACTTTCAGGTTCGTTGGCGATAGTAAACCCAAGCCCAATTATTGGGTGGGCTATCAAGTATCGATCAATAATGGACATAGCAATACAACCAATAAACATAAAGTTCGAAACTACGACAGTTAAATATAGTCGCCAGAGCAGAACCGACCAAAAAGCCCAACAAATCAAAGGCATGCAAAATCTCCCAACCCAGTGCATCACCATCACATTACTTGTCTTCATCTTCATTGTCCTTTTCCTTGTCATTTTTGTCTTTCTTTCCTGGCTTTTTGGGGCCGACACATCCTGAAGAATTCCTCTTCTTCTTCAACATCTTGTCAGACGAAACATCCTCTGACATATTGCAAAAAATTTCCCCTAGGTTCCGGATGACCTTAGAAGACAAGGACGATGGACCCTCAAATTTATGTTGACACATTAAACAATTCTTTCTTTGGCAAGAGCCCTGCCTGAAACCAGCCCTAGCTTCTCTCAGTCTTTTACTCCTGCTAAGGTCAGACTCCACAATTGTTGGTCTGGAGGGAGAAGAGTTCGCATCATTCAGTTTAGAGACTCTGCTAGTTGAATCCTCCTAGAGAACAGACTCTAGGAACTTGCCATTTGGACACTTCTTGGGGATAGCAAAAGAAAGGGTCTCCATCTCAGGCTCTAGCAGAGCAGTAGGTATTTCTGAAGACATAAACGACTTTGACCAACTGAAGGAATCTTCTTGGAGCAAATTCGACAAAAAAAGGGAGACCACTTCTTCGAGATCTTCACTAAAATCTCAGGATTACCAACAGGAGCAAAATAATTTTCCCAAATCCTGTAGAATTGAGCCCTCCTTTTCCTTTCCATGTGAATTAGGAAAACAGGGTCTGGCTGCCAATCCTGAACAAACATATAATTCATCTCCACATTATTGAAAACATTTTTCATTTGCTCCCCCGGTTGGGCATCTGAGAGCAGGATATCCTCCAGTTGTTTGTGGCCCCCTGATTAAGTGGGCCATCAACCTCTTGAGGCCCATTCGGAGGTGCAACACCCAGAGCAAGGATAGCAGGACCATTATTATGCACCACCGGCCCAACCAAGCCCAGGTCATCCAAAATTTGCCCATTCTGCACTGGAGCACCCTAATTGGGACCAATAGAACTATCTGAAGACAAGCCAGAAAGATGATTACTGATCTGCTGCTCGTCAGGTGGCAAGTCCTGTTGAAACTGCTGAGCAGGAGGATCATTAATAATCCACTGGTCCCAGTCCCCCTAAATATCATCGGCAGGTTGAACCTGAACATCCTCCCCTGGCGGGAAGTTAAGGTCCCATCCCGCAGCGGGCAAAGGTTGGCCCAGACCAAAGAACGTGAGGGGAAGCTGCTGACCATCTTCAGGGACCACCGAAAATGGGTCTTCGTCTTAGGGCTGACCACCCAGCAAGTTTTGCTGAATGATCTCGCATTGGACAGTCCAAGAATCTCCAAGGAAACCATCTGCTTCAGAAAAGACAATGAATTGCGGGACTTCCTCAAGAGATGTGACACGAACCCTAAACATAGTCCTAGACACATTGTGCCTGTCCTCCTCCCACAAGATTAATCTACCAAAAGAGCCAATGGCAGCCTGCAAGTACTCGGAGGAGCGATAGTCTAGGGGAAATCCCAACAACATTAGCCAGCACTCACGGTTGAAAAAAAGTGCCATGTGGTTCCAGGCATCATTATGTCTTAGAGCAGTGAAGGTGGCGTCAAGATATTGTTGAGGGCCAAGCAAAACAAGATTGTCTCTATCTAGCACGCTGTTAAACTGCACCAAAACCTGACTCAGGTGCGAATGCTGAATATCTCGCACCCCGAGCCTCCGATGCTCAAAAAGATATTCTCTGACCACATCTCTAACCGCAGGAAAAAGCACTTCATGCTCCGGCAAAGGTTGAATATTAATGATAGCCCAATCTTCGTGCATTGGAGGGAGTCTCCTAGTCACTGACCTGGCCATGATCTCCCGATGTTGCACCGCCATTGCGCTGAAGCCCGGAGGAAGAAAAGGCTCCGGATCAACACGCCGATACTGAGAGCACCTAGAGGGGGGTGAATAGGTGATCCTGTAAAACTTTAAACTTAAGCCACAAAAACTTGGTTAAGCGTTAGCACAATAAAGCCAAGTGGCTAGAGAAGAGTCTCAACAAAACACAATAACCACAAGAGATCAATCACAGAGATGGCACAGTGGTTTATCCTGTGGTTCGGCCAAGACCAACGCTTGCCTACTCCACGTTGTGGCGTCCCAACGGACAAGAGTTGCAATCAACCCCTCTCAAGCGGTCCAAAGACCTACTTGAATACCACTGTGTTTTGCTTTGCTTTTCTTAATCCCGTTTGCGTGGAATCTCCACAACTTGGAGTCTCTCGCCCTTACAAAGATGTTCACAAAGAAGTACGGAGTAAGGGAGGGATGAGCAACTCACACAAGACACAAAGATCACAGCAAACACGCACACACAAGACCCAGACTTAAGCTCAAAAGACTAGCACACTAGAACGGAGCTCAAATCACTAGAATGTCGAACAAGTGCGCAAGAACGGAGTGTGAGTGATCAAGAATGCTCAAGGAATACTTGGTGTACTCCTCCATGCGCCTAGGGGTCCCTTTTATAGCCCCAAGGCAGCTAGGAGCCGTTGAGAGCAATCTGGGAAGGCAAATCTTGCCTTCTGTCGCCTGGCGCACCGGACAGTCCGGTGCACACCGGACACTGTCCGGTGCGGATTTCTTTCCTTAAATGGCGAAGCCGACCGTTGGCGGCCTGAGAGCCGTTGGCGCACCGGACATGTCCGGTGCACACCGGACAGTCCGGTGCCCCCTTCTAGCCGTTGGCTCGGCCACGTGTCCCGCGCAGATCGCGCGGCCGACCGTTGGCCCGGCCGACCGTTGGCTCACCGGACAGTCCGGTGCACACCGGACAGTCCGGTGAATTATAGACGTACGTCGCCGGTGAATTCCCGAGAGCGGCCAGTTCGCTCGAGCCAGCCTGGCGCACCGGACAGTCCGGTGCTCCCAGACTGAGCAAAGTCTTGGCTGCTCGAGCCAAGACAATTCCAATTCGATTTTTCCTGTTTCCAGCACTTAGACACAATACATTAGTCTCTAAAATAATGTACTAAGTCTGAGAAACATACCTTTATACTTGATTTGTACTTTGTCCACCATTTAACACTTAGGCACTTGTGTTTGACACTAAATCACCAAAACACTTAGAAATGGCCCAAGGGCACATTTCCCTTTCAATCTCCCCCTTTTTGGTGATTTATGCCAACACAATATAAAGCAAGTAGAACAAATACAAAAACACTTTAAATAAGAACTCAAATTGTTTTGATTCAAATTTGACATATATGGATCACTCTTTGCCACCACTTGGTTTGTTTTTGCAGATCAAACTCAACTTTCTATCTCTAAGTCAAACACACTTGTTAAAACATAAAGAGAGTCATTCCAAGAGAATTTGATTCAAGATTTCAAAAACTCCCCTTTTTCCCATGATCAACACTTCTCCCCACAAGAAGCCAACTTTTGACAAGAGAGACAACAAAAGAGTTTTGACAAACCAAAAGCTCTATTCTACTATTTTCAAAATCTCTCAAGTGGTAGCTGATCCATTTATCGCTTTGGCCTTTATTTTCTCCCCCTTTGGCATCAAGCACCAAAACGGGATTAATCTTGGCCCCAGAACCCCATTGCCTCACCAAAATCTTCAATAAGAATACAAAGGCAATAAGAGTACATGAGATGAACTTGGAATAAGTTACCCTCTCATCGGAGTGCAGTGGAAGTCTTTCATGGTCCAAGTCCACCTTTTCCCTTTCAAACCTCCTTTGAGACTAAAACAAGCAAACTCAAACACATGGTTAGTCTCAAAGGGTCAAGTTGTAGCACAGCTCCCCCTAAATATGTGCATCACTGCAAAAAGGACTTGTGAGGTCCGGGGAGTGTTTGTACAACTTGAGCACCATAAGTAAGCAACGAAATGCATAAGTAACATGATCAAAGGCATAAACACATGTATGCTATAAATCAATCCAGGTTCCGCAAATCTAAGACATTTAGCTCACTACGCAACCTGCAAAAGGTCTGCTCATCTAGAGGCTTGGTAAAGATATCGGCTAGCTGGTTCTCGGAGCTAACATGAAACACTTCGATATCTCCCTTTTGCTGGTGGTCTCTCAAAAAGTGATGCCGGATGTCTATGTGCTTTGTGCGGCTGTGCTCAACAGGATTTTCTGCCATGCGGATAGCACTCTCATTATCACATAGGAGTGGGACTTTGCTCAGATTGTAGCCAAAGTCCCTGAGGGTTTGCCTCATCCAAAGTAGTTGCGCGCAACACTGTCCTGCGGCAACATACTCGGCCTCAGCGGTGGATAGGGCAACGGAAGTTTGTTTCTTAGAGTTCCACGACACTAGGGATCTTCCTAAGAATTGGCACGTCCCCGATGTACTCTTCTTATCGACCTTACATCCAGCATAGTCGGAATCTGAATATCCAATTAAGTCAAAGGTAGACCCCTTTGGATACCAGAGCCCGAAGCAAGGCGTAGCAACTAAATATCTAAGGATTCGCTTCACCGCCACTAAGTGACACTCCTTAGGATTGGATTGAAATCTAGCACACATGCATACGCTTAGCATAATATCCGGTCTACTAGCACATAAATAAAGTAAAGACCCTATCATTGACCGGTATGCCTTTTGATCAACGGACTTACCTCCTTTATTGAGGTCGGTGTGTCCGTCGGTCCCCATCGGAGTCTTTGCGGGCTTGGCGTCCTTCATCCCAAACCGCTTTAGCAAGTCTTGCGTGTACTTCGTTTGGGAGATGAAGGTGTCGTCCTTGAGTTGCTTCACTTGGAACCCAAGGAAGTAGTTCAACTCGCCCATCATTGACATCTCGAATTTCTGCGTCATCACCCTGCTAAACTCTTCACAATACTTTTGGTTAGTAGAACCAAATATTATGTCATCGACATAAATTTGGCACACAAACAAATCACCATCACATGTCTTAGTGAAAAGAGTTGGATCGGCTTTCCCAACCTTGAAAGCATTAGCAATTAAGAAATCTCTAAGGCATTCATACCATGCTCTTGGGGCTTGCTTAAGTCCATAGAGCGCCTTAGAGAGCTTACACACGTGGTCGGGGTACCGTTCATCCTTGAAGCCAGGGGGTTGCTCTACGTACACCTCCTCCTTGATTGGCCCGTTGAGGAAAGCGCTCTTCACATCCATTTGGAACAACCTGAAAGAATGGTGAGCGGCATATGCTAGCAAAATACGAATGGACTCTAGCCTAGCCACAGGAGCAAAAGTCTCCTCAAAGTCCAAACCTGCGACTTGGGCATAACCTTTTGCCACAAGTCGAGCCTTGTTCCTTGTCACCACCCCGTGCTCGTCTTGTTTATTGCGGAACACCCACTTGGTTCCCACAATATTTTGCTTAGGACAAGGCACTAGCGTCCAAACTTCATTCCTCTTGAAGTTGTTGAGCTCCTCTTGCATGGCCAACACCCAGTCCGGATCTAGCAAGGCCTCTTCTACCCTGAAAGGCTCAATAGAAGAGACAAAGGAGTAATGCTCACAAAAATTAACTAATCGAGATCGAGTAGTTACTCCCTTGCTAATATCACCCAGAATTTGGTCGACGGGATGATCCCTTTGAATCATCGCTCGAACTTGGGTTGGAGGTGCCGGTTGCGCTTCTTCCTCCATCACATGATCATCTTGTGCTCCCCCTTGATCACACGCCTCCTGTTGATGAACCTGTTCATCGTCTTCAGTTAGGGGATGCACCATAGTTGAGGAAGTAGGTTGATCTCGCTCATTTTGTTCCTGTGGCCGCACCTCTCCAATCGCCATGGTGCGTATTGCGGCCGTTGGAACGTCTTCTTCATCTACATCATCAAGATCAACAACTTGCTCTTTTGGAGAGCCATTAGTCTCATCAAATACAACGTCGCTAGAGACTTCAACCAAACCCGATGATTTGTTGAAGACTCTATATGCCTTTGTATTTGAGTCATAACCTAACAAAAACCCTTCTACGACTTTGGGAGCAAATTTGGAATTCCTACCCTTCTTCACTAGAATGTAGCATTTACTCCCAAATACACGAAAGTACGATACATTGGGTTTGTTACCGGTTAGCAGCTCATACGACGTCTTCTTGAGGAGGTGATGAAGGTAGACCCTGTTGATGGCGTGGCAAGCCGTGTTCACGGCTTCCGACCAAAAGCACTCGGGGGTCTTGAACTCTCCAAGCATCGTCCTCGCCATATCGATGAGCGTCCTGTTCTTCCTCTCTACCACACCATTTTGTTGTGGTGTGTAGGGAGCGGAGAACTCATGCTTGATCCCTTCCTCCTCAAGATACTCCTCCACTTGAAGGTTCTTGAACTCGGACCCATTGTCGCTCCTTATCTTCTTCACCTTGAGCTCAAACTCGTTTTGAGCTCTCCTTAGAAAGCGCTTGAGGGTCCCTTGGGTTTCAGACTTATCCTGCAAAAAGAATACCCAAGTGAAGCGGGAAAAGTCATCAACAATAACTAGACCATACTTACTTCCTCCTATGCTTAGATAGACGACGGGTCCGAAGAGGTCCATATGTAGCAGCTCTAGGGGTCTTGATGTGGTCATCACATTCTTGCTGTGATGCGCTCCTCCCACTTGTTTACCTGCTTGACAAGCTGCACAAGGTCTATCTTTTTCGAAAGTAACATTGGTTAGACCTATCACGTGTTCTCCCTTTAGAAGCTTGTGTAAGTTCTTCATCCCCACATGTGCTAAGCGGCGATGCCACAGCCAGCCCATGCTAGTCTTAGCAATTAAGCATGCATCTAGACCGGCCTCCTCTTTTGCAAAATCAACTAAGTAAAGTTTGTCGTCTAATACACCCTTAAAAAGCTAGTGAACCATCACTTCTTCTAAAGACAGACACATCTATATTTGTGAATAGACAATTATATCCCATATTGCATAATTGACTAACAGATAGCAAATTATATCCAAGGGACTCAACTAAAAATACATTAGAGATAGAGTGCTCATTTGAAATTGCAATCTTGCCTAAGCCTTTCACCTTGCCTTGGTTCCCATCGCCAAATATGATTGAATCCTGGGAATCCTTGTTTTTGACGTAGGAGGTGAACATCTTCTTCTCCCCCGTCATATGGTTTGTGCATCCGCTGTCGATAATCCAGCTTGAACCCCCGGATGCATAAACCTGCAAGGCAAATTTAGGCTTGGGACTTAGGTACCCAACTCTTGTTGGGTCCTACAAGGTTAGTCACAATTGTCTTAGGGACCCAAATGCAAGTTTTATCACCCTTGCATTTTGCCCCTAATTTCCTAGCAACTATCTTCCTATCCTTTCTACAAATAGCAAAGGAGGCATTTAAAGCATGATATATTGTAGAAGGACCATCCATAACTTTCCTAGAAACATGAACAATATTCTTTCTAGGCACATGATGAACATATCTCCTAGACATATCTCTATCATGCATATAAGAGGAACTAGAAGCAAACATAGCATGTGAATCATAGGCATGTGAATCATAACTTCTATAGTCATTTCTAGCATGTCTCCTATTATGATACATAAAAGCATGGTTCCTTTTAGCACTACTTGCCATAGGAGCCTTCCCTTTCTCCTTGGCGGGGATGGGAACCTTATGACTTGTTAAGTTCTTGGCTTCCCTCTTGAATCCAAGTCCATCCTTAATTGAGGGGTGTCTACCAATCGTGTAGGCATCCCTCGCAAATTTTAGCTTATCAAATTCGCTCTTGCTAGTCTTAAGTTGAGCATTAAGACTAGCCAATTCATCATTAAGTTTGGAAATTGAAACTAGGTGTTCACTACAAGCATCAATGTCAAAATCTTTACACCTATTACAAGTTGCAACAATTTCTACACAAGATGTTGATTTACTAGCTATTTCTAACTTAGCATTCAAATCATCATTAATGCTCCTTAAGTTAGAAATTGTCTCATGGCAAGAAGATAATTCACAAGAAAACATTTCATTTCTTTTAACTTCTAGAGCATGAGATTTTTGTGCTTCTACAAATTTGTCATGTTCTTCATACAACAAATCCTCTTGCTTTTCTAAAAGCCTATTCTTGTCATGCAAGGCATCAATCAATTCATTAATTTTATCTACCTTGGTTCTATCTAGGCCCTTAAATAAACATGAATAATCTATTTCATCCTCATCACTAGATTCGTCCTCACTTGAAGAAGCATAAGTAGAGTTTCGAGTACATACCTTCTTCTCCCTTGCCATAAGGCATGTGTGACGCTCGTTGGGGAAGAGGGATGACTTGTTGAAGGCGGTGGCGGCGAGTCCTTCATTGTCGGAGTCGGAAGAGGAGCAATCCGAATCCCACTCCTTGCCTAGATGTGCCTCGCCCTTTGCCTTCTTATAGTTCTTCTTCTTCTCCCTCTTGTTCCCTTGATCCTGATCACTATCATTGTCAGGACAGTTAGCAATAAAATGACCAAGTTTACCATATTTGAAGCATGAGCGCTTCCCCTTTGTCTTGGTCTTGCTTGGCTGTCCCTTGCGACCTTTTAGCGCCGTCTTGAATCTCTTGATGATGAGAGCCATCTCTTCATCATTAAGTCCGGCCGCCTCAATTTGTGCCACCTTGCTAGGTAGCGTCTCCTTGCTTCTTGTTGCCTTGAGAGCAAGAGGTTGAGGCTCATTGATTGGACCATTCAATGCGTCGTCCACGTATCTTGCTTCCTTGATCATCATTCGCCCGCTCACGAACTTTCCAAGTATCTCCTCGGGCGTCATCTTGGTGTACCTAGGATTCTCACGAATATTGTTTACAAGATGAGGATCAAGGACAGTAAAAGACCTTAGCATTAGGCGGACGACGTCGTGGTCCGTCCATCGCGTGCTTCCATAGCTTCTTATCTTGTTGACAAGGGTCTTGAGCCGGTTGTACGTTTGGGTTGGCTCTTCTCCCCTTACTATAGCGAATCTCCCGAGTTCACCCTCCACCAACTCCATCTTGGTGAGCATTGTGACGTCATTCCCCTCATGAGAGATTTTGAGGGTGTCCCAAATTTGCTTGGTGTTATCCAAGCCGCTCACTTTGTGGTATTCATCCTTGCACAATGAAGCTAGAAGAACAGTAGTAGCTTGTGCATTTTTATGAATTTGCTCATTAATGAACATGGGACTATCCGTACTATCAAAGTGCATTCCACTCTCTACAATCTCCCATATACTAGGATGGAGAGAGAACAAGTGACTACGCATTTTGTGACTCCAAAATCCGTAGTCCTCTCCATCAAAATGAGGAGGTTTACCAAGTGGAATAGATAATAAATGAGCATTTGTACTTTGAGGAATACGAGAGTAATCAAAAGAAAAGTTTGAATTGACCGTTTTCTTTTTCTCGTAGTCGTTGTCGTCCTTTTGGGAAGAGGAAGATTCATTGCTGTCGTAGTAGACGATCTCCTTGATGCGCCTTGTCTTCTTCTTCTTCCCATCTTTGCGCTTGTGGCCCGAGCCCGAGTCGGTAGTCTTGTCATCCTTTGGCTCGTTGAAGATAGACTCCTTCTCGTTGTTGTTGACCACCATCCCCTTTCCCTTAGGATCCATCTCTTCGGGCGATTAGTCCCTTCTTGAAGAGAACGGCTCTGATACCAATTGAGAGCACCTAGAGGGGGGGTGAATAGGTGATCCTGTAAAACTTTAAACTTAAGCCACAAAAACTTGGTTAAGCGTTAGCACAATAAAGCCAAGTGGCTAGAGAAGAGTCTCAACAAAACACAATAACCACAAGAGATCAATCACAGAGATGGCACAGTGGTTTATCCCGTGGTTCGGCCAAGACCAACGCTTGCCTACTCCACGTTGTGGCGTCCCAACGGACAAGGGTTGCAATCAACCCCTCTCAAGCGGTCCAAAGACCTACTTGAATACCACTGTGTTTTGCTTTGCTTTTCTTAATCCCGTTTGCGAGGAATCTCCACAACTTGGAGTCTCTCGCCCTTACAAAGATGTTCACAAAGAAGTACGGAGTAAGGGAGGGATGAGCAACTCACACAAGACACAAAGATCACAGCAAACACGCACACACAAGACCCAGACTTAAGCTCAAAAGACTAGCACACTAGAACGGAGCTCAAATCACTAGAATGTCGAACAAGTGCGCAAGAACGGAGTGTGAGTGATCAAGAATGCTCAAGGAATACTTGGTGTACTCCTCCATGCGCCTAGGGGTCCCTTTTATAGCCCCAAGGCAGCTAGGAGCCGTTGAGAGCAATCTGGGAAGGCAAATCTTGCCTTCTGTCGCCTGGCGCACCGGACAGTCCGGTGCACACCGGACACTGTCCGGTGCGGATTTCTTTCCTTAAATGGCGAAGCCGACCGTTGGCGGCCTGAGAGCCGTTGGCGCACCGGACATGTCCGGTGCACACCGGACAGTCCGGTGCCCCCTTCTAGCCGTTGGCTCGGCCACGTGTCCCGCGTAGATCGCGCGGCCGACCGTTGGCCCGGCCGACCGTTGGCTCACCGGACAGTCCGGTGAATTATAGTCGTACGTCGCCGGTGAATTCCCGAGAGCGGCCAGTTCGCTCGAGCCAGCCTGGCGCACCGGACACTGTCTGGTGCACCACCGAACAGTCCGGTGCTCCCAGACTGAGCAAAGTCTTGGCTGCTCGAGCCAAGACAATTCCAATTCGATTTTTCCTGTTTCCAGCACTTAGACACAATACATTAGTCTCTAAAACAATGTACTAAGTCTGAGAAACATACCTTTATACTTGATTTGTACTTTGTCCACCATTTAACACTTAGGCACTTGTGTTTGACACTAAATCACCAAAACACTTAGAAATGGCCCAAGGGCACATTTCCCTTTCAGATACGCCACAGGAGAAGGGAGCGAAGATCGCCAGCAAGCGGGCGAAGAAGTAGCAGTTTGGGGTTTTGATGAAGTGACACCCAACGAAAGCGCCAGGGACTGGAGAGGCGTCATTTTAGATTTTTTTTAATAAGACTACCCGGGCGAACTCTTCGAAGCAACCATACTTAGGAGGTCCACCGATCAGAGGCTCCGCGGGAGAGCGAAACCAAGAGTTGTGGTCCAGGAATTTTAATTTTCCCACCGAATTGGTTCGGCGCTCAAAGGAAGGGAACGAAATTAAAGGAAATCCGAAATTTGTTTTCTTTAAGTGACAAAATAGTTCCAAATGCCCTTTCGCTTTACAAAAATGGCAGAGAAAAGCAGAAGGGCCAACGCCCGGTGACCCAAGGCGGCAAGCACCCGACGGCCCAAACATAGGCCCGACGGGCCCCCTTTTCCGAATGGGACGCCATTGAAGGTTGCGGGGCTTAGAGAAATTAGAATTTGAATTTTGTAAATTTGAACGCCCACGAAGCCCGCTGCCATGAACACCTCCATTAAGACCAGAGTAATTCACCGTGGAAGACGCCCCCCGGCGAGGAACAATCATTGGAATTGGCTTGATCTTCGCAATCGTCGGAATCCGAAGTCCCCGAGGTCCTAACCTCCACGAAGAAGACGAATACCACGAGCCCTGAAATCCTGAATTACGAATAGAAGATCCCAATCGTCTGAACGCAGAAATTCTAGCCTGATCCGGATGCCCAACACCGCAAGAGATCTCCTTTTTGTTGGTAATCGGGACCGCATTAGCACCAGAGAGAGGGAGCTTAACAACATTTGCGTAAGATAAACTCCTCTTGCCCTGAATAGTCAACCAGGAAGCATTCTCTTCACCAATAAATTTCTTGTACTCATGAATCCAGTTAGGGCCACCATGATTCCAAAGATTGAAAAAGGCTCTGAATTCCGCACGATCAATACACTTTGAATTGTAGATATGAAAACCCACAACCTTAGAGGAGACCGAAAATCGGAAAACCCGATCAGAAAGCTGATGAAACTCAAAGCCTACCGCAAAACCTCCCAGGGCAGCTTGGAGAAGGTAGCCAACAGAATCTGAGTTCAGCTTGAAAATGCATCTACCAAATGAAATCACCAACCAGAAAGTCGACGGAAGGCTCGGACGAGCTGGACAAACCGAAGAGGCCAGACAGAGCCTGGGAGAATCCTCAAAGACGATCCCCGGCCGAAAATCCAATTTTGCTAGTTCCATCCAGGGGGAATTGAGAAGACCAGAGGGCAGGGAAGCGAGAGGAAGGAGATCACCTGAACTGAGAAACCACCGAGGGGAGAAAAGGAGGAAGCCACCGCCACCACCACCAAGCAGCTCCACCGACGTCGAGCCACAACCAGATCACTGGTCGGGATCCACCGCCGCGGCGCCTCCGAGAGGCAGCGACATTTCCGGCATATACTTTTGTTGCTTCTTCCTAGTAGTTTTTTTAAAGATACATCCTCCTAGTAGTTAAAAAAAAGTTGTTCGAAGAACGTGCTATGTGATTGAGTTTTGCTCATTCTATCCAACCAAATACCTTATAGCACAAAACATATTACGATTGTATATACCAATAACAATGAATTAGGCAGCAAATAAGCAGACAGTGACACAATGGAGCACTTGGTTAGTTAAGTTTAAGTGCCTACTAAGTACTGAGTTCCAAATAGGCTCATAGGGATAAGGTACGACGTATGTTCATATGTGACATGAGTGTTCATACTGAGTTCCAAATAAGGCATGACCATGAAGACATATATGCACCATAAAATGAATAGATCTAAACATGACACATCATACCAATTAAGATTAAAACTTACAGTACCAGAACCGTGTATAAACAGATTATCATACCCAATATGAAAGACATGATTAAAGGGACATGGTCGTACATTTCTTTCTTGATGGCAATCAAGTAGAGAAGATGGCGCCGACGTTCAGTACCGTCTCGTTCTTGCCAACGACTTCAAGCGCCCATGCAACAAGGAGGAAGACAAGCTGTGACAATGAAGTTGACGAAGACGACAAGTCAAGGAAGTGATCAAGCAATCATGCAGAGCGCTTCCTAAAACCCTTACCCGCCCTCTTCGGTACAAAATTGCTGAGAACAACAGTTATGGAGGCCTACTCTCCCATTCGTCGATGCACACCGATGATTGGGATGAGGCAGGGAGAAAGAGCAAAACCCTAGATGCATTGGTGTGTACTATTCATCTACGACATCACTCGTACGTAGTTATAGGGAGAAACCACACTAGGGTTTTGACGTCCCAAAACTGAGTCAGATCCATATTTTCCAAAAATCTGCACCAAAAAATCCGTAACAAATTAAGTTCCCAAAAACCCACACAAAAAATCCATAACATAATAAGTTTTTCGCACTCGAAAATCTGCAATAGATTAAGTGGAAAAACAAAACTGCAAAAGGAAGTTGTGTGCCTGCAAGACTTAGACCCCCCCCCGATTTCAGCGAACCATTCACGTGCATGACGTGCGCCCATGTCCTTCACCACTCCATGCCGAGCCCCGCCTCGCTCTAGTCCATCGAGGCAAGATGAGTGAAAGTGCCTTTGGGGGTACTAAGGACATGTATGTCGCCTAGAGGAGAGTGAATATGCGTTATGCAGCAGAAAGATGCCCTTGTCTCAAAAGATATCTACACTTCCTAGAAAACATATAACAAATATAAGCAGAGAAGTGCATCCCTATGATTCGATCAAGCCTCAAGTGCTTGCTTACTCCATGTTAAAGTTAGCCAATCTGGCTTGGAGTCTATTTCAACCCCTTCCTTCGTTTAATCAGGTTTATCACTAAGACTTTCACTATACCTTGATGAGAGTTACAATAGAACTGAGGCTATCACTAATTGGCAGCTCTTAGATAGAATTGAATGCGTCGCTCAAGGTCACACTAGCTCTTCTATGCATCAACACTATGACACATATGCCTATCTCTTTGGCTAGAACACACGCCAGTCACTTGATCTATCACATAATACACAAGAGAGGGATAGAATATAAGTATGCACTTATTCTCCACTTGCTTGATGCCTTGGTGTTCTAGCTGGGTCAAAATGGGGTCTATTTATAGCTCTAAGGGCTAAAATAGTCGTTCCTACAAATCAGGAAAACTTGTTGTCCACGAGTGCACTGGACCAGTTTAGTACACCACTGAATTGTCTACAGTCCAGCGATCACAAAGATCCTAACATATACCTTCCAAACTAGACTAGCACTGGACTAGACCGGTGCACCATGGACCCTTGCCACGTCAGCTAACCATTGGAGTCGCACGTTGCCCTAAAGTAGCCATTAGACAGGAGGTCTGGTGCACATGGACCCAAGGTTCAGTGCATTAGGCCGCTAAATCTTCAATTTTGATCACTCTGGTAAAGTGGTCCAGTGTGCTAGGCTACCAACTCTTCAACTCTGTACTAGTACTCATACCAACAAGGTGCATCTTATTTTTTGGAAGCCTTTGTCGAAATAACATATGAGTTAAGCGTGCTTGGCCCAAAGCAATCTTGGGATGGGTGATCGACTGGGAAGTCTTCTCCGGTGCGCATGAGTGAGGACAAAGTGCGCGCAAAAGACTCTTGTTGGTCTGTGGGGATGGTCTATGATCCTAGAATACTGCTAGGAGTAAGTATCATCGGTTAGGGAGTGGACGGGGTGTTACAAATAGTATCAGAGCTGACCCTCGTGGTTTCACGGGCGTGTGTGGGCTAGGGTTTCAGGTATATGGAACATGGCACATATGGCCTAGAGTGGTCATATGTCATGGCATATGACAACACTAGACATACATACATGACCAAGGGGGAGGTTCTTGGCTTGGGGTTGACCGACGAGGACGTTAATCTTCTATGGAGGAGATTGTGATATCCTGGCCTTGGGTGGATTGTGTGATATACTAGTCCAAGGCTTTAATAGAATTAATAGCGTACTCATACCAACAAGGTGTATCTTCTTCTTCGGAAGCCTATCTCGAAAGAACATCTGAGTTAAGCGTGCCTGGCCTAAAGCAATCTTAGGATCGGTGACCGACCGGGAAGTCTTCTCGGGTGCGCATGATTGAGAACAAAGTGTGCACAAAAGGCTCGTGTTGGTTTGTGGGCATGATCTATGATCCTAGAGGGCCAACAGGAGTAAGTATTGTCGTTCCGAAAGTGGATGCGATGTTACAACATGCTCTGACGCGCGTCAATGGTCATCTCAAGGATTACTAGTAAACCGACTCAATTCGCTGACACTAAAAGAGATGTCCGGTTTTGTAAATATATGAGTGAGCCAATAACCTATGAATATCTCGATTGGTCTCTACCAATTCTCCTGTTCTTTTGAAGGATCATAGGGTGTCGGAGACGGTTTGCTATCTTTATAGCCAAAATGACTCAACAGTTTCTCCACATAATGAGATTGTATTAGAGTAATCTCATTCTCTCCCTTAATCAGCTTGATGTTCAGAATAACATCAGCCTCACCTAGATCCTTCATATCAAAGCTTTGGCACAAGAAAGACTTGACCTCGTTGATCACGTCAAGGCTTATTCCAAATATTAGTATGCCATTAACATACAAGCACAATATGACTCTTTGACCCCCATTATGGTGGTAGTTACACATCGATCAGCCTTATTGACACTAAAGCTTGCTTATGAGTGTCAAATGGAATTTCTGTAAAAATGTAGTGGTTCTTTAAAAATATTCTAAGAGAGAAAACGAGATTGCACTCAGATGTAGATGGTTAATCTGATAAAACGATATTTGATGTTAGCATGCTAGCACCCTAATCATTTTTACAATAGATATGTTACCATTTTTAAATAGGAATAGTATATTTCTATTGACATGTAGAACTCATCTTATTAAATTCTTTAATACCAATTAACTAGTGATCGTAAAAATATTTATTAAATTTTGGCACCATAATAGTTGTGATACTAGAGCTCTAACTAACTTTGAGCAGTTCTTGAGGTAACAAAAGAAAACTAGAAGTTCAGCTGACCAAAGTGAAATAGCCATTGACTTCAAAGCAAAATAGTCATTTTATTCACCTGTTTGATACTCCCCTTGTTCCAATTTATAATTCATTGGACTTTTTTATCCCAAGTTTGATAGACTCATTTTATTCAAAAAATCATAATTATTATTAATTTTATAGTGGTATCATTTATCGTATAATATATTTTTAAGTATGGTTGTGAATTATTCAATTTTTCAAAAAAGGATAAGATAAGCTAGTCAAACTTGATAAAAAAAAGTCAAACGAATTATAAACTAAGATGCATAGAGACAAAAGTGGATAAAATGACGTGGAGGACAAAACAGAGTTCAAATTAGCGCCACCTGTATTGGCTTAACTTTTATAATGACACGTAGGAAAAAGACTCACCAACCAAACACATGACATGAATGGTTCCATCCCTAAAATCATGAAACATAACATTGTCCACTTCAAACAAACATATGACATGAACAATTTCGTCCCTAAAACCATGCAACACGGATGGTTCGGTTCCATCCCCTACAAACATTGATTCCATGATTCCATCATAAAAAAACAGATATAAATCACTCCATTCCTCGTCTTCAAACCAACACACTAACCTAAAAAAACAAGAATGAAATGATTGGGGCGTTTGGTGTACTGTAAAATTGCGAATTGGCCATCATGATAGCTTGAAGTAGTTTAGAAGCATTTACATGATTACATCAGCTGCGATTGGTACAGGGTACACAGGTACAAGTTCGATACAGACATGAAACGTGAAAATACATTAGCTCAGTCAGTTACCCTCTGTGCTTAACAATACACCTAACCATCCCCCCAGCATTATGTGCCGCTACTGGCAGAGCATGGACACAAGAGGCCACCTCGGGTTTTTCTAAGGCTGGCAACTTTTCGACAAGATGGTCAGGTTCTAAAACTTAGATTTGGGATATGCAGATTGCCCGCTGACAGCGTACAGCAGCCCAACATTAAAACGAGATTTTCCTACGGGCTACGGTCCACTCCCAAATAGGGAACCGAATCCTGAATGCCGTCGAGCATGCTCTGGTAATAGCCTGCTGACAAACTCCGGTGGTGCGTTTGCTAGCTGCAAAGGAAGGGAACACAACAAATTTGATTATATAGCTCAGGGACCTATGCGGTTTAAAGGAAAGCGTCAGTCCAGATTATAAGGAAGCAATCATGCAAGACACACGTGACCGCGCCACTGAGTTTAACTGCCTTCACGAAGTGAAGGGCGACTGGGATTGGATTGTGGTGGGGAGTCATATTGGGGAGATGAGGCTGTTTCCTTGTTCCAACAGTGCCTACTCCTTCCCCATGTTAATAACCCTAGCCGCCTCCATTTCATACAACTTATATATACAACTTATCTAAGAACAAGGCTAATAATATAGCCTGTTACTAACCTGGATCTTTGCACTTCATCCATAGAGTAGCCATCTCTTCACTAATAATATATGGTCCACTTTCTTCCCACAAAGTTTTTTGGTTCTTGTGCATAATCTAGCTGTAAACTTACAGCCACAGCCCAACACACTGGGGTGTTTGGTTCCCACCTCCTGAACTTTAGTATCTAAATTTTAGTCACTTTTAGTCCCTAAATTGCCAAACAGTATAACTAAATGAATCCTTGCAAAGAGAAACTCTAGGGACTAAGGTTTAGTCTCTAAAGTTTAGTAGGGCAACTAAAGAAACCAAACACCCCCTTAAAAAAGCCAAAGCGCTTATTTTCAGATAGTCATGTTACCAACAACCCATCTCTCATCCACCTTGTGGCTTCGACATCACCCACCCTACCATTTACCCAAACTGTACAATGCAGGCCCTATGAATGCCACCAATAGCTATCACCACCTGAAGAATTGCCCTACTATGCTAGCAGTGTGTTCATTCAGGCATGCTATCTAGAAAGAAAGCAGCACTCATATATAATGAACCATGTTGTTGCAAAAAAGCAGGGCACAATGCATGACAGGCAACATAGAACATTGCAAGACATGTTCGGTGCATGTGATTTTACCACTAATGCATATCATCGTGTATTCGTGTGTCAGTAAAATGACACCATAATGAAGTATACAGTGAATGTATTAACACTATTTTCCTGTGGCCAATTGACATCATTTTTCATATGTAATCAAACTTTCAAAAGGACTAATAATTAGGGACACAATGGGAAACATTTCTGTCCTGGAATCACTTACTTCTTGCTTAAAGTTGAATAGTGGAGGAAATGGGCGTCCATTAGGGAGTCTTGCATGTGATTCTCGTAATTCGTCAAAGAATGAATGAGCACACGCCTCAAGCTAGAACAATAATTCAAACAGCAATGAACTCAAGTCAGCAAAAAGCGAGGTTAATATACCGTACAAGTATATTCACATATATGCACATATGACTAAAAGTTTATGCATTTACCTAGACACAAAGGCAACATAGGTTTGCAGAATGGTAGAGCACAGGTGCTACGTTAGCACTAGCACACCGGTTACAATTTGTGGATGATTGATCTCTTGTCATCACTTTATTATGTTGATTGTTATCTCAAATGGGAGAGCTGTGTGTCATTTGATTAAGAAGAGAGGAGTGTGTCATCACTTTATTATGTTGATTGTTTTCTCAAATGGGAGAGCTGCGTGTCATTTGATTAAGAAGAGAGGAGTGCAAGGGAGAGGCAAAGCCAGCTCCTACCAGCCCAACACAGTTATTATTGTTGTTATGTTGATTTGGTGCAAATTTTAGTCTCCATTACCAAGCATAAGCAACAAATGAAGTATAAATTTAGGCTTCAGAATATTTTAATTTTTAAGTTCAAAGTTCTGGTGTAGTTTGTATGTCTTGTGGTTTTGGTATACTCAAAAAGTCAAAATCTATTACAAAGCATGCACCTAGTAGAACAAAATATGAAGTCATGAGAGCTTCAGGTTGATTGTTTCTTCATCATGAATTTGTATGAGAGAGAAGACAAAATCAGTGAAGATTTGAGAAGCATAACATTATATGTTAACAATTTGATGTCCCACTGACATAGCCCTGAGATGATGATGTCAATTTATTTTAAGTGGCATAATGAGGATGACACAATAAAAGATGAAAAAAACTTACTGCGCTACATCGCAGATTCGGCGAATACTGAAGAAGACGGGAAACAAGATCTATTGCTTCTGGAGGCATTCTCTTGTGGAAGATCTGCAGCATAACCATTGTGATAAGGACTCCACCATCAGGAACATCAAGAATAAGGGAGATCATATTGTACAAATGATAATAACATAAACATTATTGTTTGCCATCTATTATAACTTATCGAGATATCCAGCGTACAAAACTGAATGGGGCTGATATTCCATTTTAGTGAGTGACAATATGGTCGGTCATATAGGATCAAAAGAACTCTATTGCAATTTAGAAATGGTGACGATGCTGAGAAATTTGCTTAGTAAGAAAAAATAATGGGCAAAACACCACTGAGATTATGTGAGCTCCACCAGAGTGACCATATCAACAGATTTTGTTTAGAGGAATTTCCACAGACTACAAATGTGCACACACCTTGTGCCATGGACATGCTTTTATCTGAGGAAACTTGAATTCTGTATAGTTGGGATTCATACAACGAATTTCCTCTCGTGTTGGGGTGCCCAAAACCTGCAAAAAGTTGATCTTTGTTCAATTCTGGAAAGTAGCAAACCAGTGTTCTTAAGGCGGTAAGGCGAGGAGTTGGACCACCGCCTCAATCGCAAATATCTTCCTTACAATAGTCAGTTTTTGAATGCATGCAAAACCATTAGTTACCTTGATAATCTCAACCAGCTGGTCCACAGCACTTTCCCCAGGAAATAATGGCTAATAAATTGCAAGAAACAAATATAAGTAAATTAGTATAACTTCACTGCTGAAATGGCATCACAATGGCATAAAAGATGTAGAGAGATGCAAGCAAAAAAAAAAAAGAGGGTAACTAAAGCACTTACTTGACTAAGAAGAAGCTCAGCAAGAACACATCCAGCTGACCATATATCAATAGATGTTGTGTATTCAGTTGCACCAAATATGAGCTCAGGAGCACGATAATAGCGTGAGCATATATATGATATATTAGCTTCACCTTTAATCTGATATGTTGGCATATTTTAAAGATAAGATTCAAAGTTCTGAACAAAAAAATCTGAGAAGTATTGGAATGCAAAATGTTTGGAGAGTACTCCCTCTGACCCAAAATAAATACACACCTTGTTCCTCAAGTCAAACTTTTTTTAAAAATTGACCAGGTATATAGAAAATAGTATCAATATTTGTATCTCAAAATAAGTCTATTATGAAAGTATATTCCATGATCAATGTAATAATACTTGTTATGCATCATAAATATTAGTATCTTTTTGTATATATTTAGTCGACTTAAAAAGGCTTGACTTCTCGATAAGCAAGATGTGCACTTATTTTGGCATGAAATACTCAAAGTTGGATTTAGCGTTTTATCTAGAACAAAGTTTACCGATGGAAGGATAGAATAAGGTTTTTCATAGTAACATGGCGCGGAGAAACCAGCTAACACCACACATACACAATACTACTTCCAATTCATACTACCCAACAAGTGTTTAACCTTGAGTTCCAATGTTATCATAGTAGATTTGTTTTACAAGAATGTTATCATAATATCATTGAGTAAAGTTCAGAATTCCTAGTAAATTGGATTGATTTGATAAAATATCAAATAAAGCTATGAGGTCAGCTGAATCCACAGGATCAAAAGTGTTAACGCTGAAGATTTTCAACTGAAAGAATTAAAGAAATTAAAATTCAATTCATACATCCTTAATATTTAGAATTAAACTCAATAAGGTCAGGTCCATGATTTGATACTACATTTTAAAAGACATCCCTTGCAGCTTGTTCGGTTAATCTCCTCCCAATTGGGATTGGAGGGTATAAGGGCATGGCATTTGGTCCCTCCAGATTGGAGGTCCTCAAATCCCCTGCCCATACCCTCCAATACACAGGTTTTTCCAACGAGCAAGCCCTTACAGCTAAAATTACATTAAGCAAGAATCATACAGTTCCCACGTCTTGACCTAACTCTGAAAAATAAATAGAGACGTTCAACCATATGAATCAGCATGTCATTCATGCTAGAGTCTCGTTAATCATTTTATGACATACAAATTAGCATACGTGCATATCAATATCTCGTATCAGCTCAATGCAAATTTATTTAGTGTCTTGTCAGTTTCAATTCTATAAAAAAAACATATTGAAATTAAAAGATCTTATTTCTTGCTGTTATCATTAGAGCATGTACATACCAAGATTTTAGCACTCCCGAAGTCACAAACCTTGACTTGGTGGGAAAGAGGATCCACCTATCAAACAATAAGAAAAAGAGAAGGCCAGCATTTTCCAACTGAACGTCATGAACAAGAAGCGGGAACAAGCGCATGCTTAGCATAAAAAACACTAAACCAGCATACCAAGATATTCTGAGGCTTAATATCTCGGTGACAAATTCCTGGTACAGTATGAATATAAGCTAGTCCCCGGAATATCTGCACAAGATATGAAAAATGTAAATATACTAAACACCTCTTCTAGCACATGCATATCAAGATAGAATGCAATTCTACCACTACCCACCTGGTACATATACAATTTAACATATATAAGGGGCATCCTCTGCTTCATGTCTTTGTAGTGTTTCAGAACGCGATAAAGTGACTCTGGAACAAACTCCATGACTAAGTTAAGGAAAAGTTCATCCCTACTTGTGGTAGAGAAGAAACAATGCTTCAGGGAAATGACATTGCAATGGTCAATTGATCGCATTATTTGTAACTCCCTATTCTTGTATCTTTTGTCCTGTAGAACCTTCTTAATTGCAACGGTTTCACCAGTCTCAATGCATTTTGCCTGAGTTTATGCACGCACCATCAACAAAATATGAGCCAAAGTGAGAGAAAAAACTAGGCCAAGTTGGAGAAAAAGAAACGCTAACCTGGAAGACAACCCCAAACGATCCAGTTCCAACAACTCGCTCAGCCATATAGCTGATGGTCTAAAGGGCACCAAATCAAGAGCTAAGTTAGAATGTTATTAGCATTGTCATGTAATTCAGCAAGATGAAGTGAATTTCTTTCTCCAAAACCTACCCTCTTTGGTTCACCATTCTTTCCCCCAATCGTAGTCGATATTATATGGCCTGTCACTGCATCACTTCCCCCCGCAATAATAGTGGCGACATGCTGTCATGTAACACAAATGACAGGTGAGACATAATCAAAATGAGTAGCACCAAAGCAATAAAAAAAGGACTATGTGCTAGGTGAGGTACTTCGGCATTAGCATTCCGATGTTTCACCAGGTTTGTGGCAGAAACATTAGCAAGCACCAGCACAGCAGGATAACGTTGCCCCCGACTGAACAAACCAAAATACCACTACATGGATGAACGATGCCACATTACCAAAAGCAGCATAAAATATGCACTTCAAACCACCGAGCATTTCCGATTCATTGAATCCATATGCAGGTACAGGTCAGAAACTTACAATGCAAAGAAAACCACTAGATTGCGAAAGGCTGAGCAGGCCATGGAAAACTTTGGACAGAAATGTAACAGCTAAGCCAACTGGCACTTCACATGAAAGTCAATCATCAAAACCGGGTAACTGAAACTAAAGCTACCAGACAACTTGTAGAACACATTCCTTCCGGCTTTGGACACGATCCAAAGCAACACGAGAGTGGGAACGCTACCATGGCGCGCACGCAAAGTTGGCCGAAGAGGAGAGAACATCGAGCAGCAGGTTCCCTCCCCCGAAAGCAATGCTACCGCAGTTCTAACGGTCTCCAACGAGAATCCATCTGCATCCAAATGCGCACAAAAAAAAAGAGGGCGCAAGCCATTGGAGCGAAGCAGCAGCAAGCGAGCAGCCCAAATCATGAGAAGCAGCAGCACAGATGTCGCAGTTAGACGAGAACCAGGACCGCGTCCAGGGAACCGAGAACGCCGCAACTAGCAGATCCGCGGCGCGTATGCAGATCCACGCACACGCAGGAGGGGAAGCAACAAGCAAGCAACCATAGCCCCTAGAGCGCAGAAGTCCCCTCCCCGCCGGCGAGCGCAGAGATGAAGTGAAGCGCGCACTCACCTTCTCGTCGGCGGAGGCGCGCGGAGGGTCGACCTCCATGGCGTCGGCGGTGGGGTTGGGCTCCCCACCGAGCGCGGTAGCCATGTGGGGCGGTCGCGCGGCGACAGGCTTCTCTCTCCTCGGTGATGGGGGAGGGCTGCTGCTGCTAGCGTGACCGTGAGAAGGGGACCATTGGTGGGCACTGTCCCTGTGTGTCAGCTCACACTGTCCACTACCACGCCTCTTTTTTATTCCTGGTCTTCTCCCTTCTGCCCGTTGGCAAAAGAATGCCTCTTCAGTTTCATTTTGTCCGAGCGGGGCATTTTTGGTCGTGGTTCGTGGAAGTGTAGTTTGGGTGTACTGGGCTTGGGCCAGCAGCCCAGAATGACTTTACGGGTGGGGTGGGGTGGGGTGGGGTGGGGTCAGAAGACTGCTCGGGCTCTACACAGCCCACGAAAACGAAATGGTATGAAAACAATTCCACTTAATTATCCTTCTTGTTGAATAACTACGTTACATAGATCGTCAGATCTGTTGTTATAGCTCTAGTTTCCTTTCTCATGAGCACGACAGATTAACACACAAGAGACATGATTTAGGGTTGGACCTTTGACCTCTTTCTCTTCTCTATTCCATATGAGGGGTACAAATTCTATATATAGAGATATGGTATCCCTTAGGGGTATATTCGGTATGAGCCCACCAAACCTTAGAGTTAGGTTTCTTAACACTCCTCCTTGGGCGAATACCGTGACCAACATATGTCTCGTTAAAACTTCTGAAAACCTAGTGAAAAATATGGAGAAAGAGCACAAGGTGACGCGTATTGCATTTGCACTTTGGTGCCTCGTTAAAACCTTATGTGAGAAACTTCAGGAAAACTCGCCAAGGGAAAAGGAGTACAACAACTATTATCAGGGCATATTTTGATCTTCTGAATCTAGATTGCATTGAATCTTCTACAAGGTCTAACTTTAGAAATGTGTTCCACTGATCTTTGTAAAACTATTTCAATATGGCAAAACACCTTCTTCTGGAAGTATATGCACATAGAGATTTAGCAACTATTTCCTTATGCAATGGAAATATAAGCCCAACTCTTAGGAAGCTTCAGAAGACAACAACTATGTCTTCCTTTGGCTTTGGCACTAAATCATCGCCTCCTAGTCAAACCCAGTCAATATAACCAAATCGATTGAGTACCTCAATATACCCCTCTTTGATCTTTGATTTGCCAAAGTCCACATGACTTGGCTTTGTTGGATGGATGATGGTATTGTCCTCCTCAATGTCGTCGCTGTCCTCAGAAGGATCCACGGCAACAACTTCGATCTAGCAGGTGGTGGCCTCTATTGCCTCGTTCAAATCACCAAGCTTTGCCTCTGGTGCATTCGACGAAGGTGCCAAGAGCACCTCTGGGACAGATCGCTCCTGAGCCATCTCTAATGAAAAAGTGTGTGCTTCACAACTGAAAGTTCCCTATGCCCGGGAACAGGATCTGGATGCCGCCTAGAGGGGGTGAATAGGCGAATAATAATTATCACTTTAAAACTGGAAATTCTTACTCTACTCGAAGGCTGGATCGCAGTGGAATGAAAGACCCTTCGAGTAGGTTGCAGCGGAATTGAAGTTCCTGTCTTAAAATACCCTGCACTTCGAAGACAGCTTGTACCACATATAAATATAGAAGTGCAAGTATAAACAGCAAATAAGACAGAGAAACAGCATACAACACAGAGCAGAACACACAGACACAGGGATTTATCCCGAGGTTCGGCCAAGCCTGAAATGCTTGCCTAGTCCTCGTTGGAGTTAGCCACACCTTGGCTTGGAGTCTATTTCAACTCCTTCCTCCGTTTGCTTAGATCTGTCAGTGCGACAGATAGAGCCTTCCACTATGTTGATGTCACTTACAACGATGTCGTGGCTGCTTACAATCTTCTTGACAGCACTCCAGCAGAGTAACAATACGCTCAAGATTTTGCTCTAGCTCTCAGCAGCACTTCCCCTCTCTCTAAAGGCTTATAACTTTGCCTCTACACAAACTAGAGAGATACACAAGAGAGAGAGAGAGAATTGATCCAAATGATGTATGCACTTATTGGCTGCTCTTGTGTACTTGTTTGAGGCGCCTAGTGGTCCCTTTTATAGCCCCAAAGGGCCTAGGAGCCGTTGGAGCTTCATTTGGAAGCTCCCAGCCTTCCCTGGTTGCGGGTGCACCGGACTGTCCGGTGGTGCACCGGACAGTGAACAGTAACGGATCTGATTGACAGTTTCCTTCTCTGAAACAGCTAGCCGTTGGTGCACCGGACAGGTTACTATTCACTGTTCTGTGCATCGGACAGGTCACTATTCACTGTCCTGTGCACCGGACACAGCTACTATTCACTGGCCTGTGCACCAGACACAGGTATTATTCACTGTCCTGTGCACCGGACATGTCACTATTCACTGTCCTGTGCACCGGACAGAGTTACTATTCACTGTCCTGTGCACCGGACAACTACTATTCACTGTCCTGTGCACCAGCCAACAGCACACTAAATGATTTTTCCTCCGTTCTTTCTCCGTTTGACTTCAACTTTTGGGAGGATTTTCCTGAGACTTAAACAAACACATTTAGAGTATAATCCAATTGATTTAGTCCTAGAAACTTACATCTTTCTTGTTCTTCTCCTAGCTTTTCTGTTTCTCCTCTAGCAAAGCTCAGAATGGTACTTTCTCTACAGAAATAGTTAGAGAGCAAACCAAAGCACCAAATTTGTAGTAAGAGGTGTATGCAATATGGTTGAACACTCAAACCTTACATACTTAACCTTTTTCCTCGTTTTACCCAATTTGGCATGTTTGAGGTCGATGTTGGACTCTAAACCATTAAGTCAACTTGACTTGATCTAGATTGATATATCTGAGCTCCAACTCCCTTGTTCATTTCTCGAGCTTGATCTTGAGCCTTATGACTTACACCACATAAGTGTAGATTTTACATCATTGGTTGTAAGTCATGTCCTTATGTAGTGATCCTTGATGCACCATAACTCTTAACTCGATCAACCTTGACTTTGCAAGTCTTCTTCTTCACCCCTGGCTTTGGGTTCCTGGTCTCCTTGACCTTCTCCCGTGCACTCGGTACCTCGAAGCTCTTCTTGCCTCCATCCTTGGCTTGATCGATTGTCTCTGAGTTACGCACACCGAGTCTCACTTAAGTAGTGTTCATTATCTATAGATAATTCAGTCTTTGGACCATCACACTTGTTCACTTGTGTTGAACCCTATTAGCTTTGCATTAAGCACCTGTTCAACACTTAGTACACTTGTTAGTACTTTAATTGGGTTATCATACAAACACCAAAACCCACAAGAGAGCTTTCAGCAACTAGCTAAGGCTTGTTTGAAGGCAGTCAAATTGTTCGAAGCCAGCTTCGAAGGTATAGCAGGCCTTAACAGCAAATGAGAACGACCAACAGATGACGTGCCAATATCGTTGGGCATCGTTCATTTTGTACGCGCAATCTTCAAGCTATCTTGTGTTAATAAGCCGAGGGTATGTTTACAAATGTATTTAATACGAAGGAAGATGGAATAAAATTGTGCAAGATGAGTATTTCATGTCGCTTTTTTAACATCTTTCCATTTAAACATTATCATATTCACACCCTTCTTCATACCTTCTTCCTTGAATTATCCCTTCGGAGAAGTGATAATTTATGGATGGAGGTTTGAACTTAACTTGTGTTGCCTTGTTTTCGATGCCATGTAGCAAATAAAATAAGATCCCAATAACGACCAAAGCACTCAGCAAAAAAGGTACACCTGGGAACCGCTAAACCTTCTTTTCCGAGTGTTGTGGTCCCGGCACTCGGTAAAGAAACTCCTTGCTTTGCCAAGTGCCTTACAATGCACTCGGCAAAGGAACTGGCAAAGGGGCCAACTGGAGCCTTTTTTGCCGAGTGCTAGTCCAGTAGACACTCGACAAAGGAGGCTTCTTTGTCGAATGCCTCCTGCACTCTCGGCAAAGGGACTGGTAAAAGGACCTGTTGGGACCATGCTTCGTCGCCGAAGGTCCTACAGGATGAAGCTGTCCGTACATGTTGCCGAAGGGTGACATTCATGAAGCTTCGGAATTACAAACCGACTTAAAGATGAAAAGACTACTTAGACCTTAGTAGATTGCTATAAGCCATTAGCAAATGTAATAGGTATGAATGTAATTTTACATGGGCTGCGTCCCACGCCTATAAATAGATGAACAATACTCTCGTACTGTTCACGCGGACTGAATATTAGCCTTTGCGTCACGCTTGTACTTTTACCTTCCTGCAAGCCGAAGGTACACTTGTAAACTGAAATCATTTCTATTTTTCCATGTTAATGAAATAGAAATGATGCTATGATAATGTTTAAATATTTATATTACAGCTTATGTTTTACATAAGTTCTTCATCATAGTTTATTATGCTTACGAAGGTATGTTGTTTATGACCTTCGTTCAAAGTTCATTATATCCCGAAGGGAAATAATGCTCTGAAGGACGAAGGGCTTTAACATTTAACACTTTTTATGTTGCCTTGTTCTTAATCCGAAGCATTTGAGAACAAGTCCCCAACATTGGCGCCCACCTCCGGTCAACTCACTTCCACTTTTTTGAGCTGATGGCTTCGTTCAACGATCAAGCTGGAGCTGCTTCGGCCCCGAAGCTGGTGCTCCCGATAACAGGTGGTTCATGCTCAGAGCCAGCCAACAAAAAGCAGAAGAAAGAAGCGCAGAGAAGGGTACATCATGTTGGAGTGCAAGGACCCTTCATCAAGTCAAGATGGTCTCACATTCCAATCACCTTCTCCCAAGAGGATCTTCAACTCAAAGATTTCCCTCACAATGATGCTATGGTTATTTCTTGTGTCATCAAGGGGTTTCTGGTCCACAATGTTTTGGTTGATACAGGCAGTGCAGCTGATATTATATTTGCTAAGGCCTTCAGACAAATGCAAGAGCCAGAAGACAAGATTCATGATGCTACACACTCTCTCTGTGGCTTCGGAGGAAGACAGATTGTAGCACTGGGCAAGATCTCCATGCCAGTGACCTTCGGATTCATTAACAACACCAGAACTGAGCAAGTTGTGTTTGATATAGTTGACATGGAGTACCCTTACAATGCAATCATTGGTCGTGGTACTCTCAATGCTTTCGAAGCAATTCTTCATCCTGCTTATCTTTGCATGAAAATACCTTCGGATCAAGGACCCATTGCTATCCATGGAAGCCAGGAAGCTGCCAGAAGGGACGAAGGAAACTGGACTGACTCAAAAGCAATCCATAACATAGATGGAGCTGAGGCTTGTGAACAGTACAAATTCAGAAGGGAGAAAGCAGCTTCGGCAGATCAGCCGAAACCCATGCTCTTATGCGAGGACATAGCAGAGCAGAAAGTGCTATTGGGCTCCCAATTATCCGAAGAACAGGAGAAAACCTTGATAAGGTTTTTGTTCAACAACAAAGATGTTTTTGCATGGTCAGCTAACGATCTTTGCGGAGTTAACAGGGATGTTATTGAACATTCGCTCAATGTTGACCCATCCTTCAGACCTAGAAAGCAGAGGCTTCGAAAGATGTCTGATGACAAGGCCGAAGGGGCTCGGAATGAAGTCAAAAGACTCCTCAGTGCAGGAGTTATCAGGGAAGTAAAATACCCAGAATGGTTAGCTAACACGGTTATGGTAAAAAAGGCTAATGGCAAGTGGAGAATGTGTATCGATTTTACAGATCTCAATAAGGCATGTCTGAAGGACGAATTTCCATTGCCAAGAATAGATTCCTTAGTTGATGCAGCAACTTCATCAGAGCTTATGAGTCTGCTAGATTGTTATTCAGGCTATCATCAAATTTGGATGAAGAAGGAGGATGAGCCGAAGACCAGCTTCATAACCCCTAGTGGAACATATTGTTACCTTCGGATGCCTGAGGGGCTCAAGAATGCTGGAGGAAGCTTCAGCAGGATGACAGCGAAGGTTCTTCAGTCACAGATAGGCAGAAATGTGCTAAATGTTGATGACATCATTGTAAAAAGTACGAAGCAAGAAAATCACATTGCTGATCTGCAGGAGACCTTTGCTAATTTTAGACAGGCTGGTCTAAAGCTGAATCCAGAAAAATGTGTCTTCGGAGTAAAGAAGGGAAAATTCCTTGGTTGCCTGGTTTCAACAAAGGGAATTGAGGCTAATCCAAGTAAAATTGAAGCCATACTTCGAATGGAACCACCAAGTACAAAAAAGGGGGCCCAAAGATTGACGGGGAGGCTGGCATCCCTCAACAGATTCATATCTAGATCAGCAGAGAGAAATTTACCATTCTTTGACGTACTGAAGTCAGCCGAAGTCTTTCAATGGGGACCAATTCAACAGAAAGCTTTCGAAGAGTTGAAGCAATATTTGATAGATCTAACAACATTAACTCCACCAACGCCAGGGGCTCCTTTGTTATTATATGTGGCAGCTTCGCACTCAGCGGTAAGTGCGGCACTTGTCCAGGAGAAGCTTGATGGCCAAGTCAAGAAACAGGCCCCAATATATTTTGTATCTGAGGTTCTTAGTTTGTCAAAGAAAAACTATACAGAATTGGAGAAGGTGTTATATGCTGTTTTGATGGCCTCCAGAAAGCTTCGGCATTATTTCCAAGCATACAATATTGTTGTTCCCTCGTCGCAACCGTTGAAGGATATTATGAGAAACAGAGAAGCTACTGGACAGATTGGAAAATGGGCTGCAGAGCTCAATGAATTTTGCATTGACTACGTGCATAGATCTTCGATCCAGTCCCAAGCGTTGGCAGATTTCATTGCTGACTGGACGCCAGGGGCTCAGAATGAAGAAACAAATAAAGATGCCGAAGCATGGACAATGTTTTGCGATGGGTCTTGGGGAACCTTCGGAGCAGGAGCAGCTGCTGTGTTGGTTTCACCTTCTAAAGTTAAAACTTGTTATGCGGCAAGACTCGATTTCAGTTGCACAAACAATATTACTGAGTACGAAGCTCTGCTTTTGGGTCTTCGGAAGTTAAAAGCAATGGGAATCAGAAGGGCCATTCTTAAAACTGATTCCCAGGTTGTTTCGGGTCATATCGACAAGAGTTGTAAGGCTAGAGACCCGAAGCTTGAAAAATATCTAGACACGGTCCGAAGGATTGAAGCTTCCTTCGAAGGATTTTCTGTCAAAAATATTCCTCGAGGAGAAAATGAGCATGCTGATTTGCTAGCCAAGTCAGCAGCACAGGGGCTGCCCCTGCCTTCGGACGTATTTTTCGAAACAATAAAAGCACCTTCGGTGGAACTTCTTGAAAGAGCAGTCCTTAATATATCTCCTGTTTATAGTGAAGACTGGAGAACTGAGATTATCTCTTACCTTCAGGGTAACTTTCTTTCAGATGACGAAACTTATAACAGGAGGATAGAGGCAAGAGCTCGACCATATGTCATAATAGAAGGGGAGCTGTACAAGCATGGAGTCTGTGCTCCATTACTCAAGTGTTTATCCAAAGCCGAAGGCATAGAATTGATGAAGGAAATACATGCAGGCCTGTGTGGATCTCATATTGGATCTAGGTCGTTGCTTGAAAAAGTTTTTCGTCAAGGGTTTTATTGGCCGAAGGCAGCTTCGGATGCAGCGGAATTGGTTCAAAAGTGCGAAGGTTGTCAGAAATGTGCAAGAGATCAAAAACAACCTTCGTCTCTGACTCAGCTGATACAACCCACTTGGCCATTGCAAAGGTGGGGCCTTGATTTGTTAGGTCCGTTACCACCAGCACAAGGAAACTTAAGATATGTTGTAGTGGCAGTGGAATATTTTTCTAAATGGATTGAGGCGAAGCCTTTAGCCACAATATCTTCGGCCACCATTCAAAAGTTTTTCTGGCAGAATATTGTTTGTCGTTTCGGAGTGCCAAAGGCTATCACTGTAGATAATGGGACACAGTTCGACTCCGAAGCTTTCAGAGAATTTTGTGATCAAATCGGCACGAGGATCCATTTTGCATCAGTTAGACATCCGGAGTCAAATGGACTTGTTGAAAGAGCCAATGGCATCATAATGACAGGAATAATGAAGTTAATCTTCAATCAACCCAGGGGAAAGTGGCCAGATCAATTAATCAAAGTGGTGTGGAGCCACAACACAACAACATCAAGGTCAACAGGCTTTACCCCATTCAAATTATTGTTTGGTGACGAAGCAATAACTCCGGAAGAAGCCAAAACTGGATCAATAAGAGTAGCAGCTTCGGCAGAATCAGAATCTGAAGCTGATTACTCTGTGGAAAAAGATGCTATAGAAGGGATCAGGCTTCAAGCAGTGGAAAACATTAATAAATATCAAGCCGAAACAATAAAATGGCGTGATAGGAAGGTCCGGCTAAAGAATATTGAGCCAGGACATTTGGTGCTTCGGAGAGTGGCTAACCCAGATACAGTGGGCAAATTGCAGCTGAAATGGGAGGGACCCTTTTTGGTGGTATCTTCGTCAAGACCCGGTTCATACAGATTGAAGGATATGGACGGCAACGACATTCCTAGATCTTGGAATGCGGATGAGCTTCGGCGATATTATGTATAGCTTGATGTAATTTTTTCATATTTTATTTTATTTTTATGGCACCCTTTTCCTTTCTGAAGGGGCAGAAAGGTTTTTAATGGGGCCATAGCATGTAATTTCTCTTTTATTTCAGCTCTATAAGAGCAAAATCCCCGAAGATGTAAATGTAAAAACTGAGAGCGCACCATCAAGTGCCAAAAGGAAAAAGAAAACAGGGAAGAAGCTCGAAAGACGTCCCTAAGGGGATGCAGAGCACGACGAAGCTACCAAAGAAGTCGTTCCAAAGGGAGCGCAGTGTAAGTTTTCTGCTGAAAAGTCGTTCCAAAGGGAATGCAGAGCTTACAGCGAAAAATAAACGCTGATACCGCCGAAAGTAAAAGGCGAAGAAGCTCCTAAGGGAGGCTTACAGCGAAAAATAAACGCTGATACCGCCGAAAGTAAAAGGCGAAGAAGCTCCTAAGGGAGGCTTACAGCGAAAAGTCAGCGCTGATATGTGATTATTTCTAAGGAAATATTGGTTATGATTATGGCTTCGGATATGAGTTTGGTCATTCATTCGCACAATCACATTACATAATCACATTACATCATAACATTTGCATTCATAAACATTCATTCAGGCATATGTAGGATAACCATCATCATGGCATAAGTGGTTGCTTCGGTGTTAAAGAAAGGCTTCGGCGAAAAGAAAAAGCTGTCTTTTATGCTTCGTTGTGTACGAAAAGAAGGGAAGGTGTTTTTTCGCCTTCGGCTCAAAATGCTAATTTCGTCCACATCAAAGCACCTCATACATTGATGGAAGGGTAAGAATATATTACAAGGTATGAACAAAATTCATTAAGAACAGTTTAGCTATATTTACAAAAGTTATTACAAAAGTTTCTTGAGTTTTTCTACAGTCTACTCCTATTGATCTTCATGGGGCCTCAGCTTCGGCAGCATACTCTTTAAGCATCGGTCTCGGCTTCGTCATCCTATATGAATTAAAGTGTTGTGAGTAAAAATCAAGTTTGAAGGAAAAGGTAAGCACAAGGTATGATTCCTTACTGGTTCAAGATGACTTCGAGCTTCGTCTCCAGCTTTTTCTCGCCCGCCTTTTGTCCATATCATCTTTATAAATCTGTTAGAAATGCTTCGGGCGAGGTCAGGAATATCATCTAGCATTGATGGCGATAGAGTGAAATTGGGCCTATTAACAATCTTTCTGTGGTCATAGCCAGCCTTCAGAAATGCTGCAGCAGTGCCCCGAGAAGCTACCCAGGCACAGAAATCACCATGACCGGCTATCACTTCGTCAAGCTCATCAATTTCACCTTCAATATGTTCGAAGGTTCTTGGTAAATCTTCAGCTGACGGGGTGAACTTTTCACTGCTGGCCCCGACTGAGTAGAAAATCTTTTTTAGTCGTTGAATGCATTTATTGCTAAACTCCAAACATTTGTCTTGAAGGCTTGCCAATAATTTTTTCAAATCTGAATTTTGTTGGACTTCGGCTTCAAGTTTTGCATTAAGTTCTTGCTTTTCTTGTTCAAAGTGTTCTGATTGGCAAAGAAGCTTCGTATTCAACTCTGCTATTTTAGCTTCGGCTTCTGCCAATAAGCCTTCAGTTGTCTGAAGCTCGAAGTCTTTCTTTTCAATAGTAGCTGTTTGCTCTTTTATTTTGCTCTCTAAATTTTCAATTATAACCTCGTGTTTCTTATCTTCCAGATCATGTTGCATCCTCAAAGCTTTACTCAACAGCATACTCTGCACATAAACAACCTTCGTTAGAAATATCTTCATTATTAAAAGCAATAAAAATCAGGGAAAAGTTGTTCACCTTGAAATTGGAATAAAATAAACTACCAACGATATGTTGTCGTCGGTAGCGGCTGATATCCGTTTCCAGCTTCGGAAAACCGATACTCTTTGATAGAGTACCGATAATCTTAGCTCCGGTTTGATCCCGGATACAGTCTAATTTTTCATCGTCAATACCTCCGAAGAGGAGTGCTCCTGGCTTGTACCCGCAAGATTTGGCATATTCTTTAAGCTCTTCTATTTCGGTTCTTGACAGTTCTTGTCCAACTAAATTTTGAAATATGAAAGCTTCGTCTTCCGAAGTATCCTTGGCTATTTCCTTTCCTTTTCCCGGCACTGGGGCCACTGTCTCTTCGACAGCTGTAGTAGCTTCTTCTGAGGCCATGTCTAGCAGTATTTTGTCGATGTGTTCAATCGTGGTTTCCATGTTCAAATCTTCGGCTGAGGTGGCTTCGGTAGCCGCGACCTCTGAAGGTGCGACTTCAACATTTGTTATTTCCTCAGCCGCTGGTGTCTTCTGAGCTGAAGCTCTCGGTGGTGTCTTGTCAATGACCTCTGTCACTGTGATGATTCTTTGTCTCTTTGTTTTAGTTGTTTTCTTTGCTTTTTTGGGCTCCTTTTCCTTCTGAAAAAACTTCGTCAGTTGAGGCCCTAATGGACTTAGCTTCACGGGCAGGGATTCGGTCATTACCTTTAAAATCTCTTCCACATCGGTGGCAGAGGGTGATGCGGGAGTCTCTTTTTCGTCGGATACTTTTCGCTTCGGACTTGATACTTTTCTCTTCTTCGAAACACTCTTCTCTTTTGATGGTTCTTTCTCATCTTTATTTAAAGCTTCGGCCCCCCTTTTCCTTTTCTGGCCCTCAGTACCCTTATTCAGTTGTTCATAGTCGGGGTATTCAAAACCCAAGGCGTCCAACACTCGGTTTAGTCTTCGCTTCGGACGGGTGCCGAAGGCCGCAGTCATCAACTGATCTTCTTTTTTGGAGTAATTACCGAGTATTTCATTGCACATTATTTCAATTGTGTCCAGCCACTCTTGACAAGGTGTTTTAAAGTATTTCTTAAACTTATAATAGTAAGGTAACCGCACAAGTTCCCCTTCTTTCTTCTCCCCCTCTAGCTTCGGCATTGCCCATTCTTTCAAGGTAGGGAAAACCCTGAAGGCCAAGAACTCTTGCACCAGGTCCCTAGTGCCGATATGCTCTGAGATAATATTAAACTCAGCCAGTGCAGCCCAGGTTGGACCTTCTACTGTCATGTGGCATCGCGGTCTTGTTTCTCCGAAGATCAATTCAAGAGGGCTCTGTACTAGCTTCTCTTTGTCTTCGTCAACTTTAACATAAAACCATTCTGATTTCCAGCCCGCCGGCCATTTGCTTCGGTAACTGATTACAGGAAACTTTGTGGTTTTCCGATAGGCAAAATTATAACAACCAAAGTTTTCGTGCAATCCATCTTTCCTGGCCTTCGTCTGGTAGTGTAGCTCATGAACTCGACAAAAGCTGTCGGCAAACGGCTCCACCGCCTGGCTTCGGAGGGCCCAAATATACACACTAAGCCTGACAATGGCGTTGGGTGTCAGTTGATGAAAGTAAATTCCAAATTTTTGCAGCACATCGGAAATCATCCCATTCAAAGGAAACCTCAACCCGGCTTTCAGAAAGCTCTTGAAAATAACTATCTCATCCTTTTCTGGCTTCGGGGTAGTTTCTTCCCCCCGAAGCGAAGCAGCTTCTTCTCGTTCTCACTGAAATAGCCTGACTTTACCATTTTTGCAAAATCAGCTTTGGAGATGGTAGATTTGCCGAAATCCAAGTGGCTGGGTTTGCTCGGCACTGCGATGCTATAATCATCTTCGGAGTCGGTTTCTTCAGCAGCAGCCTGTTCTGTTTCGACTGCACGGGTGTCTTCGGCAACTTGCGTGTCTTCCGGTATCACTAGCCTAGAGCGCCTCATAGCTTCAGAGATGGGAACAGTCTCAGCAGCTTCGGCTTCGTCTCCCTCACGCTCAACCCTAGCAGTAGAGCGTAGTCTGGCCATTTGATTTCTAATATTCTTGAAATTTTTTTGCAAGTTAGCAACCTTTTTTCTTCCGAAGCTCCTCTTGTGACGAAGCGGATTCCAAACTGTAGCTTCGATCGAATGCAAAAGTCAAGCTTCGGCTATGGTTAAAATTTTTGGCAGCGAAACAGTGCAATAGCAATGAATGTTGTGGTAACTTCACACCTACTCGTATGCTTATATACTGCTGCAGGTAAGAAGGTGAATCGACAGGATTTTTACACCAGGCAAGCAGCTGCTCGCACCCGCTGCGCGGTGGGCCGCAAGACCAAAATAGTGAACCTGTATGGTGGGACCGCTACACGTCTGGAAGTTGTATCGTTTCTCGATAACGAGCTCAGGGAAGGTGTTTTTTGGACCTTCGGCTTCCTGAAGCCTAAGAGACTTTTTTCACGGATCAAGCTCGTCACGAAAAACGATCTAGCACCGTGAAGGGGCTACTGTTGGGACCATGCTTCGTCGCCGAAGGTCCTACAGGATGAAGTTGTCCGTACATGTTGCCGAAGGGTGACATTCATGAAGCTTCGGAATTACAAACCGACTTAAAGATGAAAAGACTACTTAGACCTTAGTAGATTGCTATAAGCCATTAGCAAATGTAATAGGTATGAATGTAATTTTACATGGGCTGTGTCTCACGCCTATAAATAGATGAACAGTACTCCCGTACTGTTCACGCGGACTGAATATTAGCCTTTGCGTCACGCTTGTACTTTTACCTTCCTGCAAGCCGAAGGTACACTTGTAAACTGAAATCATTTCTATTTTTCCATGTTAATGAAATAGAAATGATGCTATGATAATGTTTAAATATTTATATTACAGCTTATGTTTTACATAAGTTCTTCATCATAGTTTATTATGCTTACGAAGGTATGTTGTTTATGACCTTCGTTCAAAGTTCATTATATCCCGAAGGGAAATAATGCTCTGAAGGACGAAGGGCTTTAACATTTAACACTTTTTATGTTGCCTTGTTCTTAATCCGAAGCATTTGAGAACAAGTCCCCAACAGGACCCATTGGAGCCTTCTTTTGCCAAGTGCCAGGCCATCAAGCACTCGGCAAAGGGGGCTTCTTTGCCGAGTGTTAGAGAGGGCAGTCGGCCAATGCTCTGTCACCGTCACTTGGCATTGTGGCGGCGACTTTTTTTTGCCGTGCACCAGGTGCCACTCAGCAAAGTCTTTGCCGAATGTTCGACAAAAAGTATTCGACAAAGAAGTCGTGCTAATGTACATTTCACAGAAATCTCTTTGCCAGATCTAGTCACACCCAGCAAAGACTTTGCCGAGAGTTTTCAAGACTTTGTCGAGTGACTGAAGAAGCATGTTGTAAGCGCGCGCGTCTAACATTGTATATTGTCTCGCCTAGTTAGACATAAATAGCTAGCTAACACATATATTTGTATATATCTCGCACATGCTTAAGCTTTTCCAGCTTAAATTTAGCAGGTAACGTTGAATCCTGCATCGAGTCCGACCATCTCCCGCTTGTGGTGTACTCTCTCTCTCTCTCCTATCTGTGTGACGCCGTCGGTCGGCGAAACTTCCACACGGCTCCTCGCCAAGTCGCCGGAGTATCTCAGGAATGCATGCAGGCCTGGAGAGGGGGTCGATCGACGCATAGATAGATAGATAGATAGATAGATAGAGTTCCGGGTGGCGAACGGCCTCTTGTGAATATGATGACGAAATTTATATACCGCGTGATTGGTTGGTTGGCCGGCTGCCTCTAGTCCCGCAGAGTCCTGTTGACCTTACGCAGCTCGTGTTTAGTTGACTAGAGAGGAGGGTGCGAGCCTGCACCAGCAAATGCAGTATAGGCTTTTTTCGCTTGTATGTCTGCATGCGCGGAAACGCGCCTATCCCACGTACCCAGCGATTCGGGCTAGCTGGAGACCGACGCTCGACGCCCAGTCAACCAATCATGTAGATAGCATGTATGGTTGGAAACACAGCTTTACATCTTTACCGACAGGCATACTGAAGTAAAATATATCATGCCGTGCTATGATGATGAGCGACCTGTGTCCAAAATAGACAGGTGGAGGCACCAGATTGCTCTAGCGCTGGTTTGGTGGGCAGGAAAATGAAGGGTATTCATGAGAGAGTAATCCCATCGCTATATTTTGAAGCGAGAGGATTCCTGTCCATAGACTCCCTCCATTTTCATGTCCACCAAACTAGTCTATAGGTCGAGCAAACACATATATAATTATAGTTGTAATAGAGTAAAGTGCATTAATGGTCCATGACTTAGCACGATGTGTCATTTAGCTCTCAAACTTAGAAACATAGAAAAACAGATCATCGAACTTTGTCGGTCCATACAAAACCATCCAAAGTCGGATTTGTAAAACTGATGCCAACGTGGCATACCATGTCGGAGCCACTTGAGGTCCCTAGCTTAGCATGTTGTGTCACTTGGGTCGCCGAACTTCAATATTTGCTTTAGATTTAGACCTAGTGTTTAGTGAGATTTGCATGTCGCCTACTACCCAGTGCTTGCATGCAATATTATTGTACTTAGATGGGCTTTTAGTCTTGCAGTATCATACTAACTACATGTATATATGGTGTGTGGTTGCCACTAGTGTACTAGATGTTTGTAGCACTTGAAGGTAAAAACATGCCTTTTGCTACAAAAACATCAACGACCTTATGTCTTTAGAGAAGCGTACCGAAAAAGGCTAGGTAGGTTTCTAGCTTAGATCGTGCCATACAGAATATGATCACTTCTCTGCCATTTTCTCTTTTTGCCATACACAACTCTTTAGAAACATGATCTGATATAAGTATCTTTTTTTATTATATTAGAATGTAAAAAAAAACAATGCTATGATCTTCATATATGAAGATTTATATATTTTAAATTATTAAATGTACTAGCATAAGTATCTTTTCTTTGTTTCTTTGCACATTGTAGGACCCATCACAATGGTCGATCGTTGAACCTTTGCCATCTTATGGCCACTTGGGTTGTTCCATGAGTGTTCAACATCTTGCTCTTTACGTTTTTTTGTTCTCGGTAGTTTAACGGAATTAGAACTGTATTTCTTTATTTCTACAGTAAGAGTAGGTGATGGTGGTGAATAATGACCAGTGGCGAAGCTAGATCAAATATGAGAGTGTGCATTTGACCCTGTGGGTGTATAAGAATTTTTTTTCTAGGGATGCATATATGGTGAATGTTGGGGTGAAGGCGAAGACGCTAGCCTTCGCACGAAGTATTGTCGTCTCACTACACCAACGAATGTGAGACGATCGGCGCGGCTGTCCTTCGTCCTCTCCATTGCAAGGCGAAGGCCAGTATCCGACGGAGTCTGCTAGTCCCACGTCCTCATCTTGCCCGGAGGCTCACGTGGAATTCGGCCTACTATAACGGGCCCTGCGTGGGGCAAGCACATTACGGGCCTCATTTGTAATAACTTTTTTGTAATGACGGTCTGTAACCTCCCTTTATGGGAATATTTTGGGGATAGTCCGGGTACCCGAGGGCATAAACGTACTTGCCTTGGGACGTTGGCCGTTTGAGTACCTATAAATACCCCCGTACAGTGCCCTTGAGAGGCCAGATTAACAGAGCAATTTCCATCTCGCGAGTTAACTTTGTTAGCATTTTTCCCACACCCCCGTTGAATCAACTTGCCCAGGAGAGCAAGTTCCAACATCTGGCGCCCACCGTTCGTGCTACAAACAAACCACCCGTGATGGCACCCAAGAGAGCTAGTTCGAAGACAGCCCCATCCGTCGACGAAGCAGCGAAGGCAGCGCTGCTAGCTGAGAAAAAAGGCAAGACCCTCGGGGACAACACCCCCAAGAAGCCTGCGAAGACGAAGCTCTCAGCACAAGATAGCGCCACGAACACCCCACTCCCGAAGGCACCCTACGCACCTGCAGCTCCGGAGGACTACCACAAGCGCCACCCCCAGGCTTCGCTCCACCAGAGGGCAAAGACGCAACCGAGGACGGCGAGGTCATCGGAGCCTCAGCCGAAGAGCAACTACAATTGCGGGCCCTACGCATCAAGAACCGCAACCTCCAAAAATAGAAAGATATCCTCGAAGCCAAGCGCCGACGTGTCACCGCGCAAGCCAAGGTGCGCCAGATGATACAAGACGAGGAGCAGAATGCCCGAGAACTCGAGCAAGAGATCGCGCTCATGTAGTGCAAAGGCCAGCATGATCTGCAGCACGGACCACCCCTCCAACAGCGCGCACTAGCCGGAGACTTATTCATACCCTAGCGCAGACCCTTCATTCCGCACGCCGCAGCTTTCCAAGGCATCAACTACCTTGATGAGCGAAGCCCCCTGGCTCCGCAACTCCAAGTGTCACCATGGCCCGCCAACTTCAGGGCAGGGGCCTACCCCAAGTACAACGGCAGCACCGAACCAGCACAATACATCATGAGCTATCAAGTCACCGTCGCATCATCTGGAGGGGACGACGCCACAATGGCCAAGTCTTTCATCATCGCCCTCGAGGGTCCGTCCTTGACCTGGTAGACCAGGTTGCCCCCATTGTCCATCGATTCCTAAAAAAGTCTCCAAGACAAGTTTCTACTCAACTTCCAAGGGTACTGACCCGACACCGATGCATTGGCCGAGCTATCACTCTGCAAACAGCAAGAGAAGGAAACCCTACGGGAGTACTACCGCAAGTTCCTGACTCTCAAGTCACAACTGCCTTCGGTCGACGACCACATCGCTATACACTACGCCATCAGTGGCCTTCGGTCTGGCATCCTATACAATCACTGCATCAAGGATCCACCCAAAAATCTCCAAGAGCTCTATCAGCTGTTCGAGAAGTATGCCAGATCCGAAGAGCTCCATCAGCGCAAGGTCGAGTCTCAGAGAAAGCCTAAGGACCCTCCATAGTCCAGCCGAACCTGGACAAGGCCTTCGCAGTCAGACTCCGGACGGGACAACCGCAGTCAGCAGCAGGTGCACAACATAGCCAACCAGCACCCCGCCGGCGAGGTCGTTCGCCGTCAAGAATATCCCCCCCAGGGCCACGGAAATGGCACGCGAGGCTGGGGCTGGGGACGGGCGCAGCAGCCGCGCAGATATTACTGTCTGTTTCATGGCGAAGACTGCGCGCATCCAACAAGGGATTGCCCAGAAACAAAGGCCACCAGAGACAGAATGTCTCGGGCACAACCAGCCGACAACCAGAGAGTTGTCGCGCACACATATCACCACCACCACCCATAACCATACAACAACTGCCACGCCCAGCATCCGCCCAACCACGCATATCAGCACCACCTAGAGGTACAAGTTGTACCACCCCCGCTCCCGTCTCCGCATCAACCAAATCCACATCACCAAAATCACCCCAAGCACCAAAACAAGAAGACTTCGCCGATCAGTCGTATCGTGGAGTCATCCACATGATCACCGGAGGGTCCAGCGTCGACTTCGAGACAAAGCAGCAAACGAGAGATCATTACCGAAGTGTCAACCACGTCGCCCTCACCGGCCTAGTCGTGCAAACGAAGTGGTCACATGTGCCACTAACCTTCGACGCTAGAGATGCCGATCTACGCAGCGCACCCCACACCGACGCTATGGTGATCAATTGCAGCGTAGCAGGCTGGGACCTGCACAAAGTCCTAGTTGACAACGACAGCCAAGCGGACATCATCTTCCTGTACGCCTTTGACCGCATGGGCATCAGCCACAGTTTACTCAAGCCTTCGGACAACCCCTTATATGGCTTCGGCGGCAAAGAAACTTTCCCTGTGGGCAAGATAGAACTACCCCTGTCGTTCGGTGTAGCGCCCAATGCGCGAAGCGAACAGGTCACTTTCGACATCGTCGACATGGTCTATCCCTACAACGCTATAATGGGTCGGGGCTCCATCAACAAATTCGAAGTGACCATTCACGGATTGTACCTCTGCATGAAAATTCCGGGCCCACAAGGTGTGATAACGATTTACGGCAACCAGCACACTGCGTGCAATATCGAGAGACTCCGTTCCATGTCAACGGAACGTACACTGCCTTACAACACAACGTGAAGTCTCCGAGGCGACCTGCCCAACCACCGATGAAAAAGTAAAAGCACAGCTGCAGAGCAACGACGGAACAAAGACAGTTCCCCTCGACCCGGCGACACCCAAGCAAACAGTCGTAATAAGCAAAGACTTGACTTCACAAGACGAGGAGAAACTCATCTCCTGTCTCTTCAGAAACAAGGACGTCTTCGCCCGGTCTGCCCTCGACCTGGTCGGAGTCAGCCGCACCGTCATCGAGCACAGTCTGGGCATCGACCCTTCGGTGCGCCCAAAAAAAGCAGCGGCTGCGCAAAATGTCCGATGAAAAAACAGAAGCCGCCAAAGCCGAAGTGCACCGCCTGCTGGAGGCCAATTTCATTGAACCAATCACCTACCCTACGTGGCTCGCCAACGTAGTCATAATACAAAAGAAAAGCAGCAAGTGGCGCATGTGCATTGATTTCACCAGCCTCAATAAGGCCTATCCCAAGGACAATTTCCCGCTACCACGGATCGACAAGATAGTCGATAGTGCAGCCGGATGCGAAGTCATATCACTTCTCGATTGTTTCTCCGGCTACCACCGATCTACATGAAGGAGGAAGACAAGGCCAACACCAGTTTCATCACACCCTTCATCACTGAAAGTCGCCTAGAGGGGGGTGAATAGGGCGAATCTGAAATTTACAAACTTAAACACAACTACAAGCCGAGTTAGCGTTAGAAATAATAGCGAGTCCGAGAGAGAGGGCGCAAAACAAATCGTGAGCAAATAAAGAGCGAGACACGATGATTTGTTTTACCGAGGTTCGGTTCTTGCAAACCTACTCCCCGTTGAGGTGGTCACAAAGACCGGGTCTCTTTCAACCCTTTCCCTCTCTCAAACGGTCACCTAGACCGAGTGAGCTTCTCTTCTCAATCAATCGGAACACAAAGTTCCCGCAAGGACCACCACACAATTGGTGTCTCTTGCCTCGATTACAAATGAGTTTGATCACAAGAAGAATGAGAAAGAAAAGAAGCGATCCAAGCGCAAGAGCTCAAATGAACACAACAAATCACTCTCTCTAATCACTAAAGCTTTGTGTGAAGTTGGGAGAGGATTTGATCTCTTTGGTGTGTCTTGTATTGAATGCTAGCTCTTGTAAGGTGTAGAAGAGTGGAAACTTGGATTCCATTGAATGTGGGGTGGTTGGGGTATTTATAGCCCCAACCCCAAAAATGGCCGTTGGAAGTGTGCTGTCGCATGGCGCACCACGTCAGCAGACCGTTGGGGTTCGACCGTTGGAGCTCTGACTTGTGGGGCCTCTGGGCTGTCCGGTGGTGCATCGGACAGGTCCTGTAGACTGTCCAGTGCACCAATTGCGCGTGCTCTGACTCTGGCGCGCACTGTAGCGCATTTAATGCGGTTACAGTCGACCGTTGCGCGCGAAGTAGTCGTTGCTCCGTTGGCACACCGGACAGTCCGGTGTGCACCGGACACTGTCCGGTGAATTATAGCAGAGCGCCCTCTGTCTTTTCTCGAAGGTGAAGAGTTCAGCCTCGAATGCCCTGGTGCACCGGACACTGTCCGGTGGTGCACCGGACAGTCCGGTGCGCCAGACCAGGGTGCCTTTCGGGTTGTCTTTTGCTCTCTTTGTTTGAACCCTTTCTTGGTCTTTTTATTGGCTTATTGTGAACCTTTGGCACCTGTAGAACTTATAGACTAGAGCAAACTAGTTAGTCCAATTATTTGTGTTGGGCAATTCAACCACCAAAATCAATTAGGAAAAAGGTGTAAGCCTAATTCCCTTTCAATCTCCCCCTTTTTGGTGATTGATGCCAACACAAACCAAAGCAAATATAGAAGTGCATAATTGAACTAGTTTGTATAAATGTAAGTGCAAAGGTTGCTTAGAATTGAGCCAATATAAATTCTCATATGATATGCATGGATTGTTTCTTTATATTTTCATCATTTTGGGCCACGCTTGCACCACATGTTTTGTTTTTGCAAATTCTTTTGTAAATTATTTTCAAAGTTCTTTTGCAAATAGTCAAAGGTAAATGAATAAGATTTGAGAAGCATTTTCAAGATTTGAAATTTTCTCCCCCTGTTTCAAATGCTTTTCCTTTGACTTAAACAAAACTCCCCCTCAATAATTTTCTCCTCTTAGTATTCAAGAGGGTTTTAAGATACTAATTTTTGAAGGTGCTACTTTCTTCCCCTTTTGAACACAATAAGATACCAATTTGAAAAACTCTTTTTAAAAGAAGGTTGGTGGTGCTGTCCTTTTGCTTTGGGCTAATACTTTCTCCCCCTTTGGCATGAATTGCCAAAAACGGATACTTTGAGTGAAATATAAGCCCTCTTCTAACTACTTTCTCCCCTTTGGCAAATAAAACATGAGTGAAGATTATACCAAGGACGGAGAGATGTTCGGAGCGACGGCGAAGGATGAGTTATGGAGTGGAGTGGAACCCTTTGTCTTCGCCGAAGACTCCAATTCCCTTTCAATACACCTATGACTTGGTTTGAAATTCACTTGAAAACATATTAGTCATAGCACATGAAAGAGACATGATCAAAGGTATATTAATGAGCTATGTGTGCAAAACATCAAAAGAAATTCCTAGAATCAAGAATATTTAGCTCATGCCTAAGTTTGTTAAAGGTTTGTTCATCTAGTGGCTTGGTAAAGATATCGGCTAGTTGTTCCTTAGTGTTAATATATGCAATCTCGATATCTCCCTTTTGTTGGTGATCCCGTAAGAAATGATACCGAATGGCTATGTGTTTAGTGCGGCTATGCTCAACGGGATTATCCGCCATGCGGATTGCACTCTCATTATCACATAGAAGAGGAACTTTGGTTAATTTGTAACCATAGTCCCTAAGGGTTTGCCTCATCAATAGTAATTGGGTGCAACAATGGCCTGCGGCAATATACTCGGCTTCGGCGGTAGAAAGAGCTACGGAATTTTGCTTCTTTGAAGCCCAAAACACCAAGGATCTTCCCAAGAACTGGCAAGTCCCCGATGTGCTCTTTCTATTGATTTTACACCCTGCCCAATCAGCATCCGAATAACCAATTAAATCAAATGTGAATCCCCGAGGGTACCAAAGCCCAAACTTAGGAGTATGAACTAGATATCTCAAGATTCGTTTTACGGCCATAAGGTGAGCTTCCTTAGGGTCAGCTTGGAATCTTGCACACATGCATACGAAAGCATAATGTCCGGTCGAGATGCACATAAATAGAGTAAAGAGCCTATCATCGACCGGTATACCTTTTGATCTATGAATTTACCTCCCGTGTCGAGGTCGAGATGCCCATTGGTTCCCATGGGTGTCTTGATGGGCTTGGCATCCTTCATCCCAAACTTGTTTAGAATGTCTTGAATATACTTCGTTTGGCTAATGAAGGTGCCTTCTTGGAGTTGCTTCACTTGAAATCCCAAGAAGTACTTCAACTCCCCCATCATCGACATCTCGAATTTTTGTGTCATGATCCTACTAAATTCCTCACATGTAGATTCGTTAGTAGACCCAAATATGATATCATCAACATAAATTTGGCATACAAACAAATCATTGTCAAGAGTTTTAGTAAATAAAGTAGGATCGGCTTTTCCGACTTTGAAGCCATTAGTGATAAGAAAATCTCTTAGGCATTCATACCATGCTCTTGGGGCTTGCTTGAGCCCATAAAGCGCCTTAGAGAGTTTATAAACATGGTTAGGGTACTCACTATCTTCAAAGCCAGGAGGTTGCTCAACATAGACCTCTTCCTTGATTGGTCCGTTGAGGAATGCACTTTTCACGTCCATTTGATAAAGCTTGAAGCCATGGTAAGTAGCATAGGCAAGTTAAATGCGAATTGACTCAAGCCTAGCTACGGGTGCATAGGTTTCACCGAAATCCAAACCTTCGACTTGTGAATACCCCTTGGCCACAAGTCGGGCTTTGTTCCTTGTCACCACACCATGCTCATCTTGCTTGTTGCGGAAGACCCACTTGGTTCATACAACATTTTGATTAGGACATGGAACTAAATGTCATACCTTGTTCCTAGTGAAATTGTTGAGCTCCTCTTGCATCGCCACCACCCAATCCGAATCTTGAAGTGCTTCCTCTACCCTATGTGGCTCAATAGAGGAAACAAAAGAGTAATGCTCACAAAAATGTGCAACACGAGATCTAGTGGTTACCCCTTATGAATGTCGCCGAGGATGGTGTCGACGGGTGATCTCGTTGGATTTCTTGGTGGACTCTTGGGTGTGGAGGTCTTGGTTCTTCATCCTCCTTGTCTTGATCATTTTCATCTCCCCCTTGATCATTGCCGTCATCTTGAGGTAGCTCATCTTCTTGATTTTCTCCTTCATCAACTTGAGCCTCATCCTCAATTTGAGTTGGTGGAGATGCTTGCGTGGAGGAGGATGGTTGCTCTTGTGCATTTGGAGGCTCTTCGGATTCCTTAGGGCACACATCCCCAATGGACATGTTCCTAAGCGCGATGCACGGAGCCTCTTCATCACCTATCTCATCAAGATCAACTTGCTCTACTTGAGAGCCGTTAGTCTCATCAAACACAACGTCACAAGAAACTTCAACTAGTCCTGAGGACTTGTTAAAGACTCTATATGCCCTTGTGTTTGAATCATATCCTAGTAAAAAGCCTTCTACAGTCTTAGGAGCAAATTTAGATTTTCTACCTCTTTTAACAAGAATAAAGCATTTGCTACCAAAGACTCTAAAATATGAGATATTGGGCTTTTTACCAGTAAGGAGTTCATATGATGTCTTCTTGAGGATTCGGTGTAGATACAACAGTTTGATGGCGTAGCAGGCGGTGTTGACCGCCTCGGCCCAAAACCGATCCGAAGTCTTGTACTCATCAAGCATGGTTCTTGCCATGTCCAATAGAGTTCTATTCTTCCTCTCCACTACACCATTTTATTGTGGCGTGTAGGGAGAAGAGAACTCATGCTTGATGCCCTCCTCAAGGAAGCCTTCAATTTGAGAGTTCTTGAACTCCGTCCCGTTATCGCTTCTAATTTTCTTGATCCTTAAGCCGAACTCATTTTGAGCCCGTCTCAAGAATCCCTTTAAGGTTTCTTGGGTATGAGATTTTTCCTGCAAAAAGAACACCCAAGTGAAGCGAGAAAAATCATCCACAATAACTAGACAGTACTTACTCCCGCCGATGCTTATGTAAGCTATCGGGCCGAATAGATCCATGTGTAGGAGCTCGAGTGGCCTGTCAGTCGTCATGATGTTCTTATGTGGATGATGAGTCCCAACTTGCTTCCCTGCCTGACATGCGCTACAAATCCTGTCTTTCTCAAAATGAACATTTGTTAGTCCCAAAATGTGTTCTCCCTTTAGAAGCTTGTGAAGATTCTTCATTCCAACATGTGCTAGTCGGCGGTGCTAGAGCCAGCCCATGTTGGTCTTAGCAATTAAGCAAGTGTCGAGTTCAGCTCTATCAAAATCTACTAAGTATAGCTAACCCTCTAACACTCCCTTAAATGCTATTGAATCATCACTTCTTCTAAAGACAGTAACACCTACATCTGTGAAAAGACAGTTGTAGCCCATTTTGCATAATTGGGATACGAAAAGCAAATTGTAATCTAAAGAGTCTACAAGAAAAACATTGGAAATAGAATGGTCAGGAGATATAGCAATTTTACCCAATCCTTTGACCAAACCTTGATTTCCATCCCCAAAAGTGATGGCTCGTTGGGGATCTTGGTTTTTCTCGTAGGAGGAGAACATCTTCTTCTCCCCTGTCATGTGGTTTGTGCACCCCCTATCGATGATCCAACTTGAGCCCCCGGATGCATAAACCTACAAAACAAATTTAGTTCTTGATTTTAGGTACTGTGGGGGACAGATATCCCCCGGGTCCACTGGAAGGATAAAAGACCTCACGAAAGGCCCGAGGGCCCAATAATTCGTAAGGTCATCCCTTCGTGGGCCTAGGGAAGAATGACCAGTGAAGCAGATCGACAGAAGGCCGGATCGGTGCGAGCCCAGACGGTCCAACAACGTCGAGCAAGTAACCACAACAGAGACCCGACTTTCCCGCGCTGGAGCCCCGTATAGCGGAACCAAGCGAGGATGAGTCGGCAGAACTATAGGAAGATAGACTCAATCAGTTCACTATTTCTTAGGTGCGCATTGTTATCATATCCGCATGTATTGCCTCATGGTCGAATATATAAGGCCTAGGGGGCACCCCTTCAGATCGATCGAACTCACTACTAGCCATCCACTCAATTCTTTGCGTCCCCAGAGTCAGAGAACTCTCCTGTAACCCACCACATAAAGCACTCCCGCCAGGACGTAGGGTGTTACGCATTTCAAAGCGGCCCGAACCTGTAAACACTGTCCATTGTTCCTCGTGCATTTAGCACGAACCATTTAGCTACAGTTGGCGACACCGTCCTACTCCTAAAAACACCTTGAGGGCAACCCCGGGTGTGTGGTCGGACCCAAAACACCGACAGCTGGCGCGCCAGGTAAGGGGTGTGTCGCCGATCTAAGCTAGCTCAATGGCCGTCACCTTCCAGCACAAGATCACCCTCCGCCCTGGATCCGTGTTCTGCTTCGGAACTATCTCATCCATAGAAGATGAAGAAGGAACTCTGCACCGCATCGTAGATCCGCCAAGAAAGAAGTCTCCTCCAAACTCCGAGAATATCGGAGTAAGGCAGGGAAAAGCGCTACCTCCAGCGCTTCGAAAAAAGATCGCCTTCAGCAAGCCAGGGGCCGAGGGCCCGCTAACCTGGAGAACTCCACTGTCTACCTCCCCGACGAAAGAATGGACACAAATCGCAAGGAAGAAAGAAACAAATAAAGCCGGGAGGGAGAAAATTGTCCTTTCCGTTCCTCCACCCTCAAAGGAGAACAGAAAGAAGATCGCCACGACCGCCGCACCATTCTACCCCGACGTCCTCTTCATCGGGAGAGTGGAGTCGCCCCCCGTCTCCGACGACGAGTCGACCACGCTCGGAGAAGAACCTCCTCAGCGGGAATCCCGCCGACGGAGGAACCGACGCCGAAATATCCGGCGACATCACGAGGCCGGAGAGCGGGACCTAGAGCAGCCTGTCTCACGAGACGAGGTCTCAGAGATAGGAGAAACTCCGGAGGAACGCGTCTTCAGAGAACGAAGGAACTCCCGGCGGCGTGATCGCCGACGAGCTCAAGGACAAGCCGAGCAGGAGGCAAGGCAACGTCGGGAGAATCCACTCTTCGGGCGCGACGTGAACCCCGACTTCGCCCGAGCCATGAACACGCCGAGTGAAGTCGGAGGGGTACTATCTCGGATAGCTGATGGACTCCCTCGGACTCCCAACGCCGAGGACTATCGACGACTGTTCACCCAAGCAGCCAACCATCTTCTACCTCTCGCTCACCCACCGAACGACCTACGACACGCCATCAACAGTCGCCGGGACGCACGAAGCTCCATCAATGCTTCGCGGAACGATGACATGAGAACGAGATCTGCCGCCGGGAGGAGTACGACAGGGATCATGGCATCCCAGCTCGGAGTCAGGCCACCAGAACTGAGTCGGCAACGGCCTTGACTGGCGGTACTACCCGGGGACGGTCGAGGAACCACAACAACTACTCCCCTCCCCGGGACAGACATCATCCCCGATGACAAGAAGACACGTGTGGAGTGTCTGCACTTACTCCATGCCTTAGAGCCATTCAAGGGCCCCCTAACTTCAAGGTATCCAATGTCGACAAATATGAACCTAAGCAGGATCCAGGAGGCTGGCTAGCCGTCTACACCACCGTTGCTCGAGCTGCCGGGGCATCCGAGGATGTGATGACCGTGTACTTACCCATTGTCCTCGGGCAAGACGCGCTGCAATGGCTGAGACATCTACCCCGACACTGCATCGACGACTGGAGCGACTTCAGTCGACGCTTCACTGCCAACTTTCAGTCCCTCTCCGACAAACCAGCGCAACCATGGGACCTCAAATCCATCAAGCGCCGGGGGGACGAGACTCTTCGGTCATACCTCAAAAGGTTCCAGACCATGAGAAATCGTATCCCCGAGGTCACGGAGGCGGCCGTGATCGAGGACTTCTACAGAGGATCCAACGACTCGGCTTTCATCCGAGCCATATTACAGAAGGCAACGACTACCTCTGAGCAACTGTTCCGGGAAGCCGACCTCTACATCACCGCCGACGAGCGAGCTCAGGACCTCATCGGAGGAGCGAAGCCTACACTAGCAGCACCACGACGCGATACGAACCAGCAACCCGACAAACGCTGGGAGAAGAGGCCTCGCGAAGAAGTGCACGCCGCCGGACCACCTGCCTCTCGCGCCCGGGGAGGACCTCGTGGAGGCGAACGCACGCTGGACGACATCCTTGACGCCCAGTGCCCGTACCACAAGGACATGTGCCACACCCTTCGGAACTGCAGAGACTTCAAGCACTCCGTCGGACACGGCCGGCCCTTCCAACCTCTACCTCCTCCTCCACCGCGGGGAGGACCAGGAGAACCGTGACAACCCCAGCAGCAGGAGGAGGGGGGAGGTGGAGCCTTCCCGCGCGTTGACAGAGAGGTCAACGTCATCTTCGGCGAACACGGATCGCAGGAGAACAGAAGACAACAAAAGCTCAACGATCGCCAGATATTGGTGGCGACCACCGGTCCTCCCGCTCCGTACCGATGGTCGGAGCACCCGATCACCTTCACTCGGGCAGATCAATGGCTCAACTTCGACCACCCAGGCAAATACCCGCTCCTCGTCGATCCGGTGATCCGAGAGAGCAGGGTGAAGAAGGTATTAGTGGACGGGGGGAGCAGCATCAACGTCACCTTCCCCCGGACACTCCAAGGCTTGGGAGTTCACCTCAAAGATCTTGACGAGTCAGACACTCCTTTCTTCAGCATTGTGCCGACTGAAGGAGAATACCCGCTGGGCCACATCTACATGCCAGTCACCTTCGGAACTCCGAAGAACTACAGAACCGAGTTCCTAAGGTTCGAAGTGGCGAACTTCGACTGCGGGTACAACGCCATCATCAGGAGGCCGGGATTGGCAAAATTCATGGCCATTCCGCATTACACATACATGATATTGAAGATGCCAGGGCCGCAAGGAATCATAACTGTGCGCGCTGACTTCCAAGGCGCCGCAGAATGTTTCCAAGTGGCCATCCAGGCGGCCCTCACCACCAAACCATCGGCGACTTCTTCGGTACAGGCCAACTCTAAGCCTGAGGAAGACCTTGCAGCACCTGCAAATGAAGCTCAAGCCGCGACCTCTATGCGGCCGACTGAAGAAACCAAAAGGATCAACCTTGGGTTTGCTGATGAACGCAAGACCGCCATCATTAGTTCCAGCCTGGATGACAAATAGGAAAGCGCGCTCGTCCAGTTCCTGCAAGATAACCGAGACGTATTCGCATGGCAACCTGCGGATATGCTGGGAGTCCCGAGAGAACTGGCCGAGCACAAATTGAAAGTTTATCCCTAGGCGAGGCCGATTCGGCAAAAATTACGTCGTTTCACGCCCGACAAGAGAGAGGCCATTCGCGCTGAGCTGGCCCGCTTGGTCGCGGTTGGATTTATTAGAGAGGTGTTACATCCCGAGTGATTAGCCAACCCTGTTCTTGTACTAAAAAAGAATAAAGTGGATTGGCGCATGTGCGTCGACTATATGGATCTCAACAAACACTGTCCGAAGGATCCCTTTGGGCTTCCTAGGATAGATCAGGTGGTAGATTCCACCGCCGGATGTTCTGTGCTGTCTTTCTTGGATTGCTACTCCGGGTATCATCAAATTAGCTTGGCAAAAGAAGACGAGGAAAAACAGCGTTCATCACTCCATTCGGTGCTTTCGGCTATACCTCCATGCTGTTTGGCCTCAAAAACGCTAGAGCGACTTATCAGAGAGCCATTCAAACATGCTTAGCCGATCACTGGGGCAAGCGTGTGGAAGCCTATGTAGATGATGTGGTAATCAAAACAGAAAACTCGGAAAATTTCATCGAAGATTTACAGCTGGTTTTCAACAGCCTACGGCGATATCGATGGAAACTTAATCCCGAAAAATGTGTCTTCGGGGTACCAGCAGGAAAGCTACTCGGGTTTATTGTCAGCCACCGGGGAATTGAAGCTAACCCGGATAAGATCGAAGCTATCATGAAAATGGAGGCACCGCGATCACAAAAGAAAGTTCAGAGACTTACCGGATGTATGGCAGCCCTGAGCAGATTCATATCCAGACTGGGAGAAAAAGGCCTACCATTTTATAAACTACTCAAGAAGGCGGGTAAGTTTCAGTGGACTTCAGAAGCGCAGGATGCCCTAGACGCATTGAAAAAATTCATGACGACACCACCAGTGCTGAAACCGCCACGGCGAGCAACGTCAACTCAACCAGCTGAAGATTTGCTGCTGTATATCTCTTGCATGACTCACGTGGTGAGCACCACGTTGGTAGTCGAGCGAGCAGAAGAAGGACATGCCTACCCAGTGCAACATCCTGTTTATTTCATCAGTGAAGTTCTGGGTCCCTCGAAGAAAAAGTACCCTCAAGTTCAGAAGCTATTATATGCAATACTTCTAACTGCCCGCAAGCTACGTCACTACTTTGACGACCACAAAGTCATAGTAGTCACTAGTTTTTCGATAGGGGATATTCTTCACAACAAGGAAGCCGTTGGCCGAATAGCCAAGTGGGCCTGCGAGCTGGGATCTCATGACATTGAATTTCGACCTCACACTGCCATCAAAACTCAAGCATTGGTTGACTTCGTAGCAGAATGGACTGAACAACAAGTACCGGATAACCCAGAAACCGCAGAAGTATGGTGAATGTATTTTGATGGCTCGTTAAAACTGCAGGGAGCAGATGCGGGGATTCTCTTTACCGCACCTGGAGGCGAGCACCTCAAATATGCCCTCCAGTTGTTATTTCCAGCCTCCAACAACGCAGCCGAATATGAAGCTCTGATTCATGGACTGAACATTGCTATATCACTAGGCATCAAGAGACTGATGGTATACGGAGATTCTCTGGTAGTCATAAGCCAGATAAACAAAGAATGGGATTGTTCGAGCGACTCTATGGGAAAATACTGCACCGTCGTCCGGAAACTAGAAGATAAATTTGAAGGTCTGGAATTTCACCATGTGGAAAGAGATCGAAACACGGCAGCTGATGTATTGTCCAAGCTAGGATCCAGTCGAACTCAGGTCCCACCTGGAGTCTTTGTACAAGAAATACCACATCCAAGCATCTCAATGGACCAGGCAGAAGAATGTAATATCGTGAACCAACCAGAGTCAGATTCTGTTGACTGGAGAAGGCCGATCATCAGATATATAAAGAATGAAGAGGAACCAGATGACAAAAATGCAGCCGAGCGCATCGCTAAACAGTCAGCTCACTACACACTCATTGGGGAAACACTATATAGAAGGGGTGCTTCGGGCGTTCTGATGAAATGCATTCTCCCATCTACTGGGAAGCAACTTCTAGATGAGGTCCACGCTGGGCAATGTGGAATACACGCAGCATCCAGGACACTAGTCGGGAAGGTCTTCAGGTCGGGATTCTACTGGCCAACAGCGAAAAGTGATGCAGCCGAGTTAGTTCAGAGGTGCGAAGCTTGCCAGTACTTGTCAAAGCAACAACATCTACCAGCACAACAACTGCAGACCATACCAGTAACTTGGCCGTTTGCATGCTGGGGGCTGGATATGATCGGACCTTTCAAGAAAGCTCAAGGAGGATACACTCATGTACTGGTAGCAATCGACAAATTCACTAAATGGATAGAGTTCAAACCCATTGCTTCTTTAACCTCAGCTAAGGCCGTGGAATTCATACAAGACATAATATTCAGATTCGGAATACCAAACAGTATCATAACTGACCTTGGATCCAACTTCACGAGTTCAGAGTTCTTCGATTTTTGCGAACAAAAGAGCATTCATATCAAGTATGCTTCGGTGGCACACCCAAGAGCCAACGGGCAGGTTGAACGAGTTAACGGGATGATATTAGAAGCACTCAGGAAAAAGTCTTCGATAAAAATGAAAAGTTCGCAGGAAAGTGAATAAGGGAGTTGCCCTACGTCGTTTGGAGCCTAAGAACTCAACCTAGCCGAGCTCTGCATGGAAATACTCCTTTCTTTATGGTCTATGGGTCCGAGGCAGTACTACCCGCTGATCTCAAGTTTGGGGCGCCAAGGTTGGTCTTTGAAAGCATAGCAGAAGCCGATGCTACTAGGCTAGAGGATGTTGATGTACTCGAAGAAGAACGACTGAACACGGTACTAGCAAACTCTGAGACGCTATCACGACAAGGCCATGCGACGTCGATCCTTTGCAGTGGGAGATCTCGTCCTCCGCCGAATTCTAACGGGGGAGGGACGGCACAAGTTGTCACCCCTATGGGAAGGACCATTCATAGTAGCAGAAGTCACTCGGCCGGGGTCATATCGTCTCACTCAGATGGACGGCACGGAAATCGAGAACTCATGGAATATAGAACACCTCAGGAAGTTTTACCCCTAGCTGTATTTCAAAAGCTATCGGGACGACAATGTACACTGTAAACTGGGAAATATATCATCAATAAAAAGGCTTCAAGAATACTCAGTTTGTTCATGATCGACCTGCATTCTTACTTAACTCGGGGTGACCACTATGCCCAGCTAACGGAGCAATCGGCTTAAGTCGGCAACGACTTAAGACGGTACAACATGCTCGCGCTTACTTAACTCAGGGTGACCACTATGCCCTGCTAACGGAGCAATCGGCTTAAGTCGGCAACGACTTAAGACGGTGCAACATGCTCGCGCTTACTTAACTCAGGGTGACCACTATGCCCTGCTAACGGAGCAATCGGCTTAAGTCGGCAACGACTTAAGACGGTACAACATGCTCGCGCTTACTTAACTCGGGGTGACCACTATGCCCTGCTAACGGAGCAATCGGCTTAAGTCGACAACGACTTAAGACGGTGCAACATGCTCACGCTTACTTAACTCGGGGTGACCACTATGCCCTGCTAACGGAGCAATTGGCTTAAGTCGGCAATGACTTAAGACGGTGCAACATGCTCGCGCTTACTTAACTCGGGGTGACCACTATGCCCTGCTAACGGAGCAATCGGCTTAAGTCGACAACGACTTAAGACGGTGCAACATGCTCGCGCTTACTTAACTCGGGGTGACCACTATGCCCTGCTAACGGAGCAATCGGCTTAAGTCGACAACGACTTAAGACGGTGCAACATGCTCGTGCTTACTTAACTCGGGATTACTACTATGCCCTATTAACAAAAGCAATCGGTTTAAGTCAGCAGCGACTTAAGACGGTTCCACATGCTTACGATTACTCATATAGGGGCAACCTCTATGTCCCGTGAAGAAGTTTCAAAATCATCATACAACATTTTACTTCTGCAAATTTAGATACTACTGAATTCTAAAACGATAGGAGAATAACAGTAGCATTCAAATGTCGAGCAGGTGTCCTCTAACAAAATATCCGAGCACGATAACCGCACGCTCAAAGCACGCAATGTTTTTCTATTTTGCAACATTCTTCTCAGGAGCGACCGACGAAGAAGGGCGACTTGAGGAATCAGGAGCAGCGTTCACATCAGCCCTTATGTCGTCAGGAACAATCACACCAGGCCTCCTCATCAAGATCCGCCCCGCACGAATGGATTTATCCATGGCTCTGTCACGCTGGGCCCTCAGAGTACCGGAAGTTTCTTCAGCAACCTTGACAGCCAATTGAGCGGTCTCTAGCTCCTGGGAGATGGACTTCTTGGAAGCACGCAGTTCCTTGATAGCAGCATCTTTAGCCGATATCAACTGCCTGAGACGGATCACGTCGTCCGTGGATTCCTGCAGCTTACAACGCTGATTGTCTAGCTCCTCCATGGTGAAGTGATGACTCCTCTCCAAGATGGTCAACGAGTTGCTGGAGTCACGATATAGCTTGTCAAGATTGTCACGAGAAGCAACAAGGGCACATTTTTCTTACTGCAAACAAGAATTGACTTCTTCAAACGTCGAGCCAGCAATAAGAACATAGCAAAACAAAGCTTGGGTTTTCAGGTCACCTTTTCAGAATCAAGCTGAGCGCGCAGAGTAGAGTTCAACACGTTGGCATCGTTCAGAGCAGCAGAAACTTGGGCCAGCTCAGTCTGACTTTGGGAATACTTTTCTTCAAAATCAGAGCACCACCGGACCAATTCAGCCTGATTTTGAGAATGTTTCTCTTCAAGAACAGAAAACTGTCGAGCCATATCTAGCGAGAAACGGTCAAGCAAAAAGTTTAGATTAAAAAGCAGTTTAATAAGATAGACGAAAGGAAGCAGAAAAGCACTAACCAGCATTCGTCGCCTCTAAGTCAGAAACACGCTGTTGAAGCAGCACCGGATTCCAACGTGCCAGAGATGAAGCTCTTTCTGGAACAGAAGCACCTTGCAACTTCAGCTGACTAGCCATCCCGTCCACCAATGCCTGATATTGAGAGCAGATGAGTGTAATGACAGCAGTTCATCCGGTGTAAAAGTCAGACTAGAATAGACCATAGTGATAGTCGCCTAGAGGGGGGGGTGAATAGGGCGAATCTGAAATTTACAACTTAATCACAAACTACAAGCCGGGTTAGCGTTAGAAACAATAACGAGTCCACGAGAGAGGGCGCAAAACAAATCGCAAGCGAATGAAAGAGTGAGACACACGGATTTGTTTTACCGAGGTTCGGTTCTTGCAAACCTACTCCTCGTTGAGGAGGCCACAAAGGCCAGGTCTCTTTCAACCCTTTACCCTCTCTCAAACGATCCATCGATCGAGTGAGCTTCTTCTTCTCAATCACTTGGGACACAAAGTCCCCGCAAGGACCACCACACAATTGGTGTCTCTTGCCTCAATTACAAGTGAGTGAATGTTTATCACAAGAACAAATGAGAAAGAAAAGAAGCGATCCAAGCGCAAGAGCTCAAATGAACACGGCAAATCACTCTCTCTAATCACTAAGGCTTGATGTGGGGTTGGAGAGGATTTGATCTCTTTTGTGTGCTATGGAATGAATGCTAGAGCTCTTGTAAGGTGTTGAAGTGTGGAAACTTGGATGATAATTGAATGTGGGGTGGTTGGGGTATTTATAGCCCCAACCACCAAACTAGCCGTTTGGTGGGAGGCTGTCTGTCGCATGGTGCACCGGACAGTCCGGTGCACACCGGACATGTACTGTTGAATGTCCGGTGTGCCAGTATGGGCGTGCCTGACGCCTGCGCGCACTGGCGCGCATTTATTGCTGTTGCAGGCGACCGTTGGCGCCGAAATAGCCGTTGCCCCGCTGTTACACCGGACAGTCCGGTGTACACCGGATAGTCCGATAAATTATAGCGGAGCAGCCTTCGTGAATTCCCGAGGCTGCCAAGTTCCAGAGCCGCGTCCCCTTGGAGCACCGGACACTGTCCGGTGTACACCGGACATGTCCGGTAAATTATAGCGCGCCGGCTCTGAGAATTCCCGAGGCTGAGGAGTTCATCGCGGAGTTCCCTGGTGCACCGGACACTGTCCGGTGCGCCAAACCAGGGAGCCTTTCGGGATGCCTTTAGCTCTCTATTTTGAACCCAACTTTGGTCTTTTTAATTGGCTTGCTGTGAACCTTTGGCACCTGTATAACTTATACACTAGAGCAAACTAGTTAGACCAATTATTTGTGTTGGGCAATTCAACCACCAAAATCATTTAGGAACTAGGTGTAAGCCTAATTCCCTTTCAATCTCCCCCTTTTTGGTGATTGATGCCAACACAAACCAAAGCAAATATAGAAGTGCATAATTGAACTAATTTGCATAATGTAAGTGCAAAGGTTGCTTGGAATTGAGCCAATATAAATACTTACAAGATATGCAAGGATTGCTTCTTAACATTTTGGACCACGCTTGCACCACATGTTTTGTTTTTGCAAATTCTTTTGTGAATCCTTTTCAAAGTTCTTTTGCAAATAGTCAAAGGTAATTGAATAAGATTTTGCAAAGCATTTTCAAGATTTGAAATTTTCTCCCCTTGTTTCAAATGCTTTTCCTTTGACTAAACAAAACTCCCCCTAAATGAGATTCTCCTCTTAGCGTTCAAGAGGGTTTTGATATATCATTTTGAAATACTACTTTCTCCCCCTTTTGAACACAATGAAATACCAATTTGAAATTTGCCAATTGAGAATCTCCAATCTAAAAATGCTTTTAAAATTAGGTGGTGGTGCGGTCCTTTTGCTTTGGGCTCTTACTTTCTCCCCCTTTGGCATGAATCGCCAAAAATGGAATCATTAGAGCCCTTAGAACTACTCTCTCCCTCTTTGGCATAAATAAATGAGTGAAGATTGTACCAAAGACGGAGTGTTGTTCGGAGTGATGGCGAAGGATGAGTTACGGAGTGGAAGCCTTTGTCTTCGCCGAAGACTCCAATTCCCTTTCAATACACCTATGACTTGGTTTGAAATAGACTTGAAAGCACATTAGTCATAGCATATGAAAGAGACATGATCAAAGGTATATAAATGAGCTATGTGTGCAAATTAACAAAAGAAGTTCCTAGAATCAAGAATATTTAGCTCATGCCTAAGTTTGTTAAAAGATTGTTCATCAAGTGGCTTGGTAAAGATATCGGCTAATTGATCTTTAGTGTTAATATAAGAAATCTCGATATCTCCCTTTTGTTGGTGATCCCTTAGAAAATGATACCGAATGGCTATGTGCTTAGTGCGGCTATGCTCAACGGGATTATCCGCCATCCTGATTGCACTCTCGTTATCACATAGCAAAGGGACTTTGGTTAATTTGTAACCGTAGTCCCGCAGGGTTTGCCTCATCCAAAGCAATTGCGCGCAACAATGGCCTGCGGCAATGTACTCGGCTTCGGCGGTGGAAAGAGCGACCGAATTTTGCTTCTTTGAAGCCCAAGACACCAAGGATCTTCCCAAGAACTGGCAAGTCCCCGATGTGCTCTTTCTATTGATTTTACACCCCGCCCAATCGGCATCCGAATAACCAATCAAATCAAAAGTGGATCCCCTAGGATACCAAAGCCCAAACTTAGAAGTATAAGCCAAATATCTCAAGATTCGTTTTATGGCCGTAAGGTGAGCTTCCTTAGGGTCGGCTTGGAATCTTGCACACATGCAAACGGAAAGCATAATGTCCGGTCGAGATGCACATAAATATAGTAATGATCCAATCATCGACCGGTATACCTTTTGATCCACGGACTTACCTCCCGTGTCGAGGTCGAGATGCCCATTGGTTCCCATGGGTGTTTTGATGGGTTTGGCATCCTTCATTCCAAACTTGCTTAGAATATCTTGAGTGTACTTCGTTTGGCTAATGAAGGTGCCCTCTTGGAGTTGCTTCACTTGGAATCCTAGAAAATACTTCAACTCCCCCATCATAGACATCTCGAACTTTTGTGTCATGATCCTACTAAACTCTTCACATGTAGACTCATTAGTAGACCCAAATATAATATCATCAACATAAATTTGGCATACAAACAAGTCATTTTCAAGAGTCTTAGTGAATAAAGTAGGATCGGCCTTGCCGACTTTGAAGCCATTAGCAATAAGGAAATCTCTAAGGCATTCATACCATGCTCTTGGGGCTTGCTTGAGCCCATAAAGCGCCTTAGAGAGCTTATAAACATGGTTAGGATACTCACTGTCTTCAAAGCCGAGAGGTTGCTCAACATAGACCTCTTCCTTGATTGGTCCATTGAGGAAGGCACTTTTCACGTCCATTTGATAAAGCTTAAAGCCATGGTATGTAGCATAGGCCAATAATATACGAATTGATTCAAGCCTAGCTACGGGTGCATAGGTTTCACCGAAATCCAAACCTTCGACTTGTGAATACCCCTTGGCCACGAGTCGAGCTTTGTTCCTTGTCACCACACCATGCTCATCTTGCTTGTTGCGGAAAACCCACTTGGTTCCTACAACATTTTGATTAGGACGTGGAACTAAATGCCATACCTCATTCCTAGTGAAGTTGTTGAGCTCCTCTTGCATTGCCACCACCCAATCCGAATCTTGTAGTGCTTCCTCTACCCTGTGTGGCTCAATAGAGGAAACAAAAGAGTAATGCTCACAAAAATGTGCAACACGAGATCGAGTAGTTACCCCCTTATGAATGTCGCCAAGGATGGTGTCGACGGGGTGATCTCGTTGAATTGCTTGGTGGACTCTTGGGTGTGGCGGCCTTTGTTCTTCATCCTCCTTGTCTTGATCATTTGCATCTCCCCCTTGATCGTTGCCGTCGTCTTGAGGTGGCTCATTTGTTTGATCTTCTATTTCATCAACTTGAGCCGCATCCTCATTTTGAGTCGGTGGAGAAGCTTGCGTGGAGGAGGATGGTTGATCTTGTGCACTTGGAGGCTCTTCGAATTCCTTAGGACACACATCCCCAATGGACATGTTCCTTAGCGCGATGCACGGAGCCTCTTCATCACCTATCTCATCAAGATCAACTTGCTCTACTTGAGAGCCGTTAGTCTCATCAAACACAACATCACAAGAAACTTCAACTAGTCCCAAGGACTTGTTAAAGACTCTATATGCCCTTGTGTTTGAATCATATCCTAGTAAAAAGCCTTCTACAGTCTTAGGAGCAAACTTAGATCTTCTACCTCTTTTAACAAGAATAAAGCATTTGCTACCAAAGACTCTAAAATATGAAATGTTGGACTTTTTACCGGTTAGGAGTTCATATGATGTCTTCTTGAGGATTCGGTGAAGATATAACCGGTTGATGGCGTAGCAGGCGGTGTTAACCGCCTCGGCCCAAAACCGATCCGATGTCTTGTACTCATCAAGCATGGTTCTTGCCATGTCCAGTAGAGTTCTATTCTTCCTCTCCACTACACCATTTTGTTGTGGGGTGTAGGGAGAAGAGAACTCATGCTTGATGCCCTCCTCCTCAAGGAAGCCTTCTATTTGTGAGTTCTTGAACTCCGTCCCGTTGTCGCTTCTTATTTTCTTGATCCTTAAGCCAAACTCATTTTGAGCCCGTCTCAAGAATCCCTTTAAGGTCTCTTGGGTTTGAGATTTTTCCTGCAAAAAGAACACCCAAGTGAAGCGAGAATAATCATCCACTATTACAAGACAATACTTACTCCCGCCGATGCTTATGTAAGCGATCGGGCCGAATAGATCCATGTGGAGTAGCTCAAGCGGCCTGTCGGTCGTCATGATGTTCTTGTGTGGATGATGGGCACCAACTTGCTTTCCTGCTTGGCATGCGCCATAAATTCTGTCTTTCTCAAAATGAACATTTGTTAGTCCTAAAATGTGTTCTCCCTTTAGAAGCTTATGAAGATTCTTCATCCCAACATGGGCTAGTCGGCGATGCCAGAGCCAACCCATATTAGTCTTAGCAATTAAGCAAGTGTCGAGTTCAGCTCTATCAAAATCTACCAAGTATAGCTGACCCTCTAACACTCCCTTAAAAGCTATTGAATCATCACTTCTTCTAAAGACAGTGACACCTATATCAGTGAATAGACAGTTGTAACCGATTTTGCATAATTGAGATACGGAAAGCAAATTGTAATCTAATGAATCTACAAGAAAAACATTGGAAATAGAATGGTCAGGTGATATAGCAATTTTACCAAGACCTTTGACCAAACCTTGATTTCCATCCCCGAATGTAATAGCTCGTTGGGGATCTTGGTTTTTCTCGTAGGAGGAGAACATCTTCTTCTCCCCTGTCATGTGGTTTGTGCACCCGCTGTCGAGTATCCAACTTGAGCCCCCGGATGCATAAACCTACAAAAAAAATTTAGTTCTTGATTTTAGGTACCCAAACGGTTTTGGGTCCTTTGGCATTAGACACAAGAACTTTGGGTACCCAAACAGAAGTCTTGGAGCCCTTGTGTTTGCCCCCAACAAACTTGGCAACTATCTTGCCGGATTTGTTAGTAAGCACATAGGAAGCATCAAAAGTTTTAAATGACATAGCATGATCATTTGATGCAGTAGGAGTTTTTCTTTTAGGCAACTTAGCACGGGTTGGTTGCCTAGAGCTAGATGTCTCACCCTTATACATAAAAGCATGATTAGGGCCAGGGTGAGACTTCCTAGAATGAATTCTCCTAATTTTGCTCTCAGGATAACCGGCAGGGTACAAAATGTAACCCTCGTTATCTTGATGCATGGGAGCCTTGCCCTTGACAAAATTAGATAATCTTTTAGGAGGGGCACTAAGTTTGACATTGTCTCCCCTTTGGAAGCCAATGCCATCCTTGATGCCCGGGCGTCTCCCATTATAGAGCATGCTTCTAGCAAATTTAAACTTTTCATTTTCTAAGTCATGCTCACTAATATTAGCATTAAGTTGAGCTATGTGATCATTTTGTTTCTTAATTAAGGCTAGATGATCATGGATAGCATCAACATTAATATCTCTACATCTAGTACAAATGGAAGTATGCTCAATAGCAGATACAGAGGGTTTGCAAGATTTTAGTTCTATAACCTTAGCATGTAATATATCATTTTCATCTCTAAGGTTAGAAATGGTAGCATTGCAAATATCAAAATCTCTAGCTGTAACACCCTGAATTTGGGGGTATAAAATTTCTTTTCTAATATCCACCAAATTCAGGTGTTACTCTCTCAGTTCTTCGCTTTCCTTTCTCTTTTCACTAAAAATGGAGAATCATTTTGTTTTATATTAGCGTAAACCTAGTGGAATGAGCCCTAGAGGCACTTTGGTTGTTGCATTCATGCTGTTGCATAGTGTTTCTGAGTGCAAAATGTGTTTGAAATATGTTAACATATCTTATAGAAGCGCTCGGTAAATTTTCATATTTTTCGGAATATTTTTCTATTTTCCGGAAACCAAAATCTATTTATTTGTGGAACCTAAAAATGTTTTTAGAAATTCTAATTATGTTTTTTGAGTTCATTAGGTGCCAAAACATTTATAGGAATTTTTCTGGAATTTTTGAAAGTATCTATAATATTTTGAGCACAAAATATGGATTTCTAGGCTTTTTCGAATTTTAAAAATAGTAAAATCCGAATTTTAACCGAATTTTTATCTCGTCCAAACCCTAGGTATATATACATGTCCGGCTTCATCTCGTCGAGCCCGTTCCAGAACACAAAACGTTTCCCCCAAATCCAATCCCTAGCTCCCGGTATTGCCCGCCGAAGTTTGGGGCGGTTCCAACTCCGGCGATAACTCCGGCGAGCAATTACTCTCAATCCGTGCATCGTCTGCCGAATCCGAGGGTACCGCTGCGTTCGTCTCGTCGAGGGCTTCGTCGCAGCGCGTTCGGTTCGTCGATTGGATCCCCGAATCTCCGGCAATCGACGGATTTCCTCTCGGCTCCGGCGAGGGTCTTCTTCCCCGGTGAGAAACCTCCATTGTTTCACCTAGGTTTTCTTCGTTTCTTCGTTTTCTCGTCCGTGCAGAGCATCTCCCACTCTCCCCTTACCTTCCCCGGTGGCGGCGCCCCTCCCCCCTCCGTTTCCCCTCCTCGACGGCGCCCCTTTCTCCCTCCCCGGCAGCGGCGGCGGTGGCCGGCGGTGGCACCCGCGTTCCCGTGCTCCCGCGCCCGCGCGCACCCCTCCCCGGCAGCGGTGGCCGCGCCCCTCGCGCCCCGTGCAGCCGCGCCTACCCCCGGCCGGCCCAACCTGGTCCTCCCCTGCGCAGCCCCCTCCCCTTCCTCTCCTCTCTCTTCCATGGATGGGAGGAAGAAGATGAAGAGAGGAAGAAGATGGCAGTTCTGTAATTTAGTCCGCGCGAATTACAGTATGGTTTAAAACATTCATAACTTTTGCGTTTTAAACTCGATTCGATTCATTCAAGTTGCGTTAGATTCGTATTAAAATTATCTTAATTTATAAATATTTATCCCAATTTTTGCACATTTTATTTAATTTAGTTAAACGTTTGTTTAACCAGTGACTACTAGAACGACGTTTCAATTTAAAAACCTAATTTAGTAATTCGATTTGCGCATTTATAATTAGTCACCAATATGATTAACCTTAACTGAAATGTTATTTATTAATAACTATTTAGTTTAATCATGTTGTTTAATTATTAGTTTCGCATGTCGGTCCGCGCGTGCCGCGATGTTGTTTCGCGCACGTCGTCGTATGTCGTTCGCGAGTGTTGCGCGTGTTGTTCGCACGCGTTGTCGTGTGTCGTTCGCGTGTGTCGCGCGCCTTGCCGCGTGCCGTTCGCGCGTATCGCACGTTGTCCGCGTGCTAAGTCGTTTGTGTCCGCGCGTTGCGCACATCGTGTTTGCACGTCGTGCGTCGTTAATTCGTCTCGCTTAGAATCGCTCATATTCATTAAGTTACTTGCTTAACTGTCAACTATTAAAATAGTAAGTTAGTCAAAACTAAGTAGTAGTATTAATTTACATTTGATTAATATTAATTAATATAATTATGTTGAATTGGATGTTCTAATTAGTACTTGTTTAACATAAACGCGCTAACTTCTCGACCGTAGCTTCGACTATCGTGGTTCTTTTCCTCGCGTAACCGTAGAGGTGCTCTCTATTTTATATTGCTCGCTTTTATAACATTTTATCTTGTATGGTGTAATGTTCTTATGCATATATCTATGTTTGTTTGCTTGTGCTTGTTCGTCTTCGCTTCGCGTTGCGACTAGATCGTGATTCGTTTCTGAGCTTCGAGGAATCGACAGTCAAGCTTTGGCGACCAAGTGTTCGCACTCTTCGAGTTCTACGAGATCGAAGACCCTGAGCATCTGTTTGGTGAAGGCAAGTGTCCTCTGACCCATTATATCCCATTTACTTTATAATTCACTGTCCCGCATACTATGAACAACCTAAGGATTTACTAGCTTTCTATTTACCTTGTCCTTGATTTACCTTTTGGGTTACTATGGTTAGCTTCATGCTAGCGCTTTACTTTAATCAATGAACATGATGAGATACAATGATGATACTATGGTTTCATTCTGGATATGATGATATACTTGTGGCATTTAAGGGGACTCGGGCTGTTTCCCGAGTACCTCTCCGTAAGGACCTGTTCGTTGAGAGACCACCCGGGATAACAGTGCAACCATGAGGGTGAAATGGGGCGCCCTTAGCTAATTAATTAGAGGAACTAGAGGTGTAGTTGCTTCGCCGTCGTGCCGTCAATGGGGTCCAGGCACAGTGCTTGCTCTGCCGAGGCTGGGTGCCGAGGTTCTTTCGTTTTGCTTTTGTTAGTCACCCTCCTGCGGGGAGAGGTACTGTGTTTATCAAACTGGAGAAACCTAACGGGTGGCTATGACCTCTAGGGAATCTTTGTAAAGGCTACGTAGTGATACCCTGCCGGACCACCTAGGAAGTGATCAATGGGGAGTCATGATCCCCGGGCAAAATGGGAATCACGGCTCATGGGTAAAGTGTGCGACCTCTGCAGAGGGTTAGAAACTGATATATCAGCCGTGCTCACGGTTATGAGCGGCCTTGGGATCCTCTTTGATTAGAGATGCAGACGATCTGAGATACAGATGGTTCGAGATACAATGGTTCTATTTATTATTTTTGGTTCGATGACGATAATGATGTTCCTCGATGAGGAAATGATTCACGGGTTGGTTATATGATAAAACTTGGCTTCCACTAATAATAAATATCTGACCAACTAAAAGCAACTGCTTGAGCTTAACCCCACATAAAGCTAGTCCACCTCAGCCAAACAGGACATTTGCTGAGTACGTTGATGTGTACTCACCCTTGCTTTCACAAAACACCAGGTTGCCTTTGGTGCAATCTATGCTCAGGTAAAGAAGAAGGTGTCGAGGTGGACCTCCAGGAGTTCCAGGACGTTGATGAGTTCGAGGATTAGGCGAGCGACCTCCCCCAGTCAGCTGCCTGTGGTGGGTTGTTTACGTTGGCTACGTTTCGATTCTGCGTACTTTGATTTATATTATGTAAATGACTCTAGTCTGTAATATTATTACTTACTCTTTATTGTAATTCGAAGCATTGTGCTATGATGAGTCATTTATGTAATCGCTATGTACGTGAATTTCTGATCCTGGCACGTACATGGTTCGCATTCGGTTTACCTTCAAAACCGGGTGTGACATAAGTGGTATCAAAGCCGTGCTGACTGTAGGACCGCTGACCTAGAATAGCATTGGCCGTTTTAAGGACTTATTGATTATTACTTCATCTCATCCTTGATTCTGCTTCAAAACATTAGTCACCTCGACTAATTCTATGTTGTGCTCCTATATGCCCCCTTGCCAAAAAGTATTTTATTCTAGTATGGTCTATACTTCTCTCAATCTATTAGATCTGATCTCATCTTGTGCTTGCGACATCTTTGACCATAGCCTTTAGTCTTTTGGGACTCTTTCCTCATCCAATATTAAATTGCTACTAATTGACCATCTCTATTCCATTTTGTTATTGACATGCTTGTATCCTTGCATTTTAATACCCTTATCCCTTAATCTAAAGTACTTACCCTTGTACCTCTATTGCTCATTTAAACAGTTCAGTTTAGGTGTCCATGACCTTCTTGCCTTCTGGGATCATTTCTTATTCGGTTGTAAGTCGCTATCTTTCAACAATTTTGTAATACTCAAAGTTGTATACCAAGAGTAATAGAGAGAGCTCCTCATTTTGTGTGTCTCATATGCATCATAAAAAGAGCACCTATGTAATTGAGAGTGACTAAATAAAACAATTATTCTAAAATAAAGAAAAAGTGCATTTGTTGGAGTTTTTATGTTGGTGCATTAAATAAAAATAACAATAATATAAAATGACAAAAAATTGGATTAAGCCCTACATTGGAAACTAGGGTTTAAAAGGAAGAAGAGAAATGTTATGAAAATAAAAATAATATAAATATATTCCAAAAATTTGTATTTTATATTCCAGAATATGATTTGATAACAAATGTGCACAAGGTTTGAAAACTAAATTCAAATTCAAATTTAAACCTAGAAGAAAGAAAACAGAAAAATAAAAAGAAAAAGAATAAAAAGCTTACTTGGGCCGCCAGGCAGCTTTTCGGCCCAAACTTCTTTTCTTCCCCCGCGCGGCCCGCTTGCTCTCTGCGTTTTTCCTCCACACCGACAAGTGGGCCATGCCCGTCAGCCACAAGCCGCACTCATTTCTTCCTTCCTTCCACTGGCGTGTGGGTCCGCCGTGTCATTCGCCCAGGCTGTTCCGCGCGTTCGCCTCAACGGAACTCGGCCATGGCGGAACGAGCGCCGGGAACCCCGGGGTTGTTGCGCGATCTTCGGCCAGCTCGTGCCGAGTCCACGGTGGATAAGTTGGAGCACCCCGCTGCTCCCTCCGTCTCTCACCTATCCTCCTTGCGCGAGCCCGTGACCAAATCGCCACCATCCGACCGTTCCATCGCCGCCATCGTTGAACCGCGCCTGTGCTCATCGTCGGTCCACGGTGCGGGGCTTCGAATCCTCGGAAACCCTCCACGAACACGCGCGGGGCTTCGGGTGGCGCGTGGTGGCACCACGGCACCGGAATTCCTCGTCGCTGCGACAGCGCCTCCGCCAACCCGCTTCGTGTCGTGGTCAGCTCGGTGTCCACCACCGTCCTCGGTGAGCTCTCCCTCCGTGCTTCGATTGAATTCCCAATACGCATATGGTAGTGGATTTGGCTCGTACATGCTAATACCCGGGGCCCTGTGTCGCCTGCAATGGTGTCACCGCGGCGTGCCGTGGACCTAGCCTTGCACTCGACGATGGTAGAAATTGGTACGGGGATTGAGCTCATAACGTCATTAGTTGGGCGGGGAGCGAGTGAATTAGAAAATGGTGGCCAGGTTGGCCGGAATTGCAACTCCGGCGAACTTGCCGCGGCGCGATGGGCCACGTTGTCGTGCGATGGCTCGGTTGGGGAAGACGGGCCCGTGGCCGTCGGATCGTTGACGGACGGTCCCGATTAGGTCCAGCGTATCCCTTCGCTCGGAATAAATCCACACCGTTGATCTCGCGTCGTGCGGCAGGATCTAGATCTAGGGTTAATTAAATCCGTGCCGTTGCTTTTACATCGTGCGGCCATGGTGGGATACCGGTTCAGATCGGGGTGATCTAATCTCGGCCGTTCGGATCTAATCCAACGGCCAGAACGGCCCGATACCCCTTCGCTTGCGCAGTTTGCAAAGAAACCCTTATAATATTAGTGAATCAACCCGCGGTCCGCTGGGTGCTATTCGTTGTGTCTCTGGTTTCTTGCGCCAGAGCCCCTAAACTTCACAGTAATTGACGCCCAGTCCAGAGTGTTAAAAACAGAGAAATTAATATTAGAAATTCATTTTTAATACAAAAACAAATCTAGAAACTTGTAAAATTCATAGAAATTTCATTTTTGGTCCAAATTGAACCATTCCAATTTCTAAAATTTTGTAATAATATTCTTTATCATTTAGTATCACTGTTTTGACATGAACTCAGTAGAAAATTAATTTATCATCTAATCCTATTATAATCACCTTAAATCTTAGGAAATTCATAACTTGAATTCTATAACTCCAAATTCAGTGATTCCAGTTCCTATGGTTTCATTTTAATGTGTAGATTTTTACTGTATATTTTATTCATCTGTTTGGTGTGATGTTGATTTTGGCTATACTATGTATGTATTGTGTTGATGCGAGTAGACGAGCAAGCCACTGTGGAAACTGAGGTTCAACAAGTAGAAGTAGCAGAGCAGGAGCTCATTACAGGCAAGTTGTGCCCTTGATCACTTACTTTTCCCAGCCATGTTCTTATTAATTTTAATGATCTACATAGGTTAATTTTGATGGGATCCTTTATGTACCCCAGTTTTGATTACCTCTATACCTTGTTCACCCCTGGAATATTTTTGGGTAGTACTTGCTATTGCTTTATGTGGATTGGGTATGGAGATTCATTATTCATGATTATTCTGTTATTATCTTGTTATTATTTTTGTTCATGTTAAGATCATTAAATTAATGGGAACATGGAGCGACCACCCGGGAAAACAGTGCTACCACAAGGGTTTAATGGGACGCCCTTGGCTGACTAATTAGGAAAGCTAGTGGAAGACTACCTTACCCGAAAGGGGCAAGGGCAGTAGGGGAGTGGTCAGTGTAGGGAGGTCCCTGGTTGATTTTGCTGCGATGGCGGTCAGCCAGGAACCCTGCATTGGAACTTCCTATAAACTGTAGCGGGTTTTCGGAAGCTAGTGGAACTTTGTAAAGGCCTCGTAGTGGATCCCTAGCCATTCACCTCGGTAGTGTCTAAGGGCCTTGCAAACCCTGGCGACATGGGATACACGGCTTGTGGGTAAAGATGCGCAACCTTTGCAGAGTGTAAAACTAGTATACTAGCCGTGCTCACGGTCATGAGCGGCTCGGATCCTCACATGATTAACTATGGAACTTAAATTCAATTTGACATTTGCATCGCATTTGGGATTATTTTACTATCACTGTTCTTTATGATTATTAAGGTTTGGTATTTACTTACACTTAGTAATTGCTAATAAAATTTTGACCAACTTATAAAAGCAATGCTCAGCCTTAGCCTTTATTTCATTGATCAGCCTTACACTTCATGAACTCCCACCTTTGGTGAGTTCATGCCACATTATTCCCCACGACTTGTTGAGCTATGAACGTATGTGAGCTCACTCTTGCTGTCTCACACCCCCCCCACAGGAGAAGAACAGGTGGTCGAAGAGGAGCCGCCTAGCACTGAGGAGTTCGATCTGATCTAGGTGGCGTTTCTCAGTCGACATTGGCGCCATCGATCCTTAGTTTGTTTTATATTTACTATTTTATTTTGTAATAAGTCTTCCGCTATGTAATAAGTACTCTGATGTTTTATGACATTTATCTCTATACACTCTGTTATTATATATGTTGTCTTCTTGGCGCATGTATGAGATGCACCCGGCTTTGTTTCTTTAAAACCGGGTGTTACAGAAGTGGTATCAGAGCAAATGTTGACTGTAGGACGAAACCTAGATAGAAATGGACAAACCCTTACCTACTTATCTCATTCCGAATCATTCTACACTTACCTTACTCTGATTCTCTCTATACTTATCTTGATCCTGTCTCACCTTCTACTGTTCTACTCTGATCATTCTTACCATTTCTACTCTGAGACAAGATGGATTTCACACCTTGGAATCCCTACCCCTATGACATTTTAAGAGATAGGAGGCCTAAGACCAAATCAAAACTATTTTTTCTATTAAAAACATTGGTTGATTGTTCTGATGATCAATGCCTGATTTGCTTCTTTGATTGATTGAAATATTACATGGACATCTTAGCATGTGCCAGCATAAGGTAATAAACTAGCTATGGTAGGTAAAACATTAAACTGCTTAGCTAATAAATCCCCCAAAATAACCTGATTTGTAAGTACCTGCCTTGGCTACTATTTTCTTACCATATGTATCTAACTCAGATGGTCAATACCAGGCGGGGTGGTGGAATTGATTTGCCTCCTAACCGACACACTCGAAGGATATATAGACAACCTCAGCCACAGCCTGCAGAGATGAATCCTCCCAATCCTCCACCAGGCGGAGTTGACCCACTGGTTGCTGCTCAGATGGCGGTGATGCAGCAAATGGCGGACACTATGGCTGATATGCGTGCCCAGATGCAGCAAGAACGCCAAGAGATGCGTCAGGAAAGAGAAGACATACGCCAGGAGTTGCGCCAGGAGAGAGATGAGATACGCCAAGAAAGGAGGGCGCAACAACAGCAGCTGCAACAACAACTTCAACAACAGCAACAGCAGCAACAAGTACCACTGCCTCCACCACCACCACCAGTTCCACCTCGTGATAAGCACTGGGAGTTTATGAGTCATAAGCCACCGACCTTCGCCAGTTCGCCAGATCCACTTGATGCAGATGATTGGCTGAAAGCAATTGAGAAGATGCTGAATATTGCACAATGCACTGACCGGGAGAAGGTTTTATACGCTTCTGGACGTCTGACAGGTCCTGCTGCTGACTGGTGGGATTCTTATACTGCTGCCCATGATGCTGCGGATACTATTACTTGGGCAGAGTTCAGTACACAGTTCAGGAACTACCATATTCCAGCTGGGATGATAAAGATCAAGAAGAAGGAATTTCTGTCGCTGAAGCAAGGAAGTATGTCAGTCAGCGAGTACCGCGACAAGTTTATTCAGTTATCCAGATATGCTCCAGAGGAAGTTGCTGAGGATGAGAGGAAGCAGGAGCATTTTATTGAAGGACTTAATGGACCACTGCAGTATGCTCTAGTGGCACACACATTCCCATCATTTCAGAGACTGTTGGATAAGGCCCTGGCTATTGAACACAAGCGTGTTCAGTTGGGAGATTTGAAGAGAAAGGCAATATCTCAAGGACAAGGAAGCAGCAGTGTTCGTCCTCGCTACAGTTCACCCCAGGGTACACCGACTCGACCAGGAGGACCACGCCCAGTTCAGCAATCACCACTGAGGACTCCACCTCCTCGACAGGCTACTCCCACGGGCACCCCGACGAAGTTTGCAGGACAGAATCCGGGCACTCAATGTTTCAAGTGTGGGAAGATTGGTCATTATGCAAATGTCTGCCCACAGAGGATTGCTACTACTCCAGTTCAGAACAAGCAACAGACCCCTGGCAAGGGATATTCTATAGCCAGGGTGAATCAAGTCAGCGTTGATGATACTCCGGATGGAGGGGACCTCGTAATTGGTATGTTTTATGTTAATACAATTCCTGCAACTATATTATTTGATTCTGGTGCTACACATTCATTCATGTCTGCTAGATATGCCAACACAAATGAAATACCACTGCTAAATATGAGAAAACCCATGGTAGTAATTACACCTAAAGGGCCTGTTGAGGCGAATCAAATGACACGTAGATTGACCTTGACCATTATGGGTAGAGAATTTGGAGCCACTGCTATAATATTAGAGTCAAGCAGTATAGATCTGATCCTTGGTATGTCATGGCTAAGAAAGGCAAAGGCCGTTATAGCATGTGGTAGAGGTACCATAGAACTCACTACCACTAAAGGAGAAAGGTTTCAAGTTAATATTGCAGTAACCTCCTCATCCATGCGTGCAATGTTCTTTATGCCTGAGGAGTTTGTTGGTGACAACATCCGGGTGGTTAGAGATTTTCCGGATGTCTTTCCAGAGGAGTTACCAGGGATGCCACCTGATAGAGAAGTTGAGTTTGTTATTGATCTCTTACCTGGAACCGCCCCTATTTCTAAACGGCCATATAGAATGTCCGTAGAAGAGTTGAAGGAACTAAAGAAGCAGTTAACGGAGTTACAAGAGGCTGGTTACATTCGTCCAAGTTCCTCACCTTGGGGAGCACCGGTGTTATTTGTGCAGAAGAAGGATGGATCGCAACGGATGTGTGTGGATTATAGATCTCTTAATGATGTTACGGTGAAGAACAAGTATCCGTTGCCCCGTATTGAGGATTTATTTGATCAGATGCGAGGTGCTAGAGTATTCTCGAAGATTGATCTCCGATCCGGTTACCATCAGATCAGGATTAGACCATCGGATATTCCCAAGACGGCTTTCTCGACTCGATATGGATTATATGAGTTTACTGTTATGTCATTTGGATTAACCAATGCACCAGCTTACTTCATGAATTTGATGAATAAGGTGTTTATGGAGTATTTGGACAGGTTCGTTGTGGTGTTCATCGACGATATTCTTATTTATTCTAAGAATGAAAGTGATCATGAACAACATCTAAGGTTGGTGCTACAGAAGTTACGAGATAATCAACTCTACGCTAAGTTCAGCAAGTGCGAGTTTTGGATTGACAAGGTGCCATTCCTTGGTCATATTATTTCTAATGGAGGAATAGCAGTGGATCCTGCTAAGGTGAAGGAGATTATGGAGTGGAGAGTGCCCACTACAGTTACCGAGATTCGGAGTTTCTTGGGACTCGCAGGATATTATCGGAGATTTATTGAAGGATTTTCTAAGATTGCTAAGCCCATGACATCGCTTTTGGAGAAAGGAAGAGAATTCAAGTGGGATGAGAAGTGTCAAGAAAGCTTTGATCAGTTGAAGGAGAGGCTAATGTCGCCACCAGTATTGATTATGCCAGATCTGCAGAAGGGATTTGACATTTATTGTGATGCATGTGGCCAAGGACTTGGATGTGTGCTCATGCAAGAAGGACATGTGATTGCCTATGCATCTCGTCAGTTGCGGAAGCATGAATTGAACTACCCCACCCACGACTTAGAGTTGGCTGCCGTTGTGCATGCACTTAAGATTTGGAGACACTACATTATGGGAACTAAGTGCCAAGTATATACGGATCATAAGAGTTTGAAGTACATATTCACTCAGAAGGATCTCAACCTTAGACAACGCCGTTGGTTGGAGCTCATTAAGGATTATGACTTGGAGATTCATTACCACCCAGGCAAGGCGAATTTGGTTGCAGATGCCTTGAGTCGGAAGGAGCATGTTCACTCCGCTTTCGTTGTCCAGCTACCTGATGAATTAGCAAAAGACTTTGAGAGGCTCAACCTGGGAATTGTTACACATACGGAAGGAGTGACTATTGAATTGGAACCTACCTTGGAGCAAGAAATTCGTAAAGGTCAGGTTGGTGATGCTAAGATTCAGGAGATCAAGGATCTGATAACAGAGGGTAGAGGCCCAGAGTTCACAGAGGATGAGCAAGGCACGATATGGTTCAAGAATCGGATCTGTGTTCCCGACATTGATAGTCTTCGGGAAACTATATTGAAGGAAGCACATGATTCAGTTTATTCTATCCACCCTGGAAGCACTAAGATGTATCAGGATTTAAAGCAAAAATATTGGTGGTATGGATTGAAGAGAGATGTGGCTGCACATGTGGCTATGTGTGATGTATGCCAAAGAGTTAAAGCTGAACACCAGAGGCCAGCCGGACTATTGCACCCACTGAGGATACCTGAGTGGAAATGGGAAGAGATTGGCATGGACTTCATTGTTGGATTACCCCGCACGTCTGCTGGATATGATTCTATATGGGTGATTGTGGACAGGCTAACTAAAGTAGCCCACTTTATTCCAGTGAAGACCACTTATTCAGGAGCCAAGTTGGCAGAGTTGTACATGGCACGGATTGTCTGCCTGCATGGTGTGCCAAAGAAAATCGTGTCGGACCGGGGATCACAGTTTACTTCTCGGTATTGGAAGAAATTGCACGAGTCATTGGATACGAGATTGAATTTTAGTTCGGCTTACCATCCCCAGACTGATGGGCAGACTGAGAGGACTAACCAAGTACTGGAAGATATGTTAAGAGCTTGTGCTCTTAAACATGGTGGTAGTTGGGATAAGAGTCTACCGTATGCGGAGTTCTCATATAATAATAGCTATCAGGCCAGCTTGAAGATGTCACCGTTTGAGGCTTTGTATGGCAGAAAGTGCAGGACTCCCTTGTATTGGAATCAAACTGGTGAAAGGCAGTTGTTTGGACCTGAGATTATACAAGAAGCAGAGGAACAAGTTCAGCAAATAAGGGAGAATTTGAGAACTGCACAATCCAGGCAGAAAAGTTATGCTGACACCCGGAGAAGACTACTTGAGTTTGAGGAGGGTGATTATGTCTATTTGAAAGTGTCACCACTCCGGGGTATGAGGAGATTCAAAGTTAAAGGAAAGTTGTCCCCTCGCTTTATTGGACCCTTCTTAATCTTAAAGCGAGTGGGAGAAGTTGCATACCAATTGGAGTTACCGGATCATCTTGCGGATGTTCATGATGTCTTTCATGTATCTCAGCTGAAGAAGTGCCTCAGGGTACCTGAGGAGCAGTTACCAATGGAGGACCTTAGTGTTCAAGAGGATTTGACTTATGCTGAGTACCCCATCAAGATTCTGGATACTTTGACTCGAGTTACGAGGAATAAGGTTATAAAGATGTGCAAAGTTCAATGGAGTCACCACGGTGAAGATGAAGCAACTTGGGAAAGAGAAGAAGAGCTTCGTATAGATTTTCCCCACCTTTTCCCTAGATCTTCTTAAATCTCGAGGACGAGATTATTTTTAAGGGGGGTAGGATTTGTAATACTCAAAGTTGTATACCAAGAGTAATAGAGAGAGCTCCTCATTTTGTGTGTCTCATATGCATCATAAAAAGAGCACCTATGTAATTGAGAGTGACTAAATAAAACAATTATTCTAAAATAAAGAAAAAGTGCATTTGTTGGAGTTTTTATGTTGGTGCATTAAATAAAAATAACAATAATATAAAATGACAAAAAAATTGGATTAAGCCCTACATTGGAAACTAGGGTTTAAAAGGAAGAAGAGAAATGTTATGAAAATAAAAATAATATAAATATATTCCAAAAATTTGTATTTTATATTCCAGAATATGATTTGATAACAAATGTGCACAAGGTTTGAAAACTAAATTCAAATTCAAATTTAAACCTAGAAGAAAGAAAACAGAAAAATAAAAAGAAAAAGAATAAAAAGCTTACTTGGGCCGCCAGGCAGCTTTTCGGCCCAAACTTCTTTTCTTCCCCCGCGTGGCCCGCTTGCTCTCTGCGTTTTTCCTCCACACCGACAAGTGGGCCATGCCCGTCAGCCACAAGCCGCACTCATTTCTTCCTTCCTTCCACTGGCGTGTGGGTCCGCCGTGTCATTCGCCCAGGCTGTTCTGCGCGTTCGCCTCAACGGAACTCGGCCATGGCGGAACGAGCGCCGGGAACCCCGGGGTTGTTGCGCGATCTTCGGCCAGCTCGTGCCGAGTCCACGGTGGATAAGTTGGAGCACCCCGCTGCTCCCTCCGTCTCTCACCTATCCTCCTTGCGCGAGCCCGTGACCAAATCGCCACCATCCGACCGTTCCATCGCCGCCATCGTTGAACCGCGCCTGTGCTCATCGTCGGTCCATGGTGCGGGGCTTCGAATCCTCGGAAACCCTCCACGAACACGCGCGGGGCTTCGGGTGGCGCGTGGAGGCACCACGGCACCGGAATTCCTCGTCGCTGCGACAGCGCCTCCGCCAACCCGCTTCGTGTCGTGGTCAGCTCGGTGTCCACCACCGTCCTCGGTGAGCTCTCCCTCCGTGCTTCGATTGAATTCCCAATACGCATATGGTAGTGGATTTGGCTCGTACATGCTAATACCCGGGGCCCTGTGTCGCCTGCAATGGTGTCACCGCGGCGTGCCGTGGACCTAGCCTTGCACTCGACGATGGTAGAAATTGGTACGGGGATTGAGCTCATAACGTCATTAGTTGGGCGGGGAGCGAGTGAATTAGAAAATGGTGGCCAGGTTGGCCGGAATTGCAACTCCGGCGAACTTGCCGCGGCGCGATGGGCCACGTTGTCGTGCGATGGCTCGGTTGGGGAAGACGGGCCCGTGGCCGTCGGATCGTTGACGGACGGTCCCGATTAGGTCCAGCGTATCCCTTCGCTCGGAATAAATCCACACCGTTGATCTCGCGTCGTGCGGCAGGATCTAGATCTAGGGTTAATTAAATCCGTGCCGTTGCTTTTACATCGTGCGGCCACGATGGGATACCGGTTCAGATCGGGGTGATCTAATCTCGGCCGTTCGGATCTAATCCAACGGCCAGAACGGCCCGATACCCCTTCGCTTGCGCAGTTTGCAAAGAAACCCTTATAATATTAGTGAATCAACCCGCGGTCCGCTGGGTGCTATTCGTTGTGTCTCTGGTTTCTTGCGCCAGAGCCCCTACACTTCACAGTAATTGACGCCCAGTCCAGAGTGTTAAAAACAGAGAAATTAATATTAGAAATTCATTTTTAATACAAAAACAAATCTAGAAACTTGTAAAATTCATAGAAATTTCATTTTTGGTCCAAATTGAACCATTCCAATTTCTAAAATTTTGTAATAATATTCTTTATCATTTAGTATCACTGTTTTGACATGAACTCAGTAGAAAATTAATTTATCATCTAATCCTGTTATAATCACCTTAAATCTTAGGAAATTCATAACTTGAATTCTATAACTCCAAATTCAGTGATTCCAGTTCCTATGGTTTCATTTTAATGTGTAGATTTTTACTGTATATTTTATTCATCTGTTTGGTGTGATGTTGATTTTGGCTATACTATGTATGTATTGTGTTGATGCGAGTAGACGAGCAAGCCACTGTGGAAACTGAGGTTCAACAAGTAGAAGTAGCAGAGCAGGAGCTCATTACAGGCAAGTTGTGCCCTTGATCACTTACTTTTCCCAGCCATGTTCTTATTAATTTTAATGATCTGCATAGGTTAATTTTGATGGGATCCTTTATGTACCCCAGTTTTGATTACCTCTATACCTTGTTCACCCCTGGAATATTTTTGGGTAGTACTTGCTATTGCTTTATGTGGATTGGGTATGGAGATTCATTATTCATGATTATTCTGTTATTATCTTGTTATTATTTTTGTTCATGTTAAGATCATTAAATTAATGGGAACATGGAGCGACCACCCGGGAAAACAGTGCTACCACAAGGGTTTAATGGGACGCCCTTGGCTGACTAATTAGGAAAGCTAGTGGAAGACTACCTTACCCGAAAGGGGCAAGGGCAGTAGGGGAGTGGTCAGTGTAGGGAGGTCCCTGGTTGATTTTGCTGCGATGGCGGTCAGCCAGGAACCCTGCATTGGAACTTCCTATAAACTGTAGCAGGTTTTCGGAAGCTAGTGGAACTTTGTAAAGGCCTCGTAGTGGATCCCTAGCCATTCACCTCGGTAGTGTCTAAGGGCCTTGCAAACCCTGGCGACATGGGATACACGGCTTGTGGGTAAAGATGCGCAACCTCTGCAGAGTGTAAAACTAGTATACTAGCCGTGCTCACGGTCATGAGCGGCTCGGACCCTCACATGATTAACTATGGAACTTAAATTCAATTTGACATTTGCATCGCATTTGGGATTATTTTACTATCACTGTTCTTTATGATTATTAAGGTTTGGTATTTACTTACACTTAGTAATTGCTAATAAAATTTTGACCAACTTATAAAAGCAATGCTCAGCCTTAGCCTTTATTTCATTGATCAGCCTTACACTTCATGAACTCCCACCTTTGGTGAGTTCATGCCACATTATTCCCCACGACTTATTGAGCTATGAACGTATGTGAGCTCACTCTTGCTGTCTCACACCCCCCCACAGGAGAAGAACAGGTGGTCGAAGAGGAGCCGCCTAGCACTGAGGAGTTCGATCTGATCTAGGTGGCGTTTCTCAGTCGACATTGGCGCCATCGATCCTTAGTTCGTTTTATATTTACTATTTTATTTTGTAATAAGTCTTCCGCTATGTAATAAGTACTCTGATGTTTTATGACATTTATCTCTATACACTCTGTTATTATATATGTTGTCTTCTTGGCGCATGTATGAGATGCACCCGGCTTTGTTTCTTTAAAACCGGGTGTTACAAATTTCTATGCCCTTGGTCTTGGTATGCTCGTACCATTGGAATCTTGCCTACTCTTATTTTTATATGTGCTTACCTTTATATCCCAATATATGTTTAAGACGTTTCAGTTAACGTGCCCTTGACCACCCTTGTTTCTTAATGATCCATGAGCGGTCATTCTACTTTGCATATCCTTGGTGATCCCGTTGTCTCCTTGTAACTCCACTCGGTAATGAGACTTTACTTCAACCCTTCTGTTGGAACCTTACCTATCTGACCCTTGATTGTTTTCTCCACTTTGTCGTTTCGCGAGTCTTGCCTTAACTATATCCTTTGTTATGCTTTCAATTATTATCATATGCACCCTTGACACCTCTATATCCTACATTGATGTTTGTCTCATACATGCCCTTTAAAATCACCCCTCTTTCGTCTCGTCTCATACCTTCTTTCTCTTGGCCGTATCCTCTTCTTTGGCTCGCGAGTTTGTAACCTCATCCTTTGTTGTGCTTTTGTTTCTTATTGCCTTTACCCTTCTCATCTCTCAATCTTACCTTGGTGATTACGCTATGTTCGTTATCTAAAACCTCCAATCTCCCACCTTAGTTCAAGCGTGGTCTCTTACTTATCTCACCCGTGGTTATATCCTATACTTTACCTCTTGCAAGACTTGTCTTATTTCTATTCTTGATTGTACCTAGATTCCTTGTTTTTTATGCATATTTACCTCTTCCTTTATATCCTTGCCTATTATCACCTTTGACCCTTGACCTCTCTCCATATTTACCATGATGTTTACCTATTTCTTAGCCTCACTTATTCCATTTCAATCCGAGAGTGTTATTTTCCCTATCCCGCTCTTGTTCGTTTCCTTTCCCTTTGTCGCTTTGCAAGTCTTGTCTTACCTTAACTTCATCCTTTGTTGAGCTTTTGTTTGATGTCATCCTTACCTTTGTAATCTATAGATCTTGCCTTGATACTTATCTTAGGTCTGCTTGTTGAAATCCCCTCTTTTCTATCTCAATTCGAGAGATATGTTTTACTTATCTCACCCTTGACTATATCCTCTTCTTTACCGCGTGTAGGCCTAGACTTAACTCCATTCGTTATTGTATTTGTACCACTTGCTCTTCTATGCCTTTATCTTTTCTCTTACACCCTTGTCCGTTATCGCCTTTGGCCCTTGCGATATTTATGTTTTCTACCTAAATGCTTACCTTAAACTTATCCTTTAAATCCTCCCTTTTCTTTCAACCTAGTTTGAGAGTTGCGAGTTACCTACCTCTCCCTTGATTTCTTTTCACTTCTTGTCGCTTTACAAGTTTTGTTTCAATTCCATCCTTTGCTATGTGTTTTATTTGCTATGACCACCTCCTTGTCATCCATCGATCTTGCCTTGATACTCATCTTTATTCTGGCTCTTTAAAATCTCCTCCCTTCCACCTCAATTGGATAGTGGTTGTTTACCTACCTGGCCATTGGACGTACCTCCTTATTTTTCATCTGCAGGTCTTGTCTTAACTCCATCCTTTGTGGTACTTATATCCTTGGTTATTATGCGCATTTACCTCCTCTCCTACATCCTTGTCCGTTATCACCTTTAAACCCTCGTGATATCTATGCTCTTGCCCTCATGCTTACTTTGAACCTACCCTTTAAAGCCTGCTCTTTTTCATCGTTGTTTGAGGATAATGCCTCACCTACTTCATCATTGATTGCTTCCCCTTCTTTGATGCCTCACAAGTTTTGTCTAAAATACATCCTTAGTTGTGTTTGTCTGTTGTCACCTTAACCCTTGTCATCCCTTGATCTTTACCATGATGCTTATCTTGCACCTGCATTTTAAAGCTGCCTCTCCCATTTCATTCCAAGAGTGATGTCTTACCCATCTCGCTCTTGTCCGTTCCCTTTTCCTCTGTCACGTTGCAAGTCTTAGCTTTTGCTCGATATCACCCTTACCTTCCTAATATCTAGATCATTCCATGATGCTTATCCCATGCCTATCTTTTGAAATATCATCTTTCCCATCTCGATTCGAGAATGGTGTTTTACCTATCTTGACCTTGATTGCATTCTCTCCCCTGTCGGTTACAATCCTTGCTTTAGCTCCATCCTCTATAGTGCTCATGCCCCTATTCTGTATGTCTTATTATTCCCCTTGCCTTTCGATGGCCTTAGAATAATTTCCCCTTGGAAAGGAAAGACCACCATTTTAATTAGAAGTTACGTATAGCAATGAGATGTTTGTTGTTGTATGCTTGTGTTGTTTGTCTTTGTGTTATGACTGATTTGCTTCTTTGTAATGAGTGTTGATGAGTTGTGGCCCTTGGTCCACAATGACATCAGTTGGCTAGTTGAGTGCCATAGAGTTAGGTAGCTGGGTGCTCTTCCTTTTCTCTCTTCAATCCATCTATGCTTACCTTTTCTATCTTACCTTTTCTATCTATACTCTTCCCTTTTGCACCTATCCGGTTGGCATCCTGCAACCCCTCTTAATCAGTCAAGATCAGAGTCGACAGCATCTTCACCAAGTGCATATCAACGCTCTTGTTAAGGGGGTTAGCCGCTAACCCCAATGAAGACAATGTGATCAACATCAACCAACAAGATCAGAGTGGCGCAGCGAAAGCGTGTGTGGGTCCTAACCCACAGGTCCAGGAGATCCTCAAGAATTGCATCAATCGATCTCAAGCATCTGATGGTCAAAGCAACCAATTCACAAGTCAAGCCGGCGGAGGCAAAGTTGAGTTAGAAAAAGATATGAAAGAGTAATGAACCAATCTCATTTTCTTGCTAGCCTCTTCTTGAATCTCGAGGACGAGATTCTGTTAAGGGGGTTAGATTTGTAACACCCTGAATTTGGGGGTATAAAATTTCTTTTCTAATATCCACCAAATTCAGGTGTTACTCTCTCAGTTCTTCGCTTTCCTTTCTCTTTTCACTAAAAATGGAGAATCATTTTGTTTTATATTAGCGTAAACCTAGTGGAATGAGCCCTAGAGGCACTTTGGTTGTTGCATTCATGCTGTTGCATAGTGTTTCTGAGTGCAAAATGTGTTTGAAATATGTTAACATATCTTATAGAAGCGCTCGGTAAATTTTCATATTTTTCGGAATATTTTTCTATTTTCCGGAAACCAAAATCTATTTATTTGTGGAACCTAAAAATGTTTTTAGAAATTCTAATTATGTTTTTTGAGTTCATTAGGTGCCAAAACATTTATAGGAATTTTTCTGGAATTTTTGAAAGTATCTATAATATTTTGAGCACAAAATATGGATTTCTAGGCTTTTTCGAATTTTAAAAATAGTAAAATCCGAATTTTAACCGAATTTTTATCTCGTCCAAACCCTAGGTATATATACATGTCTGGCTTCATCTCGTCGAGCCAGTTCCAGAACACAAAACGTTTCCCCCAAATCCAATCCCTAGCTCCCGGTATTGCCCGCCGAAGTTTGGGGCGGTTCCAACTCCGGCGATAACTCCGGCGAGCAATTACTCTCAATCCGTGCATCGTCTGCCGAATCCGAGGGTACCGCTGCGTTCGTCTCGTCGAGGGCTTCGTCGCAGCGCGTTCGGTTCGTCGATTGGATCCCCGAATCTCCGGCAATCGACGGATTTCCTCTCGGCTCCGGCGAGGGTCTTCTTCCCCGGTGAGAAACCTCCATTGTTTCACCTAGGTTTTCTTCGTTTCTTCGTTTTCTCGTCCGTGCAGAGCATCTCCCACTCTCCCCTTACCTTCCCCGGTGGCGGCGCCCCTCCCCCCTCCGTTTCCCCTCCTCGACGGCGCCCCTTTCTCCCTCCCCGGCGGCGGCGGCGGTGGCCGGCGGTGGCACCCGCGTTCCCGTGCTCCCGCGCCCGCGCGCACCCCTCCCCGGCAGCGGTGGCCGCGCCCCTCGCGCCCCGTGCAGCCGCGCCTACCCCCGACCGGCCCAACCTGGTCCTCCCCTGCGCAGCCCCCTCCCCTTCCTCTCCTCTCTCTTCCATGGATGGGAGGAAGAAGATGAAGAGAGAAAGAAGATGGCAGTTCTGTAATTTAGTCCGCGCGAATTACAGTATGGTTTAAAACATTCATAACTTTTGCGTTTTAAACCCGATTCGATTCATTCAAGTTGCGTTAGATTCGTATTAAAATTATCTTAATTTATAAATATTTATCCCAATTTTTGCACATTTTATTTAATTTAGTTAAACGTTTGTTTAACCAGTGACTACTAGAACGACGTTTCAATTTAAAAACCTAATTTAGTAATTCGATTTGCGCATTTATAATTAGTCACCAATATGATTAACCTTAACTGAAATGTTATTTATTAATAACTATTTAGTTTAATCATGTTGTTTAATTATTAGTTTCGCATGTCGGTCCGCGCGTGCCGCGATGTTGTTTCGCGCACGTCGTCGTATGTCGTTCGCGAGTGTTGCGCGTGTTGTTCGCACGCGTTGTCGTGTGTCGTTCGCGTGTGTCGCGCGCCTTGCCGCGTGCCGTTCGCGCGTATCGCACGTTGTCCGCGTGCTAAGTCGTTTGTGTCCCCGCGTTGCGCACATCGTGTTTGCACGTCGTGCGTCGTTAATTCGTCTCGCTTAGAATCGCTCATATTCATTAAGTTACTTGCTTAACTGTCAACTATTAAAATAGTAAGTTAGTCAAAACTAAGTAGTAGTATTAATTTACATTTGATTAATATTAATTAATATAATTATGTTGAATTGGATGTTCTAATTAGTACTTGTTTAACATAAACGCGCTAACTTCTCGACCATAGCTTCGACTATCGTGGTTCTTTTCCTCGCGTAACCGTAGAGGTGCTCTCTATTTTATATTGCTCGCTTTTATAACATTTTATCTTGTATGGTGTAATGTTCTTATGCATATATCTATGTTTGTTTGCTTGTGCTTGTTCGTCTTCGCTTCGCGTTGCGACTAGATCGTGATTCGTTTCTGAGCTTCGAGGAATCGACAGTCAAGCTTTGGCGACCAAGTGTTCGCACTCTTCGAGTTCTACGAGATCGAAGACCCTGAGCATCTGTTTGGTGAAGGCAAGTGTCCTCTGACCCATTATATCCCATTTACTTTATAATTCACTGTCCCGCATACTATGAACAACCTAAGGATTTACTAGCTTTCTATTTACCTTGTCCTTGATTTACCTTTTGGGTTACTATGGTTAGCTTCATGCTAGCGCTTTACTTTAATCAATGAACATGATGAGATACAATGATGATACTATGGTTTCATTCTGGATATGATGATATACTTGTGGCATTTAAGGGGACTCGGGCTGTTTCCCGAGTACCTCTCCGTAAGGACCTGTTCGTTGAGAGACCACCCGGGATAACAGTGCAACCATGAGGGTGAAATGGGCGCCCTTAGCTAATTAATTAGAGGAACTAGAGGTGTAGTTACTTCGCCGTCGTGCCGTCAATGGGGTCCAGGCACAGTGCTTGCTCTGCCGAGGCTGGGTGCCGAGGTTCTTTCGTTTTGCTTTTGTTAGTCACCCTCCTGCGGGGAGAGGTACTGTGTTTATCAAACTGGAGAAACCTAACGGGTGGCTATGACCTCTAGGGAATCTTTGTAAAGGCTACGTAGTGATACCCTGCCGGACCACCTAGGAAGTGATCAATGGGGAGTCATGATCCCCGGGCAAAATGGGAATCACGGCTCATGGGTAAAGTGTGCGACCTCTGCAGAGGGTTAGAAACTGATATATCAGTCGTGCTCACGGTTATGAGCGGCCTTGGGATCCTCTTTGATTAGAGATGCAGACGATCTGAGATACAGATGGTTCGAGATACAATGGTTCTATTTATTATTTTTGGTTCGATGACGATAATGATGTTCCTCGATGAGGAAATGATTCACGGGTTGGTTATATGATAAAACTTGGCTTCCACTAATAATAAATATCTGACCAACTAAAAGCAACTGCTTGAGCTTAACCCCACATAAAGCTAGTCCACCTCAGCCAAACGGGACATTTGCTGAGTACGTTGATGTGTACTCACCCTTGCTTTCACAAAACACCAGGTTGCCTTTGGTGCAATCTATGCTCAGGTAAAGAAGAAGGTGTCGAGGTGGACCTCCAGGAGTTCCAGGACATTGATGAGTTCGAGGATTAGGCTAGCGACCTCCCCCAGTTAGCTGCCTGTGGTGGGTTGTTTACGTTGGCTACGTTTCGATTCTGCGTACTTTGATTTATATTATGTAAATGACTCTAGTCTGTAATATTATTACTTACTCTTTATTGTAATTCGAAGCATTGTGCTATGATGAGTCATTTATGTAATCGCTATGTACGTGAATTTCTGATCCTGGCACGTACATGGTTCGCATTCGGTTTACCTTCAAAACCGGGTGTGACACTAGCCTTAGCAAGCAATTTGTCATTTTCATCTCTAAGGCTAGCAAGAGAAATGTTCAATTCATCAATCTTAGCAAGTAAATAAACATTATCATCTCTAAGATCGGGAATTGGAACATTGCAAGTATGAGAATCAACCTTAGCATTTAAACTAGCATTTTCATTTCTAAGGTTGGTAATCAAATCATGGCATGTGCTTAGCTCATTAGATAATTTTTGACATTTTTCTACTTCTAGAGCATAAGCATTTTTGACCTTAACATGCTTCTTATTTTCTTTAATAAGGAAGTCCTCTTGAGAGCCCAAGAGGTCATCCTTTTCATGGATGGCACTAACTAATTCATTTAACTTTTCTTTTTGTTGCATGTTGAGGTTAGCAAAAAGAATGCGCAAGTTTTCCTCCTCATTTCTATCATCATCCTCATCACTAGATGTTTCATATTTGGTGGAGGATCTTGATTTTACCTTCTTTTTGCCGTCCTTGGCCATGAGACATTTGTGGCCGACATTGGGGAAGAGGAGTCCCTTGGTGACGGCGATGTTGGCGGCGTCCTCGTCGTCGGAGGAGTCGGTGGAGCTCTCGTCGGAGTCCCATTCCCGGCACACGTGGGCATCGCCGCCCCTCTTGTTGTGGTACCTCTTCTTTTCTCTCCTCTTGCCCTTCTTGTCGTTATCCCTGTCACTATCACTTGATAATGGACATTTAGCTATAAAGTGACCGGGCTTACCACACTTGTAGCAAACCTTCTTGGAACGGGGTTTGTAATCCTTCCCCTTCCGTTGCTTGAGGATTTGGCGAAAGCTTTTAATGATTAAAGCCATCTCCTCGTTGTCGAGCTTTGAAGCGTCGATTGGTTGTCTACTTGGTGTAGACTCCTCCTTCTTCTCCTCCGTTGCCTTGAATGCCACCGGTTGTGCTTCGGAGGTGGAGGGATCATCAAGCTCGTTGATTTTCTTTGAGCCCTTGATCATGCATTCAAAGCTCACAAAATTCCCGATAACTTCCTCGGGAGTCATTAGTGTGTATCTAGGATTACCACGAATTAATTGAACTTGAGTGGGGTTAAGGAAGATGAGTGATCTAAGAATAACCTTAACCACCTCGTGGTCATCCCATTTCTTGCTCCCGAGGTTGCGCACTTGGTTCACCAAGGTTTTGAGCCGGTTGTACATAACTTGTGGCTCCTCTCCTTGGCGAAGACGGAAGTGACCGAGCTCCCCCTCGATCGTTTCCCGCTTGGTGATCTTGGTGAGTTCATCACCCTCGTGCGCGGTCTTGAGTAGGTCCCAAATCTCCTTTGCATTCTTCAACCCTTGCACCTTGTTATATTCCTCTCTACTTAGAGAGGCAAGGAGGATGGTTGATGCTTGGGAGTTGAAGTGCTCGATTTGGGCAACTTCTTCCGCATCGTAATCCACATCCCCTACCGACGGTACCTGCACACCAAACTCAACTACATCCCATATACTTTTGTGGAGTGAGGTTAGATGAAATTTCATTAAATCACTCCACCTTGCATAATCTTCACCATCAAAAGTTGGTGGTTTGCCTAGTGGGACGGAAAGTAGAGGTGTATGCTTTGAAATGTGGGGATAGCGTAGGGGGATCATACTATACTTCTTGCGCTCATGGTGCTTAGAAGTGACGGACGGCGCGTCGGAGCCGGAGGTTGAAGGTGATGAAGTGTCGGTCTCGTAGTAGACGACCTTCCTCATCTTCTTGTGTTTGCCGCTACACCGATGCGACTTGTGGGAAGAAGACTTCTTCTCCTTCCCCTTCCCCTTGTTGCGGGACTCCTCCGATGAGGTTGACCCGCGGCTTGTAGTGGGCTTGTCGCCGGTCTCCATTTCCCTCTTGGCGTGATCTCCCGACATCACTTCGAGCGGTTAGGCTCTAATGAAGCACCGGGCTCCGATACCAATTGATAGTCGCCTAGAGGGGGGGTGAATAGGGCGAATATGAAATTTACAACTTAATCACAAACTACAAGCCGGGTTAGCGTTAGAAACAATAACGAGTCCGCGAGAGAGGGCGCAAAACAAATCGCAAGCGAATGAAAGAGTGAGACACGCGGATTTGTTTTACCGAGGTTTGGTTCTTGCAAACCTACTCCCCGTTGCGGAGGCCACAAAGGCCGGGTCTCTTTCAACCCTTTACCCTCTCTCAAACGATCCACCGATCGAGTGAGCTTCTTCTTCTCAATCACTTGGGACACAAAGTCCCCGCAAGGACCACCACACAATTGGTGTCTCTTGCCTCAATTACAAGTGAGTGAATGTTTATCACAAGAACAAATGAGAAAGAAAAGAAGCGATCCAAGCGCAAGAGCTCAAATGAACACGGCAAATCACTCTCTCTAATCACTAAGGCTTGATGTGGGGTTGGAGAGGATTTGATCTCTTTTGTGTGCTATGGAATGAATGCTAGAGCTCTTGTAAGGTGTTGAAGTGTGGAAACTTGGATGATAATTGAATGTGGGGTGGTTGGGATATTTATAGCCCCAACCACCAAACTAGCCGTTTGGTGGGAGGCTGTCTGTCGCATGGTGCACCGGACAGTCCGGTGCACACCGGACAGTCCGGTGCGCCAGCCACGTCACCAAACCCGTTGGGATTCGACCGTTGGAGCTTCTGACTTCTGGGCCCGCCTGGATGTCCGGTGCACACCGGACATGTACTGTTGAATGTCCGGTGCGCCAGTATGGGCGTGCCTGACGCCTGCGCGCACTGGCGCGCATTTATTGCTGTTGCAGGTGACCGTTGGCGCCGAAATAGCCGTTGCCCCGCTGTTACACCGGACAGTCCGATGAATTATAGCGGAGCAGCCTTCGTGAATTCCCGAGGCTGCCAAGTTCCAGAGTCGCGTCCCCTTGGAGCACCGGACACTGTCCGGTGTACACCGGACATGTCCGGTGAATTATAGCGCGCCGGCTCTGAGAATTCCCGAGGCTGAGGAGTTCATCGCGGAGTTCCCTGGTGCACCGGACACTGTCCGGTGCGCCACCGGACAGTCCGGTGTGCCAAACCAGGGAGCCTTTCGGGATGCCTTTAGCTCTCTATTTTGAACCCAACTTTGGTCTTTTTAATTGGCTTGCTGTGAACCTTTGGCACATGTATAACTTATACACTAGAGCAAACTAGTTAGTCCAATTATTTGTGTTGGGCAATTCAACCACCAAAATCATTTAGAAACTAGGTGTAAGCCTAATTCCCTTTCACATAGTACCTGGAGGTTGTAGAAGAATGAGGGGACCCCCAAATCATGAGAAATCAATTGATGGCTCGGCGAAGGATCACCACCCGGAGCAACTTGCAATGAACCAGCAGGGACCAACTCAGTGTCATCAGCAGAGCCCAAAACTTTGTCGTCAGGAACGCTAGCCTCTAAAGCGGCTCCTTGACCAAAGGCTTGGGCTACCACCATTCAACCAGAATGTGGAGGAGACCCTACGTGAACATCCATGGAAGTACCAGAGGGAGACCCCGCTCGGACACCCTCGAGGGCTGGGTCATAGTTTGCGCTACCCATTCGACCTGGATCGTCTCCGGCAACACCCTCGGGGGCTGGGTCGCAGCTTGCGCTACCCACCCGAGCCGAATCATCCCCGGCAACACCCTCGGGGGCTGGGTGAGCGACAACACCATCCTTGAGGGCTGAGTTCTCTGCGGCAGCCACCTCTAAGGCTGAAGGTCCCTCAGATACTTCCATGGGAGCATGACGATCCAAGCCAGTTTCCTGACCCTCAAGACCGCGCTCCAAGGTCGATGAGGCGCGGGACGCTGCCCGGGATGACCCCAACCCGGCGTCGAACACATCAGCACAAACATCCATCGCGTCACCATTCGCCGGCTCTGATAACAGATCCTCTGGAACCATATCTTCAAGAGTCTGATCAAAGTTCGCCAGAGACAATTCTTGTAGACCAATGAGGGCAGACAGAGCAGGAGAAGGAACTCCACTACTTTCCACACTGGCTATGTATCACCGACTGTTCTTCCGAGTCAAAGGGATCTCATCTTCTTCCTCCTCCTCGTTTTCATCAGCAACACAGACAGCACAACCATTGGGATCAGCGACAGATGGATCACACCCATTGGGGTCAGCGTCGGTAAATTCAGGCACAGGCACTTCCTCAACAACAGGAACCGAAGGACCAGCATCCCGATCCAAGCTAGATACTCGCCGAAGACGTCTCTTTTTCTTTTTCTGCTCATCAGCAGGAGAATCAAGTTGATTGGCTCGGCAAGGGTGCTTCGGGCGAACACTGACAGGCCTCTGAATATCCAAGGTTTTACCAGCTTCCGAGAGAGGCGCCACCACCAATGTCCCAGCAGGAGCGGCATCAGAAGAGTCCTCGGCCAGCATATCAAGCATAGCACTTATCTCTACATCACTAGGATCCAAAGGCACCTCAAAGTGGACCTACCGTTCATCATCAGGAATTTCTCCAAGTGAAGCAACCAAAGCACTAACTTCTTCGTCAGAGGGTTGCACTCTAAGGCCCAAACCGCCATCAGCAGCAGGAGGATTCGACACAAAATGAGTAAAGGCCTTGGAAGGAGGCAGGTTCTAGACCGAGTATGCGACAGGGGCGCCAACATTTGATACCTTGCCTCTAAGTATCATTTCAAGCCGGTTCACGAAGTCTACAGCAGGAATTCTTTTGTTGGTGACCCGGGTTGAGTCAGCTAGACCTCGGTACAGATAGGCCAGGTATGCCCTGTCCTTCAATGGCTGAATGTTCTTGAAGACAAAATCAGCAACCACAGCCTCTGCAGTCAGACCCCTCTCCTTCAGCAGTCCAACTTCAGCCAGCAAAGCCCCTGCCTCAGCCACCTCCTGGTCCATGGAGGACTCGGTCCAACTCGGAGTACGAACATCCGGCTGTCTCCCTGACCGTGGGGGGAGAGAATTTCCGTGGTTCTCAACAATAAACCACTCCAAGCGCCATCCTTTGATACTATCCTTGAGTGGGATTTCAAGGTAGTCAATCTTCCTCCCATGACGCATCTCCAAACTCGCACCCCCACCAGCTGATGCTGCCCCCCGGCCATCCCAGGGCGACAGTGATACAAGTACTTCCACAGTCAAAAATGTGGCAGGACGCCAAGAAAAGCCTCGCATCAATGAACGTAAATGGAAATTTGCAGAATGGAATTGGGATTCATATGGGTCAAATTAAGGCGATAGAAATCAAGGAGACCGCGGAAAAAGGGAGAAATAGGAAGAGCGAGACTGCGGAGAAGAAAAGGAACATAAATCACGGATTCGTGGGTATCCTCTGTTGGAACAGTGACCCCATGGCAAATCCGCCAAGAACAGAGCTCCTTCGGAGGAAGGACCCCGATGGACACGAGATGGAGAAGGTCAGGCTCAGAAACAACAGACATATGGTTACCTGCGAAAGGCAACTGGCTGTTGGGGTCGATAGGGGGAATCACAGCAGCGGACGAACTCGAGGCCTTCTGCTTGGGCGCCATCTCAACTCCACCGGCGAGCAGAGCGGGAGCCGAATTGCAAAAGGGCAGAGAGGGTCTAGAGGCAGGAAAGCAAGAACTAGGGCACGGAAAGCAGAGGCGGCCGAAGGCGCAGTACATATGGGGTTTTCCCGGGTCGGATACCGTTTCCAAAAAGCGCCCAGTCATCACCCGGTGGTTACTTCTAAAACACCGGCGTGCCTTGTCATCACCCGACGGTTACTTCTAAAACACCGGCGTGCCATGTCATCACCTGACGGTTATTTCTAAAACGCCAGTGTGCCACATCATCACTCGGCTATTATCTTCAAAGTGGCCGACGCAACCCGTTCTAACTCGGCTGTTATTTCTAAAACGCCGACGTTACCATCAGTCACTCGGCAGTTATCTCTAAAACGCCGACGTCGTCTTCAGTCACTCGGCAGTTATCTCTAAAACGCCGACGTTGTCATCAGTCACTCGGCTGTTACCTCTAAAAGCGCCAACGTGGTCATCAGTCACTCAAACGTTAATTCTAAAACGCTGATGTGGCTTCGTCATCATTTGGACGCTACTTCAGAAGCGTAAATGTTGACAATAATAACTCGGCCATCACCCCTAAAAGCGACGATATGATGCCCGAGTGACTCAGCTACTACTCCAGAGGAATTGACTTCATAGATAAGGCAAACAGAGGAATGATTCGAAAACTCCAAGTTACGACACAAGCATAACAGACAGAGAGCATTACGGACAATAAATATCGCGACAATCATCAACTGACCATGAGGCAAAATAATCAACATAGGAGGAGACAAAATCATTCTTCATTAAGGAAAGCTACAGAACTTACAAATCAATTCGTCATGAGTTGATGCTTCCCTACTACTACTACTGCACTACACTCCACTACTCTACACTACTAACTACTACTACATTATTTCATTATACTACTTCTAATCTATACTAACATCTAAAAACCAGTGGCATCTAGCCACTGGCCTTGTTGCTGGCCCTTGCTGCCGCCGTTGCCGCCCTTGCTGCCGCCCTTGCTGCCGCCGTCACCGCCCCTGCTGCTGTCGTCGCCGTCGTCACTGTCGCCTCCGTCGTCGTCGCCGTCTCCGCCATCACCGCCGCTGCCCTCCTCGGACGAGTCCAAAGAGTCCTCCTTATCCGAGGAGTACTCCGACTCATCCGAGCCCTCAAGCCCGGAGCGCTCGACGGCCCGGATACAAGTCCAGACCTCCGCGGCAATCCCCTGGGAGTCGTCTGAATTATCACACGACGCCGGGGGAGAGACGGGAGCCGGAGACCCCTCAGACTCAGAGGAGAACTCCTCCTCTGAGTATTCCGAGTCGCCGAAGTCCTCCGATGGAGTCGGCTCGCGCTTGCGTTTGTTACTCTTGCCCATGGTGGAAATGAAGGGAGAAGAAGAAAGCAAGCAGCAGAGAGCAGTAAGAGATATGAAAATGTCGGGGAAGCAAGAACACTATTTATAGAAGAAGAAGGCAACCGTCCATCTCCTACCATGGCCACTGAACAGTCACAAAAATTCAATATGCAATTTAAACCGTCTGAAGACACGTCAGGCGGCTGACGCCGCTTCACGCAACACAACACCCATTAGGACTCCAGTCAACCGCGCGGGCGATATGATTACACCCGCAGTCACATCAAATTACTACTCAGAAGCAGTTCGCTAAACACTAAGCGTACCAAGCCGTCCCTTGCCCACACCCATTGGGGGGGACGCCCAGGAATTATCAGTATATTTTTCAAAACTGTCACATCCGTGCAGCGCATGCAATGAATACCTCAATACAAAAGTGAGATATCAGCAAGGATCAAAGGAAATCCAAATATAGCTGGTGAAGTACAAGCCTAATTGACAGAAGCGACATGAAGACTAGCCAGGGGACGTCCATCGAACGTCCAATCAGTCGCAGATCAAATAAATTGCACCACCTAGCAAGATATGGGCAGATCATGAACTCGGCCTCAAAGACAAAATAAATGTTGACCTCTAAAGCATAATATCAATGACATAATGCTGACCTCTAAAGCATTCGGAAAAAGAAAGGATGATTCTCAGCAAAAGGGCACGAAATGAAGACCTTCGAGTGGATTGTTTTCAAAAATCCACTCGAAGCTCGGGGGCTACACCCATTGGGTGCACCTTCGGTGCACCCAATGAATCGTCATTCCAAGTCAAGATAATGCTAACTTCTAAAGCATATGGCAAGATCAAAAACAAGGCTGACCTCCAACAAAGTGCAAGCGGAAAATAAAAATGATTTCTGATAATACTCGAAGTGAAGACCTTCGAGTGGATTATTTTCAAAAATCCACTCGAAGCTCGGGGGCTACACCCATTGGGTGCACCTCTGGTGCACCCAATGAAGTTCAAGGTCCTACATTACGAAATGCTAACCTCCAAAGCGCAAAGTTCGAGACAGAACACCAGTTTTCGAGTGATAAAAGTAGAAGGAGACAGTAAGAAATCGTTTTTACCAGATTACCCGGAAAGCATTTCCTGTCATAAACAATGACCGCAGGCTGGACCTAGGATCTTTGGGACGATTATTTCAAAATCAACCCAAAGATCGGGGGCTTATGGGTTACAGATATCCCCCAGGTTCACTGGAAGGATAAAAGACCTCACGAAAGGCCCGAGGACCCAATAATTCGTAAGGTCATCCCTTCGTGGGCCTAGGGAAGAATGACCAATGAAGCAGATCGACACAAAGCCGGATCGGTGCGAGCCCAGACGGTCCAACAACGTCGAGCAAGTAACCACAACAGAGACCCGACTTTCCCACGCTGGAGCCCCGTATAGCGGAACCAAGCGAGGATGAGTCGGCAGAACAATAGGAAGATAGACTCAATCAGTTCACTATTTCTTAGGTGCGCATTGTTATCATATCTGCATGTATTGCCTCACGGTCGAATATATAAGGCCTAGGGGGGCACCCCTTAGATCGATTGAACTCACTACTAGCCATCCACCCAATTCTCTGCGTCCCCAGAGTCAGAGAACTCTCCTGTAACCCACCACATAAAGCACTCCCGCCAGGACGTAGGGTGTTACGCATTTCAAAGCGGCCCAAACCTGTAAACACTGTCCATTGTTCCTCGTGCATTTAGCACGAACCGTTTAGCTACAGTTGGCGACACCGTCCTACTCCTAAAAACAACTTGAGGGGCAACCCCGGGTGTGCGGTCGGACCCAAAACACCGACAAGTACCCAAATGGTTTTGGGTCCTTTGACATTAGACACAAGAACTTTGGGTACCCAAACACAAGTCTTTGACCCCTTGTGCTTGCCCCCAACATACTTGGCAACTACCTTGCCGGATTTGTTAGTTAAAACATAAGATGCATCAAAAGTCTTAAATGAAATGTTAGAATCATTTGATGCAATAGGAGTCTTCTTCTTAGGCAATTTTGCACGGGTTGATTGCCTAGAGCTAGATGTCTCACCCTTATACATAAAAGCATGATTAGGGCCAGAGTGAGACTTCCTAGAATGAATTCTCCTAATTTTGCTCTCGGGATAATCGGCAGGGTACAAAATGTAACCCTCGTTATCCTAAGGCATGGGATCCTTGCCCTTAACAAAATTAGACAATCTTTTAGGAGGGGCATTAAGTTTGACATTGTCTCCCTTTTGGAAGCCAATTCCATCCTTGATGCCAGGGCGTCTCCCATTATAGAGCATGCTTCTAGCAAATTTAAACTTTTCATTTTCTAAGTCATGCTCGGCGATCTTAACATTAAGTTGAGCTATGTGATCATTTTGTTTTTTATTAAAGCTAGGTGGTCATGGATAGCATCAACATTAATGTCTCTACATCTAGTACAAATGGAAGTATGCTCAACGGTAGATGTAGAGGGTTTGCAAGATTTTAATTCTACAACCTTAGCATGTAATATATCATTTTCACTTCTAAGGTTAGAAATAGTAACATTACAAACATCAAAATCTTTAGCCTTAGCAATTAATTTTTCATTTTCATCTCTAAGGCTAGCGAGAGTGATATTCAATTCTTCAATCTTAGCAAGCAAATCAACATTATCATTTCTAAGATTAGGAATTGAAACATCACAAACATTTGAATCAACCTTAGCAATTAAATTAGCATTTTCATTTCTAAGGTTGACAATAGTATCATGGCAAGTGCTTAGCTCACTAGATAGTTTTTCACATTTTTCTACTTCTAGAGCGTAAGCATTTTTAACCTTAACATGCTTCTTATTTTCCTTAATTAGGAAGTCCTCTTGGGTGTCCAAGAGTTCATCCTTTTCATGGATAGCACTAATCAATTCATTTAATTTTTCCTTTTGTTGCATGTTTAGGTTGGCAAAAAGAATGCGTAAGTTATCCTCCTCATCACTAGCATTATCCTCATCACTAGAGGTTTCATATTTAGTGGAGGATCTTGATTTTACCTTCTTCCTTTTGTCGTCCTTTGCCATGAGGCACTTGTGGCCGACGTTGGGGAAGAGAAGACCCTTGGTGATGGCGATGTTTGCGGCGTCCTCGTCGGAGGAGTCGGTGGAGCTCTCGTCGGAGTCCCATTCCCAGCAAACATGGGCATCGCCGCCCTTCTTCTTGTAATACCTTTTCTTCTCCTTTCTTCTCCCCTTCTTGTCGTCGCCCCTGTCACTATCACTAGATAATGGACATTTAGCAATGAAATGACCGGGCTTACCACACTTGTAGCATACTTTCTTGGAGCGGGGCTTGTAATCCTTCCCCCTCCTTTGTTTGAGGATTTGGCGGAAGCTCTTGATGATGACCGCCATTTCCTTGTTGTAGAGCTTGGAGGCGTCGATGGGTGTTCTACTTGATGTAGATTCCTCCTTCTCCTCCGTCGCCTTGAATGCGACCGGTTGCGCTTCGGACGTGGAGGGGCCATCTAGCTCGACAATTTTCTTTGAGCCTTTGATCATCAACTCAAAGCTCACAAAATTCCCTATTACTTCCTCGGGAGTCATTAGTGTATATCTAGGATTACCATGAATTAATTGAACTTGAGTAGGGTTAAGGAAAACAAGTGATATAAGAATAACCTTAACCATCTCGTGGTCATCCCATTTTTTGCTCCCGAGGTTGCGCACTTGGTTCACCAAGGTTTTGAGCCGGTTGTACATGTCTTGTGGCTCCTCTCCTTGGCGAAGTCGGAAGCGACCGAGCTCCCCCTCGATCGTTTCCCGCTTGGTGATTTTGGTCACCTCGTCTCCTTCGTGCGCGGTTTTTAGCACGTCCCAAATCTCCTTTGCGCTCTTCAACCCTTGCACCTTATTATACTCCTCTCGACTTACAGAGGCAAGGAGTATAGTTGTGGCTTGGGAGTTGAAGTGTTGGATTTGTTCGACCTCCTCCTCGTCGTAATCCTTGTCTCCCTTCTTAGGTACCTGCACTCCATACTCAACAATATCCCATATGCTTTTGTGGAGTGAGGTTAGGTGATGCCTCATTTTATCACTCCACATTGAATAATCTTCACCTTCAAACATAGGTGGTTTGCCTAATGGAACAGAGAGTAATGGAGTACGTCTAGAAATGCGAGGATAGCGAAGGGGCATCTTACTATACTTCTTGCGCTCATGGCGCTTTGAAGTAGTGGAGGCCGATTCCGAGCCGGAGGTGGAGGGTGATGAAGAGTCGGTCTCGTAGTAGACCACTTTCCTCATCTTCTTCTTCTTGTCACCCATCCGATGGGACTTGATGGAGGAAGAGGATTCCTCCTTGTGCTTGTGGGCGGACTCCCTTGAGTGTGTTCTTCCCGAGCTTGCGGACTTGTCGCCGGTCCCGAGATCCCTCTTGGCGGATGCTCCCGACATCACTTCGAGCGGTTAGGCTCTAATGAAGCACCGGGCTCTGATACCAATTGAAAGTCGCCTAGAGGGGGGTGAATAGGGCGAATCTGAAATTTACAAACTTAAACACAACTACAAGCCGAGTTAGCGTTAGAAATAATAACGAGTCCGAGAGAGAGGGCGCAAAACAAATCGTGAGCAAATAAAGAGTGAGACACGATGATTTGTTTTACCGAGGTTCGGTTCTTGCAAACCTACTCCCCGTTGAGGTGGTCACAAAGACCGGGTCTCTTTCAACCCTTTCCCTCTCTCAAACGGTCACCTAGACCGAGTGAGCTTCTCTTCTCAATCAATCAGAACACAAAGTTCCCGCAAGGACCACCACACAATTGGTGTCTCTTGCCTCGATTACAAATGAGTTTGATCACAAGAAGAATGAGAAAGAAAAGAAGCGATCCAAGCGCAAGAGCTCAAATGAACACAACAAATCACTCTCTCTAATCACTAAAGCTTTGTGTGGAGTTGGGAGAGGATTTGATCTCTTTGGTGTGTCTTATATTGAATGCTAGCTCTTGTAAGATGTAGAAGAGTGGAAACTTGGATTCCATTGAATGTGGGGTGGTTGGGGTATTTATAGCCCCAACCCCAAAAATGGCTGTTGGAAGTGTGCTGTCGCATGGCGCATCGGACACTGTCCAGTGCGCCAGCCACGTCAGCAGACCGTTGGGGTTCGACCATTGGAGCTCTGACTTGTGGGGCCTCTGGGCTGTCAGGTGGTGCACCGAACAGGTCCTGTAGACTGTCTGGTGCGCCAACTGCGCGTGCTCTAACTCTGGCGTGCACTGTAGCGCATTTAATGCGGTTGCAGTCGATCGTTGCGCGCGAAGTAGTCGTTGCTCCGCTGGCACACCGGACAGTCCGGTGTGCACCGGACACTGTCCAGTGACGCATCGGACAGTCCGGTGAATTATAGCGGAGCGCCCTCTATCTTTTCCCGAAGGTGAATAGTTCAGCCTCGAGTGCCCTGGTGCACCGGACACTGTTCGGTGGTGCACTAGACACTGTCCGGTGGCACACCGGATAGTCCGGTGCGCCAGACCAAGGTGCCTTTCGGGTTGTCTTTTGCTCTCTTTGTTTGAACCCTTTCTTGGTCTTTTTATTGGCTTATTGTGAACCTTTGGCACCTGTAGAACTTATAGACTAGAGCAAACTAGTTAGTCCAATTATTTGTGTTGGGCAATTCAACCACCAAAATCAATTAGGAAAAAGGTGTAAGCCTAATTCCCTTTCAAGCACGTACTGCTTCATCAGGATACCGGAGGGACTCAAGGACGCTAGGTCAACCTTCTCTCACCTCACCAAGACGGTGCTCGAGAGCCAAGTGGGCCGCAACATTTTCACGTACGTGGACGACATCGTTGTCGCAAGCAATAATAAAGAAGACCACCTGGCCGACCTCGCAGAGACGTTCGCAAACATGCGGGACGCACGACTTCGCCTCAACCCAGAGAAGTGCGTCTTCGGAGTTCGCCAGGGGAAGATACTGGGCTACCTGGTGTCGCACCGCGGGATCGAGGCCAACCCGACCAAAATTCAAGCAATCATCAACATGACACCTCCGCAGTCAACCGGGGATGTCTAGCGTCTGACAGGCAGATTAGCCGCCCTTAACAGATTCATTTCCAAGTCCACAGAGCAGAGTCTACCTTTCCTCAAGACACTGCGTGGTGCAAAAGACTTCGCATGGGGACCAGAGCAGGCGGCAGCCTTCGCATCACTGAAGCAACACCTGTTAGACTTGGCAATTCTCACCAGTCCAGACCCCACGCTGCCTCTGCTGCTCTACATCGCAGCCTCACCATATGCAGTCAGCGTAGCGCTAGTCCAAGAGCAAGACAGAGAGGGCACGACCCGGCAGTGTCCAGTCTACTACGTCTCCAAAGTCCTCACGACCTCCAAGTGCAACATGACTGAATTGGAAAAAATCTCTTACGCAGTCGTCATGGCATCGCGCAAGCTGCATCACTACTTCGAGGCCTTCAAGGTGCGGGTCACCTCGGACAGGGGACTAGGAGAACTGTTCAGAAATCCAGAGGCGTCCGTCCGAATTGCCAAATGGGCAGCCAAACTCTCCGGGTACCACATCACCTTCAAACCTAGGACAACAATCAAGTCACAGGTCCTAGCAGACTTCATCGTCGACTGGACTGGGCCGACACGGCAGCAAGAAGAACCTCCAGAGAAGGTGTGGACCATCCACTGTGACGGTGCATGGTGCCATGCAGGGGCAGGCGCAGCTGCAATTATCATGTCACCCACAGGCGTCAAGCACAGATACACAACACGCCTTAGCTTCGCTTTGGAGTCCAACAGATGCACAAACAACATAGCAGAATACGAAGCCGTCATCCTGGGCCTTCGCAAGATGAGAGCGCTCGGTGTCACCACCTGCATAGTCAAGAAAGATTCCAAAGTAGTTGCCGGCCAGGTCGAAAAAGAATATTCAGCAAAAGACCCCACACTCATGCAGTATCTCACGGCTGTTCGCAATCTCGAGAGACAGTTCAAGGGCTTCACCTTACAACATGTGGACCGCGCCAGGAATGAAGAGGCCGACGCGTTGGCTAAGGCAGCGGCCAGAAGCGAAACCTTGCCCTCCAACATGTTCTACCACGTCATTGGCACACCAGTCGTCCGCAACCCAGAGGGCTTGCAAGTAACCAACGACGCCGAAGGCCATCGCATCGTCAACCTGAAAGGGAAATAGGCTTACACCTTTTCCTAATTGATTTTGGTGGTTGAATTGCCCAACACAAATAATTGGACTAACTAGTTTCCTCTAGATTATAAGTTTTACAGGTGCCAAAGGTTCACAACAAACCAATAAAAAGACCAAGAAAGGGTTCAAATAAAGAGAGCAAAAGACAACCCAAAGGCAGCCCTGGTCCGGCGCACCGGACTGTCCGGGGTGCCACCGGACAGTGTCCGGTGCACCAGGGAGTTCCACTCCGAACTTGCCACCTTCGGGAATTCGGGAGGCCGCTCCGCTATAATTCACCGGACTGTCCGGTGTGCCAAGCGGAGCAACGGATCCAAGCGCCAACGGTCGTCTGCAACGGCTACAGTGAATTGGAACATTGCAGACTGCGCGCACAGAGTCAGAGCAGGTATCAGAAGGCGCACCGGACAGTGAACCGTGACTGACCGGTGCACCACCAGACTGTCCGGTGGCCCACCTGACAGAAGCTCCAACGGTCTGAACCCAACAGTCTGGTGACGTGACTAGAGCATCAGACAGTGTCCGGTGGCGCACCGGACTGTCCGGTGCGCCATACGACAGCAGAATCCACCAATGGTCATTTTGGTGGTTGGGGCTATAAATACCCCCCAACCACCACACTTCAATGCATCCAAGTTTTCAGCCATCAAACCTCATACAAGAGCTCTAGACTTCATTCAAAGACACAATCAAAGAGATCAAATCCTCTCCCAAGTCCAGAATCACTCCAAACAAATTAGTGACTAGAGAGAGAGACATTTGTGTTCATTTGAGCTCTTGCGCTTGGATTGCTTTTCTTCTTCCTTCTTTCTTGTTTCCAACTCAATTGTAATCAAGGCAAGAGACACCAATTGTGTGGTGGTCCTTGTGGGGACTTAGTGTCCCATTTGATTGGGAAGAGAAGCTCACTCGGTCTAAGTGACCGTCTGAGAGAGGGAAAGGGTTGAAAGAGACCCGGTCTTTGTGACCACCTCAACAGGGAGTAGGTTTGCAAGAACCGAACCTCGGTAAAACAAATCACTGTGTCATCCGCTCTTATTCGCTTGTGATTTCTTTTCGCCCTCTCTTTCTGACTCGTTTATATTTATAACGCTAACCCCGAATTGTAGTTGTGCTTAAAATTTATAAATTTCAGATTTGCCTATTCACCCCCCTCTAGGCGACTTTCACAACCTCATTATGACTAAAGATTGGCGGGCCCCAATAACCCTGTTTCTGCAAGGATATTACCACCCAAGTGACGTCAATGAGGCCAAGCGCCTCAAGCACCGAAGCTAGGACTTCGTACTAGTCGGGGGCCAACTATACAAGAAGGGATCAGTCAACCCATGCTCAAATGCGTCACCGAAACCAAAGGCATTCAAATCATTCGTGAAGTCCACAGCGGAACTTATGGCTCCCACTTAGGGCCTAGGGACCTCGCTGCCAAGGTGACCCATCAAGGATTTTACTGGCCTGCAATAATCTGCGCCGTGAATCGAGTCATGAGGTCGTGCGAAGCTTGCCAGAAGTTTTCTCCCCGCTCGGGCAACCCTTCACAGTTCACCAAGCTGATCGCCCACACATGGCCACTTCAACGCTGGGGGGTTGGATATTATCGGGCCACTACCTACGGCTCAAGGGAACCTCAAGTTCACCTTCGTCGCCATCGAATACTTCACCAAGTGGATCGAGGCCAGGGCAGTATCCACAATAACGTCGAAGACTGCCTAGAAGTTCTTCTGGCAAAACATTGTTTGCCAATTCGGAGTCCCGTCCGAGCTCACAGTGGACAACGGCAAACAGTTTGACAGCCAGGACTTCAGGGACTTCTGCCTCTCCATCGACACCAAGCTTGCCTTCGCCTCGGTATACCATCCGCAATCCAACGGTGTCGTCGAGCGTGCCAATAGCAAGATTTTCACTGCCATCAAGAAAAGACTTCTCGACGACAAGAAGGGTAAATGGGCCGACCAACTACCTGTTGTAGTTGGGCCTTAAACACGACCGAATGCAGGGCAACCGGATTCACACCTTTTCGTCTATTATATGGATCGGAGGCCATGACGCCGCAGGAGATAAAGCATGGGTCGCCCCGAACAAGCACATCAGCAGTCCCCGACATCGACGAACCAACGTCTAAAGACCTCATCGACGGAGACCGCGTCCTCACCCTGCAGGCCCTCAACAAATACCAAGCTCAAACCAAGGCCTGGCGCGACAACGCGGTCGTCCCAAGAGAGTTCAACGAAGGAGACCTCGTACTCGTCCGGACCACCCAGACAGAGTCACGGGGCAAGCTGGAGCCGAAATGGGAGGGTCCATTCATCGTCAAGATGAAGGCATCCCCCAGCGCGTACAGGCTATCAACGCCCTCCGGTGAAGACTTAGAGCACTCCTGGAACATTGATAATCTCCGCAAAGTTTTTGTTTAACCCTCAGGGCCCACGCGCCCTTGTAATCCACCAAACTATACTATTCCGGCCCGCACTCTTTTCCTCCCGAGGGGTGAGGTTTTTAACGAGGCAGAGCCATGTAATATACCTGCAAAAGCCCCCGCAAAAACAAAAACTCAGATGCAACATGTCGAAAAAGACCGCATCGACGGTCTTCGGCATTCGACCACTCCAAAGTCACCGCGAGAGGCAGCATAGACTACCCTCGCGTGCGACACTCCGCGCAAAAGTCGCATAAGGGTGCAGCCGGAATAGCGCAACAAGTGCGTTAATCGAAGTCTTTTATTTAAAAGACACTCCACGCAAAGGTCGCCTAAGGGTGCAGCCAGAATAGCACAACAAGTGCGTTAATCGAAGTATTTTATTTAAAAGGCACTCCGCGCAAAAGTCGCCTAAGGGTGCAGCCAGAATAGCACAACAAGTGCGTTAATCGAAGTCTTTTATTTAAAAGATACTCCACGCAAAAGTCGCCTAAGGGTGCAGCCGGAATAGCACAACAAGTGCGTTAATCGAAGTCTTTTATTTAAAAGACATTCCGCGCAAAAGTCGCCTAAGGGTGCAGCCAGAATAGCACAACAAGTGCGTTAATCGAAGTCTTTTATTTAAAAGACACTCCGCGCAAAAGTCGCCTAAGGGTGCAGCCGGAATAGCACAACAAGTGCGTTAATTAAAGTCTTTTATTTAAACCGCGCAAAATTCGCCTAACGGTGCAGCCGGAATAGCACAAGTGCGTTAATCGAAGTCTCTCACTAAAAGACACTCCGCGCAAAAAGTCGCCCACGGGTGCAGCCGGATCAGCACAGGCGTGCGAATATGGCCAATATGCCACATTACCATACAAATTACAGTTACATACACACGGCGAGGGCATCATATATTACATCGGCTCAACCTTCGGGATGATACCCATCTCCCTGTAATTGAACAACATTATCCTCAATTCCTCACCCTCAAAAAGATTTCGCAGATCCCCCTCACCTATGCTCGCCCCAATCGGCGAGGACAATAATTCTCGTTTACCAACCCGGTCTACCCGAAGACGGTCATGCTCCATCCCCATACGACGGCGCCTACCACTTCGCGAAAACTAACCCACACTGTGTTTCGACACCACCCTTCGCCGCCTATACCCAGTACTCGCACTAGGAAGATCCCCGGCACCCTCCACACGCGGCGAAGACTCCGCTGCAGCCACATCTAACGCAGCAAAATAATCCAAGCCTTCATCCGAGGACTCCTCCGTCCAGGAAAATGAACTCCCAGATTCACCATCAGACTCAACACACTCAAATATAGAGCCAAATAAATTATCATCGGTAGGCACTACGGTTGAGGCCGCCACAAAATCAATATTGCCGGCAGCGGTTGCTTGCGCAGGCCCAAACGTCGGAACCTGCGCAGCAACCGAGGTCCAGTATCACAAAAGCAAATGTTTACACTTAAATCCCTAGCCCCTATTCTGCCACCTGCGAAGGCCCGGCCGACGCCGCTGGGGCTTCGACAGCTGGTTCGCCCACCACCTTCGAGACGTCCTCACCCGTCAGCGCAGTGGCTGGCCCGGGGTCTCCGCCAGCTCCAGTCGGGGCGGGGGTCGCCGAGGGGCCTTCACCTGCATCGGATGGAGGCTCCACCCCCGATGCCTCGGGCAGCATGCTGTCCGATCACCAAGGTCCTCAACCTCTTCATCATGCGCCATCTACAACAATAGCACATTCGTTCCACAAACCACACACACCCATACATTTAATCACACAAATGCACCTTTACCTGAACCATCGCCCGGTCGGACCTCTCCCGGACAGTCTCTCAGCCATGAGGGCCCCACATCCTATCAAAAAGCGCCCCAGCCGACCGCTTCAGCACCGGGTCCTCGACGTGGAAGATTTCGCGCTTGAAGCCTTCGTCAGACTGGTTGAAGGCCTCGAAGTGCCCGCACCCCTCGCGGGACAAGGCATTCACGCCCCCTCGCAGGTGACGAGGGAGGCGAAGGACATGAGGCCCGTCACAATGGTCGGGAGCACCTCCAGCTCCTCTTGTAGCCATCTAAGGAAGCGGAGGCCCACCTCCTAGCCGGGCGCTTCGAAGGGCGCGGTCCGCGCACCTAGCTCCCGGTACGCGTCCACAAGCTGCGTGTGCGTTCACTTGACCTCCGCGCGCGTCTCGGCCTCCGTCTTGTCCAGGCGGTTGCGCAGGCTGCCGAGCCTCGTCTCCATCTCCTCGGCGTGTTGGCGGGCGAGACTGCCCTCCGCCCGTGCAAGCTTGGCCTCGGCCTGTGCAGCCTGCGCCTTAGCACATGCTCTGTTTGTGTCCCTCCTCTCCTCCGCCAACTGACGCCTCAGATCCACCTTCTCGGCCTCCACAGCCGCAAACCTCTCCGACAGCCTGTGACTCTTGTTTTCTGCAGCTGATTTGTCCCAAACAGCATCCACATGTTGCGCTTGGAGGCACTCGATCCTGCCCTCGAGTCATTGCCTCTCGGCAACGAACTCTGAAGTCAAGGCGCCCGACGCAACATGGTCGGCGAAGGCGGCCGCCTGCCACACAAAAAAATTCATCAGATTTGCAACCACATCAAAACAACGAACCAACAAAGTCGAAGCCGACTTACATGCTTCAGCTGCTGGGACACAAAGCCCACCACGTCTCTAGCGGCGGCGGCCAACAAAATCTCGCCGCTGGCGCAGAATTTGGACCATGGGTCCTTCGAAGTACCCTTCGCTCCACCCGCCGTCGTAGGTGAAGTGGCCACCACCGAACCCGAGACAACAGCCAGCTGCCCCGCATCCGACCCTGCACCATAACCTTGTCCTTCATTGCTATCCAAAAAAACTCACCAATGAGGTAATCGTCCACGCAGATGTCCGTGTCAAAGTCGGCACCACCTACCGCCGCCTCGTCGGTGCGCACCGGCGACGGCGACCTTCGCTCCTTCGCAGGCTCAGCCGAGGGCGGCTTGCCCGCGCCGGAGGCGGCAGCCCTCGGACCCGCCGAAGACTTGCTGGGCCCAGGGACGGTAGGCCTCGCCGCCGCCGGTGGTTTGCTGCTGCCAGGGGCGGTGGACTTTGCACCTCCCCGCGCCCGCTTCACCTCGCGCATAGGGTCCCCGACCCTAGCGATTGCCCGGTGCTTCCGTGCCGCATCTTGACGATCCTTGTCCATCACTATCGATACAACAGTAGCAATATTCCATCCATAAGGAAAAATCTTCAACTCACGGGCCATACGAGACGTAAATATGTCCTTGCCGGTCGCCCGGGGAATCAGAACGTTCCTTGGCCATCGACCCCCGGTAACCTTCAGCATTCGCGCCGAAGACACCCGGAGCTCGGGCGAAGACATCCTTCCCCCGAGGGCCGCGCAAGTCTCCATCAACTCCAGAGCAAAACGGTCAGAGACCCCCAACCCCCCACCGCAGTACCTATTTTTCTCTTCTTAGTGGCTGGGGCAGCCTCCCGCGAAGGGCCTTCCTCAGTCACGGCCACTGGTTTCTTCCCGCAGCGGTCAACTGTAAAGCCCTAAAAATTGGTATAAAAAAAAATATAATAAATAAATAAATGCATATATTGATATAAAAGTGTTTTGGAATTGTGGAATCTTTGAAAATTTATTAGGTTTTCTTTCTTTGTGCATATTCAATTAACAGGAATTATAAGGGTCAAACAACAAATAAATACGGAAATATTCATCTCATTCTTGTATTATTGCATTCGTATCCAAGTTTGTGAAATAAATTTGAAAATGAAATAAAGGAGAATAGAGGGAAAACAAAGGGAAATAACATACACTAACAAAAAAAATATATAACTTGCGTCTCATACTGGGGTTTTGATATGTACTAGTCTAACATGTGTTTTTCGAACTGATTCAAAATTGAATTTCGAAATTTGAAATAAATATAAAACAAAACAGAAATAATGAAAACAAAAATAACTGACCTGCACCATGGGCCAAATTCGTCCCTGGTCGGCCCAACTTCCCCACGCGATTGCCCCACGCTGCCCTGGCTTGTGCGCTCGTAACACTGACAGGTGGTCCCGCCCTGTCAGGACTATCTTCCTCACCAAACTGAACACCGCGATTGTCGCGCGCCTGCCGACCTCGGTTGTTGCTTCCTTCCCGGAATTTTCGCGCCTCTCGGAGTATAAAGCTAGAGTCCCGGTTCCACTCTACCCTCCATCCGACCCGGGGACATCTACGGCGAGCTGAGGATGGTGGCGCTGTGGAAAGTCCCGCCGGGGGGATCTCGCCCACACTGGTGCTCGAGATTCAATAGGTAGCCTGGGGGGACTTCACCTGGGTGTGTGGTCGGCACGACCTGCTCCTTGGGGGATGTCCGTGGACACACCGGGCGTGGTGGGTGCACAGAGTTGCTCGAATTGCCCGCCGTGATCTCTGCGCGCGCGTTTCGGGAGAATCGGGGCAATTCCGTGCTTCTGTGTCGGACTCCGCCGCTTGGCTATAAAACCTAGGCCATGATCTCTTCTGTACCGTCTTCATTGACCACCGTTGTGCGCCGTGGCGAGGCCGAAAGGGAGAGAGAAGAAGATTGTTGTAGCCGTGGTTGATTCAGACGCATGGCAATGTCAGGATTCTGGGATGGTCTGGGCGCCGCGCCGGGACCCAGAGGCATGCTCGTGGCCTTCTCGGACGTGGGAAATCCACCAGAGCCTGGATATTTTTCATCGGATTGTTTCCTCCGCCGCCTGCTGCTACTTCTGTGGCCATGGATCTCCATGCGTCGGCTTCGGGTAGGGAGCCCCTACCACCGGATTTCTGCGGGAAACAGCCACCGCGGGCAAGTCACGCGGTGGTCGACGCTTGACATCGATTAGGTGCTCAGGGAGGAGCGTCGGTGTTTGCTGAGCAGGTCTGCATCGTTGCTAGGCGTGGGAAGCAACTTCTGTGGTGTGAATTCTTCACCGAAGCGCAGGACGCCGCCGTGGACCACACTGCTCCGCGGCTGGGATATTCCGGTGTTTGCTCTGGGTGAGTAATCTCCTATTCTATTCTACCGTATTGTCACACCCGGTTTTGGAAGGCAAACCAAGTGCGAACTATGTACGTGCCAGGATCAGAACTCACGTACACAGCAATTACATAAATGAACATCAATGCACAGTGCTCGAATAATAACTTAAAAGAGTATTAACATATTACATCACAGAGTCATAGACATCCACATAGTCATCGTCTTAACAGGTAAATCAAAGTGCTAACGAAACGCAGTAAAGATAGGGCCTTCACAGGCAGCTGACTGGGGGTTGCCGCCAACCCACACCTAGAATTCGTCGTAGTCTTGGAACTCCTGAAAGTCTCCTCCCACGGCTTCACCTTCTCCTGAGCAGTGGTTACAATGCGGACAACCTGGTGTTTTGTGGTAAAGCAAGGATGAGTACACATCAACGTACTCAGCAAATGTCCCGTTTGGCTGAAGTGGACTAGCTTTATGTGGGGTTAGGCTCAAGCAGTTGCTTTTAGTTGGTCAGGTATTTATCATTAGTAGAAGCCAGATTTTAGCACTAACCAACCCATGAACCATTTCCTCATCGAGGAACAACATCATCATATTTGAACCAAAACCATAACATAATCCTTGTATCTCGAACCATCTGTATCTCTAATCAAAGAGGATCCCAAGGCTGCTCTTAACCGTGAGCACGGCTGATATATCAGTTTCACTACCCTCTGCAGAGGTCGCACACTTTACCCATGAGCCGTGACTCCCGTTCTGCCCGGGGAGAGCTAATCCCCATTGACCACTACCTAGGTGGTCCAGCAGGGTATCACTACGTAGCTGTTACAAAGATTCCCTAGAGATCGTAGCTGCCCGTTAGGTTTCTCCAGTTTGATAAACACAGTACTCCTCCCCGCAGGAGAGTGACTAACAAAAGCAAAACGAAAGAACCTCGGCACTCAGCCTCGGCAGAGCAAGCACTGTGCCTGGACCCCATTGACGGCACGACGGCGAAGCAACTACACCTCTAGTTCCTCTAATTAATTAGCTAAGGGCACCCCATTTCACCCTCATGGTTTGCACTGTTATCCCGGGTGGTCTCTCAACGAACAGGTCCTTACGGAGAGGTACTCAGAAAACAGCCTGAGCCCCCTAGAGTATCACAAGATCATCAACATCATCAGGATAACAGTATCATAAATAGTCACATCATGTTCATTGATTAAGTTAAGGCAATAGCAGAATGCTAACCATAACAGCCCACAAGGTCATCAAGGATAAAGTAAAGTGTAAAGCTAGTCGATCCTTAGGTTTCAAGTAAGTAATGCGGGGTAGTAAGTTATAAATGAATAGGACATAATGGGTCAGAGGACACTTGCCTTCACCAAACTGTTGATCAGGAACTTCCTCTGCAACTTCCTCGGGAAACACAGACTGCTCGTTGTCTACGTAAAGTAATCATTCACACTATGCACTTGGGAAATAACAAACAAAAACAATATACCAAACATATGCAGCAGAGAGATCACAAGTTCATAATAGAAAAGGGTTGGTACTCTAGTATTCCCTAGGTCTAGGGTGGAGGACTATACCAAGTGATTCACTATTCACTAATCAGATCTAAATCAGTGGTGGGGGTTAAATCATTACATAGTGTTAAGTCCATAAACTTAAGTGCTCCAACTTTTATTAAAGTCTACTATCTTTTATTTATCTCAAATAGGGTTCCCATAACATTAATTTTACCCTAATGATCAACTATTAATTGGGACATAGAAACAGCAGGGAAACATTGCTTAAACAGATAGATAATAATATTATGAACATTTTGCAATTTGGAGCACCAAATTTGGAGTTCATATGACAAAGTTATGAATTTTACAAGATTAGGGATTAAAAAATATGCCTTAAATACTTATTTTGGATTAAATAAAAGGTCCGAGGACCTAACTGCGAAGATCCAGGGACGGCGGGTCAATTTACAGAAAACCGGGGGTCTCTTTAAGAATTTGCGCGGGCGAAGGGGTATCGGGCTTCTACGGCCGTTGGATCTCAGATCAACGCCCGAGATTAGATCGCGGGCGGGCGCGCGAGCGCGCGGCGGCGAGAGCGGCTGACAGGCGGGGCCGGGCGGGCAGCGCGGGCGGACGACTGACAGGCGGGGCCGGGCGGGCAGCGCGGGCGCGGACGGCTGACAAGCGGGGCCAGGCGGCAGAGCGGGCGCGAGGTGTGAGGGAAACGGCCCTGGGCCGTTGGATCTCCGGCGGACGGCTGAGGTTGGGTTCGGGCTATTTGAAACAGGGTCGTCCGATCTAAGATGGACGGCGGAGATCTGGCGGCTGGCTTCTGCCTTCACCTCCGGCTAGCAGAGGCGGCGGCGCCCGTCCCCGCGGCGGAGAACTCGCCGGAGACGAGGGGCGCGGGGGCCCTGCGGGTCCTTGGGGCGACCTGAATGGCCGGAGAGGTTGGGGAGGACGCGGGGAACCTTTTGGTGGGGACTAGGTCGGGACAGGGACACCGGAGGAGGGCGGTTCACGGCGAAGCGGCTCGGCGGCGGCGCTAATCGACTCCGGCGAGGAATTGAGCGCAGCAGAGAGCCATAGAGGGGAAGGGAGGGGGCATGGGAGGTTCCTTACCTCAAGGCGAACTCCGGGGGCTCCTCGGTGGCGACGGAGACGCGGCGACGGCCCGGGTCGGCGGTGGCGGACCCCGGCGGCTGCACAGCGAACGGCGGGTGAGCGCGGGCAGAGGGAAATAGGGAGGGGAAGGGGAAATTGGAGCGCGTCCCGGGTTGTGGACGTCGGGGCGGAGCTCACCGTGGCAGAGGGCACGGCGGGGCTCCAACGGCGACGGAGGAACGAGCTCGGGCGGCGGTGGTTAATGGCGGCGGCGCTTTGGCGTGCGCGCAGCGTGGGGGAGGCGAGAGAGGGGTCTGCAGGTGCGCAAATGAGGGAGGGGGAGATGGCGAGCGAGGTTCTGGGCTCAAGTGGCCGAGGGCGAGGTGGTGGCGAGCTTCACGCGCGACGTGGGCGCGGAGTCCGCGGCACGCGCGGCTCGGGGCGGCGGTTACGCGAAGACGGAGAAGCTGACAGCCGGGGCCCGCGAGCAGAGAGAGAGAGGAAAGCGGGCACGGGCGTGGAGAACGGTTGCGCTGACGGGCGGGCCCGCCAGGGCAGAGAGAGCGGGGGAAGCGGGCGCGCGCGGAGGGGGAAAGCGGCTGCGCTGACGGGCGGGCCCGCCAGGGCAGAGAGAGCGGGGGAAGCGGGCGCGCGCGGAGGGGGAAAGCGGCTGCGCTGACGGGTGGGCCCGCCAGGGCAGAGAGAGGAGGGGAGGGAGAAGGCGCGCGCGGGATGGGCCGATTGGGCCGAAAGGCCGAGGGGGGGCGGGGGTATGGGCCTTTTTCCCTTTTTCTTTTATTCCAGCAATTGTTTTCCCTTTTCTTTTTATTTTCTCTATTTGATTCAAATTCAAATAAGCCACAAATTCAAATTAGACTTTCTAAGAATTATGCACCAAACAAAAGTGAAATCTAGGGTTCAACATGATGCAACAATTCATACTCCCTTGGAGTTTGAGCTAATAGACTATAGTTACAAATAAAATAACCACTTTCCTACTATAGAAATGAGAAAGAGAAGATTGGGGAAGGATGAGAAAAGGGAAGTAACACCTGAATTTGTGAATATGAGCAAAGAAATTTTATACCCCCAAATTCAGGGTGTTACAAACCTATCCCCCTTAAAAGAATCTTGCCCCGAGATTCAGGGTTGGTCAGCAAAGAGTTCAGGGTATTTGGCTTTCAGATCATCTTCTCGTTCCTAGGTTGCTTCTTCCTCCGAGTGGTGACCCCATCTGACTTTGCACATTCTGATGGTATTCCTCCGGGTGACTCTGTCTGCAAACTCCAGAATCTGTATCGGCTTCTCTATGTATGTCAGATCCTCCTGGACTTCCAAACCCTCCACTGGCAACTGTTCTTCTGGTACTCGCAGACACTTCTTCAATTGCGACACGTGGAACACATTGTGTACTGCCGATAAACTTTCTGGTAGGTTGAGTTGGTAAGCCACTTCTCCACGCTTTGCTTGAATCTGATATGGTCCAACGTACCGGGGTGCTAACTTGCCTTTAACTCCGAACCTTCTGACTCCCCTGATAGGTGACACCTTCAGATAGACGAAATCCCCCACTTCGAAACTCAGTTCTCTTCTCCTTCGGTCCGCATAGCTTCGCTGTCTTGACTGGGCTATCTTCAGATTCTCCCGAACCATTTTGATATTCTCTTCGGCTTCAAGCAAAATGTCGGGGCCAAACACCTGTCTCTCTCCAGGCTGGTCCCAATGCAGCGGAGTCCTACAACTCCGTCCATAGAGTGCCTGAAACGGTGACATCTTCAAGCTGGCCTGGTAACTATTGTTATAGGAGAATTCTGCATAAGGTAACCTTTTGTCCCATCCTGACTTGTCTTGCAACGCACAGGCTCTCAGCATATCTTCTAGGATCTGGTTAGTTCTTTCAGTCTGACTGTCTGTCTGTGGATGATAAGCCGAACTGAAGTTCAAATGGGTGCCCAAAGCTTCTTGTAGCTGCTGCCAAAAATGAGAGGTGAACTGTGTTCCTCGATCTGACACTATCTTCTTCAGCACACCATGAAGGCAGACTATCCGTGACATGTATAACTCAGCTAACGTTGCTCCGGTGTATGTGGTCTTCACAGGTATGAAATGGGCCACCTTTGTTAAGCGGTCCACAACCACCCAGATGGAATCATAACCGGCCCGGGTACGAGGTAGGCCAACTATAAAATCCATCCCGATCTCATCCCACTTCCACTGAGGAATTCGCAATGGCTGCAACAATCCGGCAGGCCTTTGATGCTCTGCTTTGGTTCTCTGACAGCTATCACAGATGGCGACATATTCCGCGATTTCTCTTTTCATGCCATACCACCAAAACCTCCTTTTTAAATCCTGGTACATCTTTTCACTTCCCGGGTGTATAGAGTAGGCTGTCTCATGAACTTCTTTTAGGATCAGCTCCCGAATAGGTTTGAGATCGGGGACACACAATCGGTCCTTGAACCATATTACCCCCTCTTCGTCCTCTCGAAAGTCTTTGCCTCTTCCTTCTAAGATTAGCTGCCGGATCTTGTTGATGCTTTCATCATCCTTCTGCCCTTCTTTGATCTCCCGCTCTAGGGTGGGCTCTAATTCCACTGTTACTCCTTGCGTACTGTTCAGGAAACCGAGACTCAGTCTGTCGAACTCCTTGGCTAACTCATATGGCATTGGGTACGTGGCCATCATATTGACTTGACTCTTCCTGCTCAGAGCATCTGCAACGACATTGGCTTTGCCCGGATGGTAATGTATCTCCAACTCATAGTCTTTGATCAATTCCAACCATCTTCGCTGTCTCATGTTTAACTCTGACTGGGTGAATATGTACTTCAGACTTTTATGATCTGTGTAAATGTCGCACTTCTGCCCATACAGGTAATGTCTCCAGGTCTTCAAAGCATGCACTACTGCTGCCAACTCCAGGTCATGTGTGGGATAATTTTTCTCATGGATCTTCAGCTGTCGAGATGAATATGCTACAACCCTTCCTTCTTGCATTAGCACACACCCCAATCCGGTGTAAGAAGCATCGCAATACACTGAGAATGGCTTGTGAACATCAGGCAGGACTAACACCGGAGCTGTAGTCAATCTATTTTTCAGTTCTTCAAATGCTTCCTGACACTTTTGGGTCCACTTGAACTCAACTTTCTTCGCTAGTAACGCTGTCATTGGTCTAGCAATCTTTGAGAAGCCTTCGATGAAACGCCTGTAATACCCAGCCATTCCAATGAAGCTCTTGATCCCACGAACATCCTTTGGTGCTTTCCAGTTTAGGATATCTGCCACTTTCTTTGGATCCACAGCTAACCCATCTTGGTTTATGATGTGACCCAGAAACAAGACTTCATGAATCTAGAACTCGCATTTACTCAGCTTGGCATACAGCTGATGCTCTCGTAGCCTTTGTAATACCATCTTCAAATGCTCCACGTGTTCTTCCTCACTTTTGGAATATATGAGAATATCGTCGATGAACACTACCACAAACTTGTCTAGATAATCCATGAACACACTGTTCATCAGGTACATAAAGAAGGCTGGCGCATTTGTCAAACCAAAGGACATAACTGTGAATTCATATAACCCGTATTTGGTGATGAATGCTGTCTTCGGTATGTCCGATGGTCGGATTCTGAGTTGATGGTACCCTGATCTCAGATCTATCTTCGAGAATACGCTGGCACCTCTGAGCTGGTCGAACAAATCTTCTATCCTTGGCAGGGGGTACTTGTTTTTGACAGTGACTTCATTCAAGGCTCTGTAATCTATGCACATCCTTTTGGTACCATCTTTCTTCTCTACAAACAACACCGGAGCGGCCCAAGGCGAGGTACTTGGTCTGATGTAACCCTTCTCTAACATCTCATCTATCTGCTTCTTGAGTTCCACCAATTCTAGCCCAGACACTCGGTAGGCTCTTTTGGAAATGGGGGCGGTACCAGGGATAAGCTCTATGACAAATTCAACTTTTCTCTCGGGTGGCATGCCCGTTAGCTCCTCGGGAAATACGTCCGGAAAGTCCGACACAACCTTGATAGCCTCGAGCGGGTTGGACTCCTTACTATCAACTGAAAGCTGGTGACAGACACCCTCCGCTGATTTAGGCATCCTTAGCTCGGCCACTACCTCTTCTCCTGACGGGGACTTCAATGTTACGGTCCTCTTGTCACAACTAACATTTGCTTCATACTTCATTAACCAATTCATCCCTAGAATAACATCTATCCCAGGGGTGTCTATTACTATTAAGTCACTGGGGAATCCTATCCCCCTTATTTCCACCCTTATATTTGAGCATATTTTATCTGTTTGCACCTTGCCACCAACCGAATTAATCCTCATGGGCGGCATCATTGCCTCTACTGAGATGTTATGCAATTCTACCCAGGTTGCAGTGACAAATGAATGAGTTGCACCAGTATCAAATAGCACTTTCGTGGGATGAGATTCGACTGAGAACATACCTACTGCCACATCTGGTGCATCCTGGATTGCTTCGGCCTCCAAGTGGTTCACCTTTCCACGGTTGTACACTTTGTTACGATTGCCTGCTGTCGGCTGCAGTACACCTTGCCTTGTTGGAGCATTGGGGTTGGTCTGTTGCTGTGCCGCCTTCTTCGGGCACTGCATCGCCCAGTGGCCTTGTTCTCCACAGTGGAAACATCCTCTGCCTCCTCCTTGTGCTGGGGCTGCTTGGTTGCTCTGGTTTGCTGCTGGGGCAGGAAGGCGAGGTGCCTGGTTGTTCTGCTTCTGATACTGATTACCTCCCTGTTGGCTGTTCTGACGATACTGCTGCTGCTGCTGTTGATACTGCCTCTGAAACTGCTGCTGATGCGGACGCTGATTCTGATTCTGATATCCCTGTGGGTGACCGGGCCTGCCTTGCTGAGATGAACTGCCTGAGAAACGGGGGCGGCTGATGCTTCCGGACTGGGGTCCACTCATCTTGCGTTTCCGATCTTCCATATCCTTACGCTTCTTCTCAGTCATAACTGCCCTATCGATCAGGTGCTGGAAGGTGGGGAAGGTGTGATTCATCAGCTGGTAATGCAGGGGATCCACCAAACCCCTCATGAACCTGTACTGCCTTTTAGCATCAGTGTTGACATCCTCAGGTGCATAACGAGATAGCTGCAGAAACTTGTCTCTGTATTCACTAACAGACAGGGGTCCCTGCTTCAGAGCCAGAAACTCCTCCTTCTTCACGATCATCAGTCCCTCTGGCACATGGTACCTGCGGAAACTCTCGCTGAATTCTTCCCAGGTGATGGCTTCGGGGTCAGCATGGGTGGCGAGGTAGGACTCCCACCAGGACTGGGCTGCTCCCCTTAGCTGACGGGGACCATACAGAACCTTCTCCCTGTCGTCACATTGGGCGGTGCGCAGTTCTCTTTCCACTGCGCGCAGCCAGTCTTCTGCATCCATGGGGTCGGCAGAATGGGCGAAGGTAGGAGGGTGCCCTCTCATGAACTCACCACGCTTATCCCGTGGCATCTGGGGCATCTGCACTTGCAATTGGGGTTGGGGTTGCTATTGAGCCTGCTGCATGGCTGCCAGAGTCTGCCCAATGGCCTGCACTGCCTGAGTCTGTATCAAGAACATCTGCTCCACTGACATCGGGGGTGGCGGGGGAGGCTGCCTCTGTTGTTCCTCCTGCTGGTCATGCTGCTCTTGCTGAGCACGCCTGTTGCATCGGCGCCGGTTGTCAGACATCTGTGGAAGACATTCATACATCAGCATTGATCTTACAACCCTCCAGCATAAGAAAAGAGAATACAGAATTCTTCATGACACTGAGTGAACAAAGAGCTTCACTGATCCTCATTACGATTCAACACAACTTCTCAGATAAGAAGGAAAGTAGAAGTAAATGGCTTCCCAACTAAATAACTGACTTTATTAACATTATAGCTAGGCCAAACTGCAGGAGAAACCCACAGGTTGGTAACAGTCATTACAAAGATTCAAATCCAGCACAAGTTCATCATAGCAAGCATGCAAGCAACTGATAAGCAAACTAAGCTAATTGGAAGCAACTGGTAAGCAAACTAAACTAACTATTTGAGACTGAGACATCTGACTTAAGAATTATTACAAACTTCGACGCTAGCGATCTAAGGATCCAGATCTATCCTGGTCTTACAGGCAGGGGAACCATAAGTGTGGTGACCACGTGGCGGCGAGCGGTATGGGTGCTGAGTCACAACAGGAGCGGGAGAACCACCCTCCTGGTGATGGCGCTCTGCCAGCTCAGCACGCAACTCCGCAATCTCCATTCGAGCCCTGCTCAGCTCGTCCAGAGAGTGATCCAGCTCAGTGTTAAGCACTGCGACTAGGTTGACTGTGCTGCTCAACCTAGGGTTAGCCTCACCAACAGGTGAGACAACCACACTCTCTGTGCTGCCAGTAGGGCGGCGGGGGTAGTACCGAAGGTTAAGACCGTCGGCCACCCCACCGAACAAAGAACAGTACTGGGAGAGTGCACGCCGTGCTGCATCCTGCATAGCCGCCTCTGCAGTGTCCCTCTCGGAGATGGAATAGTGCTCCGAAACGGCCTCCGCACCCCGGAGGTCATCCTCCGGACGGCGAACTAGGCAGGTAGCCTCCCAGCGGTCCGGGTACCTCCCGCGACTGTGCTGGTAGACTACACAACGATACTCGATCGACCAGGTGTGCCGGTCGAAAGCCTGGCGCAGCAAGGTGTCGAGTGCGTCGTGGAAGTGACAACCGCGAGCGGCGTCACGGGTGATGGGTCGGGCGACCCATCCTTCTGCCTCCTGCGGCTCAGAGGACTCCATGCTGTGGTCTGAGTCGTCGTCGGGGTCTCCTCCAGGACTTTCTCCGGTAGCTCCTCCAACAGCCGAGGCGTCCCACGGTGGTGCAGGGGGCGCCTCCAGCTGGGCAACAGAGGAACGGGGCCTCACGGACTCCACCTCTTGCTGGGGTGGGGAGGAAGAGCCCTGCTGCTCTCTGTGCTGGCGCCGGCGTTCCTGCTCCTCACGCAGGCGGTGGTGCAGTCTCTCCAGGTGACTCGACTGACCGGACACGGTGCGGTGCAGAGGACGCTCCGCAAGTCGAGACGGCAGGAAAGGAATCACCGACTTACGTGCAGTGTGTCTAAGACGAGCCATCTACAAAAGACACCGTAAGCATAAGAGTAAGAGCAGAACTAATATGACAAGTGAATAAACCATAGACAGAACAAGATAAAAATTTTAACAAGGTATAATATAGTATATATATATATATGTAGTAAAACATAGGGTTGGTCGAGGTGACCGACTTTTGAAGTAACATCAGAGGTCAAGGTGAGAGGGAAGGTCAATAGTCCTTAGTACGACCAGTGCTACTCTAGGTCAGCGGTCCTACAGTCAACCTTGCTTTGATACCACTTATGTCACACCCGGTTTTGGAAGGCAAACCAAGTGCGAACTATGTACGTGCCAGGATCAGAACTCACGTACACAGCAATTACATAAATGAACATCAATGCACAGTGCTCGAATAATAACTTAAAAGAGTATTAACATATTACATCACAGAGTCATAGACATCCACATAGTCATCGTCTTAACAGGTAAATCAAAGTGCTAACGAAACGCAGTAAAGATAGGGCCTTCACAGGCAGCTGACTGGGGGTTGCTGCCAACCCACACCTAGAATTCGTCGTAGTCTTGGAACTCCTGAAAGTCTCCTCCCACGGCTTCACCTTCTCCTGAGCAGTGGTTACAATGCGGACAACCTGGTGTTTTGTGGTAAAGCAAGGATGAGTACACATCAACGTACTCAGCAAATGTCCCGTTTGGCTGAAGTGGACTAGCTTTATGTGGGGTTAGGCTCAAGCAGTTGCTTTTAGTTGGTCAGGTATTTATCATTAGTAGAAGCCAGATTTTAGCACTAACCAACCCATGAACCATTTCCTCATCGAGGAACAACATCATCATATTTGAACCAAAACCATAACATAATCCTTGTATCTCGAACCATCTGTATCTCTAATCAAAGAGGATCCCAAGGCTGCTCTTAACCGTGAGCACGGCTGATATATCAGTTTCACTACCCTCTGCAGAGGTCGCACACTTTACCCATGAGCCGTGACTCCCGTTCTGCCCGGGGAGAGCTAATCCCCATTGACCACTACCTAGGTGGTCCGGCAGGGTATCACTACGTAGCTGTTACAAAGATTCCCTAGAGATCGTAGCTGCCCGTTAGGTTTCTCCAGTTTGATAAACACAGTACTCCTCCCTGCAGGAGAGTGACTAACAAAAGCAAAACGAAAGAACCTCGGCACTCAGCCTCGGCAGAGCAAGCACTGTGCCTGGACCCCATTGACGGCACGACGGCGAAGCAACTACACCTCTAGTTCCTCTAATTAATTAGCTAAGGGCACCCCATTTCACCCTCATGGTTGCACTGTTATCCCGGGTGGTCTCTCAACGAACAGGTCCTTACGGAGAGGTACTCAGAAAACAGCCTGAGCCCCCTAGAGTATCACAAGATCATCAACATCATCAGGATAACAGTATCATAAATAGTCACATCATGTTCATTGATTAAGTTAAGGCAATAGCAGAATGCTAACCATAACAGCCCACAAGGTCATCAAGGATAAAGTAAAGTGTAAAGCTAGTCGATCCTTAGGTTTCAAGTAAGTAATGCGGGGTAGTAAGTTATAAATGAATAGGACATAATGGGTCAGAGGACACTTGCCTTCACCAAACTGTTGATCAGGAACTTCCTCTGCAACTTCCTCGGGAAACACAGACTGCTCGTTGTCTACGTAAAGTAATCATTCACACTATGCACTTGGGAAATAACAAACAAAAACAATATACCAAACATATGCAGCAGAGAGATCACAAGTTCATAATAGAAAAGGGTTGGTACTCTAGTATTCCCTAGGTCTAGGGTGGAGGACTATACCAAGTGATTCACTATTCACTAATCAGATCTAAATCAGTGGTGGGGGTTAAATCATTACATAGTGTTAAGTCCATAAACTTAAGTGCTCCAACTTTTATTAAAGTCTACTATCTTTTATTTATCTCAAATAGGGTTCCCATAACATTAATTTTACCCTAATGATCAACTATTAATTGGGACATAGAAACAGCAGGGAAACATTGCTTAAACAGATAGATAATAATATTATGAACATTTTGCAATTTGGAGCACCAAATTTGGAGTTCATATGACAAAGTTATGAATTTTACAAGATTAGGGATTAAAAAATATGCCTTAAATACTTATTTTGGATTAAATAAAAGGTTCGAGGACCTAACTGCGAAGATCCAGGGACGGCGGGTCAATTTACAGAAAACCGGGGGTCTCTTTAAGAATTTGCGCGGGCGAAGGGGTATCGGGCTTCTACGGCCGTTGGATCTCAGATCAACGCCCGAGATTAGATCGCGGGCGGGCGCGCGAGCGCGCGGCGGCGAGAGCGGCTGACAGGCGGGGCCGGGCGGGCAGCACGGGCGGACGACTGACAGGCGGGGCCGGGCGGGCAGCGCGGGCGCGGACGGCTGACAAGCGGGGCCAGGCGGCAGAGCGGGCGCGGGGTGTGAGGGAAACGGCCCTGGGCCGTTGGATCTCCGGCGGACGGCTGAGGTTGGGTTCGGGCTATTTGAAACAGGGTCGTCCGATCTAAGATGGACGGCGGAGATCTGGCGGCTGGCTTCTGCCTTCACCTCCGGCTAGCAGAGGCGGCGGCGCCCGTCCCCGCGGCGGAGAACTCGCCGGAGACGAGGGGCGCGGGGGCCCTGCGGGTCCTTGGGGCGACCTGAATGGCCGGAGAGGTTGGGGAGGACGCGGGGAACCTTTTGGTGGGGACTAGGTCGGGACAGGGACACCGGAGGAGGGCGGTTCACGGCGAAGCGGCTCGGCGGCGGCGCTAATCGACTCCGGCGAGGAATTGAGCGCAGCAGAGAGCCATAGAGGGGAAGGGAGGGGGCATGGGAGGTTCCTTACCTCAAGGCGAACTCCGGGGGCTCCTCGGTGGCGACGGAGACGCGGCGACGGCCCGGGTCGGCGGTGGCGGACCCCGGCGGCTGCACAGCGAACGGCGGGTGAGCGCGGGCAGAGGGAAATAGGGAGGGGAAGGGGAAATTGGAGCGCGTCCCGGGTTGTGGACGTCGGGGCGGAGCTCACCGTGGCAGAGGGCACGGCGGGGCTCCAACGGCGACGGAGGAACGAGCTCGGGCGGCGGTGGTTAATGGCGGCGGCGCTTTGGCGTGCGCGCAGCGTGGGGGAGGCGAGAGAGGGGTCTGCAGGTGCGCAAATGAGGGAGGGGGAGATGGCGAGCGAGGTTCTGGGCTCAAGTGGCCGAGGGCGAGGTGGTGGCGAGCTTCACGCGCGACGTGGGCGCGGAGTCCGCGGCACGCGCGGCTCGGGGCGGCGGTTACGCGAAGACGGAGAAGCTGACAGCCGGGGCCCGCGAGCAGAGAGAGAGAGGAAAGCGGGCACGGGCGTGGAGAACGGTTGCGCTGACGGGCGGGCCCGCCAGGGCAGAGAGAGCGGGGGAAGCGGGCGCGCGCGGAGGGGGAAAGCGGCTGCGCTGACGGGCGGGCCCGCCAGGGCAGAGAGAGCGGGGGAAGCGGGCGCGCGCGGAGGGGGAAAGCGGCTGCGCTGACGGGTGGGCCCGCCAGGGCAGAGAGAGGAGGGGAGGGAGAAGGCGCGCGCGGGATGGGCCGATTGGGCCGAAAGGCCGAGGGGGGGCGGGGGTATGGGCCTTTTTCCCTTTTTCTTTTATTCCAGCAATTGTTTTCCCTTTTCTTTTTATTTTCTCTATTTGATTCAAATTCAAATAAGCCACAAATTCAAATTAGACTTTCTAAGAATTATGCACCAAACAAAAGTGAAATCTAGGGTTCAACATGATGCAACAATTCATACTCCCTTGGAGTTTGAGCTAATAGACTATAGTTACAAATAAAATAACCACTTTCCTACTATAGAAATGAGAAAGAGAAGATTGGGGAAGGATGAGAAAAGGGAAGTAACACCTGAATTTGTGAATATGAGCAAAGAAATTTTATACCCCCAAATTCAGGGTGTTACAAACCTATCCCCCTTAAAAGAATCTTGCCCCGAGATTCAGGGTTGGTCAGCAAAGAGTTCAGGGTATTTGGCTTTCAGATCATCTTCTCGTTCCTAGGTTGCTTCTTCCTCCGAGTGGTGACCCCATCTGACTTTGCACATTCTGATGGTATTCCTCCGGGTGACTCTGTCTGCAAACTCCAGAATCTGTATCGGCTTCTCTATGTATGTCAGATCCTCCTGGACTTCCAAACCCTCCACTGGCAACTGTTCTTCTGGTACTCGCAGACACTTCTTCAATTGCGACACGTGGAACACATTGTGTACTGCCGATAAACTTTCTGGTAGGTTGAGTTGGTAAGCCACTTCTCCACGCTTTGCTTGAATCTGATATGGTCCAACGTACCGGGGTGCTAACTTGCCTTTAACTCCGAACCTTCTGACTCCCCTGATAGGTGACACCTTCAGATAGACGAAATCCCCCACTTCGAAACTCAGTTCTCTTCTCCTTCGGTCCGCATAGCTTCGCTGTCTTGACTGGGCTATCTTCAGATTCTCCCGAACCATTTTGATATTCTCTTCGGCTTCAAGCAAAATGTCGGGGCCAAACACCTGTCTCTCTCCAGGCTGGTCCCAATGCAGCGGAGTCCTACAACTCCGTCCATAGAGTGCCTGAAACGGTGACATCTTCAAGCTGGCCTGGTAACTATTGTTATAGGAGAATTCTGCATAAGGTAACCTTTTGTCCCATCCTGACTTGTCTTGCAACGCACAGGCTCTCAGCATATCTTCTAGGATCTGGTTAGTTCTTTCAGTCTGACTGTCTGTCTGTGGATGATAAGCCGAACTGAAGTTCAAATGGGTGCCCAAAGCTTCTTGTAGCTGCTGCCAAAAATGAGAGGTGAACTGCGTTCCTCGATCTGACACTATCTTCTTCGGCACACCATGAAGGCAGACTATCCGTGACATGTATAACTCAGCTAACGTTGCTCCGGTGTATGTGGTCTTCACAGGTATGAAATGGGCCACCTTTGTTAAGCGGTCCACAACCACCCAGATGGAATCATAACCGGCCCGGGTACGAGGTAGGCCAACTATAAAATCCATCCCGATCTCATCCCACTTCCACTGAGGAATTCGCAATGGCTGCAACAATCCGGCAGGCCTTTGATGCTCTGCTTTGGTTCTCTGACAGCTATCACAGATGGCGACATATTCCGCGATTTCTCTTTTCATGCCATACCACCAAAACCTCCTTTTTAAATCCTGGTACATCTTTTCACTTCCCGGGTGTATAGAGTAGGCTGTCTCATGAACTTCTTTTAGGATCAGCTCCCGAATAGGTTTGAGATCGGGGACACACAATCGGTCCTTGAACCATATTACCCCCTCTTCGTCCTCTCGAAAGTCTTTGCCTCTTCCTTCTAAGATTAGCTGCCGGATCTTGTTGATGCTTTCATCATCCTTCTGCCCTTCTTTGATCTCCCGCTCTAGGGTGGGCTCTAATTCCACTGTTACTCCTTGCGTACTGTTCAGGAAACCGAGACTCAGTCTGTCGAACTCCTTGGCTAACTCATATGGCATTGGGTACGTGGCCATCATATTGACTTGACTCTTCCTGCTCAGAGCATCTGCAACGACATTGGCTTTGCCCGGATGGTAATGTATCTCCAACTCATAGTCTTTGATCAATTCCAACCATCTTCGCTGTCTCATGTTTAACTCTGACTGGGTGAATATGTACTTCAGACTTTTATGATCTGTGTAAATGTCGCACTTCTGCCCATACAGGTAATGTCTCCAGGTCTTCAAAGCATGCACTACTGCTGCCAACTCCAGGTCATGTGTGGGATAATTTTTCTCATGGATCTTCAGCTGTCGAGATGAATATGCTACAACCCTTCCTTCTTGCATTAGCACACACCCCAATCCGGTGTAAGAAGCATCGCAATACACTGAGAATGGCTTGTGAACATCAGGCAGGACTAACACCGGAGCTGTAGTCAATCTATTTTTCAGTTCTTCAAATGCTTCCTGACACTTTTGGGTCCACTTGAACTCAACTTTCTTCGCTAGTAACACTGTCATTGGTCTAGCAATCTTTGAGAAGCCTTCGATGAAACGCCTGTAATACCCAGCCATTCCAATGAAGCTCTTGATCCCACGAACATCCTTTGGTGCTTTCCAGTTTAGGATATCTGCCACTTTCTTTGGATCCACAGCTAACCCATCTTGGTTTATGATGTGACCCAGAAACAAGACTTCATGAATCTAGAACTCGCATTTACTCAGCTTGGCATACAGCTGATGCTCTCGTAGCCTTTGTAATACCATCTTCAAATGCTGCACGTGTTCTTCCTCACTTTTGGAATATATGAGAATATCGTCGATGAACACTACCACAAACTTGTCTAGATAATCCATGAACACACTGTTCATTAGGTACATAAAGAAGGCTGACGCATTTGTCAAACCAAAGGACATAACTGTGAATTCATATAACCCGTATTTGGTGATGAATGCTGTCTTCGGTATGTCCGATGGTCGGATTCTGAGTTGATGGTACCCTGATCTCAGATCTATCTTCGAGAATACGCTGGCACCTCTGAGCTGGTCGAACAAATCTTCTATCCTTGGCAGGGGGTACTTGTTTTTGACAGTGACTTCATTCAAGGCTCTGTAATCTATGCACATCCTTTTGGTACCATCTTTCTTCTCTACAAACAACACCGGAGCGGCCCAAGGCGAGGTACTTGGTCTGATGTAACCCTTCTCTAACATCTCATCTATCTGCTTCTTGAGTTCCACCAATTCTAGCCCAGACACTCGGTAGGCTCTTTTGGAAATGGGGGCGGTACCAGGGATAAGCTCTATGACAAATTCAACTTTTCTCTCGGGTGGCATGCCCGTTAGCTCCTCGGGAAATACGTCCGGAAAGTCCGACACAACCTTGATAGCCTCGAGCGGGTTGGACTCCTTACTATCAACTGAAAGCTGGTGACAGACACCCTCCGCTGATTTAGGCATCCTTAGCTCGGCCACTACCTCTTCTCCTGACGGGGACTTCAATGTTACGGTCCTCTTGTCACAACTAACATTTGCTTCATACTTCATTAACCAATTCATCCCTAGAATAACATCTATCCCAGGGGTGTCTATTACTATTAAGTCACTGGGGAATCCTATCCCCCTTATTTCCACCCTTATATTTGAGCATATTTTATCTGTTTGCACCTTGCCACCAACCGAATTAATCCTCATGGGCGGCATCATTGCCTCTACTGAGATGTTATGCAATTCTACCCAGGTTGCAGTGACAAATGAATGAGTTGCACCAGTATCAAATAGCACTTTCGTGGGATGAGATTCGACTGAGAACATACCTACTGCCACATCTGGTGCATCCTGGATTGCTTCGGCCTCCAAGTAGTTCACCTTTCCACGGTTGTACACTTGGTTACGATTGCCTGCTGTCGGCTGCAGTACACCTTGCCTTGTTGGAGCATTGGGGTTGGTCTGTTGCTGCGCCGCCTTCTTCGGGCACTGCATCGCCTAGTGGCCTTGTTCTCCACAGTGGAAACATCCTCTGCCTCCTCCTTGTGCTGGGGCTGCTTGGTTGCTCTGGTTTGCTGCTGGGGCAGGAAGGCAAGGTGCCTGGTTGTTCTGCTTCTGATACTGATTACCTCCCTGTTGGCTGTTCTGACGATACTGCTGCTGCTGCTGTTGATACTGCCTCTGAAACTGCTGCTGATGCGGACGCTGATTCTGATTCTGATATCCCTGTGGGTGACCGGGCCTGCCTTGCTGAGATGAACTGCCTGAGAAACGGGGGCGGCTGATGCTTCCGGACTGGGGTCCACTCATCTTGCGTTTCCGATCTTCCATATCCTTACGCTTCTTCTCAGTCATAACTGCCCTATCGATCAGGTGCTGGAAGGTGGGGAAGGTGTGATTCATCAGCTGGTAATGCAGGGGATCCACCAAACCCCTCATGAACCTGTACTGCCTTTTAGCATCAGTGTTGACATCCTCAGGTGCATAACGAGATAGCTGCAGAAACTTGTCTCTGTATTCACTAACAGACAGGGGTCCCTGCTTCAGAGCCAGAAACTCCTCCTTCTTCACGATCATCAGTCCCTCTGGCACATGGTACCTGCGGAAACTCTCGCTGAATTCTTCCCAGGTGATGGCTTCGGGGTCAGCATGGGTGGCGAGGTAGGACTCCCACCAGGACTGGGCTGCTCCCCTTAGCTGACGGGGACCATACAGAACCTTCTCCCTGTCGTCACATTGGGCGGTGCGCAGTTCTCTTTCCACTGCGCGCAGCCAGTCTTCTGCATCCATGGGGTCGGCAGAATGGGCGAAGGTAGGAGGGTGCCCTCTCATGAACTCACCACGCTTATCCCGTGGCATCTGGGGCATCTGCACTTGCAATTGGGGTTGGGGTTGCTGTTGAGCCTGCTGCATGGCTGCCAGAGTCTGCCCAATGGCCTGCACTGCCTGAGTCTGTATCAAGAACATCTGCTCCACTGACATCGGGGGTGGCGGGGGAGGCTGCCTCTGTTGTTCCTCCTGCTGGTCATGCTGCTCTTGCTGAGCACGCCTGTTGCATCGGCGCCGGTTGTCAGACATCTGTGGAAGACATTCATACATCAGCATTGATCTTACAACCCTCCAGCATAAGAAAAGAGAATACAGAATTCTTCATGACACTGAGTGAACAAAGAGCTTCACTGATCCTCATTACGATTCAACACAACTTCTCAGATAAGAAGGAAAGTAGAAGTAAATGGCTTCCCAACTAAATAACTGACTTTATTAACATTATAGCTAGGCCAAACTGCAGGAGAAACCCACAGGTTGGTAACAGTCATTACAAAGATTCAAATCCAGCACAAGTTCATCATAGCAAGCATGCAAGCAACTGATAAGCAAACTAAGCTAATTGGAAGCAACTGGTAAGCAAACTAAACTAACTATTTGAGACTGAGACATCTGACTTAAGAATTATTACAAACTTCGACGCTAGCGATCTAAGGATCCAGATCTATCCTGGTCTTACAGGCAGGGGAACCATAAGTGTGGTGACCACGTGGCGGCGAGCGGTATGGGTGCTGAGTCACAACAGGAGCGGGAGAACCACCCTCCTGGTGATGGCGCTCTGCCAGCTCAGCACGCAACTCCGCAATCTCCATTCGAGCCCTGCTCAGCTCGTCCAGAGAGTGATCCAGCTCAGTGTTAAGCACTGTGACTAGGTTGACTGTGCTGCTCAACCTAGGGTTAGCCTCACCAACAGGTGAGACAACCACACTCTCTGTGCTGCCAGTAGGGCGGCGGGGGTAGTACCGAAGGTTAAGACCGTCGGCCACCCCACCGAACAAAGAACAGTACTAGGAGAGTGCACGCCGTGCTGCATCCTGCATAGCCGCCTCTGCAGTGTCCCTCTCGGAGATGGAATAGTGCTCCGAAACGGCCTCCGCACCCCGGAGGTCATCCTCCGGACGGCGAACTAGGCAGGTAGCCTCCCAGCGGTCCGGGTACCTCCCGCGACTGTGCTGGTAGACTACACAACGATACTCGATCGACCAGGTGTGCCGGTCGAAAGCCTGGCGCAGCAAGGTGTCGAGTGCGTCGTGGAAGTGACAACCGCGAGCGGCGTCACGGGTGATGGGTCGGGCGACCCATCCTTCTGCCTCCTGCGGCTCAGAGGACTCCATGCTGTGGTCTGAGTCGTCGTCAGGGTCTCCTCCAGGACTTTCTCCGGTAGCTCCTCCAACAGCCGAGGCGTCCCGCGGTGGTGCAGGGGGCGCCTCCAGCTGGGCAACAGAGGAACGGGGCCTCACGGACTCCACCTCTTGCTGGGGTGGGGAGGAAGAGCCCTGCTGCTCTCTGTGCTGGCGCCGGCGTTCCTGCTCCTCACGCAGGCGGTGGTGCAGTCTCTCCAGGTGACTCGACTGACCGGACACGGTGCGGTGCAGAGGACGCTCCGCAAGTCGAGACGGCAGGAAAGGAATCACCGACTTACGTGCAGTGTGTCTAAGACGAGCCATCTACAAAAGACACCGTAAGCATAAGAGTAAGAGCAGAACTAATATGACAAGTGAATAAACCATAGACAGAACAAGATAAAAATTTTAACAAGGTATAATATAGTATATATATATATGTAGTAAAACATAGGGTTGGTCGAGGTGACCGACTTTTGAAGTAACATCAGAGGTCAAGGTGAGAGGGAAGGTCAATAGTCCTTAGTACGACCAGTGCTACTCTAGGTCAGCGGTCCTACAGTCAACCTTGCTTTGATACCACTTATGTCACACCCGGTTTTGGAAGGCAAACCAAGTGCGAACTATGTACGTGCCAGGATCAGAACTCACGTACACAGCAATTACATAAATGAACATCAATGCACAGTGCTCGAATAATAACTTAAAAGAGTATTAACATATTACATCACAGAGTCATAGACATCCACATAGTCATCGTCTTAACAGGTAAATCAAAGTGCTAACGAAACGCAGTAAAGATAGGGCCTTCACAGGCAGCTGACTGGGGGTTGCCGCCAACCCACACCTAGAATTCGTCGTAGTCTTGGAACTCCTGAAAGTCTCCTCCCACGGCTTCACCTTCTCCTGAGCAGTGGTTACAATGCGGACAACCTGGTGTTTTGTGGTAAAGCAAGGATGAGTACACATCAACGTACTCAGCAAATGTCCCGTTTGGCTGAAGTGGACTAGCTTTATGTGGGGTTAGGCTCAAGCAGTTGCTTTTAGTTGGTCAGGTATTTATCATTAGTAGAAGCCAGATTTTAGCACTAACCAACCCATGAACCATTTCCTCATCGAGGAACAACATCATCATATTTGAACCAAAACCATAACATAATCCTTGTATCTCGAACCATCTGTATCTCTAATCAAAGAGGATCCCAAGGCTGCTCTTAACCGTGAGCACGGCTGATATATCAGTTTCACTACCCTCTGCAGAGGTCGCACACTTTACCCATGAGCCGTGACTCCCGTTCTGCCCGGGGAGAGCTAATCCCCATTGACCACTACCTAGGTGGTCCGGCAGGGTATCACTACGTAGCTGTTACAAAGATTCCCTAGAGATCGTAGCTGCCCGTTAGGTTTCTCCAGTTTGATAAACACATTACTCCTCCCTGCAGGAGAGTGACTAACAAAAGCAAAACGAAAGAACCTCGGCACTCAGCCTCGGCAGAGCAAGCACTGTGCCTGGACCCCATTGACGGCACGACGGCGAAGCAACTACACCTCTAGTTCCTCTAATTAATTAGCTAAGGGCACCCCATTTCACCCTCATGGTTGCACTGTTATCCCGGGTGGTCTCTCAACGAACAGGTCCTTACGGAGAGGTACTCAGAAAACAGCCTGAGCCCCCTAGAGTATCACAAGATCATCAACATCATCAGGATAACAGTATCATAAATAGTCACATCATGTTCATTGATTAAGTTAAGGCAATAGCAGAATGCTAACCATAACAGCCCACAAGGTCATCAAGGATAAAGTAAAGTGTAAAGCTAGTCGATCCTTAGGTTTCAAGTAAGTAATGCGGGGTAGTAAGTTATAAATGAATAGGACATAATGGGTCAGAGGACACTTGCCTTCACCAAACTGTTGATCAGGAACTTCCTCTGCAACTTCCTCGGGAAACACAGACTGCTCGTTGTCTACGTAAAGTAATCATTCACACTATGCACTTGGGAAATAACAAACAAAAACAATATACCAAACATATGCAGCAGAGAGATCACAAGTTCATAATAGAAAAGGGTTGGTACTCTAGTATTCCCTAGGTCTAGGGTGGAGGACTATACCAAGTGATTCACTATTCACTAATCAGATCTAAATCAGTGGTGGGGGTTAAATCATTACATAGTGTTAAGTCCATAAACTTAAGTGCTCCAACTTTTATTAAAGTCTACTATCTTTTATTTATCTCAAATAGGGTTCCCATAACATTAATTTTACCCTAATGATCAACTATTAATTGGGACATAGAAACAGCAGGGAAACATTGCTTAAACAGATAGATAATAATATTATGAACATTTTGCAATTTGGAGCACCAAATTTGGAGTTCATATGACAAAGTTATGAATTTTACAAGATTAGGGATTAAAAAATATGCCTTAAATACTTATTTTGGATTAAATAAAAGGTCCGAGGACCTAACTGCGAAGATCCAGGGACGGCGGGTCAATTTACAGAAAACCGGGGGTCTCTTTAAGAATTTGCGCGGGCGAAGGGGTATCGGGCTTCTACGGCCGTTGGATCTCAGATCAACGCCCGAGATTAGATCGCGGGCGGGCGCGCGAGCGCGCGGCGGCGAGAGCGGCTGACAGGCGGGGCCGGGCGGGCAGCGCGGGCGGACGACTGACAGGCGGGCCGGGCGGGCAGCGCGGGCGCGGACGGCTGACAAGCGGGGCCAGGCGGCAGAGCGGGCGCGGGGTGTGAGGGAAACGGCCCTGGGCCGTTGGATCTCCGGCGGACGGCTGAGGTTGGGTTCGGGCTATTTGAAACAAGGTCGTCCGATCTAAGATGGACGACGGAGATCTGGCGGCTGGCTTCTGCCTTCACCTCCGGCTAGCAGAGGCGGCGGCGCCCGTCCCCGCGGCGGAGAACTCGCCGGAGACGAGGGGCGCGGGGGCCCTGCGGGTCCTTGGGGCGACCTGAATGGCCGAAGAGGTTGGGGAGGGCGCGGGGAACCTTTTGGTGGGGACTAGGTCGGGACAGGGACACCGGAGGAGGGCGGTTCACGGCGAAGCGGCTCGGCGGCGGCGCTAATCGACTCCGGCGAGGAATTAAGCGCAGCAGAGAGCCATAGAGGGGAAGGGAGGGGGCATGGGAGGTTCCTTACCTCAAGGCGAACTCTGGGGGCTCCTCGGTGGCGACGGAGACGCGGCGACGGCCCGGGTCGGCGGTGGCGAACCCCGGCGGCTGCACAGCGAACGGCGGGTGAGCACGGGCAGAGGGAAATAGGGAGGGGAAGGGGAAATTGGGGCGCGTCCCGGGTTGTGGACGTCGGGGCGGAGCTCACCGTGGTAGAGGGCACGGCGGGGCTCCAACGGCGACGGAGGAACGAGCTCGGGCGGCGGTGGTTAATGGCGGCGGCGCTTTGGCGTGCGCGCAGCGTGGGGGAGGCGAGAGAGGGGTCTGCAGGTGCGCAAATGAGGGAGGGGGAGATGGCGAGTGAGGTTCTGGGCTCAAGTGGCCGAGGGCGAGGTGGTGGCGAGCTTCACGCGCGACGTGGGCGCGGAGTCCGCGGCACGCGCGGCTCGGGGCGGCGGTTACGCGAAGACGGAGAAGCTGACAGCCGGGGCCCGCGAGCAGAGAGAGAGAGGAAAGCGGGCGCAGGCGCGGAGAACGGTTGCGCTGACGGGCGGGCCCGCCAGGGCAGAGAGAGCGGGGGAAGCGGGCGCGCGCGGAGGGGGAAAGCGGCTGCGCTGACGGGCGGGCCCGCCAGGGCAGAGAGAGCGGGGGAAGCGGGCGCGCGCGGAGGGGGAAAGCGGCTGCGCTGACGGGTGAGCCCGCCAGGGCAGAGAGAGGAGGGGAGGGAGAAGGCGCGCGCGGGATGGGCCGATTGGGCCGAAAGGCCGAGGGGGGGCGGGGTATGGGCCTTTTTCCCTTTTTCTTTTATTCCAGCAATTGTTTTCCCTTTTCTTTTTATTTTCTCTATTTGATTCAAATTCAAATAAGCCACAAATTCAAATTAGACTTTCTAAGAATTATGCACCAAACAAAAGTGAAATCTAGGGTTCAACATGATGCAACAATTCATACTCCCTTGGAGTTTGAGCTAATAGACTATAGTTACAAATAAAATAACCACTTTCCTACTATAGAAATGAGAAAGAGAAGATTGGGGAAGGATGAGAAAAGGGAAGTAACACCTGAATTTGTGAATATGAGCAAAGAAATTTTATACCCCCAAATTCAGGGTGTTACACGTATCCTCAGATGCGTCTAGCTCCTAGCCGCGACCGCATAGGGATACCCAGGCGCCGGCATGGCCTCCGCCGTGGTCATTGGGGGCGACGCCGTCTCAGGCAGACGAGGGTTGAAGATGGGTCCTACGCCGTTGATCTCGTCGCGGACCACTAGGATTAGACGATGGATACCGCTTCGGGCGATGGAATCTTTACCGTTGGATCGATTGCGGAGGGCGCATATTAGATCTAGGCGTGTAACTCTTCGGGCCGTCGATCGTTGATCTGATGACTCACATAACAAACCGGTTCGATCTAAGTGGGAATCTAATCCTGACCGCAGATCGTGATCCAACGACTAGAAGTTGAGGATACCTCTTCGGGCTGGTTCTTTTGCATAAGAGCCCCTCTCTAACTTCAAAATAAACCCGCCGTCCACGTGGGGTGAATATGAGTCTGGGGAAAACTTCTAGATTTGCCCCCAGGGTTCTCTGTAATTAGTGCTCGGTCCAGAGAACAAAGAAAATGGATAATTAATTGCAGAAATTGTTTTTTAGTGTAAAAATAAATCTAGAAACTTGTTTAATTCATATTAAATCCATTTTAACTCCAAATTTATCCATTCCAGTTGCTATAAATTCATATTAATATTGTTTATCCCCTGATAACTTTATTTGCTATGAAACTTAAATTGGAGTTATGCACTTGATTCCTGTTGTACCCTACTCCTAAACCTTTAGAAAATCATATCTTCTAAACCGTAGCTTCGAATTTAGTGATTCTTGTTCCTATGATCTCGTTACGCAGCGTAGAATATTATTATGCAGTTCGATCTTATGTTTGGTGTGATGTTAATTTTGCATATACATGTTTGCCTGTATTGCTACGTTTAGTAGAGAGGACACGTGTTATCAGAAGAGCAAGTTGGTACCTGGAATCTCAAGTCCCAGGCAAGTTGTGCCCTTGATCACTTCTTTTACCCACTCATGTTCTAATTAATCATAATGATCTGCATAGGTTAATTTTGATGGGACCCAATAGGTTACCCTAGTTTGATTATCTTTATACCTTGTTTACCACTGAACTTTTTGGGTAGTACTTGCTAGTGCTTTATGTGGTTTTGGGTATGAAGATACATTATTCATGATTATACTTTTGTTATCCGTTGTTATTTACTGTTCATGATAAGATCATTATGTTAATTGGAACATGGAGCGACCACCCGGGAAAACAGTGCTACCACAAGGGTTTATGGACACCCTTGGCTGATTAATTAGGAAAGCTAGTGGAGGACTACCTTACCCGAAAGGGGCAAGGGCAGTAGGGGAGTGGTCAGTGTAGGGAGGTCCTTGGTTGATTTTGCTGCGATGGCGGTCAGGCAAGAACCCTGCATTGGAGCTTCCTATAAACTGTAGCGGGTTTTCTGAAGCTAGTGGAACTTTGTAAAGGCCTCGTAGTGTTACCCTGCCTCGCCTCCTCGGTAGAGGTGTATGGGAAGTCACGATCCCTTGGCAGATGGGTAACATGACTTGTGGGTAAAGATGCGCAACCTCTGCAGAGTGTAAAACTGGTATACTAGCCGTGCTCACGGTCATGAGCAGCTCGGACCCTCACATGATTAATTTATGGAACTAAATTCAATTTGTCATATGCATTGCATCGCAGGTGATGTTGTTACTTTTGTTCTATTACTTAATTGGGTTGGTATTTACTTATACTTAGTAATTGCTAATAAAATTTTGACCAACTTTAAAAGCAATGCTCAGCTCTAACCATCCCCTTTGGTAAGCCTTACACTTCACGCGAGCTCCCACCTTTGGCGAGTTCATGCACATTATTCCCCACAACTTGTTGAGCGATGAACGTATGTGAGCTCACTCTTGCTGTCTCACACACCCCCACAGGTCAAGAACATGTACCACAGGATGAGGCACATGGAGGATGATGTGATGAGTTCGTGAGTGGTCTAGGCCGTCGTCTCCCAGTCAACTTTGGGTTGCTAGACCGTTGTCTCCTTATAATGTAATTATTTATTTATTTTGTATAGAACTCCTATTATATAGTAAAGATGTGACATTCGATCCTGTGCCATGATTCATCATATGTGTGAGACTTGGTCCTAGCACACCTGGTGATTATGTTCGCGTCCGGGCTTTGGACCCCTGAAACCCGGGTGTGACAGAAGTGGTATCAGAGGAATGTTGACTGTAGGACGAAACCTAGAAATAAATGGACAAACCTTTACCTTCTTACCTTACTCTGATTCTTTTCTAAACTTATCTTAATCTTTTCTCATCTATTTCTGCTATACTCTGATCATTCTTACCTTTTTCTACTAAAGACAAATGTGGATTTCACACTTTGAAATCATGTGCCTAAAGTGACTTTAGGAATAGGAGACCTACTCTTAGGAAAAAAAGACAAAACTATTTTTATAGGATCTATACGCTTGAGTGTTTGTTCTTATGATATTTGTCTGATTTGGATCTTTGATTGAGTGTGATGAGTCGTGGAGTAATGCCCACAATTAAATATGCATATACATATAGGCGTAAAAATGTTTATATGATAACTCGACAAATTAGATTATTCCTCATTAAAATATATCTAGCTTAATAGATCTATCTTATCTTAAAATATACTCCATTACCTTAGTAGATTCATCTTATCTTGAAAAGATTCTATCTTATCCTAATAGAGCCTTTGACCTACCTACACCATATAAGCCATCCAACCTTGAAAGATTCTAACACATCCTAATAATATATATCCTACCCTGGTAGATCTATCTAGCCTAAACTAGTCTAATCTAGTCATATCCATTCTAATCTAGATTTTATCTAATTTATTATGATCTAATCTAAAGTAAGTTACTTAATGCTGGTATACAAGATAAGGCCATACTCCTAACTCACTTAAGCCTAAATTGGTGGCTGGGATTAACTCGGCCATACCCAATAACTAGACCTACATAATGTGTTACATAGCCTATCCAAACCATTCAGAAGCAAAACATCCAAACCTGATTCCGACTAATCTCATTTAAGTCATAGCCACCTACTAAACTAGCTCCTCCACCTACTACTTTATTTTAACTACATGTCCCTAATTCGGATAACAACTTCAAGAACGAAGATTGAAGATGATCGACCTCATCAAATCAAGGAAGGATAAAGATTCAAGACAGATATTCAAAGGAATAAAGATCCACAGTTCTGGATGAAGTCTTTCCTTATTATACTCTACCTTGCCACAACCTATACTTGCCATAACCGTACCTCATCTGACATAATAAATGGCTAGACATACATATCCATATAAAAAAACTTTAAACAAAACTTTGATTCCCAAAACCAAATGAGAAACTAAAATTCTAGACCAAACTTATTGTATCCCTTTTCTTACAAATCTCGAGGACGAGATTTCTGTTAAGGGGTTAGGATTTGTAAAGCCCTAAAAATTGGTATAAGAAAAAAATATAATAAATAAATAAATACATATATTGATATAAAAGTGTTTTGGAATTGTGGAATCTTTGAAAATTTATTAGGTTTTCTTTCTTTGTGCATATTCAATTAATAGGAATTATAAGGGTCAAACAACAAATAAATACAGAAATATTCATCTCATTCTTGTATTATTGCATTCGTATCCAAGTTTGTGAAATAAATTTGAAAATGAAATAAAGGAGAATAGAGGGAAAACAAAGGGAAATAACATACACTAACAAAAAAAAATATATAACTTGCGTCTCATACTGGGGTTTTGATATGTACTAGTCTAACATGTGTTTTTCAAACTGATTCAAAATTGAATTTCGAAATTTGAAATAAATATAAAACAAAACAGAAATAATGAAAACAAAAATAATTGACCTGCACCATGGGCCAAATCCGTCCCTGGTCGGCCCAACTTCCCCACGCGATTGCCCCACGTTGCCCTGGCTTGTGCGCTCGTAACACTGACAGGTGGTCCCGCCCTGTCAGGACTATCTTCCTCACCAAACCGAACACCGCGACTGTCGCGCGCCTGCCGACCTCGGTTGTTGCTTCCTTCCCGGAATTTTCGCGCCTCTCGGAGTATAAAGCTAGAGTCCCAGTTCCACTCTACCCTCCATACGACTCTGGGACATCTACGGCGAGCTGAGGATGGTGGCGCTGTGGAAAGTCCCACCAGGGGGGATCTCGCCCACACTGGTGCTCGAGATTCAATAGGTAGCCTGGGGGGGACTTCACCTGGGTGTGTGGTCGGCACGACCTGCTCCTTGGGGGATGTTCGTGGACACACCGAGCGCGGTGGGTGCACAGAGTTGCTCGAATTGCCCGCCGTGATCTCTGCGCGCGCGTTTCGGGAGAATCAGGGCAATTACGGGCTTCTGTGTCGGACTCCGCCGCTTGGCTATAAAACCTGGGCCATGATCTCTTCTGTACCATCTTCATTGACCACCATTGTGCGCCGTGGCGAGGCCGAAAGGGAGAGAGAAGAAGATTGCCGTAGCCATGGTTGATTCAGACGCATGGCAATGTCGGGATTCTGGGATGGTCTGGGCGCCGCGCCGGGACCCAGAGGCATGCTCGTGGCCTTCTCGGACGCGGGAAATTCACCAGAGCCTGGATATTTTTCATCGGATTGTTTCCTCCGCCGCCTGCTGCTACTTCTGCGGCCATGGATCTCCATGCGTCGGCTTCGGGTAGGGAGCCCCTACCACCGGATTTCTGCGGGAATCAGCCGCCGCGGGCAAGTCACGCGGTGGTCGACGCTTGACATCGATTAGGTGCTCAGGGAGGAGCATCGGTGTTTGCTGAGCAGGTCTGCATCGTTGCTAGGCGTGGGAAGCAACTTCTGTGGTGTGAATTCTTCACCGAAGCGCAGGACGCCGCCGTGGACCACACTGCTCCGCGGCTGGGATATTCCGGTGTTTCCTCTGGGTGAGTAATCTCCTCTGCTATTCTACCGTATCCTCAGATGCGTCTAGCTCCTAGCCGCGACCGCATAGGGATACCCAGGCGCCGGCATGGCCTCCGCCGTGGTCATTGGGGGCGACGCCGTCTCGGGCAGACGAGGGTTGAAGATGGGTCCTACGCCGTTGATCTGGTCGCGGACCACTAGGATTAGACGACGGATACCGCTTCGGGCGATGGAATCTGTACCGTTGGATCGATTGCGGAGGGCGCAGATTAGATCTAGGCGTGTAACTCTTCGGGCCGTCGATCGTTGATCTGATGACTCACATAACAAACCGGTTTGATCTAAGTGGGAATCTAATCCTGACCGCAGATCGTGATCCAACGACTAGAAGTTGAGGATACCTCTTCGTGCTGGTTCTTTTGCATAAGAGCCCCTCTCTAACTTCAAAATAAACCCGTCGTCCACGTGGGGTGAATATGAGTCTGGGAGAACTTCTAGATTTGCCCCCAGGGTTCTCTGTAATTAGTGCTCGGTCCAGAGAACAAAGAAAATGGATAATTAATTACAGAAATTGATTTTTAGTGTAAAAATAAATCTAGAAACTTGTTTAATTCATATTAAATCCATTTTAACTCCAAATTTATCCATTCCAGTTGCTATAAATTCATATTAATATTGTTTATCCCCTGATAACTTTATTTGCTATGAAACTTAAATTGGAGTTATGCACTTGATTCCTGTTGTACCCTACTCCTAAACCTTTAGAAAATCATATCTTCTAAACCGTAGCTTCGAATTTAGTGATTCTTGTTCCTATGATCTCGTTACGCAGCGTAGAATATTATTATGCAGTTCGATCTTATGTTTGGTGTGATGTTAATTTTGCATATACATGTTTGTCTGTATTGCTAAGTTTAGCAGTGAGGACACGTGTTATCAGAAGAGCAAGTTGGTACCTAGAATCTCAAGTCCCAGGCAAGTTGTGCCCTTGATCACTTCTTTTACCCACTCATGTTCTAATTAATCATAATGATCTGCATAGGTTAATTTTGATGGGACCCAATAGGTTACCCTAGTTTGATTATCTTTATACCTTGTTTACCACTGAACTTTTTGGGTAGTACTTGCTAGTGCTTTATGTGGTTTTGGGTATGAAGATACATTATTCATGATTATACTTTTGTTATCCGTTGTTATTTACTGTTCATGATAAGATCATTATGTTAATTGGAACATGGAGCGACCACCCGGGAAAACAGTGCTACCACAAGGGTTTATGGACGCCCTTGGCTGATTAATTAGGAAAGCTAGTGGAGGACTACCTTACCCAAAAGGGGCAAGGGCATAGGGGAGTGGTCAGTGTAGGGAGGTCCTTGGTTGATTTTGCTGCGATGGCGGTCAGGCAAGAACCCTGCATTGGAGCTTCCTATAAACTGTAGCGGGTTTTCTGAAGCTAGTGGAACTTTGTAAAGGCCTCGTAGTGTTACCCTGCCTCGCCTCCTCGGTAGAGGTGTATGGGAAGTCGCGATCCCTTGGCAGATGGGTAACATGACTTGTGGGTAAAGATGTGCAACCTCTGCAGAGTGTAAAACTGGTATACTAGCCGTGCTCACGGTCATGAGCAGCTCGGACCCTCACATGATTAATTTATGGAACTAAATTCAATTTGTCATATGCATTGCATCGCAGGTGATGTTGTTACTTTTGTTCTATTACTTAATTGGGTTAGTATTTACTTATACTTAGTAATTGCTAATAAAATTTTGACCAACTTTAAAAGCAATGCTCAGCTCTAACCATCCTCTTTGGTAAGCCTTACACTTCACGTGAGCTCCCACCTTTGGCGAGTTCATGCACATTATTCCCCACAACTTGTTGAGCGATGAACGTATGTGAGCTCAATCTTGCTGTCTCACACACCCCCACAGGTCAAGAACAGGTACCACAGGATGAGGCGCATGGAGGATGATGTGATGAGTTCGTGAGTGGTCTAGGCCGTCGTCTCCCAGTCAACTTTGGGTTGCTCGACCGTTGTCTCCTTATAATGTAATTATTTATTTATTTTGTATAGAACTCCTATTATATAGTAAAGATGTGACATTCGATCTTGTGCCATGATTCATCATATGTGTGAGACTTGGTCCTAGCACACCTGGTGATTATGTTTGCGCCCGGGCTTTGGACCCCTGAAACCCGGGTGTGACATCAACAGCCGCAACAACGTCATCTCCAGGGTAACCACCGTATGGCAAATGATTCAACTTGAAGACCCGATTCAAGCGAACATTGGACCCTCGGATATCCCAACTCCGCAGTCTCTCCGTCTTCGGCGCGTACCGCCCCACAATCCTCACAGACCCGTCCTCCACTTCGCGAACGAACGCGGCTGGGTCTCAGCCGCGAAGATCCAAAGAGAAGGCCGGACTTCGCACCAGCTGCTGGCCCAAAGTAGGCATCTGGCGAGGGCATACTTCACCCAGCACCTAGCCATGCGCCAGGGGCCACACTCCATAACCAATGAACTCCTCAACCAAATCACGCTCGCTGCTCATGCAGGCAGCGCTCCGGAGGGCCCCTTCGTCCTCATCATCCTCCGCCACCTCAAATTGTGGGAATGGCACATAACAATGGGAGCACATCATGGCCGCGGGGAGCCCTAAGAGGTCTTCGACTTCGCTTCCCGAAACATAAAACCAATAATCCCACCAGTTGCCCCACTTGTTGCGAGTACAGGGAACTAACTCCACAACTTTCGTCGAAGTCTTTCCGGGCCTCGGCGTGAAGGTGCACGATCCAAACTGTGCAGTTTTACCTCCAACCTTTCTCTTTTGCCAGTGCAGACAGTAATTCTTGGCGAAGACCTCTACGGAAGGCTGTCCGCCATACGAAGTCACCGCCCAGACATACTTCGCCAGGGCCACCACGGCGTTCGGTGTCAACTGGTGGACCTGGACCTCAAACCTCTGCAGGACCTCCGCCACGAAACGATGTGCGGGTAGGCGAAGGCCGGCGATGAAGAACGCCTCAAAAACAACTAACTCGCCCTCAGGCTCGGGAATCTCTTCCGCCCCCGGGACGCGCCCAACACCGTCCCCAAAATACCCTAACTGCTGCATATCCTGCACACGAACCGAGGAAATCCTCGACACGCCGAACTCCACTATGTGACCCGGTTGTAACTCCACTGCCGCCAAATCGCTCGAGGTATCTTCGGACGATGAATCGGCCGGTGGCGCATTCGCAGCAGATGAGGAAGAAGATGACATCACTACGTACCGGCGGCGGCGGCGCGCGGTTTGCTTGACGCGGGCCAGATCTCCGATGCAGAGGAACAAGGAAGGCAGACGAGCGGGCGAGCGGTTTCAAAAGCTTAGGGTTTTCCGGCGCACGCAAAAGTAAGAGTCAGCCCACGCCACGCCGCCCTTTTTATACACACGACGCAGCGCTTCGGGAAACCCGCAGTCCAACAGTGCCACGTCCCATCAACGGTCACCTCAAAAACCCCCGCGGGACCACTTCGAGCGAGGGCAGCGTCTCCACCATCTAGCGACGTCTTCGACACTAGATGACTCAGTCGAACGGGTCCCTCGGAGGGCAAATGTTGGGGCGAAGGCAAAGACGCTACCCTTCACGCTAAGTCTTCGTCGCCTCACTACACCAACGAATGTGAGACGATCGGCGCGGCTGCCCTTCGTCCTCTCCATTGCAAAGCGAAGGCCAGTATCCGACGGAGTCTGCTAGTCACGTCCTCATCTCGCCCGGAGGCCCACGTGGAATTCGGCCCACTGTAACGGGCCCCGCGTGGGCAAGCACATTACGGGCCTCATCTGTAATAACTTTTCTTTAATGACAGTCTGTAACCTCCTTTTATGGGAATATTCTGGGGATAGTACGGGTACCCGAGGGCATAAACGTACTTGACTTAGGACGTTGGCCGCTCGAGTACCTATAAATACCCCCGTATAGTGCCCTTGAGAGGCCAGATTAACAGAGCAATTGTCATCTCGCGAGTGAACTTTGTTAGCATTTTTCCCACACCCCGTTGGATCAACTTGCCCAGGAGAGCAAGTTCTAACAGTGAAATTTTAACTACACCTTTAGGATTTGCATTTTTTAGGGGGTGCATTTACATCCGCTAAGAATAACCTAGCTTCGCCCCTGGTGGTGACAAAGCTGGAATTTGAGCTGGTCACCTCGTAGGTAGGTGATGATCTTATTGTAATTTTGTGTAACTAGACCTACCTAAAAAGAACTAGTTGACATTTTATTAAGAAGGGTGTATATGAATATATATGTTTGTCGATGAATATATGTGTTTGTGGTTGAATATATATTTGTCGTGAATGGATATGAATATATATTAGGGATGAATATAAATAGTTAAACTATAGCACTTGATGTTGGTAACACTTAATTTTCATCAGGTATGATTGGCCCACACAAATTTGGCTTTCTATGGTAGATGAAAATTAACTAATTTTTATGGGAAACTCACTGACAGAAATTATATAATTTTTATGGGTCTAGTCTGGCTTATGGAAGTAAGCTAATTTTTTGTTGAACGTCTACAAAAATTAGTTAAATTTCGTCGTTTTAATCTGTAAGAGCTAAATATCGATGAAAATTAGGTACTATTACCGACGAAAATTATTTATTTTTTGTCGACGAAAGTCTATTTTTCGTGGACCTTTTACCGATGAAAATTATGGTGATTACTGTTGTGGCTAATAACCTCTTAACCAATGGAACGACACAGTTTTAGGTGTGCTAGCAAACACCGTAAAAAGCCTCCGTAGAACTGTTGGTCCGAAATGAGTGCATGTGGAAGAAGCTCTGCTCGATCGAGAGGAAAAATGTTCAAGCTGTCAATGGCGTTTGGAACAACGCCACGAGGACACGGCGGAGTTGGCAACCATGGCGTGAAGGCAGCGAAGGCCAAAATTGGATTGCCTCAACATAGGAACCGGAGGCCGGAGCTCCGGCCTGTCCTCCGCCATACATAAAGCTGATGATCTCCGTCGTCTCAAACCTCTCGGATGTACCAGCTGCAGATTAATCAAAAGAAGATGCGGCACACGCGTAGGCAGCTAGCGAAAATGGCTTTGAGCAGCAATGCTATGCGGGTGGTCTTCCTCCTGGCGATGATGGCGTGCGCCGCCCATGCGGGGAAGCCAGCCCCAAAGGAGAAGGAGAAGAAGGGCGATAAGAAATCAGACGATGCCGCCGCGCCGGAGGGAGACGATGCCCCCGCGCCGGAGGGCGCCGAGGAGGGCAGCGGGTCTTCCGACATATCCAAGCTGGGAGCCAAGGGCGACGGCAAGACGGACAGCACCAAAGCGCTGAATGATGCGTGGGAGGCGGCGTGCGGCAAGGAAGGGAAGCAGACGCTCATGATCCCCAAGGGCGACTACCTGGCTGGTCCCCTCAACTTCTCCGGGCCGTGCAAGGGCTCCGTCACCATCCAGCTCGACGGCAACCTTCTCGGCACCACGGACCTCAGCAAGTACAAGGCCAACTGGATCGAGATTGAGCACGTCGACAACCTCGTCATCACCGGCAAGGGCACCCTCGACGGCCAGGGCAAAGAAGTGTGGGACAACAACAAATGTGCCAAAAAATACGACTGCAAGATCCTGCCCAACGTGAGTACTCACTCTAATGGCCATCGTTGCCTTGCCTCTCGATCCACCCGGCACTAAACGTACGGTGCATGCCACATTATTAACTACTGCAGTCGCTGGTGCTGGACTTCGTGAACAACGGCACCGTCTCCGGGATCACCCTGCTGAACGCCAAGTTCTTCCACATGAACGTGTTCCAGTGCAAAGATATGACGATCAAGGACGTGACCATCACGGCGCCGGAGGACAGCCCCAACACAGACGGCATCCACATCGGCGACTCCTCCGAGGTCACCATCTCCGGCACCACCATCGGCACGGGTGACGACTGCATCTCCATCGGCCCCGGCAGCAGCTAGCGGGATCAACATCACCGGCGTCACCTGCGGCCCCGGCCACGGCATCAGCGTCGGCAGCCTGGGCAGGTACAAGGACGAGAAGGACGTGACGGACGTCAACGTCAAGGACTGCACGCTCAAGAAGACCAGCAACGGCGTCCGGATCAAGGCCTACGAGGACGCCGCCAGCGTGCTCACCGCCTCCAAGCTCCACTACGAGAACATAGCCATGGAGGACGTGGCCAACCCCGTCATCATCGACATGAAGTACTGCCCCAACAAGATCTGCACCGCCAAGGGCGATTCCAAGGTCACCGTCAAGGACGTCACCTTCAAAAACATCACCGGCACCTCGTCCACCCCCGCCGCTGTCAGCCTGCTCTGCTCCGATAAGATCCCCTGCAGCGACATCACCATGGACAAAGTCAAGGTCGAGTACAAGGGAACCAACAACAAGACTATGGCGGTCTGTAACAACGCCAAGGGAAGCGCCACCAGTTGCCTCAAGGAACTGGCATGCCTATGATCTTTTTCACATGAGCTCGCACATCCATGTCTAGCTTCTTCTCTGGTGCCAACAACCATAATCTTCTCTTCACCATGGTCTCCTATTTGCACAAACACAAGTGTTGATCGGCGCATCAAATCATCGTTCAATACCTTTTATAGGTCACACTACTGGTATTTGTAATCCTCCGGTTACGCGCGGCACCTTCCGTGCTCTAGCCCATTTCCTCCCTTTATGCAGGCATATGGGCTGAATTTTTTTTTCTTTTTCTTAAGTTTCCAACGGATTTTGTCAGGCTTCCACGCATGCGTGGTCGAGATGTACTTCGATTTTTTTTTGTAAAAAAGTTAGTGTCTATGTCATTATTCAGAAGTTATTTAAGTGAAATTTGTTCTCTATATTTTTTCACCCTTATTTGCACTTTAGAGGTTCATCCTCGTTCGATTAAGAAATCTGGAACAAAGGACATGTACATTGAAGATCCAATTAAAGAGAAATATTTTTTTAACAAATTCTCTGTTCCTATATATAAACTAGAAGGATATAATGAGTATTTTGGCCAGGTTGCTCCAAGACAATCAGGAATGTTCATGAAATTAAGTATTATTAAAGTAGTGTTAAATATTGCAAATATTTCACTGCCATAAAATGCAGTGCTTCTAAACAACCTTAATCTTACTATTACTGAATGGAAATCCCAAGGAACCTCCATAATAATCTAGCATATAATCTGGTATCTTCATGGCCCATAATAGACATTAGATCTATTATATTCCATAAAAAAATTACTCACGTATGTCATCATAAAAATTAAGCAACATAATACATTTGTGCCTAAATTAATTGCCCACCTATGTTGTTATGAAAATTTACATAAAAACCCAGTGAACGCTTTAATACGAGTCTAAGTCATCCACATACGTAATTATAAAAGAGAATTTAAGCACTCTATATTATTAGGCCGTCTCCAGCAGTTCACCCATATGGTTATCCAAAATACAGTTTTACACTGTAAACTGCACTGTTCGCAGAGTAAAGTTTGAATATGGGTATGATGCTACACATAGTTCTTTGATATACAAAATTCAACATTTTGAGTATCGTGGTGTAAGCTCAATCTACTATTATACATTGTAGTAACCAGTGTTCCAAAAATCGTTATTAATCAACGATTAATCGTTTTTGACAGACATCCGATATGGTTGACAGGTCATCATTTAAGTAATCAATCAACCCGATTAATCGTTCGTTGACCCGATAAATCGGCCGTTGGCCCAATTAATCTACTGTTGACCCGATTTATCGGCCATTGACCTAGCCCATTCAAACAAAAAAGCCCATTAGAAGTCTGGCACCATGGCCTAGCAATTATGTAGACACCACATATTCCTCTTGTCATATTGTCCAATGTCATATTGTCATCACTTAGACTAAAAATAGCCTTGTCTATTCTAAATTATTTGACCGATTCGATTTGTAATGTAGGTGCATACCAAGAGAAGAAATAAGATAGATATACAACATGCAAGTGATCTTGTCTTTGTTCAATTAAATGCAAGATTGCTTAGCAAAAAAGAGATAAGCAAGACTAAAAATGTTGATGTACTTCTACGACATAATGTTGCTTCTAATGTTCAAGACTGGCCGTTGAAGGATGTGACGATATTAATGAAGAAAATGAAGCTATGCAACTTTGTAGAAGTTCAAGAGCTAGAGAACTTCATGAAGATGATTTCGAGTCTGATGGTGAATGTGAAGACCTCAAAATACAGGATGCGGATGTTGAGTTTGAGTGAGACCATGATGAAATGCTTCCAATAGAAGATTATGAGCAAGAAGATGAAGATCGATGATGGCTAGTTGTTTATATTTTATATCCTAATTTTTATAATACACATTGACACTACTATTTGGCCAATTAGTACCTACCGAATAATTTCCGATTAATCCCCGATAACCGATTAATCGCTCATGTCCACCTTGCCAATTAAATTCCGATATCCAATATCTTGAACCTTGGTAGTAACTAAGAATGTAGTCTAAAACCTGCAATATTTTTCATAATAGTTCAATAAAATGTAACACTCTAAAATTTTTAATTTTGCAAATAGGTTTATAACTGTTTAATTTTATATGTTTGTGATCATGACAACATAGAAAATATTTTTCTTATCTAATTAAAATTTAAGATAAGGTAACAATATTGTTGGTGCATTAATATCACTGCATTGTATTTATCGTGCCAAGTGTTTTTTACCACAACTCAAAAGGATTTCAAATTGTTTTAAAAATAGTTTTAAAAAACATTGTAATAAAAGAAAAAGAGAATAACACAAAGAAAAATCCATCCATCCCCTCGGCCTTATGGCGCAACCAGCATTCCGCTCTTACCGGAGCCCAACCCCGTGTCTCTCCCTCCCTCGTATTGATGCCCAAGCTGGACGGCCCACTTCTCCTCCCTCTATCTTACGCAAAGAGGCCTAGCGCAGAAGGAGAGGCCCATGCGTGCCCCACTCTGTTTTCGCTGACAGCTCGGACTCGCCCGGAATCTGCTCTGATGGCACTAGCACCAAATCTTGGGAATCCAGGGGCCAGGCCGCCATGGCTCCTTCCACGTGATCTGCATGGCTGGACCGCCCTATAAAAAGCCGAAGCCAAACACAATGCATTACAATTTTCATAGCCAACACATGCGTTCCGACCGCTCACAATAATATCCACGTAAACGATCCATCAAAAATATCTCAAGAATTTTTATTCATTGTCTCCGTTCTCTACATAAATTTTTTTATTTGACTAAATGATGTTGTTGTTTACTCTATCGAATATGTATTGTTACAACACGACCAATAAAGTGAGCGATTAGAAGATAGTTCACAACGACGGGCTCAACGAACAGAGATTATAGAATGCCATAATTCTACCATACAGAGACCAAATAAGAGTAAATTTGCGAGTTCAAGTTTCTAAAATAAGTTACTTGAACTCAAACTAATAAAAAAGGTAGATCAAAATATGGAGTGGTTGCTAAAGTCAGGCAACAATAAAAATTGGATGCGCTCCATATAAATTATGGTACTTCGTAGCAATTACTAACGTTTAAAACCAACAAATAATCTTTTCTTTTTACTGTTAGCGTGACAAATCATTGCTGCTCCATCCAATTCAGTAACCTCAAACAGCACATGGAGTCCATTGCGCCAACGTGGTCTCAGAAACGACCTAATGCATGCAAGAGCCAAGAACACAATGGACGAGCACCCTGTGATATTGCCCGCATAGATCTCCAAATCTTGACACGTATTTTGCAGGATCCATGAGCTATCATCAGAAGAACACAAATCATGTGCAGACAATAAATAAAGTATTAGCACACCCAAATTATATCCAGTCCTTAGCACAACAAAAAACTAACACCCAAAACAATAGAGGAACAACACAATAATTTTTGCAATGATAGAAGGATGAGTGACAGGTACATAGAAAAGGTAGAAGCATATCGAGTCGACATCATGGTAAAGGAAAGGCCATGTAGACAGGCGATGCCGAGTCATCGAACGGGTACCATAGACAGTAAATCAGAGACCCCATCCCTCGCTTCCCCCACTTCCAAGGTTTCGTAGAGCAGGAAGGGAAGGGAAGATACAATCATACTTGTTCGTTGCCGGAGAAGGACACGGCGAAGATCTAAGTATCTGGAGACGACATAGGTAGTATACCGCTAGATACATATAGGGAGAGAGCACGCAAGCGGAGAAAAAAGCTCAGCCGGAGCAGATCCAAACCGAGAGGCACCCGCATCAGACGCCAGTCCGAGAAGGGCGAGAGAATGAGAGTGTCTTCCCAGCCCTGGACCCATCGAGACGACACAACAACACCACCAACTCTGTAGCATATTGTCGGGGACCATAATTAGGGGTACCCCTAAGACTCCTAAACTCGGCTGGTAAACACCATCAGCACAAGCTGCAAAGGCCTAATGGTTGCAATTCAGGTCAAGGCTCCGTCCACTCAAGGGACACGATCTCGCCTCGCCCGAGCCCAGCCTCGGGCAGGAACAGTAGACCCAGGTGGATTCACGCCTCGCCCGAGGGCCTCCTCGAGCAACGGGCGCACCTTCGACTCGCCCGAGGCCCAGCTCGGGCAGGCTTCGCAGTGAAGCAACCTTGGCCAGATCGCCTCACCAACCGACCAAATCGCAGGACCATTCAATGCAAGGATCGCCTGACACCTTATCCTGACGCACGTTCCTCAGTCGACAGGGTCGAAGTGACCGCAGTCACTTCGCCCCTCCACTGACTGACCTGACAGGAAAACAGCGCCGCCCGCCCTGCTTCGACTGCTGTGCCACCCGCCAGGGTGAGGCTGACAGCAGCCGAGTCCAGCCTCAGGCGCCATAGGAAGCTCCGCCTCGACCTCGGAAGACGGTCTCCGCCTCGCCCAACCCTAGGGCTCGGCCCCCACCTCGACCTCGGAAGACGGTCTCCGCCTCGCCCGACCCCAGGGCTCGGACTCAACCTCGACCTCGGAAGACGGTCTCCGCCTCGCCCGACCCCAGGGCTTAGACTCAACCTCGACCTCGGAGGAGTCACCGCCTCGCCCGACCTCGGGCTCGGACCGACCACGTCGCAGGGGGGTACATCATTACCCTACCCCTAGCTAGCTCAAGCTACGGGGAACAAGACCGGCGTCCCATCTGGCTCGCCCCGGTAAAACAAGTAATGATGATACCCCGCGTGCTCCCATGATGACGGCGGTTCTCAGCCCCCTACGGAAGCAAGGAGACGTCAGCAAGGACCCGACAACCCCGACAGCTGTGCTTCTACAGGGCTCAAGCACTCCTCCAACGGCCACGAAATCACATGAACATGGCACCAACACCTCTCCGACAGCCACGTCGGCATGTACATAGGTGATAGTCGCCTAGAGGGGGGGTGAATAGGGCGAAACTGAAATTTACAAATATAAACACAACTACAAGCCGGGTTAGCGTTAGAAATATAAACGAGTCCGCGAGAGAGGGTGCAAAACAAATCGCAAGCAAAAGATGAGAGTGACACGCGGATTTGTTTTACCGAGGTTCGGTTCTCGCAAACCTACTCCCCGTTGAGGAGGCCACAAAGGCCGGGTCTCTTTCAACCCTTCCCTCTCTCAAACGGTCCCTCGGACCGAGTGAGCTTTTCTCCTTCTCAATCAAACGGGAACAAAACTTCCCCGCAAGGGCCACCACACAATTGGTGCCTCTTGCCTTGGTTACAATTGGGTGTTGTTCACAAGAACAAGTGAGAAAGAAAGAAAGCGATCCAAGCGCAAGAGCTCAAAAGAACACGGCAAATCTCTCTCGCTAGTCACTAAAGGCTTGAGTGGAATTGGAGAGGATTTGATCTCTTTTGTGTGTCTAGAATTGAATGCCTAGCTCTTGTAAGTGGTTGGAAGTTGGAAAACTTGGATGCAATGAATGGTGGGGTGGTTGGGGTATTTATAGCCCCAACCACCAAACGTGACCGTTGGCTGGAGGCCTCTGTTCGATGGCGCACCGGACAGTCCGGTGCACACCGGACAGTCCGGTGCCCCTGCCACGTCATCACTGCCGTTGGATTCTGACCGTTGGAGCTTCTGACTTCTGGGCCCGCCTAGATGTCCGGTGCACACCGGACATGTACTGTTTGATGTCCGGTGCACCGGTATGGGCGATCCTGACGACTGCGCGCGCTGCGCGCGCATTAAATGCACCGCAGGTAGCCGTTGGCGCCGAAATAGCCGTTGCTCCGCTGGCACACCGGACAGTCCGATGCACACCGGACAGTCCGGTGAATTTTAGCGGAGCGGCTGCCGCGCGAACCCGAGGCTGGCGAGTTCCGGAGACCGCGCTTCATTGGAGCACCGGACATGTCCGGTGCACACCGGACAGTCCGGTGAATTATAGCGCGCCGGCTTCCGAGACTTCCCGAAGGCGAAGAGTTTGAAGTCGGAGTCCTCTGGTGCACTCGTGGCGCACCGGACATTGTCCGGTGTACACCGGACAGTCCGGTGCCCCCAGACCAGAGGTGCCTTCGGTTGCCTCATTGCTCCTTAGTTGAATCCAAAACTTGATCTTTTTATTGGCTAAGTGTGAACCTTTTGCACCTGTATAACTTATGCACTAGAGCAAACTAGTTAGTCCAATATTTGTGTTGGGCAATTCAACCACCAAAATCATTTGGGGACTAGGTGTAAGCCTAATTCCCTTTCAATCTCCCCCTTTTTGGTGATTGATGCCAACACAAACCAAAGCAAATATAGAAGTGCATAATTGAACTAGTTTGCATAATGTAAGTGCAAAGGTTGCTTGGAATTGAGCCAATATAAATGAATGCGCATGGATTGTTTTCTTGTTTTTGACATATTGGTCCACATTTACACCAAGAGTTTTGTTTTTGCAAATTCTTTTGTAAATTCTTTTCAAAGTCCTTTTGCAAGATAGTCAAAGGTAAATGAATAAGATTTTTCAAAGCATTTTCAAGTTTGAAATTTTCTCCCCTTGTTTCAAAAGCTTTTCCTTTGACTAAACAAAACTCCCCCTCAAATAAAGTCTCCTCTTAGTGTTCAAGAGGGTTTTGATTTATCCCTTTTTGAAATACTACTTCCTCCCCCTTTAGAACATAAAAAGATACCAATTTTGAAATTGACCAATTGAAAATCTCCAAAATTTTAAAATTTAGGTGGTGGTGCGGTCCTTTTGCTTTGGGCTCATATTTTCTCCCCCTTTGGCATGAATCGCCAAAAACGGAATCATTAGAGCCCAATGAAGTACTTTCTCCTCCTTTGGTCATAAAATAACTGAGTGAAGATTATACCAAAGTTGGAGAGATGCTTGGAGTGACGGCGAAGGATGAGTAGTCGAGTGGAGTGGAAGCCTTTGTCTTCGCCGAAGACTCCAATTCCCTTTCAATATACCTATGACTTGGTTTGGAATACACTTGAAAACACATTAGTCATAGCATATATAAAAGAGACATGATCAAAGGTATATTTATGAGCTATGTGTGTAAGACTAGCAAAAGAAATTCCTAGAATCAAGAATATTGAGCTCATGCCTAAGTCTGGTAAAAGATTGTTCATCAAGTGGCTTGGTAAAGATATCGGCTAATTGATCTTTAGTATTAATGTAAGAAATCTCGATATCTCCCTTTTGTTGGTGATCCCGAAGAAAATGATACCGAATGGCTATGTGCTTAGTGCGGCTATGCTCAACGGGATTGTCGGCCATTTTGATTGCACTCTCATTGTCACATAGCAAGGGGACTTTGGTTAATTTGTAACCGTAGTCCCGCAGGGTTTGCCTCATCCAAAGCAGTTGCGCGCAACAATGGCCTGCGGCAATATACTCGGCTTCGGCGGTAGAAAGAGCGACCGAATTTTGCTTCTTTGAAGCCCAAGACACCAAGGATCTTCCCAAGAACTGGCAAGTCCCCGATGTGCTCTTCCTATTAATCCTACACCCCGCCCAATCGGCATCCGAATACCCAATCAAATCAAAAGTGGATCCCCGAGGGTACCAAAGCCCAAACTTAGGAGTATAAGCCAAATATCTCAAGATTCGTTTCACGGCCGTAAGGTGTGATTCCTTAGGGTCGGCTTGGAATCTTGCACACATGCAAACGGAAAGCATAATGTCCGGTCGAGATGCACATAAGTAAAGCAATGAACCAATCATCGACCGGTATACCTTTTGATCCACGGACTTACCTCCTGTGTCGAGGTCGAGATGCCCATTTGTTCCCATGGGTGTCTTGATGGGTTTGGCATCCTTCATTCCAAACTTGCTTAGGATATCTTGAGTATACTTCGTTTGGCTAATGAAGGTCCCCTCGTGGAGTTGCTTGACTTGGAATCCTAGAAAATACTTCAACTCCCCCATCATTGACATCTCGAATTTTTGTGTCATGATCCTACTAAATTCTTCACATGTAGATTTGTTAGTAGACCCAAATATGATATCATCAACATAAATTTGGCATACAAACAAATCATTATCAAGAGTCTTAGTGAATAAAGTAGGATCGGCTTTGCCGACTTTGAAGCCATTTGCAATAAGGAAATCTCTAAGGCATTCATACCATGCTCTTGGGGCTTGCTTGAGCCCATAAAGCGCCTTAGAGAGCCTATAAACATGGTTAGGGTACTCACTGTCTTCAAAGCCGGGAGGTTGCTCAACATAGACCTCCTCCTTGATTGGTCCATTGAGGAATGCACTCTTCACGTCCATTTGATAAAGCTTGAAGCCATGGTAAGTAGCATAGGCCAATAATATGCGAATTGACTCAAGCCTAGCTACGGGTGCATAGGTTTCACCGAAATCCAGACCTTCGACTTGTGAATACCCCTTGGCCACGAGTCGAGCTTTGTTCCTTGTCACCACACCATGCTCGTCTTGCTTGTTGCGGAAGACCCACTTTGTTCCTACAACATTTTGATTAGGACGTGGAACTAAATGCCATACCTCATTCCTTGTGAAATTGTTGAGCTCCTCTTGCATCGCCATCACCCAATCCGAATCTTGAAGTGCTTCCTCTACCCTGTGTGGCTCAATAGAGGAAACAAAAGAGTAATGTTCACAAAAATGTGCAACACGAGATCGAGTGGTTACCCCCTTATGAATGTCGCCGAGGATGGTGTCGACGGGGTGATCTCGTTGTATTGCTTGGTGGACTCTTGGGTGTGGCGGCCTGGGTTGTTCATCCTCCTTGTCTTCATCGTTTGCATCTCCCCCTTGATCGTTGCCGTCATTTTGAGGTGGCTCATCTTCTTGATCTTCTTGTTCAACATCTTGAGCCTCATCCTCAATTTGAGTTGGTGGAGATGCTTGCGTTGAGGAGGATTGTTGATCTTGTGCATGTGGAGGCTCTTCGGTTTCCTTAGGACACACATCCCCAATGGACATGTTCCTTAGCGCTATGCATGGAGCCTGTTCTTCACCTATCTCATCAAGATCAACTTGCTCTACTTGAGAGCCGTTAGTCTCATCAAACACAACGTCACAAGAAACTTCAACAAGTCCCGATGACTTGTTAAAGACTCTATATGCCCTTGTGTTTGAGTCATATCCTAGTAAAAAGCCTTCTACAGTTTTAGGAGCAAATTTAGATTTTCTACCTCTCTTAACAAGAATAAAACATTTGCTACCAAAAACTCTAAAATATGAAATATTGGGCTTTTTACCGGTTAGGAGTTCATAGGATGTCTTCTTGAGGATTCGGTGAAGATATAACCGGTTGATGGCGTAGCAAGCGGTGTTGACCGCTTCGGCCCAAAACCGATCCGGTGTCTTGTATTCATCAAGCATGGTCCTTGCCATGTCCAATAGAGTTTGATTCTTCCTCTCCACTACACCATTTCGTTGTGGAGTGTAGGGAGAAGAGAACTCATGCTTGATGCCCTCCTCCTCAAGGAAGCCTTCGATTTGAGAGTTCTTGAACTCCGTCCCATTGTCGCTTCTAATTTTCTTGATCCTTAAACCGAACTCATTTTGAGCCCGTCTCAAGAATCCCTTTAAAGTTTCTTGGGTATGAGATTTGTCCTGCAAAAAGAACACCCAAGTGAAGCGAGAATAATCATCCACAATTACAAGACAATACTTACTACCGCCGATGCTTATGTAAGCGATCGGGCCGAATAAATCCATGTGTAGGAGCTCCAGTGGCCTGTCGGTAGTCATGATGTTTTTGTGTGGATGATGGATGCCAACTTGCTTCCCGGCATGACATGCGCTACAAATCCTGTCTTTCTCAAAATGAACATTGGTTAGTCCTAAAATGTGTTCTCCCTTTAGAAGCTTGTGAAGATTCTTCATTCCAACATGGGCTAGTCGGCGGTGCCAGAGCCAACCCAAGTTAGTCTTAGCAATCAAGCAAGTGTCAAGTTCAGCTCTATCAAAATCGACCAGGTATAGCTGACCCTCTAACACTCCCTTAAATGCTATTGAATCATCACTTCTTCTAAAGACAGTAACACCTATATCAGTAAATAGACAGTTGTAACCCATTTGACATAATTGGGATACGGAAAGCAAATTGTAATCTAAAGAATCTGCAAGAAAAACATTGGAAATAGTATGGTCACGAGATATAGCAATTTTACCCAAACCTTTGACCAAACCTTGATTTCCATCCCCGAATGTGATAGCTCGTTGGGGATCTTGGTTTTTCTCATATGAGGAGAACATCTTTTTCTCCCCTGTCATGTGGTTTGTGCACCCGCTGTCGAGTATCCAACTTGAGCCCCCGGATGCATAAACCTACAAAACAAGTTTAGTTCTTTGTTTTAGGTACCCAAACGGTTTTGGGTCCTTTGGCATTAGAAACGAGAACTTTGGGTACCCAAACACAAGTCTTGGAGCCCTTGTGTTTGCCCCCAATAATTTTGGCAACTACCTTGCCGGATTTGTTAGTTAAAACATAAGATGCATCAAAAGTCTTAAATGAAATGGCATGATCATTTGAGACATTAGGAGTTTTCTTTCTAGGCAACTTGGCATGGGTTGGTTGCCTAGAGCTAGATGTCTCACCCTTATACATGAAAGCATGATTAGGGCCAGAATGAGACTTCCTAGAATGAATTTTCCTAATCTTGCTCTCAGGATAGCCGGCAGGGTACAAAATGTAACCCTCGTTATCCTGAGGCATGGGAGCCTTGCCCTTAACAAAGTTAGATAAGTTCTTTGGAGGGGCATTAATTTTGACATTGTCTCCCCTTTGGAAGCCAATGCCATCCTTGATGCCAGGGCGTCTCCCATTATAGAGCATGCTTCTAGCAAGTTTAAATTTTTCATTTTCTAAGTCATGCTCTCTAATTTTAGCATTAAGTTGTGCTATGTGATCATTTGGCTTTTTAATTAATGCTAGGTGATCATGGATAGCATCAATATTAATATCTCTACATCTAGTACAAATGGAAATATGCTCAGTAGATGTAGAAGGTTTGCAAGATTTTAATTCAATGACCTTAGCATGCAATAAATCATTTTTAGTTCTAAGGTCGGAAATAGTAGCATTGCAAACATCAAAATCCTTAGCCTTAGCAATTAATTTCTCATTCTCATTTCTAAGGCTAGCAAGAGAAAGGTTCAATTCTTCAATCCTAGCAAGCAAGTCATCATTATTATTTCTAGGATTTGGAATTGAAACATTGCAAATATGAGAATCAACCTTAGCTAACAAATTAGCATTCTCATTTCTAAGGTTGTCTAAAGTCTCATGGCAAGAGCTTAGCTCACTAGACAATTTTTCACATTTTTCTATTTCTAGAGCATAAGCATTTTTAACCTTAACATGCTTCTTATTTTCTTTAATAAGGAAGTCTTGAGAATCCAAGAGATCATCCTTTTCATGTATAGCACTAATCAATTCATTTAATTTTTCTTTTTGTTGCATGTTGAGGTTAGCAAAAAGAATGCGCAAGTTATCCTCCTCATTTTTATCTTCATCCTCATCACTAGATGTTTCATATTTAGTGGAGGACCTTGATTTTACCTTCTTTTTGCCGTCCTTGGCCATGAGACACTTGTGGCCGACGTTGGGGAAGAGGAGGCCTTTGGTGACGGCGATGTTGGCGGCGTCCTCGTCGTCGGAGGAGTCGCTTGAGCTTTCGTCGGAGTCCCACTCCCGACAAACATGGGCATCGCCGCCCTTCTTCTTGTAGTACTTTTTCTTTTCTCTCCTCTTTCCCTTCTTGTCGTCGCCCCTGTCACTTTCACTAGACATTGGACATTTTGCAATAAAATGACCGGGCTTACCACACTTGTAGCAAACCTTCTTGGAACGGGATTTGTAATCCTTCCCCTTCCGTTGCTTGAGGATTTGCCGAAAGCTTTTGATGATTAGGGCCATCTCCTCGTTGTCGAGCTTGGAGGCGTCAATCGGTTGTCTACTTGGTGCAGACTCCTCCTTCTTCTCCTCCGTTGCCTTGAAGGCCACCGGTTGTGCCTCGGATGTGGAAGGCTCGTCAAGCTCGTTGATCTTCTTCGAGCCCTTAATCATGCATTCAAAGCTTACAAAATTCCCGATAACTTCCTCGGGGGTCATTAGTGGATATCTAGGATTACCACGAATTAATTGTACTTGAGTGGGGTTAAGGAAAATAAGTGCTCTTAAAATAACCTTAACCACCTCGTGGTCATCCCATTTTGCGCTCCCGAGGTTGCGCACTTGGTTCACCAAGGTCTTGAGCCGGTTGTACATATCTTGAGGCTCCTCCCCTTGGCGAAGACGGAAGCGACCGAGCTCCCCCTCGATCGTTTCCCGCTTGGTGGTCTTTGTGAGTTCATCACCCTCGTGCGCCGTCTTGAGTAGGTCCCAAATCTCCTTTGCGTTCTTCAACCCTTGCACTTTGTTGTATTCCTCCTTGCTTAGAGAGGCAAGGAGAATGGTTGCGGCTTGGGAGTTGAAGTGCTCGATTTGGGCCACTTCGTCTGTGTCATAGTCCTCATCCCCTACAGATGGTACCTGTACACCATACTCAACAACATCCCATATACTTTTGTGGAGAGAGGTTAGATGAAATCGCATTAAATTACTCCACATAGCATAATCTTCACCATTAAAAGTTGGTGGTTTGCCTAATGGGACGGAAAGTAAAGGTGTATGTTTAGGAATGCGAGGGTAGCGTAGGGGAATCTTACTATACTTCTTACGCTCTTGGCGTTTAGAAGTGACGGATGCCGCGTCGGAGCCGGAGGTGGATGTCGATGAAGTGTCGGTCTCGTAGTAGACCACCTTCCTCATCCTCTTGTGCTTGTCCCCACTCCGATGTGGCTTGTGAGAAGAAGATTTTTCCTTCTTCTCCTTGTGGTGAGAAGAGGAAGATCTTTTCTCCTTCCGCTTGGAGGAGTTCTTCTTCTTCTCCCTTCTCTTGGTGCGGGACTCTTCCGATGAAGTGCTCCCTTGGCTTGTAGTGGGCTTGTTGTCGCCGGTCTCCATCTCCCTCTTGGTGTGATCTCCCGACATCACTTCGAGCGGTTAGGCTCTAATGAAGCACCGGGCTCTGATACCAATTGATAGTCGCCTAGAGGGGGGGTGAATAGGGCGAAACTGAAATTTACAAATATAAACACAACTACAAGCCGGGTTAGCGTTAGAAATATAAACGAGTCCGCGAGAGAGGGTGCAAAACAAATCGCAAGCAAAAGATGAGAGTGACACGCGGATTTGTTTTACCGAGGTTCGGTTCTCGCAAACCTACTCCCCGTTGAGGAGGCCACAAAGGCCGGGTCTCTTTCAACCCTTCCCTCTCTCAAACGGTCCCTCGGACCGAGTGAGCTTTTCTCCTTCTCAATCAAACGGGAACAAAACTTCCCCGCAAGGGCCACCACATAATTGGTGCCTCTTGCCTTGGTTACAATTGGGTGTTGTTCACAAGAACAAGTGAGAAAGAAAGAAAGCGATCCAAGCGCAAGAGCTCAAAAGAACACGGCAAATCTCTCTCGCTAGTCACTAAAGGCTTGAGTGGAATTGGAGAGGATTTGATCTCTTTTGTGTGTCTAGAATTGAATGCCTAGCTCTTGTAAGTGGTTGGAAGTTGGAAAACTTGGATGCAATGAATGGTGGGGTGGTTGGGGTATTTATAGCCCCAACCACCAAACGTGACCGTTGGCTGGAGGCCTCTGTTCGATGGCGCACCGGACAGTCCGGTGCACACCGGACAGTCCGGTGCACACCGGACAGTCCGGTGCCCCTGCCACGTCATCACTGCCATTGGATTCTGACCGTTGGAGCTTCTGACTTCTGGGCCCGCCTAGATGTCCGGTGCACACCGGACATGTACTGTTTGATGTCCGGTGCACCGGTATGGGCGATCCTGACGACTGCGCGCGCTGCGCGCGCATTAAATGCACCGCAGGTAGCCGTTGGCGCCGAAATAGCCGTTGCTCCGCTGGCACACCGGACAGTCGGGTGCACACCGGACAGTCCGGTGAATTTTAGCGGAGCGGCTGCCGCGCGAACCCGAGGCTGGCGAGTTCCGGAGACCGCGCTTCATTGGAGCACCGGACATGTCCGGTGAATTATAGCGCGCCGGCTTCCGAGACTTCCCGAAGGCGAAGAGTTTGAAGTCGGAGTCCTCTGGTGCACTCGTGGCGCACCGGACATTGTCCGGTGTACACCGGACAGTCCAGTGCCCCCAGACCAGAGGTGCCTTCGGTTGCCTCATTGCTCCTTAGTTGAATCCAAAACTTGATCTTTTTATTGGCTAAGTGTGAACCTTTTGCACCTGTATAACTTATGCACTAGAGCAAACTAGTTAGTCCAATATTTGTGTTGGGCAATTCAACCACCAAAATCATTTGGGGACTAGGTGTAAGCCTAATTCCCTTTCAATAGGGCCCTGCTCCTCTCTGTTAGACACGTTAGCACATTGCTACACCCCCCTTTGTACACCTGGGCCTCCTCCTTACATCTATAAAAGGAAGGTCCAGGGCCCTCGTACGAAAAGGCGGCCGCGCGGGAGGATGGGCTGACGGACAGGCTCTCTCTCTCCCATGCGAACGCTTGTAACCCCCTACTGCAAGCGCATCCGCCCTGGGCGCAGGACAACACGAGCCGCGGTTCCCTTTTCCCCCCCTTGTGTTCTGTCTCGCGCCGACCCATCTAGGCTGGGACACGCAACGACAATTTACTCGTCGGTCCAGGGACCCCCCGGGGTCGAAACGTCAACAGTTGGCGCGCCAGGTAGGGGCCTGCTGCGTGTTGACGAACAGCTTCCCGTTAAGCTCCAGATGGGTAGTCTCCATCTGTCGGGGACCATAATTAGGGGTACCCTCAAGGCTCCTAATTCTCAGCTGGTAACCCCCATCAGCACAAAGCTGCAAAGGCCTGATGGGTGCGACTAAGTCAGGGATCGGTCCATTCGAGGGACTCGATCACGCCTCGCCCGAGCCCAGCCTCGGGCAAGGGCAGCCGACCCTGGAGGATCTCCGTCTCGCCCGAGGCCCCCCTCCAGCAACGAACAAACTTCCGGCTCGCCCGAGGCCCAGTCTTCACCAAGAAGCAACCCTGGCCAAATCGCCACGCCAACCGACCAAATCGCAGGGGCATTTAATGCAAAGGCGGCCTGACACCTTTATCCTGACGCACGTCCTCCAGTCGATAGAGCCGAAGTGACCGCAGTCACTTCGCCGCTCCACTGACCGGCCTGACAGAAGGACAGCGCCGCCTGCGCTGCTCCGACTGTTGTGCCACTCGACAGAGTGAGGCTGACAGGTAGTCAGGCCCGGCCTCAGGCACCATAGGAAACTCCGCTCCGCCCGACCCAGGGCTCGGACTCGGGCTCAGCCCCGGAAGACGGCGAACTCCGCTCCGCCCGACCTAGGGCTCGGACTCGGGCTCAGCCCCGGAAGACGGCGAACTCCGCTCCGCCCGATCCAGGGCTCGGACTCGGGCTCAGCCCCGGAAGACGGCGAACTCCGCTCCGCCCGACCCAGGGCTCGGACTCGGGTTCAGCCCTAGAAGACGGCGAACTCCGCTCCGCCCGACCCAGGGCTCGGACTCGGGCTCAGCCCCGGAAGACGGCGAACCCCGATCCGCCCGACCCCAGGGCTCGGACTCGGGCTTAGCCCCGGAAGACGACGAACTCCGCTTCGCCCGACCCCAGGGCTCAGACTCAGCCCTGGCCTCAGCCGACGGTCTCCGCCTCGCCCGACCCAGGGGCTCGGACTCGACCTCGGCCACGGAAGACAGACTCGACCTCGACCTCGGAGGAGCCTCCACATCGCCCAACCTAGGGCGCGGACCGACCACGTCAACAGGAGGAGCCATCATTACCCTACCCCAAGCTGACTCAGGCTACGGGGAACAAGACCGGCGTCCCATCTAGCTCGCTCCGCCAGACAAGTAATGATGGCACCCCGCACGCTCTCTGACGACGACGGCTCTCAGCCCCCTTACGGAAGCAAGAGGACGTCAGCAAGGACTCAACAGCCCCGACAGCTGTCCTTCCGCCAGGCTCCAGCGCTCCTCCAACGGCCATGACACCACACGAACTGGGTGCCAAAACCTCTCCGGCTGCCACGATGGCATGTACTTAGGGCGCTAGCTCTCCTCCGCTAGACACGTTAGCACTCTGCTACACCCCCATTGTACATCTGGATCCTCTCCTTGCGCCTATAAAAGGAAGGACCAAGGCCCTCTTACAGAGGGTTGGCCACGCGAGGAAGAGGACGGGACAGGCGCTCACGTGAGGCCGCTCGCTCCCCCTCCCGCGTGGACGCTTGTAACCCCCTACTGCAAGCGCACCCGACCCGGGCGCGGGACGAACACGAAGGCTGCGGGATTTCCACCTCTCTCTCTCTCTCTCTCTCTCGCTCCGGCCGCCTTTTCTTCCCCCCTTCGCGCTCCGTCTCGCGCCGACCCATCTGAGCTGGGGCACGCGGCAACCTTTCACTCGTCGGCCTAGGGACCCCCCGGTCTCGAAATGCCGATAGTTGGCGCGCCAGGTAGGGGCTTGCTGCGTGTTGACGAACAGCTTCCCGTCAAGCTCCAGATGGGCAGTCTCCAGCGACCTTTCCAGCCCGGGACGATGCTCCGTTTCGGGAGTCTTGAGTTCATGTCCCTCGACGGCAGCTACGACATGATACTCCTTCCCCCGCCGTGCGACAGCGACAATGGCGGCCGACAGCCCGCCCGCCGGCGGCGGAATCGACGACGTCTTCCCCGCGTGGCGGAAGAACAACATTCGAGCTCACCCCGCCCTCTCCCCCGCCGACGGAGGAGGAGGCGGGGCAACCAAGGCCAAGCAGGAGGCGGCACCTCGTCGGCTGTCGAGCGAGTCGACGGCGCCGGCGCCCCAACGGGGGGCGCGTCGAGCATCGACCTCACGTTTGAGACGAAGACGAGCGTCGTCTCCCCGCAACACGCCAATTCCAAGCAAACAGACGACGCTAGCACGCTCGCGAAAGGCTTGCTGGGCGTCACCCTCATACCTGAGACGACGGTGCAGTCAGTCCCTGACGTGACTTCATCACCGCCCGTCGACCAAGAGGTACCGACCGATTCCCATCTCACGCCTCTTGGATTCAGCCTCAACCCGCCGAGCGGCTTCGCTTTGGTGGGCGCTCTCGTAGAGGCAAGTCCGAACCCTCTGGGGTATCGTATGCGGTCACCCTGGGACCGGCTGACGGACGTCTCGACCTACGGGCCATCGGGGTCCGAGGAAGATGACGAGCCTGACTTCTGTTGGGACTTCTCCGGACTTGGTAACCCCAGTGCCGTGCGGGACTTCATAACCGCATGCGACTACTGCCTTTCCGACTGTTCCGATGGTAGCCGCAGCCTCGGCGACGAGGACTGCGGCCCAAGTCGCGAATGTTTCCACGTCGATCTAGGGGGTCCCTCCGAAGGCAACCATCTTGGTATGCCAGAGAACGGTGATCTCCCTAGGCCTGTGCCTCGCGTTGACATCCTACGGGAGCTAGCTGTGGTCCCCGTTCCGGCGGGGGGTCATGACCCACAGCTCGAGCAAATCCGCGGGGTGCCGACCAGGCTCGACGAGGGAGCGGGAGCACTTGAGCCGATCCGCCGGGACGTCGGGCAGGAATGGGCGGGCCAACCTCCGGCCGGAGAAGTGCGCCATCTACCCCAGGGTATCTAGCACCGCATCGTCGACGATGTCAGGGCAAGGCCGCCACCCGCTTCCAGTGGAGTCAGCCAGAACCTGGCTGCAGCAGCAATGCTTCTCCGCGCGATGCCAGAGCCATCAACCACCGAGGGGCGGCGAATCCAGGGAGAGCTCAAGAATCTCCTGGAGGGCGCCGCGGTCCGACGGGCCGAAAGCTCTGCCTCCCGAAGGCAGGGGTACCCCTCGGAACATCGCGCCGCGACTTCCCGATTCATACGGGAAGCCTCGGTCCACACCGTGCGCACGCGCAACACAGCGCCTGCGGCCCCGGGACGCCTCGGCAACGAGCACAATCACCGCGACCGTCGGGCCCACCTTAACGAGAGGGTGCGCCGAGGCTACCACCCCAGGCGTGGGGGACGCTACGACAGCGGGGAGGATAGGAGTCCCTCACCCGAACCACCCGGTCCGCAGGCTTTCAGCCGCGCCATACGACGGGCGCCGTTCCCGACCCGGTTCCGAACCCCGACTACTATCACAAAGTACTCGGGGGAGACGAGACCGGAACTGTGGCTTGCGGACTACCGGCTGGCCTGCCAACTGGGTGGGACGGACGATGACAACCTCATCATCCGCAACCTCCCCCTGTTCCTCTCCGACACCGCTCGTGCCTGGTTGGAGCACCTGCCTCCGGGGCAGATCTCCAACTGGGACGACCTGGTCCAAGCCTTCACCGGCAATTTCTAGGGCACGTACGTGCGCCCTGAGAACTCCTGGGACCTCCGAAGCTGCCGACAGTAGCCGAGAGAGTCTCTCCGGGACTACATCCGGCGATTCTCGAAGCAGCGCACCGAGCTGCCCAACATCACCGATTCGGATGTCATCGGCGCGTTCCTCGCCGGCACCACCTGCCGCGACCTGGTGAGCAAGCTGGGTCGCAAGACCCCCACCAGGGCGAGCGAGCTGATGGACATCGCCACCAAGTTCACCTCTGGCCAGGAGGCGGTTGAGGCTATCTTCTGGAAGGACAAGCAGCCCCAGGGCCGCCCACCGGAAGATGCCCCCGAGGCGTCAACTCAGCGCGGCGCCAAGAAGAAGGGCAAGAAGAAGTCGCAAGCGAAACACGACGCCGCCGACGCAGACCTTGTCGCCGCCGCCGAGTACAAGAACCCTCGGAAACCTCCCGGAGGTGCCAAGCTCTTCGACAAGATGCTCAAGGAACCATGCCCCTATCATCAGGGGCCCGTCAAGCACACCCTTGAGGAGTGCGCCATGCTTCGGCACCACTTCCACAGGGCCGGGCCACCCGCGGAGGGTGGCAAGGCTCGCGACGACGACAAGAGGGAGGATCACCAGGCAGGAGAGTTCCCCGAGGTCCACGACTGCTTCATGATCTACGGTGGGCAAGCAGCAAACGCCTCGGCTCGGCACCGCAAGCAAGAGCGTCGGGAGGTCTGTTCGGTGAAGGTGGCGGTGCCAGTCTACCTAGACTGGTCCGACAAGCCCATCACCTTCGACCAAGCCGACCACCCTGACCACGTGCCGAGCCCGGGGAAATACCCGCTCGTTGTCAACCCCGTCATCGGCGACGTCAGGCTTACCAAGGTCCTCATGGACGGAGGCAGCAGCCTCAACATCATCTACACCGAGACCCTCGGGCTCCTGCGTGTTGATCTGTCCTCGGTCCGGGCAGGCGCTGCGCCTTTCCACGGGATCATCCCCGGGAAGCGCGTCCAGCCCCTCGGACAACTCGACCTTCCCGTTTGCTTCGGAACGCCCTCCAACTTCCGAAGGGAGACCCTTACGTTCGAGGTGGTCGGGTTCCGAGGAACCTACCACGCAGTACCGGGGAGGCCATGCTACGTGAAGTTCATGGCCGTCCCCAACTACACCTACCTCAAGCTCAAGATGCCGGGCCCCAACGGGGTCATCACCGTCGGCCCCATGTACAAACACGCGTTCGAATGCGACGTGGAGTGCGTGGAGTACGCCGAGGCCCTCGCCGAATCCGAGGCCCTCATCGCCGACCTGGAAAGCCTCTCTAAGGAGGTGCCAGACGTGAAGCGTGTAATACCTACTTTGAAAAAAAATCAAAAAGGAGAAATGAAATCCATGTATACATGTATGTGTGTTGTCTCTAATTGTCATTTCATGTGGACACCTCACTTATACAAATGAATAATCAATAAAAGACACTCAACTAAATTATGCATCATGTTGGGATTTTTATTTTATGTGCATTCTGTGACAACATAAAATTATATAAAAGAAAAGCAATATGTTAAAAATCCAAATTTGAATTTCAAATTCTCAAAGGAAAATCCATGAATTTGAGAAAGAGAAGAAGAATACTAAACAAAAATAAAGAAAATAAATATATAGATGATTAAACACGTCAATACCACTATGCCTACTTTGTACTTTTAATTTGAGCATAAGTTCACAGCACTATTTAAATTCAAAATTGAATTTAAATAAAGAGAAAGGGAATAAAGAAAGAAAAAAAAGAGAACATATGCATAAATAGGATAATGAATAAATGTATATAAACAAAATATATAGTGATGCATCCATGTTGGTTCTTTGTTTGAGGCATTCAACTTGTTCCTTGATTTCAAAACAAATTTAAATAAGGAATTAGAAAATTAGAAATAGAAAAGAAAATGAGAAAAATAAAAAAAAAGAAAAACTCTAACTGGGCTGCCAACCACGATTTCAGCCCACCTGCTCATTTCCTGCTTCCCCGCGCAGCCCACGAAGCAACCCCTCCTCACATGCGCGCTTAGCCACTGCGTGCGGGCCCTACCTGGCAGTCCCCTTGTTCGCGCTTCACTTCCAGGTGGGCCCCGCTGGACAGGTCTTCTTCTCCCTGAAACAGTCTCGCGCACGGCGGATGGAATACCTGCGCCATGGGATTTTTGCCGCGGATCTTGCAGGCCGTTTCAACCACCTCGCGATGTGCTTCCGGGGGAATCGGGTTGACCTCCTCCGCGCTTGTGGTTAAAAGCTGGAGCCTTTGAGTCCTTCTCGCCTTCCCCTTGGCCGCGAGGCGATCTGGGAGTCCACCCGCCGGTAGAACATCGTCCCCTCCCTTGTCTGTTCGCGCGAAGTGCCCTGGGTGACCGAGTTGACACAACGGATGGCTGAGCGCACTGTTATAGCGTGTAACCTCGACGAGCGCGGTGGCGGGTGGATGCATCCGTAGACTGTCACCGGGTCGGAGCCCCATCGCCGATCAGTGCCGCTGCCTGAATCTCTGCCGTGGGTCCGGTCGCGGGTGAGAATTGAGCTCGTCCACAACTTTCACGCGGTGCCATACAACAGCGCATCCTTGCACTGCACGAGGATTCGCCCACGGGGAGTCACCACCGTGACAGCAAGTCCTTGCCATCATCCCGCTCGACCACGATCCCGCCCAGCGACGACACCAGAGAATTCAACTGAAATCTGCGCGGTGAGAACGCCATCGTGACATTCGCTTTTATGATTACTGCGTGTAGAGCTTTTCGGGGTGGTGTATCGGGCATCTGGCACCGACTTGGTTGCACGCCGGTGGTGTCCGCCGAGGGAGGCTGGCGGCGCCGCCGTCGGGATGGGTAGAGGAAAGATGATGACCTCTGGACCATTGGATTTAGATGGGCGGTCCGGATTGGATGTGACCATATCCCTTCGTCTAGACGCCGTGCACCGTCCGATCTTCTGGCAACGCATGGGATCAGAGTGCGTACCCATTCACTTAGGTGGGGCGTCGGATCTAATCTGAGCCATCCAAATCGGATCCAATGGCTCATCTCCACCGATACCCCTTCGGCCGACGACTTTGCATAAGAGCCCTCCTAAAATTAGGAAATCAACCCGCAGTACTACCAATAGTGTTCTGAGCCTTGAATTAACTTGCACCGTAGCCCCTGATTTCCCTGGTAATTGAGGCCCAGTCCAGGACCTTATAAAACCAGAGAAAATGATTATTAAATAGATTTTTAATAGGAAAATAATTGCTAGAACTTTATAAATTCATAGAAAATTCATACTAACTCCAAATTAATCCATTCCAGTTCCTAAAATTTTGTAATTTAATTCTCTATCACCTAGAGCCTCTGTTATGTCATGAAAACAGTAAGAAAGTTATTTATCACTTAATCCTATTTAAAGCACATAAAACCTTTGAAAATGCATAACTTAAAATCCATAACTCAGAAAATTATGATTCCTGTTCCTAGGATTTTATTTTAAGGTGTAGATTATTACTGTGTATTTTGTGTACATGTTTGGTGTGATGTTAATTTCCTCTATGCACTGTGCTTGTTTGTAATGTGGCGAGTAGAAGAGCCCGTTGTTGGAGATCCTGGTGAGCAGCAGGTTGAAGTAGCTGAGCAGGAGCTCATTGAAGGCAAGTTGTGCCCTTGACCACATTTTACCCAATAATGTTCTTTAATATCACTTATCCATGCATAGGTTAATTTTGATGGGACCCAATAGGTCACCCTAGATTGTTTATCTCATTACCTTGTTTACCCCTGAATCACTTGGGTAGTTTGCTATTGCTTTACATGGTTTTGGGATAATCATTTATTATATCTATGTTCAAATTATTCTTGTTATTCTGTTTATGTTCATGTTGTTGTCATTAATGTTAATTGGAACATAGAGCTTAACTTGAGAACCACGTGCCACCACAAGGGAGGAATGGGACCCCTTGGCTGACTAATTAGGAAAGCTAGTGGAAGACTACCTTACCCGAAAGGGGCAAGGGCAGTAGGGGAGAGGTCAGTGCGGGGAGGTCCCTGGTTGATTTTGCTGCGATGGCGGTCAGCCAGGAACCCTGTACTGGATCTTCCTATAAACTGTAGCGGGTTTTCGGAAGCTAGTGGAACTTTGTAAAGGCCTCGTAGTGTTGCCCTGCCGCGCTTCCTAGGTAGAGGTGTATGGGATTCGCGACCCCTTGGCAAATGGGTAACATGACTTGTGGGTAAAGGGTACAACCTCTGCAGAGTGTAAAACTGGTATACTAGCCGAGCTCACGGTCATGAGCAGCTCAGGACTCTCTGATGTTTAAATTATGGAATTAAATTCAATTTTGTCATTTTCATTGCATGGGTTTGTTATTAATTTTGTTCTATTACTTTACTTATGGTTTGGTATTTATTTACACTTAGTAACTGCTAATAAAAGTTTGACCAATTACTTAAAAGCAATGCTCAGCTTTAACCCCTATCATTGATTAGCCTTACACATCACATGAACTCACACCTTTGTGAGTTTATGTCCACTGGTTCCCCACAACTTGTTGAGCTATGATCATGTGTGAGCTCACCCTTGCTGTCTCACACCCCCCCACAGGAGAAGAGCAGGTGTTTTAGGAGGAGCCTCAAGGCGAGGAGTTTGACTTGGTCTAGGTGGCGTTTCCCTGTCGACATTTGCGCCGACGATCCTTAGTTCGTTTTATCTTTATTACTTTATTTTGTAATAAGTCTTCCGCTATGTAATAAATACTCTGATGTATTATGACATTTATCTCTATACACTCTGTTATTATATATGTTGTCTTCTTGGCGCATGTATGAGATGCACCCGGCTTTGTCCTTTAAAACCGGGTGTTACAGAAGTGGTATCAGAGCAAATGTTGACTGTAGGACGAAACCTAGATAGAAATGGACAACCCTTACCTACTTATCTCATTTTGATTCATTCTATACTTACCTTACTCTGATTCTTTCTATACTTATCTTGATCATGTCTCACCTTCTACTGTTCTACTCTGATTATTCTTACCTTTTCTACTCTAAGACAAGATGGATTTCAAACCTTGGAATCCCTACCCCTATGACATTTTTAAGAGATAGGAGGCCTAAGACAAAAATTAAAACTATTTTCTCTATTAAAAATGTTGGTTGATTGTTCTGATGATCAATGCCTGATTTGCTTCTTTGATTGATTGAGATATTATATATGGACATTTTAGCATGTACCACTATAAGGTACTGTATTAGCTTTAGTAGGTGACACACTAATCTACTTAGCTAATAAGTCCCCCGCAGTAACATTCCTCATAATTACTCGCCTTGTCTACAATTCTTTCTTTCTTACCCTGTATTTCTAACCCAGATGGACTACCCCTATACTGTTAGAAGAGAGCAGTATAGACTTGATCCTTGGTATGTCATGGTTAAGAAAGGCAATGGTGGTTTATACACTGCGCTAAGGGAACCGTAGAACTCACCAGTTCCAAAGGAGAAAGATTTGAAGTTGGAATTGCAGTAACTACTGCCACCAGATATGGAAGTTGAGTTGGTCATTAATCTCTTACCTAAGACTGCCCCTATTTCTAAACGGCCATACATGATGTCCATAGAAGAGCTAAAGGAACTTAAGAAACAATTAACGGAATTACAAGAGGATGGATACATTCGTCTGAATTCTTCACCTTGGAGAGCACCAGTTTTGTTTGTAAAGAAGAAAGATGGATTGCAAGGGATGTGCGTGGATTAAAGGCCCCTTAATGATGTCACTGTGGAGACAAGTTTCGGTTACCCCGCATTAAGGATTTATTTAATCGGATGAGAGGAGCCAGGGTACTCTCGAAGATCGACCTCCGACCGGGGTACCATCAGATGAAGATTGGACCATCAGATATTCCTAAGACGGCTTTCTCGACTCGATATGGATTATATGAGTTCATCGTTATGTCGTTTGGATTAACTAATGCACCAGCTTATTTTATGGATTTGATGAATAAGATGTTTTTGGAGTATTTGGACAGATTCGTCGTGGTGTTCATCGACGATATTCTTATCTATTCTAAGAATGAGAGTGACTATGAAGAACATCTAAGGTTGGTGCTACAGAAGCTTTAAGATAATCAACTCTACGCCAAGTACGGCAAATGCGAGTTTTGGATTGGCGAGGTGCCATTTCTTGGACATATCATTTCTAATGGAGGGATATCAGTGGATCCTGCTAAAGTCAAGAAGATAGTGGTGTGGAGCATACCCACTATGGTTACGGAGGACCGAAGTTCTTGGGACTTGCAGGATATTATTGGAGATTTATTGAAGGATTTCCTAAGATTGCTAAGCTTATGACCTCGCTTTTGGTGAAGGAAAGAGAATTCAAGTGGGACGAGAAGTGCCAAGTATATACGGGTCATAAGAGTTTGAAGTATATATATTCACTCAAAAGGATCTCAACCTTAGGCAACGCCGTTGGTTGGAGCTTATTAAGGATTATGATTTGGAAATTCACTATCACCCGGGCAAGGCAAATTTGGTTACAGATGCCTTGAGTCGAAAGGAGCATGTTCATTTAGCTGTTGTTGCCCAGCTACTCGATGAGATTGTTGAGAATTTCAGGAGACTTAACCTGGGGATAGTTGCTCATACTGAAGGAGTTATTATTGATGCGGAACCTACCTTGGAGCAAGAAATCCGCAAAGGACATATGGGTGATTGTGGATAGATTGACTAAAGTGCCTCACTTTATTCCTGTCAATACTACTTATAAGGTATCTCAATAGGCAGAGTTATATATGGCTTGGATGGTGTCTCTACACGGTATACCAAAGAAGATCATTTTGGATAGAGGATCATAGTTTACCTCCAAATTTTGGAAAAGTTTTCGTAAGAATATGGATACGAAGTTGAATTTTAGTTCGGCCTACCTTAGACTGAAAGGACTAATCAAGTATTGGAAGAGCTTGTGCCCTTCAGCATGGTAGTAGTTGGAACAAGAGTCTACCTTATGCTGAGTTCTCATATAATAATAGTTACCAGGTCAGTCTGAAGACGTCACTGTTCGAGACTCTATGTGGCAGGAAATGCAGGGCTCCTCTATATTGGATCAGACTAGAGGAAGACAGTTCTTTGGACCTAAACTTATTAAAGAGGCAGAAAAACAAGTCCGTATAATCCGAGAGAATTTGAGGGTGGCTCAAACCAGGTAAAAGAGTTATGCTGATAATAGAAGGAGGCCACTGGAATTTGAAGAAGGAGATTATGTGTATCTCAAGGTGTCACCACTTCGTGGAATGAGGAGATTCAAAGTCAAGGGCAAATTGTCCCCTCGCTATATTGGACCATCCAGAGTTTTTAGGCAAGTAGGAGAGATGGCCTATCAACTCGAGCTACCTAATAATCTATCTGATGTGCATAGTGTATTTCATGTGTCTCAAATTAAGAAGTGTCTCCGTGTCCCTGACGAACAGTTACCAATGAAAAAAAAAACTCAGTGTTCAAGATGATTTGACTTACATGGAGTATCCTATCAAGATTCTCGACACACTGACTCGTGTCATGAGGAACAAAGTTATAAAGATGTGCAAAGTACAATGGAGTCACCACGGTGAAGATGAAGCAACTTGGGAAAGAGAAGAAGAGCTTCGCATAGATTTTCCCCACCTTTTCCCTATAACCTCTTAAATCTCGGGGACGAGATTATTTTTAAGGGGGGTAGGATTTGTAATACCTACTTTGAAAAAAAAATCAAAAAGGAGAAATGAAATCCATGTATACATGTATGTGTGTTGTCTCTAATTGTCATTTCATGTGGACACCTCACTTATACAAATGAATAATCAATGAATAATCAATAAAAGACACTCAACTAAATTATGCATCATGTTGGGATTTTTATTTTATGTGCATTCTGTGACAACATAAAATTATATAAAAGAAAAGCAATATGTTAAAAATCCAAATTTGAATTTCAAATTCTCAAAGGAAAATCCATGAATTTGAGAAAGAGAAGAAGAATACTAAACAAAAATAAAGAAAATAAATATATAGATGATTAAACACGTCAATACCACTATGCCTACTTTGTACTTTTAATTTGAGCATAAGTTCACAGCACTATTTAAATTCAAAATTGAATTTAAATAAAGAGAAAGGGAATAAAGAAAGAAAAAAAAAGAGAACATATGCATAAATAGGATAATGAATAAATGTATATAAACAAAATATATAGTGATGCATCCATGCTGGTTCTTTGTTTGAGGCATTCAACTTGTTCCTTGATTTCAAAACAAATTTAAATAAGGAATTAGAAAATTAGAAATAGAAAAGAAAATGAGAAAAATAAAAAAAAAGAAAAACTCTAACTGGGCTGCCAACCACGATTTCAGCCCACCTGCTCATTTCCTGCTTCCCCGCGCAGCCCACGAAGCAACCCCTCCTCACATGCGTGCTTAGCCACTGCGTGCGGGCCCTACCTGGCAGTCCCCTTGTTCGCGCTTCACTTCCAGGTGGGCCCCGCTGGACAGGTCTTCTTCTCCCCGAAACAGTCTCGCGCACGGCGGATGGAATACCTGCGCCATGGGATTTTTGCCGCGGATCTTGCGGGCCGTTTCAACCACCTCGCGATGTGCTTCCGGGGGAATCGGGTTGACCTCCTCCGCGCTTGTGGTTAAAAGCTGGAGCCTTTGAGTCCTTCTCGCCTTCCCCTTGGCCGCGAGGCGATCTGGGAGTCCACCCGCCGGTAGAACATCGTCCCCTCCCTTGTCTGTTCGCGCGAAGTGCCCTGGGCGACCGAGTTGACACAACGGATGGCTGAGCGCACTGTTATAGCGTGTAACCTCGGCGAGCGCGGTGGCGGGTGGATGCATCCGTAGACTGTCACCGGGTCGGAGCCCCATCGCCGATCAGTGCCGCTGCCTGAATCTCTGCCGTGGGTCCGGTCGCGGGTGAGAATTGAGCTCGTCCACAACTTTCACGCGGTGCCATACAACAGCGCATCCTTGCACTGCACGAGGATTCACCCACGGGGAGTCACCGCCGTGACAGCAAGTCCTTGCCATCATCCCGCTCGACCACGATCCCGCCCAGCGACGACACCAGAGAATTCAACTGAAATCTGCGCGGTGAGAACGCCATCGTGACATTCGCTTTTATGATTACTGCGTGTAGAGCTTTTCGGGGTGGTGTATCGGGCATCTGGCACCGACTTGGTTGCACGCCGGTGGTGTCCGCCGAGGGAGGCTGGCGGCGCCGCCGTCGGGATGGGTAGAGGAAAGATGATGACCTCTGGACCGTTGGATTTAGATGGGCGGTCCGGATTGGATGTGACCATATCCCTTCGTCTAGACGCCGTGCACCGTCCGATCTTCTGGCAACGCACGGGATCAGAGTGCGTACCCATTCACTTAGGTGGGGCGTCGGATCTAATCTGAGCCATCCAAATCGGATCCAATGGCTCATCTCCACCGATACCCCTTCGGCCGACGACTTTGCATAAGAGCCCTCCTAAAATTAGGAAATCAACCCGCAGTACTACCAATAGTGTTCTGAGCCTTGAATTAACTTGCACCGTAGCCCCTGATTTCCCTGGTAATTGAGGCCCAGTCCAGGACCTTATAAAACCAGAGAAAATGATTATTAAATAGATTTTTAATAGGAAAATAATTGCTAGAACTTTATAAATTCATAGAAAATTCATACTAACTCCAAATTAATCCATTCCAGTTCCTAAAATTTTGTAATTTAATTCTCTATCACCTAGAGCCTCTGTTATGTCATGAAAACAGTAAGAAAGTTATTTATCACTTAATCCTATTTAAAGCACATAAAACCTTTGAAAATGCATAACTTAAAATCCATAACTCAGAAAATTATGATTCCTGTTCCTAGGATTTTATTTTAAGGTGTAGATTATTACTGTGTATTTTGTGTACATGTTTGGTGTGATGTTAATTTCCTCTATGCACTGTGCTTGTTTGTAATGTGGCGAGTAGAAGAGCCCGTTGTTGGAGATCCTGGTGAGCAGCAGGTTGAAGTAGCTGAGCAGGAGCTCATTGAAGGCAAGTTGTGCCCTTGACCACATTTTACCCAATAATGTTCTTTAATATCACTTATCCATGCATAGGTTAATTTTGATGGGACCCAATAGGTCACCCTAGATTGTTTATCTCATTACCTTGTTTACCCCTGAATCACTTGGGTAGTTTGCTATTGCTTTACATGGTTTTGGGATAATCATTTATTATATCTATGTTCAAATTATTCTTGTTATTCTGTTTATGTTCATGTTGTTGTCATTAATGTTAATTGGAACATAGAGCTTAACTTGAGAACCACGTGCCACCACAAGGGAGGAATGGGACCCCTTGGCTGACTAATTAGGAAAGCTAGTGGAATACTACCTTACCCGAAAGGGGCAAGGGCAGTAGGGGAGAGGTTAGTGCGGGGAGGTCCCTGGTTGATTTTGCTGCGATGGCGGTCAGCCAGGAACCCTGTACTGGATCTTCCTATAAACTGTAGCGGGTTTTCGGAAGCTAGTGGAACTTTGTAAAGGCCTCGTAGTGTTGCCCTGCCGCGCTTCCTAGGTAGAGGTGTATGGGATTCGTGACCCCTTGGCAAATGGGTAACATGACTTGTGGGTAAAGGGTACAACCTCTGCAGAGTGTAAAACTGGTATACTAGCCGAGCTCACGGTCATGAGCAGCTCAGGACTCTCTGATGTTTAAATTATGGAATTAAATTCAATTTTGTCATTTTCATTGCATGGGTTTGTTATTAATTTTGTTCTATTACTTTACTTATGGTTTGGTATTTATTTACACTTAGTAACTGCTAATAAAAGTTTGACCAATTACTTAAAAGCAATGCTCAGCTTTAACCCCTATCATTGATTAGCCTTACACATCACATGAACTCACACCTTTGTGAGTTTATGTCCACTGGTTCCCCACAACTTGTTGAGCTATGATCATGTGTGAGCTCACCCTTGCTGTCTCACACCCCCCCCACAGGAGAAGAGCAGGTGTTTCAGGAGGAGCCTCAAGGCGAGGAGTTTGACTTGGTCTAGGTGGCGTTTCCCTGTCGACATTTGCGCCGACGATCCTTAGTTCGTTTTATCTTTATTACTTTATTTTGTAATAAGTCTTCCTCTATGTAATAAATACTCTGATGTATTATGACATTTATCTCTATACACTCTGTTATTATATATGTTGTCTTCTTGGCGCATGTATGAGATGCACCCGGCTTTGTCCTTTAAAACCGGGTGTTACAAAGCGCCACGCTGGCAACTTCGAGCCAGCGGAGACGGTTAAGTCTGTCCCCCTCGACCCCAGCAGCGACGCCTCCAAGCAGATCCGGATCGGCTCCGAGCTCGATCCCAAATAGGAAGTAGTGCTCGTCGACTTTCTCCACGCAAACGTCGACGTTTTCGCGTGGAGTCCCTCGGACATGCCCGACATACCGAGGGATGTCGCCGAGCACTCGCTGGATATCCGAGCCAGAGCCCGACCCGTCAAGCAGCCTCTGCGCCGATTCGACAAAGAAAAGCGCAGAGCCATTGGCGAGGAGATCCACAAGCTAATGGCGGCAGAGTTCATCAAAGAGGTATTCAATCCCGAATGGCTTGCTAACCCTGTGCTTGTGAGAAAGAAAGGAGGGAAATGGCGGATGTGTGTAGACTACACTGGTCTAAACAAAGCATGTCCGAAGGTTCCCTACCCTCTGCCTCGCATCGATCAAATCGTGGATTCCACTGCTGGGTGCGAAACCCTGTCTTTCCTCGACGCCTACTCAGGGTATCACCAAATCAGGATGAAAGAGTCCGACTAGCTCGCGACTTCTTTCATCACACCCTTCGGCATGTACTGTTATGTCACCATGCCGTTCGGCTTGAGGAATGCGGGTGCGACATACCAGCGGTGCATGAACCATGTGTTCGGCGAACACATTGTCCGGACGGTCGAGGCCTACGTCAATGACATCATAGTCAAGACGAGGAAAGCCTCCGACCTCCTTTCCGACCTTGAAGTGACATTCCGATGTCTCGAGGCGAAAGGCGTGAAGCTTAATCCCGAGAAGTGTGTATTTGGGGTTCCCTGAGGCATGCTCTTGGGGTTCATCATCTCCGAGCGGGGCATCGAAGCCAACCCAGAGAAGATTGCGGCCATCACCAGCATGGGGCCCATCAAGGACTTGAAAGGCGTACAGAGAGTCATGGGATGTCTTGCGGCTCTGAGCCGTTTCATCTCACGCCTCGGCGAAAGAGGCCTACCTCTGTACCGCCTCTTAAGGAAGGCCGAGTGCTTCACTTGGACCCCTGAGGCCGAGGAAGCCCTCGGGAACCTAAAGGCGCTCCTCACCAACGCGCCCATCTTGGTGCCCCCCGCTGCCGGAGAAGCCCTCTTGATCTACGTCGCCGCGACCACTCAGGTGGTTAGCGCCGCGATCGTGGTTGAGAGACGAGAAGAAGGGCATGCACTGCCCGTCCAGAGGCCAGTCTACTTCATCAGCGAGGTACTGTCCGAGACTAAGATCCGCTACCCACAAGTTCAGAAGCTGCTGTACGCGGTGATCCTGTCGCGGCGGAAGTTGCGACACTACTTCGAGTGTCATCCGGTAACTGTGGTGTCATCCTTCCCCCTGGGGGAGATCATCCAGTGCCGAGAGGCCTCGGGTAGAATCGCAAAGTGGGCGGTGGAAATCATGGGCGAAACAATCTCGTTCGCCCCTTGGAAGGCCATCAAGTCCCAGGTCTTGGCAGACTTCGTGGCTGAATGGGTCGACACCTAGCTCCCAACAGTTCCGATCCAGCCGGAACTCTGGACCATGTTCTTCGACGGGTCGCTGATGAAGACAGGAGCCGGCGCAGGCCTACTCTTCATCTCGCCCCTCGGGAAGCACCTACGCTATGTGCTACGCCTCCATTTCCCGGCGTCCAACAATGTGGCTTAGTACGAGGCTCTGGTCAATGGGTTGCGGACCGCCATCGAGCTAGGGGTCCGACGCCTCGACGCTCGCGGTGACTCGCAGCTCGTCATCGACCAAGTCATGAAGAACTCCCACTGCCGTGACCCGAAGATGGAGGCCTACTGCGATGAGGTTCGGCGCCTGGAAGACAAGTTCTACGGGCTCGAGCTCAACCACATCGCCCGACGCTACAACGAGACTGCGGACGAGCTGGCTAAAATAGCCTCGGGGCAAACAACGGTTCCCCCGGATGTCTTCTCCCGAGACCTGTATCAACCCTCCATCAAGATCGACGACACGTCCGAGCCCGAGGCACCCTCGGCTCAGCCCGAGGTACCCTCGGCTCAGTCTGAGGCACCCTCGGCTCAGTCCGAGGCACCCTCGGCCCAACCCGAGGCACCCTCAGCTCGGCCCGAGGCACCCTCGGTTCGGCCCGAGGTACCCTCGGCCCCCGAGGGTGAGGCACTGCGCGTCGAGGAGGAGCGAAGCGGGGTCGCGCCTAATCAAAACTGGCAGACCCTGTACCTGCAGTATCTCCACCGAGGAGAGCTACCCCTCGACCGAGCCGAAGCTCGGCGGTTGGCGCGGCGCGCCAAGTCGTTCGTCTTGCTGGGAGATGGGAAGGAGCTCTACCACCGCAGCCCCTCAGACATCCTCCAGCGATGCATTTCCATCGCCGAAGGCCAGGAGCTCCTACGAGAGATACACTCGGGGGCTTGCGGCCATCACGCAGCACCTCGAGCCCTCATTGGAAACGCCTTCCGACAAGGTTTCTACTGGCCGACGGCGGTGACCGACGCCACTAGAATTGTCCGCACCTGCGAAGGGTGTCAGTTCTACGCGAGGCAGACCCACCTGCCCGCTCAGGCTCTGCAGACGATACCCATCACCTGGCCTTTTGCTGTGTGGGGTCTGTAACACCCCTGGTGTTACTATAACTAAAACTTGAGCATGGCATCATAAGCATGGGCATTGCATATGTTTGACACACCTAGAGTGCATTCACTAGGCAAAACTTTCAAACAAGTTGTATTGTTTTTATGTTTTACAAATAGGACCCTGGTTAAAGGACTTAACCCTAAATAGAGATTAAAGGGGTAAAACTTAACCCAAATGAGAAAAACCTTAAGGCTTTTTGGAGAAAGTCATAAAATATCCCCAAAAACCAAGTTGAATCACAATTATACCCCTGGGATACCAAAAACCCTAATTGGAACCCTGGAAAACCTTAAAACTAAACCCTAGGGACCTATGTGCAAAATTAGTCCACTTTTGGACTAAAGTGCAAAAATCAAGTCAAATAAGTGTCTTAAGGTATTTGGGTCACTCATATGTGAATTTGCAAGCCAAACCCTGAGTTTTGGACTTATTTGCAAAAGAGCCCTATTTGAACTCTTTTGATTAAGTCTGAAATTCAGTGTATTGTGCCCATCTTTGTGACCTTGTAACTTCTAAACAAAAGGGTTTTTGCCCTAGGTCACCACATCAAAGTTGAAGACCAATTATAGGAGAACAACTTTGCTAAAGAGTGTGAGCTTAGTTGTTATGAGAAATTTAGAGAAAAACCCAATCAAAAACTGGCTGTCAGGCTGTTTGATCTGAAATTCAGAATAGCAGATGACTGACATCAACTTCCAGCTCAAATTCAAGCATGATCCAGTGCTCAAATGTGTTCAAGTCCTATAGTCGAATTGTAGATGGTATATTGCTCTACAATTTTGTTTGAGAAAGGCAATCGAGTTGCTGCACAAAATTGGGAGTAAATAACACTGCAAATCACACTGTCAGGTGCTCTGATAAGGGTGTTCTGATGGTACAGTAACCCGAGCAGATTTGATCGCCAGCGTGACAAACCTCCACCGCCGGCGACCTCCCCGCGTCAAAATTCGTGCCGCCGCCGTCCGGGTTCGTGCGCGGTAAGGAACGGATAACACCGGAGTCAGATAACGCGTACGTGTCACCATACCCCGAGCCCTGCCGGAGTTGTTCACCGGCGGCCACCGTGACCCAGTGACTTTGCCGCGGTGTCACCCATGCCGCGATCTCCCTCACTGTTTCTTCTACCGACGTGGTAAGCATGCGCGTGTGTTGTTGTCCGTGGCCGGAGGTCGACTGTTGGGTCGCCGTGGCTATAAATAGCACGGTGGTCCACGGCGAGGTGTTTTCCTCTTTACCAGCAAACCGATCGCAATCCAAAATTCGCCGTGTCTCCTCTCCCACTCTCCAAATTGGTTGTACACGGGGAATCAGTGGTTCTTTACGGCTGTGTAGCCCCAATCCCATCTCCCAATTTCGCCCAGAGACGCCGCAACACCGTTTTCCCCAAAACTGGTCCGCCACATCGCGTAGAACAGCCGTCCGTGGCTGGGCCACTCTGGTGAGTCCCTATCCAATTCAAGTGTCGTTTCCATGCCTCTGCATGCTTGCAAAGCTCTCGGTGGCGTCCGTTTGCTCGGTTCGGCCATGGTTGTGTGGGAACGTGAGCTCGACGCCCCGGTTTCCGCCCTGAGCGTGGGCAGAACATTTTCTTGGAGCGCCATCCGAAATTGAGGACCGTTCTTAGGTCACCTTAGGTCCGTAAAGCCTCTCCGACAGTTAGCTTGAACAATCATCGCCGATCATGGCCGGTACAGACCTTGTCCGTGATGAACGAACAACGCGCCATGGTCAGGGACAATCGCGGGGAAGAGATAGAAACCGGAGGGCCTTTCTGTGAAGTGTCAGCGACTCCTGAAAATAGTGTTTATGCTCATTTCAGATTAGCCAGAACGCCGAGGGCCTATCCGCAAAACTAACAGAGCGCACGCGGGCGCGCGCACGAATCCACTCGGGCTTGGGCCGCCTGGATTAGATTTGGCCCAGTACTGTTTAGAGTTTTTCCTTTTCTTTTTCAGTGGAACTTTAGAAATCTATAGAAAATTATAGAAAAATGATAAAATTTTGAAACCAATTTTCCTAGGCTTCTTATTTTCCCTAGAATTTAATAAAAATAGTTTCATGATTTTTAGATCAAATAGGGAATTTTAGGGTATTTAAAATAGCCTAAACCATTGGTTCTGGATTTTTAGAAAATAAATAATAAGTCCAAAATTTCCCAAACTTTTTATGTGAACTTAAACCAATATTTAGAAGCCTTGGGTAGAATTTGAGTTGATTTGGACCTTGTTTGATCACTAAACCCCAAAACACCCCCCCTGCCCTATGAACTCCTTTACTGACTCCGGAAACCCTAGGTTCTCGGAGTACCGTGAAGGAAAGTTGTACTCAAGACATAGATAATAAGTTTATATTATCTTTGCATCCTCATGAGCATCCCATGGCATTCATTCTTATATATATACCTATATGGTTATATTTAGAGAACGAAGGAGAGAGTGAAGTGACTAAAGAGAAGACACCACCACCACCTTTGGAATCTCGGGCAAGGACTTGGCTCTACTTCGACAACTGCGAGTCCGAGCCTGACTCACCTACTAACGAAGGCAAGCCCCGGTGCATGCAACCCTTTTCCTTGTGTTTTTAAATACTTTTCGCACACTTAAGTCTAGTGAAATGTGCATTAGGTTCATAGGAGTTACTTGAAACCCTTTGATGCATTGCTTTCCTTGATATCCATACCTTTATAGATACTTCTGTGAAGTATCAAAATTATGATTTACAAAAATGCTTAGCCTTGCTTAGATCTTGTGGATAGAGGTTGTCCTTAATTTAACTCGAGAAAGGACGGCTTCTACCTGCAAGAATATTTTCATTTGGAGCAATGGTGGGATCTTACTGCAAAGTTCCCTGTGATGCTCTTTCATCCTAAGGAACAGACACAATCCTAAGGATGGAAATACGTAAATTGAGACTTGGGGTAGGAACAGGTGATGTTCTACCCAGGTTGGTTAAGGATTAACGCGTATGTAGGCGTGCTGACCGAGGACCCTTTAACTGGTCACATGCCTCGTCATGGGTAAGCCTTGCCTCGGGCAGACTAAGGCCGGAATAAGATAACACGAAATGGGAGTGGAGCGGTGGCGAGAGTAGCGTGTACCCTCCGTGGCAAGAGGCTGGACGGTGGTGTATCTGTGCTCTCGGTTTGCGTGAACCTGATCCGGTCTTAAGAACCCCGGTGGCGGGTTGACATATGCAAGGGTTAAGTGCTACATATGTCGTGTGATTGGAGATCCTCAGCTGAGTATAATCGATTCGGATCGCCGTACCTTCGCGGTTATGAAGACTTGGTCACTTTTCTACAACCTAAAGTCAGGATGTGAACACTATGGATAAAAATGATGTTGTATTGATGAGATGTTGAAATTAGACTAGATGCAAATAGAGTCTATTAATACTTAATATGGCGTTAAAAGATTGAAAGTAAGGACTCACTTTAGTAAGCTACTTCTGCAAAAATATAAGTTGATTTTTGCTAAAGCCTCTCCTTGACTCCTATTTATCCAGCATACCCTTGAGAGTCTTTTCCTTAGTCGGGTAAGTCTTGCTGAGTAATTCCATACTCAGGGTTTTATTCCCTGTTGTTTTTCAGGTTCTAACTTTGTGCTGCTTTTGATGGTGTTAAGTGCCGGTGGGCTCGGCCTTCTTATATAAGTATAACCCGTCTTTATCTTCTTACTGAGGATGGTCATTTGAGCTAGCATATATCTCAAACTTATACTTTTGTAATCACTCCGATAAAATAATATCAAATTTTTGTAACTTGTAAAATTTGGTAATAGTATTTCCGCTGCAAAAATATTGGTGTGTGTGATTTGTGTTACTTAATCCCGCGGTTCTGGTTGAAAGTGGTTTATCCGATGTCCTTGGGGCAATCGGACAGATCCTGTTGAGTTATCTGGTGCACATGCATGGCTGTCTGAGGTCTTTGGGACAAGGACAGGTGCATGTGGGCCCAATATCTTGGAGGTTCTGCCACAGCTGGTATCGGAGCGTAGCCCTTCTTTGCAGATATTATAAGGCATCTTCAAAAAGATTTTCAAAAGTCTTACCTAAAGATTCTTTTCTCTTCTTACCTAAGTACTTTGAAGAGTTTATCTTAAAGACCAGATAGGAAGAGTGCAATGTATAGAAGGTTGAATCGACCAAGGTTGATTCTGTACTTATTCATGCATCATGCTAAGCACTATATTAATAAAATTTCCCCCTTAGAGAAATGATGTCGCGCATCAGAAAGACCGCGCGCAAATCTACTAGACCCATTGGCATACTAAGACATGAAGAAAGTAGCAGTGGTAGCAACGATCCTATCGGGATCTGGAAGCACAAATTGAACTGCTTCAGTCAGAACTCCGTCACAGGAATGATCTATGGATCGCGGATGCAGCCATCCGCTACTTGCAAGACCAACTCGTGAAACGAGATCTAGCGTTCGATTGGACGGCTAACTCTCGTTTACTCGCCTGGGCTAAGGAAGTCAAAGCTCAAGCCCATGTGGAGGAGCTTAGCTTAGCCGTGGATAACTTGCAGGTCTATTGTAATACACTACATGAAGAAGTTCATGTGTTGTATTCACAACTACACCCGAACGTCCCTGCGAATCCTGTCGGGATGGAAGCCGGACCTTCTCACATAGCGGGATAAGCACTTGATGGTGCACTGGACCTTTTCAGGCCCCTCCCTCTATGAAGTTGGTTGACGAATAGTCTTCTATACCCGAAAGTAAGCTACCAAAAGTGAAAAGAAGTGGCTTACCAAGTGCCCTTAACATTGGCCGGACGGGACTTTCCTGCTAATATGATTGTTCTGAAAGGCCAAGACATGAATGTCATCTTGGGCATGAACTGGTTAGCCCAGCATAAAGCAATTCTCAACCCTAATCTAAGAACCATCATGTTGAGTTATGGCCAATAAAGAGTTGGTGACTTGGTTGCCTAAAACCAAGATTAGGCTATATTCGTATTTAGTGAACCATGACCCGGCCCAAAGTCGAATTTTCCGTTATCACTTCATGACCACAACCATACAAATAAATGCTTAGATAATTTCCTTGTCGAACCTAAAGTGTACCTAGACTACAAACAAGAATCTCAAGTCATGTCTCCTTTTAGCACCATTTTCCTGTTCAGCTGATGCAGGTTGAAGTCTCTAGTGTATTTGGCCTCTCCTTACGGATCGTCGTGTTGCTCTATTAACCCAACCTAGAAAAGACATGTCCGACCATTTCCTTGAATTTGATGCCTTTGGTTTCTTCATATCTAACGAAGGCCTACCAACTTAATCCTTGACCTGGTGATTTCTATGATAGGCATAGAAATATGCTTGGGTTAAATTAACAGTCTCCCATCATACTTCTTTCATCAAGTTTAGGTTATGGCCATGCCTTGTTCATTTCCTTGGGCCATGATCTATTTGGGTCTCTACTTGTGATCGTACTTACAGGTGGAGTCTCTTTTGTACCTTGTTATCCTTGATCAGTCTATTTGTGTTGTGTGAGATTCCTTATTGGTTATGTCTGGTATTGGCGTTATGACTAAAATTGATGATGCTGCGCCAAAACCGAGGGCCTCTTGTGGGTATACACACAAGGTTGTGCTGCTCGATGCACGCTTGTATCACAGTCAGTAGTCATAATCCATTATGAGATTATGTCAATATGTTATCTCTACACAAATCGTTCTTATCACGTGAGATCCATTATTGGTGCCAGTTTTGTAATGGTGTCATGGTTGAGAACTTATGGTACCGCGGCGAAACTAAGAGCCTCCTGTGAATGTACACACAAGATTCTGCTGCTTGGCGCATGTTGGTATCGAAGTCTCTGGTCATGATCCATTGTGAAACTACGCTGATGTGTGATCTTCTGTGGACTCCTTCCTTAAAACAGTTTCTTGTTGTTTGTAAAGAGATCAAGCAACATCTGTCATTTCCATTGGATCAAAAGGCCATACCACTTTCATGTGTGGTCTTATTTCTTTTGATCTTGGTAGTGACTACTTACACAAAGTTCCCTTTGCATTCTTTGTGTAAAGGTGAAGCCTTGGATCTTTTTAGTGTTGAATAACAACTGATTAGCTCCCAAAATGAAGACTGGTTTTCCCTGCTGCTGAAATGCAGGAGTTTGTTCATTCGCTTTCCTAATTAATCTATGTATTCCCTAACCAAGTGGATAATTCATCTCGCTTGAAGAAACAGATGAACAACCGGATTTCTATCCAAATGCATGACCTTTGACTTGCAAATGTGAACTCTCAACCCTTGGCTTACCGATGGTACTGAGAGGACTTGCTCAATGTCAAAAGCAGTTCAACAAGTTGGTTTTGACTAACTTGTAACTGCCCGTTGACCGAATGTTGAGTTTAGAGATCGTTTTATCGAGTTGTCTAAACTCACTTTGGTTCAACCTACCCTAAAGAAAGTGCTTACCAAAACGAGATTAAGTCGGTCAATAACCACCTAACCATCGCTCTAGTCGTGCATCGATTGCCTCATGTATGCTTTTCCAGCATAAGTGATTGGGTCGAGCCATGTCTAGTGCCCGATAAAATGGACTAGTTGCAAAGTCCGCATTTTTAGATCCCTCCACTGGTGATTTTTTCTTGAATCAATATCGCCTTTCGTGAATTTGGATTCCCTGGCTAACACAAGTTGACAGTGATGTTATTCGACATTCACACTCGTCTCGTGTGCTATGAACTTACTGTAACCACTTGTTGGTAAACCTCTTCTTGTGTGTTTTACCCAAGATGGTGCATCTGATTCTATTTGGGTAAAGTTGCATAATTGCCACCCAACAGACTCAGATAGTACAGTGTCATCAGAAAAAGCAAGTTGCACACGTAGAAATGGAAAGATATTGTATGGACTTTAACATGGGATTACCCAGGTCTACAAAAGGGTATGACTATCTGGGTTATTGTTGATCGGCTTACGAAAATTTCTCATTTTCTACCAGTCAAAACCGATTCCCAGTTACTGTCTATGCCCAATTGTACATTGCTCATATTCTTAGTCTGCACGGTGTTCTGAAGACCATAGTGTCGGATCATGGATCGCAATTCGTATCCAAATTTTGGGAAGAACTTCATAAATCCCTGGGTACTAAGTTGCTCCATAGTTCGGCCTATCATCTTCAAACTAGTGGGCAAACTGAGAGGGTAAACCAGATACTTGAAGATATGCTACGGGCATGTGTTCTGGAATTCCCACAGAAATGGGATGAATGTTTGCCCTTAGCGGAATTTTCATACAATAACAGTTATCAAGAAAGCGTCAAGATGGCATCCTTCGAAGCGCTATATGGACGACGGTGTCGAACTCCGCTAAACTGGTCTGAACCTGGAGAAAGATACTTCTTTAGGCCTGATAGGGTGAAAGAGGTCGAAGAAAAGGTTCAGAGAATTATTCATAATATGAAGAAAGCTCAGACTCGACAAAAGAGTTATGCAGACCGACGACGACAACCCTTATGCTTTATGGTGGACGATTATGTCTACTTAAAAGTTTCACCAATGAAGGGTGTATCGCGTTTCGGGGTTAAAGGGAAGCTTGCACCCAGGTACATTGGTCCATTCCTGGTGCTTGAACAATGTGGACCAGTGGCATACCGACTCCAACTACCCGAAACATTGTCTGCTGTACATAATGTGTTCCATGTATCGCAATTGAAGAAGTGTCTACGGGTTCCCGATCGAACCATTGAAGTAACAGATGTTGTCCTGGAACCAGATTTAACGTACTCGGAGCATCCTATTCGAGTTCTGGATCAAAAGGACAGGGTTACCCGGAGAAAAACTCTCAAGTTTTATAAGATACAGTGGAACCAGCATTCGGAAGATGAGGCTACATGGGAAACCCAAGACTTCTTAGATAAGAATTTCCCAGGCTTTCTAGCCTCATGTAACTTGTAAAGTGTATATAGTTGTGGCAATAAAGGAATGAACCCCGCACCACCCTTGCCTTGTACCAGAAATAAGGAAATAAAAATGTGACACATTTCCTTTTCCATTACTCACCCTAGGGCTTTAAATCTCGGGACGAGATTCTTTTATGGGGGGAAGGATGTAACACCCCTGGTGTTACTATAACTAAAACTTGAGCATGGCATCATAAGCATGGGCATTGCATATGTTTGACACACCTAGAGTGCATTCACTAGGCAAAACTTTCAAACAAGTTGTATTGTTTTTATGTTTTACAAATAGGACCCTGGTTAAAGGACTTAACCCTAAATAGAGATTAAAGGGGTAAAACTTAACCCAAATGAGAAAAACCTTAAGGCTTTTTGGAGAAAGTCATAAAATATCCCCAAAAACCAAGTTGAATCACAATTATACCCCTGGGATACCAAAAACCCTAATTGGAACCCTGGAAAACCTTAAAACTAAACCCTAGGGACCTATGTGCAAAATTAGTCCACTTTTGGACTAAAGTGCAAAAATCAAGTCAAATAAGTGTCTTAAGGTATTTGGGTCACTCATATGTGAATTTGCAAGCCAAACCCTGAGTTTTGGACTTATTTGCAAAAGAGCCCTATTTGAACTCTTTTGATTAAGTCTGAAATTCAGTGTATTGTGCCCATCTTTGTGACCTTGTAACTTCTAAACAAAAGGGTTTTTGCCCTAGGTCACCACATCAAAGTTGAAGACCAATTATAGGAGAACAACTTTGCTAAAGAGTGTGAGCTTAGTTGTTATGAGAAATTTAGAGAAAAACCCAATCAAAAACTGGCTGTCAGGCTGTTTGATCTGAAATTCAGAATAGCAGATGACTGACATCAACTTCCAGCTCAAATTCAAGCATGATCCAGTGCTCAAATGTGTTCAAGTCCTATAGTCGAATTGTAGATGGTATATTGCTCTACAATTTTGTTTGAGAAAGGCAATCGAGTTGCTGCACAAAATTGGGAGTAAATAACACTGCAAATCACACTGTCAGGTGCTCTGATAAGGGTGTTCTGATGGTACAGTAACCCGAGCAGATTTGATCGCCAGCGTGACAAACCTCCACCACCGGCGACCTCCCCGTGTCAAAATTCGTGCCGCCGCCGTCCGGGTTCGTGCGCGGTAAGGAACGGATAACACCGGAGTCAGATAACGCGTACGTGTCACCATACCCCGAGCCCTGCCGGAGTTGTTCACCGGCGGCCACCGTGACCCAGGGACTTTGCCGCGGTGTCACCCATGCCGCGATCTCCCTCACTGTTTCTTCTACCGACGTGGTAAGCATGCGCGTGTGTTGTTGTCCGTGGCCGGAGGTCGACTGTTGGGTCGCCGTGGCTATAAATAGCACGGTGGTCCACGGCGAGGTGTTTTCCTCTTTACCAGCAAACCGATCGCAATCCAAAATTCACCGTGTCTCCTCTCCCACTCTCCAAATTGGTTGTACACGGGGAATCAGTGGTTCTTTACGGCCGTGTAGCCCCAATCCCATCTCCCAATTTCGCCCAGAGACGCCGCAACACCGTTTTCCCCAAAACTGGTCCGCCACATCGCGTAGAACAGCCGTCCGTGGCTGGGCCACTCTGGTGAGTCCCTATCCAATTCAAGTGTCGTTTCCATGCCTCTGCATGCTTGCAAAGCTCTCGGTGGCGTCCGTTTGCTCGGTTCGGCCATGGTTGTGTGGGAACGTGAGCTCGACGCCCCGGTTTCCGCCCTGAGCGTGGGCAGAACATTTTCTTGGAGCGCCATCCGAAATTGAGGACCGTTCTTAGGTCACCTTAGGTCCGTAAAGCCTCTCCGACAGTTAGCTTGAACAATCATCGCCGATCATGGCCGGTACAGACCTTGTCCGTGATGAACGAACAACGCGCCATGGTCAGGGACAATCACGGGGAAGAGATAGAAACCGGAGGGCCTTTCTGCGAAGTGTCAGCGACTCCTGAAAATAGTGTTTATGCTCATTTCAGATTAGCCAGAACGCCGAGGGCCTATCCGCAAAACTAACAGAGCGCACGCGGGCGCGCGCACGAATCCACTCGGGCTTGGGCCGCCTGGATTAGATTTGGCCCAGTACTGTTTAGAGTTTTTCCTTTTCTTTTTCAGTGGAACTTTAGAAATCTATAGAAAATTATAGAAAAATGATAAAATTTTGAAACCAATTTTCCTAGGCTTCTTATTTTCCCTAGAATTTAATAAAAATAGTTTCATGATTTTTAGATCAAATAGGGAATTTTAGGGTATTTAAAATAGCCTAAACCATTGGTTCTGGATTTTTAGAAAATAAATAATAAGTCCAAAATTTCCCAAACTTTTTATGTGAACTTAAACCAATATTTAGAAGCCTTGGGTAGAATTTGAGTTGATTTGGACCTTGTTTGATCACTAAACCCCAAAACACCCCCCTGCCCTATGAACTCCTTTACTGACTCCGGAAACCCTAGGTTCTCGGAGTACCGTGAAGGAAAGTTGTACTCAAGACATAGATAATAAGTTTATATTATCTTTGCATCCTCATGAGCATCCCATGGCATTCATTCTTATATATATACCTATATGGTTATATTTAGAGAACGAAGGAGAGAGTGAAGTGACTAAAGAGAAGACACCACCACCACCTTTGGAATCTCGGGCAAGGACTTGGCTCTACTTCGACAACTGCGAGTCCGAGCCTGACTCACCTACTAACGAAGGCAAGCCCCGGTGCATGCAACCCTTTTCCTTGTGTTTTTAAATACTTTTCGCACACTTAAGTCTAGTGAAATGTGCATTAGGTTCATAGGAGTTACTTGAAACCCTTTGATGCATTGCTTTCCTTGATATCCATACCTTTATAGATACTTCTGTGAAGTATCAAAATTATGATTTACAAAAATGCTTAGCCTTGCTTAGATCTTGTGGATAGAGGTTGTCCTTAATTTAACTCGAGTAAGGACGGCTTCTACCTGCAAGAATATTTTCATTTGGAGCAATGGTGGGATCTTACTGCAAAGTTCCCTGTGATGCTCTTTCATCCTAAGGAACAGACACAATCCTAAGGATGGAAATACGTAAATTGAGACTTGGGGGTAGGAACAGGTGATGTTCTACCCAGGTTGGTTAAGGATTAACGCGTATGTAGGCGTGCTGACCGAGGACCCTTTAACTGGTCACATGCCTCGTCATGGGTAAGCCTTGCCTCGGGCAGACTAAGGCCGGAATAAGATAACACGAAATGGGAGTGGAGCGGTGGCGAGAGTAGCGTGTACCCTCCGTGGCAAGAGGCTGGACGGTGGTGTATCTGTGCTCTCGGTTTGCGTGAACCTGATCCGGTCTTAAGAACCCCGGTGGCGGGTTGACATATGCAAGGGTTAAGTGCTACATATGTCGTGTGATTGGAGATCCTCAGCTGAGTATAATCGATTCGGATCGCCGTACCTTCGCGGTTATGAAGACTTGGTCACTTTTCTACAACCTAAAGTCAGGATGTGAACACTATGGATAAAAATGATGTTGTATTGATGAGATGTTGAAATTAGACTAGATGCAAATAGAGTCTATTAATACTTAATATGGCGTTAAAAGATTGAAAGTAAGGACTCACTTTAGTAAGCTACTTCTGCAAAAATATAAGTTGATTTTTGCTAAAGCCTCTCCTTGACTCCTATTTATCCAGCATACCCTTGAGAGTCTTTTCCTTAGTCGGGTAAGTCTTGCTGAGTAATTCCATACTCAGGGTTTTATTCCCTGTTGTTTTTCAGGTTCTAACTTTGTGCTGCTTTTGATGGTGTTAAGTGCCGGTGGGCTCGGCCTTCTTATATAAGTATAACCCGTCTTTATCTTCTTACTGAGGATGGTCATTTGAGCTAGCATATATCTCAAACTTATACTTTTGTAATCACTCCGATAAAATAATATCAAATTTTTGTAACTTGTAAAATTTGGTAATAGTATTTCCGCTGCAAAAATATTGGTGTGTGTGATTTGTGTTACTTAATCCCGCGGTTTTGGTTGAAAGTGGTTTATCCGATGTCCTTGGGGCAATCGGACAGATCCTGTTGAGTTATCTGGTGCACATGCATGGCTGTCTGAGGTCTTTGGGACAAGGACAGGTGCATGTGGGCCCAATATCTTGGAGGTTCTGCCACAGGGTCTGGACCTCGTCGGCCCCTTGCAGAAGGCACCCGGGGGCTACACGCACCTATTGGTCGCCATCGACAAATTCTCCAAGTGGATCAAGGTCCGACCCCTAAACAGCATCAGGTCCGAACAGGCGGTGGCGTTCTTCACCAACATCATCCATCGTTTTGGGGTCCCGAACTCCATCATCACCGACAACGGCACCCAGTTCACCGGCAGAAAGTTCCTAGACTTCTGCGAGGATCACCACATCCGGGTGGACTGGGCAGCCGTGGCTCACCCCATGACGAATGGGCAAGTAGAGCGTGCCAACGGCATGATTCTACAAGGACTCAAGCCTCGGATCTACAACGACCTCAACAAGTTCGACAAGCGATGGATGAAGGAACTCCCCTCGGTGGTCTGGAGCCTGAGGACAACGCCGAGCCGAGCCACGGGCTTCACGCCGTTCTTTCTAGTCTATGGGGCCGAGGCCATCTTGCCCACAGACTTAGAATACGGTTCCCCGAGGACGAGGGCCTATGCCGACCAAAGCAACCAAGCTAGTCGAGAAGACTCGCTGGACCAGCTGGAAGAGGCTCGGGACATGGCCTTACTACACTCGGCGCGGTACCAGCAGTCCCTGCGACGCTACCACGCCCGAGGGGTCCGGTCCCGAGACCTCCAGGTGGGCGACCTGGTGCTTCGGCTGCGACAGGACGCCCGAGGGTGGCACAAGCTCACGCCTCCCTGGGAAGGGTCGTTCGTCATCACCAAAGTTCTAAAGCCCGGAACGTACAAGCTGGCCAACAGTCAAGGCGAGGTCTACAGCAATGCTTGGAATATCCAACAGCTACGTCGCTTCTACCCTTAAGATGCTTTCAAGTTATTCATATACCTCGCTCCCACGCAAAGTTTAGTCATCAAGGAAGGGTCAGCTTTGCCTCGGCAAAGCCCGACCCTCCCTCGGGGGCTAAAAGGGGGAACCCCCTCTACGTCGAATTTTTTCCTCGAAAAAAGATCCTTTCTGCCAGAATGTCTTTCGTGCTTTTCGACTACTTCGAAAGTGGATCCTAAAAACGACGGAGTACACGTAAGCAGCCAAGGCTGACCGAGCCGAGGGACTCCTACGCCTCCGGGATACGGATACCTCACTCATCACCTTCTGCGATAAGTAACTCGCGTTCGGATAAGCGATTCCGCGGACCGAACAGGTCTTCACGCTCGAAAGCTCCTCTGCCGAAGCGATTCTTCGGGCCTTCTCGACTGCGTTGGTGGTAGAACCCTAGGGACGGGCAAGGGTGCGCGTAAGCGGCAAGGCCGACCGAGCCGAGGGATTCCTACGCCTCCATGATACGGATACCTCACTCATCACCTTCCGTGAAAAGCAACTCTCGCTCGCACAAGACAATTCTGTTACCGACGAAAAAGTCCAGATACTCGAAACAAGAGGAAAAGAAGCGCAGCTTTACAACACGGTGAGGGTGTGTTTGGGCCTCGGCGGCCGCAGAAAACACACGCTACAAGATAATCCGATCTTGCAGGCTCGGATCTTGACGGTTGAAGGGAGCAGCAGCACCCTCGGCGTCAACTACACCTTCGGCGAGGTCCGGCCTAGCCTCGGACGGCGACGCGGTCCGAGGATCTCCACTCTGAAGGACGACATCATCATCATGCCCGGGCCATCGCCGCCAGGGTCTTCTCCAAGAATCCGGCTCGAGCAGGAGGCTCGGCTGGTCGCCCCGAGGCCTCGGCTAGCTGTCCCCCGAAGACATCAGCCCGGCCCGAGGCCTCGGCAGATCAACTCCGGCGTCGGTCCCGCTAACGGACGACCCAGCCAGGCTTCGGCCGACCAAGTCTTCTTTTCGAGCCAACTCTGCCTCTGTCCATGCTGACACCGCTACCCCTGGCTTCGGCTCATCGAAGAGCAGCCGAGAGGTTCCTTTAACTAAGCAAGAGAAGCCTCGGACAGCAAGGCCAACCGAGCCGAGGGACTCCTACGCCTCCGGGATACGGATACCTCACTCGTCACCTTTGCACGGGGCGACTCACGCTTGGTGAAGCGGTTCAGACGACCAACAGGCGAGTCTTAGTGCTCGGAAATGAGGAAAAAAACACGGCTCCGCGCCAAAAATACATACACGTTCAGGCCCCGATAGCCACAATGAACAAAAGACCGGCATTTAAGGTGCCATTACAAACGGAACTCCGGTTCCACCTCCGTAGGTACGAACAACCCCACTCGATTGGGGGGCCTGCGGAGCAACAGAAGACCGACGGACGGCTCACCGTTGCCCGCTCCAGCAGCAGCGACAACGACCCCCTCTACGGGTGGCCGAACTGCAGCAGCGATGGCCTCAGGGCGAACACTGCTACAACCTTGCCCTCGCCCATGCCGACGCTCGAGGGGCGAGGACAAGTACAAAGAGCTAGAGGCCTGAAGCGCGGATGGTGGCGGTGATCCCGTCGGCGACAGGGACTTCTCGAGCCGCCTCCGCCTCGGCACCGACGACAGGGACCGTCAGCCCTCCGGCAGATCCCCACTCGGATCCTCCCGGACGAGCGGAGCACCGACCTCCGCGCAGGGGCGCCATACCGGTGCAAAGGCAGGACCGCCCCCGAACACGAACGCTGCCCTAGCAGCGCGCGACGTCTTGGGCGGTCCTCCCGTGCGCACGACGCGACAACCACCCTTGCGGCGGGAGGGGGCGCCGGGAGCCAAGCCGGCGAGCCCAACACGCTGAAGCTGACGACGCCCGCCATCGACCAGCCCCGCGTTGTCGAAGTCCGCCCCTCTCGCAGGGCCAGTGAGCGCCCTCTCCCTCGAACGCTGAAGGAGAGGCTGACCCACGAACCCGCGCGGGAGGTAGAGCTTCGGCTCAGCCCGGCCTCCACCCCAGCGAGGATGATGAACATCCTTGAAGCTGAGGGTGGGACCAAGATCGCAGCCCGGCTTGCTTCTCCCCACCCAGGGGCTGGTGGTCACCGTCTTGGGTGACCACCGGCGAGGGGATGCAGCCGGGCTGACCGATGAAAATCCTTGAAGCCGAACGATGGCTGAAAGGTACCAACTCCCACGGAGTTGCGTTCCTCCAACGACAAGGTGGAAGGATTGCGGGTGTCCCCCATCTGGGGGCTCGGAAGGTGGAAAGACATGATGCATAAGGGAGCGCGAAGACATGGTCACCTTCCAAGGGGGTCACCCTCCTTTTAAAGGCGACTCTCCCTACTTGCGTCCCCAGCCGTCGTGGGCTGAGTCTTCTCCAACACGCTCCAAGGTCCTCCCCCTACTGCGCGGGGGCTGGGTCCCACGCGTCATGCAAGCTGGCCCAGAGCAGAAGAAGCCAAACCTCCACGCGCGGTGCATGCAACCGCCCAGCGGTTACGAGCATTCCTCCGCTTTCGCCCAGACCAGCGGGCAAAAGGGCGGGCAGCCATGCAGGCGGCATGCAACCGCGCCAAGTGGGCGCGCCCCTCCGACTTCCAACGCACCCAGCGCAGGGGCCCACGCCCACACGTCACGCAACCGGCGCACCGGTCGCTATGTGCAAGCAACTGCACCGCCACTCGCACCACTGCCACACCTCCTCGACTGCGGAACCAGTACCGCGACTCGAGGCAACCCTGCGTACGACCCAGCAGTGCCAGCCAGGCGCGACGGTCAATACAGCCAAAAATGGGCCGGCAGTAATGGCGGTGGCAGGCGGGCAGGAGCAGCGGTCACGTCGTCAGCCAAGCTTACGTCCCATCCTGGGGCAGTGAGAGAACCCTCTCTCACAGCGTGAAGACGGCGCGCCCGTGTTCCGTTCCTCGAACGGCTCGCGCACGCGCAACGGCCACCCCGCGAACCGCCCGCTCCGTCGCATTAACTCCGTGGTGGGACAGGCGGCGCCTCTGGCAGGAGAAGCAAGCGACACTTAGCCTTCGCCATAACGACCGCGTCCAAAAAGGTACGTCGCGTCATTCGATTTCATATCCTTTTCTTTTTCCTCTTTCTCTCTCTTGCAACAGGGATCGGGATAGGGGGATACCCCGAAAAGGATCCTTCTCCATGAAGGAAACAGGCTCCGAGCCTCCCTACTGATCAGAGGTTCGAAGGCTGGCCCCTCAGAGGGGTTTAACAGCCGCCTCAGAGCGCGTGGGCTCCACACCCACTACTGGTCAGAGGTTTGAAGGCCGGCCCCTCGGAAGGGTTCCACGGCCGCCTCAGGCCACTCGGGCTCCGCGCCCACTACTGATCAGGGGTTCGTAGGTTGGCCCTCGAAGGGTTCACAGCCGCCTCAGACACAGAGCGAGGGATGATCATGGGTACGTTCGATACATAACCAAGGCTCGGGCTACGCTCCCGAGGTACCCTAGGACATTTCCGAGACCAGCGGGAACGATCTTGTAACGGAATCTCATTAGAGGGAAGCATCGAGCCCTCGGACCCCGTCGACAGGGGACCGGGTCCGGCAGATCACCCGCAGGTACTTTTGGGCGCGCCTCTGGGCCTCTAGCCGACCCCTAACAAATGGGGCACGGACGTCCGCTCGGATTACCCGCCAGCAGCTCACCGGAGACACCATGTTCGGCGCCCTCCGAGGGCAACATGGCACTTTCCCCCCCTCCTCCTTGCGGAAAGGCGACGCAGGGGCGTATGTAAAAAAGTCGAGTCTGTCCCTGACCGTCCTCTCGCCCTGTGCACAGGCTCGGGGGCTGCTCTCGCAAACCCGGCTCCGGCCAAACCGTTGACAGCGTCAACATACCAGCCCGAGAACTTGGGACCCGACCATGCACCCGGGCTACGGCCAGCTCGTATGAGGGAACAACCAGACCAGCCGAAGCATTGCGCGAGGCATTAAGACCTCGGAGGAGTCAAACCACTCCTCCGAGGCCTTGGGGGCTACACCAAGTAATGATGATACCCCGGTGCTCCCATGACGACGGCGGTTCTCAGCCCCCTACGGAAGCAAGGAGACGTCAGCAAGGACCCGACAACCCCGATAGCTGTGCTTCTACAGGGCTCAAGCACTCCTCCGACGGCCACGACATCACATGAACATGGCACCAACACCTCTCTGACAGCCACGTCGGCATGTACATAGGGCCCTGGCTCCTCTCTGTTAGACACGTTAGCACATTGCTACACCCCCCTTTGTACACCTGGGCCTCCTCCTTACATCTATAAAAGGAAGGTCCAGGGCCCTCGTACGAAAAGGCGGCCGCGCGGGAGGACAGGCTGACGGACAGGCTCTCTCTCTCCCACGCGAACGCTTGTAACCCCCTACTGCAAGCGCATCCGCCCTGGGCGCAGGACAACACGAGCCGCGGTTCCCTTTTCCCCCCTTGTGTTCTGTCTCGCGCCGACCCATCTAGGCTGGGACACGCAACGACAATTTACTCGTCGGTCCAGGGACCCCCCGGGGTCGAAACGTCGACAGTTGGCGCGCCAGGTAGGGGTCTGCTGCGTGTTGACGAACAGCTTCCCGTCAAGCTCCAGATGGGTAGTCTCCATCTGTCGGGGACCATAATTAGGGGTACCCTCAAGGCTCCTAATTCTCAGCTGGTAACCCCCATCAGCACAAAGCTGCAAAGGCCTGATGGGTGCGACTAAGTCAGGGATCGGTCCATTCGAGGGACTCGATCACGCCTCGCCCGAGCCCAGCCTCAGGCAAGGGCAGCCGACCCTGGAGGATCTCCGTCTCGCCCGAGGCCCCCCTCCAGCAACGAACAAACTTCCGGCTCGCCCGAGGCCCAGTCTTCACCAAGAAGCAACCCTAGCCAAATCACCACGCCAACCGACCAAATCGCAGGGGCATTTAATGCAAAGGCGGCCTCACACCTTTATCCTGACACACGTCCTCCAGTCGACAGAGCCGAAGTGACCGCAGTCACTTCGCCGCTCCACTGACCAGCCTGACAGAAGGACAGCGCCGCCTACGCCGCTCCGACTGCTGTGCCACTCGACAGAGTGAGGCTGACAAGCAGGCAGGCACGACCTCAGGCACCATAGGAAACTCCGCTCCGCCCGACCCAGGGCTCGGACTCGGGCTCAGCCCTGGAAGACGGCAAACTCCGCTCCGCCCGACCCAGGGCTCGGACTCGGGCTCAGCCCCGGAAGACGGCGAACTCCGCTCCGCCCGACCCAGGGCTCGGACTCGGGCTCAGCCTCGGAAGACGGCGAACCCCGATCCGCCCGACCCCAGGGCTCGGACTCGGGCTCAGCCCCGGAAGACGACGAACTCCGCTTCGCCCGACCCCAGGGCTCGGACTCAGCCCTGGCCTCAGCCGACGGTCTCCGCCTCGCCCGACCCAGGGGCTCGGACTCGACCTCGGCCACGGAAGACAGACTCGACCTCGACCTCGGAGGAGCCTCCACATCGCCCAACCTAGGGCGCGGACCGACCACGTCAACAGGAGGCACCATCATTACCCTACCCCAAGCTGACTCAGGCTACGGGGAACAAGACCGGCGTCCCATCTGGCTCGCTCCGCGAGACAAGTAATGATGGCACCCCGCACGCTCTCTGACGACGACGGCTCTCAGCCCCCTTACGGAAGCAAGAGGACGTCAGCAAGGACTCAACAGCCCTGACAGCTGTCCTTCCGCCAGGCTCCAGCGCTCCTCCGACGGCCACGACACCACACGAACTGGGTGCCAAAACCTCTCCAGCTGCCACGATGGCATGTACTTAGGGCGCTAGCTCTCCTCCGCTAGACACGTTAGCACTCTGCTACACCCCCATTGTACATCTGGATCCTCTCCTTGCGCCTATAAAAGGAAGGACCAGGGCCCTCTTACAGAGGGTTGGCCACGCGGGGAAGAGGACGGGACAGGCGCTCACGTGAGGCCGCTCGCTCCCCCTCCCGCGTGGACGCTTGTAACCCCCTACTGCAAGCGCACCCGACCCGGGCGTGGGACGAACACGAAGGCTGCGGGATTTCCACCTCTCTCTCTCTCTCTCTCTCTCTCTCTCTCTCGCTCGCTCCGGCCGCCTTTTCTTCCCCCCTTCGCGCTCCATCTCGCGCCGACCCATCTGGGCTGGGGCACGCGACGACATTTCACTCATCGACCCAGGGACCCCCCTGGTCTCGAAACGCCGACACCATCAACCTCTTCAGCCTGGGACGCTGCTCCATTTCAGGAGTCTCGAGTTCATGTCCCTCGACGGCAGCTACGACATGGTACTCCTTCCTCCACCGCGCGACAACGACAATGGCGGTTGTCAGCCCGCCCGCCGGCGGTGGAATCGACGACGTCTTCCCCCCATGGCGGAAGAGCAGCATCCAGGCCTGTCCCGTCACCTTCCCCGCCGTAGGAGGAGGAGGCGGGGCAACCATGGCCAAGCAGGAGGCGGCACCTCGTTGGCTATCGAGCGAGTAGATGGCGCCGGCGCCCCAGCGGTGGACACGTCGGGCGTTGACCTCGCGTCTGAGATGAAGACGAGCGTCGTTTCCCCGCAACACGCCAACCCAAGCGGACGGATGACGCCAACACGCTCACGAAGGACTTGCTGGGCGTTAGCCTCGTACCTGAGATAACGGTGCAGTCCATCCCCGACGCGACTTCGTCACCATCCGTCGATCAAGAGGTACCGCCCGTTTTCCACCCTGTGCCTTTTAGATTCAGGTTCGACCCACCAAGCGACCCCGCTTCGGTGGACGCTTTCATAAAGGCATTTTCTAACCTTCCAGGGTACCATATTTGGTCAACCTGGGACCGACTGACGGCCGTCTCGACCTACGGGCCCCCAGGTTCTGAGGAAGATGACGAGCCCGACTCTGGTTGGGATTTCTCCGGGCTCAGTAACCCTAGCGCCATACGAGACTTCATGACCGCATGCGACTACTGCCTCTCCGATTGCTCCGATGGTGGCCACAGGCTCGACGACGAGGACTGTGGCCCAAGTCGCGAATGTTTCCACGTCGATCTAGGGGGTCTCGACGAAGGCAACCACCTTGGTATGCCGGAGGACGGCGATCCCCCTAGGCCTGCGCCTCGCGTTGACATCCTTCGGGAGCTAGCTGTGTTCCCAGTCCCTGCGGGGGTCAGGACACACAGCTCGAGCAAATCCGTGAGACACAGGCCAAGCTCGACGAGGAAGCAGGACAACTTGTGCAGCTCCGGCAAAACATCAGGCAGGAGTGGGCAGGCCGAGCGCTAGCCGGAGAAGCGCGTCATCAGGCCCCAGACGTCCAGCACCGCATCGCCGACGATGCCAGGGCAAGGCTGCCCCCGGCTTCCAGTGGGGTCGGCCAGAACCTGGCTGCAGCAACAATACTACTCCGAGCGATGATGGAACCATCCACTACCGAGGGGCGACATATCCAGGGAGAGCTCAAGAATCTCCTGGAGGATGCCGCGGTCCGACGAACCGAAAGCTCTGCCTCCCAAAGGCAAGGGTACCCCCCGGAGCATCGCGCCGCGACTTCCCGATTCATGTGGGAAGCCTCGGTCCAAACCGGGCGCACGCGAGACGCAACGCCTGCAGCCCCGGGTCGCCTCGGCCATGAGCACCACCGCCGCTACCGTCGAGCCCACCTCGACGAGAAGGTGTGCCGAGGCTACCACCCCAGGCGTGGGGGACGCTACGACAGCGGGGAGGATCGGAGTCCCTCGCCCGAACCACCCGGTCTGCAAGCTTTCAGTCGGGCCATACGACGGGCGCTGTTCCCGACCCGGTTCCGAGCCTCGACTACCATCACCAAGTACTCGGGGGAAACAAGGCCGGAATTGTGGCTTGCGGACTACCGGCTGGCCTGCCAGCTGGGTGGAACGGACGATGACAACCTCATCATCCGCAACCTCCCCCTGTTCCTCTCCGACGCCGCCCGGGCCTGGCTGGAGCATCTGCCTCCTGCGCAGATCTCCAACTGGGACGACCTGACCAAAGCCTTCGCCGGAAACTTCCAGGGCACATACGTTCGCCCTGGGAACTCCTGGGATCTCCGAAGCTGCCGCCAGCAGCTAGGAGAGTCCCTGCGGGACTACATCCGGCGATTTTCGAAGCAGCACACCGAGCTGCCCAACATCACCAACTCAGATGTCATCGGCGCGTTCCTCACCGGCACCACTTGCCACGACCTGGTGAGCAAGCTGGGTCGCAAGACTCCCACCAGGGTGAGCAAACTGATGGACATCGCCACCAAGTTCGCCTCTGGTCAGGAGGCGGTCGAGGCCATCTTTCGAAAGGACAAGCAGCCTTAGGGACGCCAGCAGGAAGACGTCCCCGAGGCGTCCGCTCAGCACGGCACGAAGAAGAAGGGCAAGAAGAAGTCGCAAGAGAAACGCGACGCCACCGACGCAGATCTTGTCGCCGCCGCCGAGCACAGGAACCCTCGGAAGCCTCCCGGAGGGGCCAACCTATTCGACAAGATGCTCAAGGAGTCGTGCCCCTATCATCAGGGTCCCGTCAAGCACACCCTTGAGGAGTGCGTCATGCTTCGGCGCTACTTCCACAAGACCGGGCCCCCGGCGGAAGGTGGCAAAGGCCATGACAACGACAAGAACGAGGGCCACAAAGCAGAGGAGTTCCCCGAGGTCCACGACTGCTTCATGATCTACGGTGGGCAAGTGGCGAACGCCTCGGCTTGGCACCTCAAGCTAGAGCGCCGGGAGGTCTGCTCGGTGAAGGTGGCGGCGCCAGTCTACCTAGACTGGCCCGACAAGCCCATCACCTTCGACCAAGGCGACCACCCCGACCGCGTGCCGAGCCCAGGGAAGTACCCGTTCGTCGTCGATCCCGTCATCGACAACGTCAGGCTTACCAAGGTCCTCATGGACGGAGGCAGCAGCCTCAACATTATCTACGCCGAGACCCTCGGGCTCTTGCAGATCGATCTGTCCACGATCCGGGCCGGTGCGGCGCCCTTTCACGGGATCATCCCCGGGAAGCGCGTCCAACCCGATCTGCCCGTCTGCTTCGGGACTCCCTCCAACTTCCGAAAGGAAACCCTCACGTTCGAGGTGGTCGGGTTCCGAGGAACCTACCACGCAGTGCTGGGGAGACCATGCTATGCCAAGTTCATGGCCGTCGCCAACTACACCTACCTCAAGCTCAAGATGCCGGGCCCCAACGGGGTCATCACCATTGGGTCCACATACCGACACGCGTACGAATGCGACGTGGAGTGTGTGGAGTACGCTGAGGCCCTCGCCGAATCTGAGGCCCTCATCGCTGACCTGGAGAGCCTCTCCAAGGAGGTGTCAGATGCGAAGTGCCACGCCGGCAACTTCGAGCCCGCAGAGGCGGTTAAGTCCGTCCCTCTCGACTCTAGCAACGATGCCTCCAAACAAGTCCGGATCGGCTCCGAGCTCGACCCCAAATAGGAAGCAGTGCTCGTCGACTTTCTCCGCGCGAACGCCGAGGTTTTTGTGTGGAGTCCCTCGGACATGCCTGGCATACCGAGGGTTGTCGCCGAGCACTCGCTGGATATCCGAACTGGAGCCCGACCCGTGAAGCAGCCTCTGCGCCGATTCGACGAAGAAAAGCGCAGAGCCATAGGCGAGGAGATCCACAAGCTGATGGCTACAGGATTCATCAAAGAGGTATTCCATCCCGAATGGCTAGCCAACCCTGTGCTTGTGAAAAAGAAAGGTGGGAAATGGAGGATGTGTGTAGACTATACTGGTCTAAACAAAGTATGTCTGAAGGTTCCCTACCCTCTGCCTCGCATCGATCAAATCGTGGATTCCACTGCTGGGTGCGAAACCCTGTCATTCCTTGATGCCTACTCAGGGTATCGCCAAATCAGGATGAAAGAGTCCGACCAGCTCGCGACCTCTTTCATCACACCTTTTGGCATGTACTGCTATATTACTATGCCATTTGGTTTGAGGAATGCAGGCACGACATACCAAAGGTGCATGAACCACGTGTTCGGAGAGCACATTGGCCGAACGGTCGAGGCTTACATCAATGACATTGTAGTCAAGACGAGGAAAGCCTCCGACCTCCTCACTGACCTTGAAACGACATTCAAGTGTCTCAAGGCGAAAGGCGTAAAACTCAATCCCGAAAAGTGTCTTCGGAGTCCCCCGAGGCATGCTCCTGGTGTTCATCGTCTCCGAGCGGGGCATCGAGGCCAACCCGGAGAAAATCGCGGCCATCACCAACATGGGGCCTATCAAGGACTTGAAAGGAGTACAGAGGGTCATGGGATGCCTTGCGGCTCTGAGCCGCTTCATCTCGCGCCTCGGCGAAAGAGGCCTACCCCTGTACCGCCTCTTAAGGAAGACCGAGCGCTTCACTTGGACCCCCGAGGCCGAGGAAGCCCTCGGGAACTTAAAGGCGCTCCTTACAAGCGCGCCCATCCTGGTGCTTGTAACGCCCCGAATTTTTTGGCAGTTGAATTTTTTCTTTTCTTCACTCGCCAAATTCGGGCGTTACCTTTTCTTTTTCTTTTTCCCCTCGCTAGACCTTGACTTTTTCCAAAGTTTTAGCGGGATTCGGTTTGGAACTCCCGTGTAAGAAAAACTCTAAACTGTTTTATGTTGTTTGATGCACCATGCCGAACTATGCATTCTTTGATTGTTTGAAAGTGCAAATGCATTCATCTAGAAAGATCGAATTTCGAAAAGGAGATAACTTTTTTTTCTTTTTCTTTTTCTTTCTTTCTCTCTCCCTCTTCCCTTCTCTCTCTCCCGCGCCGTGGGCCCCCTGGCCGGCCCAGCCGCCCCCTGCGCGCCCCCTCTTGGGCCTTGGTAGGCCCAACCGCCCCCCACCCCCTCCCCTTTTCCCCAAACCCCCTCTCCCTCTCCCTCCCTCTCTCCCATTCTCTCCCTAGCCGCCGCCCTCCCCTGCCCTAGCCCCGCCCCCTGCTCGGCCGCCGCCCCTGCTCGGCCGCCTGCCCCAGTGAGCCCCCTCCTCTCTCCTCCCTCCTCCCTCCCTCTCCCCTCCTCTCTCCTTGGCAGCCCAGCCGCCCGGCCGCCCCTGGCCGCGCCCCTGGCCGCGCCCCCGGCCGCCCCAGCCCCCGCCTGGCCGCGCCCTGGCCAGCCTCGGCCGCGTCCCAGCCAGCCCCGGCCGCCCCTGGCCAGCCCCGGCCGCCCCCAGCCCGCGCCCTGGCCGCGCCCCCAGCCCGCGCCCGGCCGCGCCGTGGCCGCTGGCCGCGCCCTGGCCGCCCGCCCGGCCGCGCCCCAGCCCCTGCGTGCTCGGCCGCCCAGCCGGCCGGTTCAACCGCCCCCGGGCCGGTTCAACCGCCCCGGCTCAGCCGCCCCTTCCCCTCCGCGCTCGGCCGCCCCTGCTCGGCCGCCCTGCCCCCAGCCGGTTCAACCGCCCCTAGGGCCGGTTCAACCGCCCCCCTGTTTTTTTATTTATTTTTTATTTTATTTTATTTTATTTTACTTTCTGTGATCATAGTTATTTTATTTTAGGTAGGCTAATCATTGTTCATGCTATTGAAATAGGAAGCTCAATTTAAAATTCCGTTATGCTAGTTGATTCACGTAGTTAATTGTTTATCTCGTTCAATGTTGATCAACTTAAAATGACTAGGTTTCCATTAGTGCATATAACAGAATTCTTTTGTTAAGAACCAATTGTAACTAAACATTAGTGCATAAGATTTAACCCCCTGCGAGACCCTTTCCCGTTTGTTTCTTTCTAATCATAATGAATGCGATATCGAATGTCATACTTGATGCATACTCACTTTACTTGTTCCCTTGTATGGTGTACTGTTCTTTTGTATTAAATATGTGGATGTATGTATGTTTGCGCTCGCATAGAGAACGATCCGGTCGAAGAGCCCGAGGAATTCGCAGGAGAAGCCCCTGAGCAGCAGTCGGTTGGTGGAGGCAAGTGTCCTTTGACCTATCTCTGTCCTATTCATTCTTTAATTCACCTCCCGCATTACACATTTATACCTAAGGATTGACTAGCTTTTGTTATTCATGTCCTTGTTTACCTATTTGGGTCGGATTATTACTGCTTAGTCTGATGCTATTGCTCAACTCTAATCAATGAACATGATATGATTATCTATGATACGCTGTTTTCCCTTCTTATTTATGATCATATTTGTGACCTTCAAGGGGACTCGAGCGGTTTCTCGAGTGCCTCTCCGTAAGGACCTGTTCAATGGATGACCGCCCGGGAAAACAGTGCAACCATGAGGGTGGAATGGGACGCCCTTAGCTGAATAATTAGAGGAACCGGGGTGTAGTTCGCTTCGCCGTCGTGCCGTCAATGGGGCTCGGTGTATGCGGCTCGCTCTGCCAAGGTTGATTTGTCCCTTGGGGAGGAGTGCGGTACATTTAGGAAACCTAACGGGCGGCTACAGCCTCGGGGAATCTTTGTAAAGGCTACGTAGTGATGCCCTGCTGGACCACCTAGGTAGTGGTCAATGGGGAGTAGCTCTCTCCGGGCAGAAAGGGAATCACGGCTTGTGGGTAAAGTGCACAACCTCTGCAGAGTGTTATGAAACTGATATATCAGCCGTGCTCGCGGTTACGAGCGGCCAAGGGAGCTCCAGAGATTAGTGATACTTGATCAGAGATACTTTGGTACAGGTGGCAATGAGATTGATGGTTCTGATTATGACTATGGTATTGGTAAGTGGTATTCTTTCCGTTTGGAAAGGATACATTGGGCTAATAACTTGGGTTAATGTTAAAACCTGGCTCTCTACTAGTAAGTAATAACCTGACTAACTAAAAGCAACTGCTTGACTTATCCCCACATAAAGCTAGTCCACTATAGCCAAACAGGATGCTTGCTGAGTATGTTGATGTGTACTCACCCTTGCTCTACACACCAAACCCCCCCTAGGTTGTCAGCATTGCAACCACTGCTCAGGAGAAGATGAAGCTGTGGAAGGAGACTTCCAGGAGTTCCAAGACTACGACGAGTTCTAGGTGTGGGTTAGCGGCAACCCCCAGTCGGCTGCCTGTGAAGGCCGCGTTATCTACGTTTCTTTTCCGCACTTTGATTTATTGTAAGAGCTATATGGACGTCTCAGACGTATGATGTAATCGACTATTATTTCCCCTTTTAATACTATTTGAGCACTGTGTGATGATGTCCATGTTATGTAACTGCTGTGTACGTGAATAACTGATCCTGGCACGTACATGGTTCGCATTCGGTTTGCCTTCTAAAACCGGGTGTGACATAAGTGGTATCAAAGTCGTGCTGACTGTAGGACCGCTAACCTAGAGTAGAATGGTCGTTCTAAGGATTATAGACCTCTGTCCCTGCCTTGACTTTGATATCCCTTCAAAAGTTGGTCATACCGACCAAACCTATGTTCTACTATATATTATACCTTGCTGAAAATTATGTTTTATTCTAATCCTTCATTTATTTATGATTCATTACTTGCTGGTCATATTAATTCTGTTCTCACCCTTTTGCTTGCGATGTCTTTTGTAGATGGCTCGACTTAGACACACTGCACGAAAGTCCGTCATCCCCTTCTTACCCTCCCGCCTTGCTGAGCGTCCGCTTCGCCGTCCCGTGGCCGGACAGTCCAGCCACTTGGAGAGACTGCACCACCGCCTGCATGAGGAGCAGGAACGTCGACGTCAGGAGCAGCCGGGCTCTTCCTTCTCGCTCCAGCAAGAGATAGAGTCTGTGAGGAGCTGCTCTCCTGTGCTTCCCCTGGAGGCGCCCCCTGCACCACCACTGGGCGCCCCAGCTTCTGGAGTAGCTGCTGGAGGAGACCCAGACAACGGAGGTGGCGACGATAGCTTGAGCCACGACATCGACTTCTCTGCTGACCATGAGCCGGAAGGATGGGTTGCTCGACCCATCACTCGCGACGCTGCTCGCGGGTGTCACTTCCACGATGCGCTCGACACCCTGCTACGTCGGGCACTTGACCGGCGTACTTGGTCCATCGAGTATCGCTGTGTGGTCTACCAGCATAGTCGCGGGGTCTACCCGGATCGCTGGGAGGCGACCTGCTTGGTGCGCCGTCCGGAGAACAGTCTCTAGGGCGCGGAGGCTTGCTCAGAGCACTATTCTATCTCTGAGCGGGACTCAGCTGAGGCAGCCATGCAGGATGCTGCACGGCGTGCGCTTTCGCACTACTGCTCGATTCTCGGTGCACTACAGGAAACTGGTTAAAGAACGTGGGTGAAAAACCGTCGAACTTAATGTAATAGGCCGTCGAACTTACCATAAGAACGTGGGTTTACCGACGAATATAGCCGACGGCGATTTTTGGACGAACTTAGAGAAGTAAGTTCGACGGCCCCGTCGAACTTACCATTAAGAACGTGGGTACCGTCGAACTTACCATTAAGAACGTGGGTACCGTCGAACTTAACATTAAGAACGTGGGTTTTTAAGTTCGACGGGGACCGTCGAATTTTTTGCCGTAAGTTCGACGGCACCCACGTTCTTACATTTAAGTTCGACGGGGCCACGTGGCCGTCGAACTTATGAGTCCTGCGTGGGTCGGCGAGGGATGCCCATTAAGTTCGACGGTACCCACGTTCTTAACGTTAAGAACGTGGGTACCCACGTTCTTAACCCTTTCCCAGAAAAAATAAAAAATACAGAAATGAAAAATTAGACACACATAATATCACATGCAACACAGAATATCACATACAATACAGATTTCAAACACATGGCTATATGTTCATATCACAAATTCACACAAGTCCAAATACATAAGTTCACAAATTCACATAAGTCCAAATACGTAAGTTCACAAATTCACATAAGTTCACATTCATAGTTCACATTTTTAGTTCACAAGTTCAAACACACAAGTTCAAACATTAGCTCTATCGCTCTCGATCAGGACATCAGATTGTTGTTCGTAGCTCCACCACTAGAATTGAGACATCTGTCCGCAAAGTCAGCGTTAGGGGGAGGAGTCACTTGATGAGAGCCAAAATCCTACAAAATAAACCAAAATTCTCAAAAATATACAACTGGCATTAAATCACATATACACAAAGATATAGGAAAGCATGATAAACACAAAATTCGCATTGCATGGGCACCGCATATATGCCGCACCCGGCGGGGACATGGATTGAGTGGTCAAAGCAGAGCTGAGATCGCCGTATCCATATCACAGCCACTGCCGGCATACGTACTGCGCGCCGTATGCTCTAGCTATCTAGTTGCTAGTATATTACCAGAAAGTGATTTAAGAGTCAATATATTACCAGAACGTAAACCACTATAATTGTAATGTTTGAAAAGGGACGATACACTTGGTGTCGGAATACCTCGATGAGGACAAGGCACTAATTACTGTTTGAAATGTGATGCACCTGTACGAATGTTGCTTTTGGATTCCTACTATGATGAATACAGAGGAGTGATTTGCCATGTTGCTGTTGTTGATGGTGCTCTGCGTAAAGGTGATAAGATTGCTTCGGCTGCAACTAGCCGTGCATATGAAGTTCTTGACGTTGGCATTATGCACCCTGAGCTTACACCTACTGGAGTTCTCTACACTGGACAAGTTGGATATGTTATTAGTGGAATGCGTTCAACTAAAGAAGCACGCATCGGTGATACCCTTCACCAGGCAAAGAGTACTGTTGAGCCACTTCCTGGTATGGCATCCCATTCTCGGAACATTTTTTATGGTCTTGTCTGTATTTTTTCCTTCTTTTATTTTGTATGATTTAGACTGAAAAGAACGCACATGATCTATTGCAGTCCCATACTCCTATAGCATTATTTCATATCCCCTTTCTTTAGTTTTTGGTTGCATGCGGCATCATACAGAATAGTCTTTCAGGTTTCAAGCCTGTAAAACACATGGTCTTCTCTGGTCTCTATCCTGCCGATGGTTCCGACTTTGAAGCTCTTAGCCATGCGATTGAGAAACTAACATGTAATGATGCCAGTGTCTCTGTTACAAAGGAGACAAGTAATGCACTTGCCATGGGATTCAGGTACCACTGTACCCGATTTCCTACATGTGAACTAGTTCGTTTCTGTTGTTTTCATTACACTGAGTATGGGACTTGCTGCAATCTGTTTTTTATGTCTGCTTTACAGATGTGGCTTCCTAGGATTGCTACACATGGATGTGTTCCATCAACGGCTTGAGCAAGTATAGTTTTTCAAGGGAATTTGTAACTTTGAGGTGCTGCCTTTAGAAGGATTAAATCTTTTTAGCAGAAAAAAGTAGAGAATATCTAGTGTGATGAGGACAAGGCATATACTCTAACAATTACATGTTCCTGCTACCAAGAGGACAAGGAACAAATTAAAGGTTCCTGGTACCGACTGCTCACTCAACTAGATACGTCTAGCAGACTGAGCTACAAAAAATCCACCAAGCTACATCTAACTGATGAATCAGGAGCAAGATGTCGATCCGAAAAAGGTGGTTAAATCCACATTTCAAAAATAAGATGGATAATGTTCCCACAGATATACTTCATCGTGTGAATTTTGCCATAAACGAAGATTATGTATCCATTGAACAGAAATTTCAAAATAAATATAAACATATATTTGAAAAATACCCAGAAATGGTAGTGAGGAACACACTATTCGGTGTTGGGAAACAAAGAACAAAAAGTTCAACACAGAACTATGGACACCTAAAATGGAGGGAAAAAACTCACTCAAGATGTGATAGTGATAGATATAGTCTATAACTTCTGGGATGAAGTCCTTCAAAGTTATAATACAGATAATAATCAGAATCAAGAGGGGAATCCTCAACTAAAAAATAAGGATGTCTTTGAGTTCCTAAGAAAACGTAATAATAATAATACAAATAAAACACAAGAAGAATTGAAAGAGATTCAATCTATAATAGAAAAAAGACTATGCTGTTTGATGAGGGGGGCATGTATAACTCATTAGCTAGGACTGTTGAAGGATAAGTTCTTCCAACTAGATGAGGGCCAAATTAGCGCTAAGGATTACCTTAAGGATAAAATAAGGATTCCTGAAGAAAGGATTGACACACACTGAATCTGTAGTTTGATTTCAAATTTTTGATAGAACAAGGGTTCCTGAAGAAGGTTTTACATTATTGAATGAAATGGGCAAACGAGGTCTGACACCAAAGTTGCAATCCTACAAAAGCTTGCTTGCTGCATCTGCAAAAGCAGAGCTGAGGGAGCAAGCTGACCAGTACTGTCTTTGATGCTTACCTGAAAAACGGTGACTACAATCTTGGAATCACAAAACTGCTGGAAATGAAAAGAGATGGTGTAGAACCAGATCATCAAGTTTGGACATGTTTCATCAGGGCAGCTAGTTTGTGTGAGCAAACTGCTGATGTTTCAAGTAGTGTACAATTTCATTCTACAAAAAAATAAATGTATTTCATGTGCATATATAAAATTGCATAACTGGTGTAGGCATTGTTTTTTCAAGTTACACATATCAACTTTGGCTCAAGCAATGATTTTTTTTTGTAAAAACGAAGTACTAAACTAATTACTGCTAAGAATGGCTCCCATCAATGACACTAAATATTTTTCCAAGAAATCTACATGACATGCCACATTCTGGTGATGTTTTAGAACTCAAATCTGATAGCAAGAGATGGCTCCCATCAATGACACTAAATATTTTTCCAAGAAATCTACATGACATCCGAAAGCTGTCTGCTGGGGCTGCACTTGTTGGTCTTACTTTGTGGCTTGATCACATGCAAGTATGTGCTGAAAGAATACCTTTTATATGATGTTGCATTCATAGTCATAAGAGTGGTAAAAACATCTTTGTTTTGCTCTTCAACAAATAATTGTTTACCATCAGTTTTAGGCATAGTCACAGGAAATGGGATCGAATTCATCGACACTCGACTCCGGTACCTAGGTTCATTTTTGACCCAGCCATGTAAAAACCTGGCACAAGCAGCATACCATGTTCCTTGACCCCATCGACCCAGAAATTTTGTGACTATGGTTTTAGGTTTATTGTCTTGTTCTCTGATATTTTGTCATGATTATTGACAGCAAAGTAACTGGAACACTGAGAATCTCACCACATGAATTTTTAGCTTTTTGATTCAATGTTCTCACATCAGTTACATAGTAAGAAGAATGATGTGAACAAGTTAAGATTAAAATGAGGATTGGCATATGCTATTTAAGTTCTTTATTAGTTCCAATTACACTAGTACTGGTGATTTTCACCTTGCAATGATGTAACTAATGTGAGAACACAGAAGCACAAGTGTTTTTGGTGTCTGGAATGCCTTAGACTTTTCTGGTTTTTCCTCTTCTAATATAGTCAACGTGAGCTACAAATCAGACTGTGACAACCTCCTAATAAATGCAGAAATCACTCAACAATTGACCAGACCGATTTTGGGCTGTCTAAGGCTCAGAGCAAGTTAGATAAAAAAATATGGGCAGATTCTGAGCGGATTACTAAAATTATTACCTGCATCAACATTCCCTGCATCATCTGAACTTGTCTAAGCCATGCCTGAAGCAGCACCTAGCGCTTCCAGTAAACCAATTAGCATGAACTGTGGCTTCGAAAGCGCTAACATTTCTCTAGTGACAATCCCAGCGCGAAATCTTATGAAGAGAATTGAGAAATACACTAGGACATACCTGCAAAGAATATGAAGTAGTTCAGTACTAGTACAAAGCAGTTTGCGCAAAGGAAATACACAAGGACTCTACTGATACAGAATTAGATCTAATCATCACACTTCATAAGCCCCAGGAAACTTTACTTTGACAAGCGACAACCAGCAACGTACGTCTAATAAATTTAACCAATACAGAAAACTACAATTGCACACAGTTACTATAGTACTGTCTATTAGCACAAAAAATGCTTAACAGCCATTGAAAATAGCAAGATTACCCAAATGTGGCGAACTGGGCGAGGAAGAAGGGGTAATTCTTCATTGGCACGAGCGCCAGCTTGTAGAGCACCCGGTTCATCACAGCAAAGACCACAGTGGTGGCCGCTGCCGCCGCAATTCCCGTACCACCAGCACCGCCACCACCGTCTCCAGAGATCGCAGAAACCCAGTAGTTCCAAGTTCAGATTCTGCCAGCACCGCCGCTTACCTGAGATGGAGGGAGGACTGGAGGCAGCCCGCAAACTCGGGCGTCGGCGGTGGCGACGACCCTCGGTCGGTCGACCCTCTGCGCCGGCTCGAAGGAAGGAGACCCAGTAGTTCCGAGTTCAGATTCTGCCAAACCCTTGCCGCTGCCACCGCAGATGGAAGTCTGTGATGAGCTGCGGTCGTTTGAGGCCACCGGTGTCTACCGCCTCGATGTCACCAGCACCGGAGCCACTTTCGTCGACTCGGTCCGCCTCCTCATCCTCAACGCGTCCTACCAGTGGGTGGGTGGGCGCGCCCGTCCGCACGGTCGTTTTCGCTCGAAAACCTGCCGCGGATAGGAGCTATGCCTTCCCCCCCCCCTTTGCTGCCTGGTTTTTGGCTAGTGTTGCGCTTCACAGGTTTTCCCATCTCACCAGCTGTGGATGTGCCGCCAGAGGCTGGAATGGATGCGGGAGAGCCGGGCCGAGGACGCGTGGCGGCGCGGCAAGCGCACGGCGATGGAGAGGGAGAGGGTACCGATCCGATGAGGCGCTGAGCTCCACGAATGTGGTGGGGGCGTTGGGCCTTCGTCGTGCCCACCACCTACTCCGGGAAAGAGATGGAACAGTGGGCGGCGATGGATGGCGCTGGCGGCGGCGCGGTGAGCTTGGGCTGCGGGGGCAGCGAGCCGAGGACGAGATTGAACGGGCTGGCGGCGGCGCGGTGAGCTTGGGCTGCTGGGCAGCGAGCCGAGGACGAGTTTGTGCGGCCTAGCGGCGGCGCGGTGTTCTGGCGGCGGCGGCGTGGTGTTCTGGCGGAGGCACGGTGGCCGGCAAACGAGTGAGCTGTGAGAGAGACGTGCGGCGGCGCGGGGTAGGGATTTAGGGATTTAGAACTTTTTGGTTAAGTTCGACGGTGTCGAGTTGGCCCACGAATTTAATTTAAGAACATGGGTACCCACGTTTTTAATATGTTAAGTTCGACGGTTTTGGCCAGGGCGCACGAATTTAAAGTAAGAACGTCGGTACCCACGTTTTTAACAAAACACATGAACTTAACTCAGGTAAGAACGTCGGTACCCACGTTCTTAATAAAACCCACGAACATTTATCAGTTTCTTGTAGTGGTGGGGTAGCTGACGGCCTCGACCTGAAGTATTACCCCCGCCGTCCATCTGGCAGCACAGGAGGCGTGATTGTTTCACCTGCTGGTGAGGACAATCCTAGGTTGAGCAGCACAGTCAACCTAGCCGCCGTGCTAAACACGGAGCTGGACCATGCATTAGACGAGCTGAGTAGGGCTCGTGCTGAGATCGCCCTGCTGCGGGCTGAGTGCGCGGAACGTCGTCACCTGGATGATGGTTCCCCCGCTCCCGTCGGGACTCAGCACCCGTACCGCTCACCTCGGCGTGGACTCCAGTCTTATGGCAATCCCGACTGCAAGACCAAGATAAATCTAGAACCATAGATCGTTAGAGTTGGATCTTGTAATTAATACGAAATATATATACATAGAAGCTTCAGTCTTAGCGTTAGTCTCGGTCTTAGTTAGTCTTAGTTAGACAGGGTAGTTTGCTATATCCTGTGCATTTATGTTTGTCATGATGAACTATGTTTGGTTTGGATCTTTGTAATGATTGTCACCAGAGTGTGGGTATCCCCTGCATTTTGGTTTACCTATTATGTTAATGGAGTTAGTTATATAGTTGGGAAAAACCTTTATTCCACTTTCCTATTTATCTGAGAAGCTGTGTGGTCTGTGTTGGAGATCAGTGAAGATGCTCATCTGTTCAGTGCTGTTGGAGAATTCTATACTCTTTTCTTATGCTGCAAGATTTGCCAGATCAGTTCTGATGTGTGGTTGCGTTCTGCAGATGTCAGAGAACAGGCGCAGAGGAGGAAGGCGTGCTCAGCAGGAGCAAGCCGCTCCGCAGGATGAGGCGCCCCAGCAGCAGCAGCTGCCACCCCCGCCCCCGATGTCGATCGAGCAGATGTTTCTGATGCAGACTCAGGCAGTTCAGGCCATCGGTCAGACTCTGGCCGCCATTCAGCAGCAGCAGCAAGCACCACCCCAGCCTCAGATGCCTCAGATGCCTAGAGACAAGCGTGCTGAATTCATGAGAGGTCATCCACCAACGTTCGCTCACTCTTCTGACCCCATGGATGCTGAAGATTGGCTGCGCACTGTGGAGCGGGAGTTGCATACCGCTCAGTGTGATGACAGGGAGAAAGTCTTGTATGGTCCCCGTCTGTTGAGAGGAGCAGCCCAATCATGGTGGGAGTCTTACCTCGCCACCCATGCCAACCCCGATGCCATCACCTGGGAAGAATTCAGAGGTAGCTTTCGTCAGTACCATGTGCCTGCAGGTCTGATGACAGTGAAGAAGGAGGAGTTCCTGGCCCTTAAGCAAGGGTCATCGTCTGTCAGTGAGTATCGAGACAGGTTTCTGCAGTTGTCTCGCTACGCTCCCGAAGATGTCAACACTGACGCCAAGCGACAGTACCGTTTCTTGAGAGGCTTGGTTGACCCTCTGCAGTACCAACTGATGAATCACACCTTCCCAACATTCCAGCACCTGATTGACAGAGCAATCATGACAGAAAGGAAGCGTAAGGAGATGGAGGATCGTAAGCGCAAGATCAGTGGACCCCAGCCTGGAAGCAGCAGCCGCCCTCGTTTCTCAGGCAATCAACCTCAGCAGTTCAGGCAGAACCAGCGTCCACCTCAGCAGCATCAGCAGCGTCAGCAGTATCAGCAGTTCCAAAGGCAGTATCCTCAGCATCAGTATCAGAACCGTCAGAGCAATCAGTCAGGAGGAGGTCAGTTTCAGAGGCAGAATCAGCAGGCACCTCGTCTTCCTGCCCCCGCAACTCAGCAGAACAGCCAGGCAGCACCAGCTCAGGTTGGAAACAGAGCATGTTTCCACTGTGGAGAGCAAGGCCACTGGGTGATGCAATGTCCGAAGAAGGCAGCCCAGCAGCAGTCAGGCCCCAATGCCCCAGCGAAGCAAAATGTGTCCCAGCCTGGATCAGGCAACCGCCCTCAGCAGCGCTATAATCATGGAAGATTGAACCACTTGGAGGCTGAAGCAGTTCAGGAGACTCCCGGCATGACAGTAGGTATGTTCCTAGTCGATTCCCATATTGCAGAAGTGTTATTTGATACTGGAGCAACGCATTCTTTCATTACTGCATCATGGGTAGAAGCACATAATCTTCCAATTACTACCATGTCAACCCCCATTCAAATTGACTCAGCTGGTGGTAGAATTCGAGCTGATAGCATTTGTTTGAATGTAAGTGTGGAAATAAGGGGGATAGCGTTTCCCGCTAACCTTATAGTAATGGGTACTCAGGGAATAGATGTCATCCTAGGGATGAATTGGCTAGATAAGTATCAGGCAGTTATCAGTTGTGATAAAAGGACAATCAAGTTGGTGTCCCCACTAGGAGAGGAAGTGGTGACCGAGTTAGTCCCGCATGAGCCGAAGAAGGGAAGTTGTTATCAGATGGCTGTCGATAGCAGTGAAGCAGACCCAATTGAGAGTATCAAGGTTGTGTCTGAATTCCCAGATGTGTTTCCAAAGGATTTACCGGGTATGCCACCAGTGCGGAAAGTTGAGTTTGCCATAGAGCTTCCTCCTGGAACCGCCCCTATATTTAAGAGAGCTTACAGAATATCTGGACCAGAGTTGGTTGAGCTTAAGAAGCAGATTGATGAGCTGTCAGAGAAAGGTTACATCCGGCCAAGCACCTCGCCTTGGGCCGCCCCTGTCTTGTTTGTGGAGAAGAAAGATGGCACCAAGAGGATGTGTATCGATTATCGAGCTTTGAATGAAGTCACGATCAAGAATAAGTATCCTTTGCCCAGAATAGAAGATCTGTTCGACCAGTTGAGAGGAGCCAGTGTGTTCTCCAAGATTGATCTGAGATCAGGTTATCATCAGCTCAGGATCCGACCTTCGGACATTCCGAAGACGACATTCATTACCAAGTATGGGTTGTATGAGTTCACAGTGATGTCTTTTGGTTTGACCAATGCACCAGCGTTCTTCATGAACTTGATGAACAGCGTATTCATGGATTACCTTGATAAGTTTGTGGTGGTATTCATTGATGACATTCTGATTTATTCTCAAAGTGAAGAAGAGCATGCAGATCATTTGAGGATGGTATTGCAGAGATTGCGAGAGCACCAGTTGTATGCAAAGTTGAGCAAGTGTGAGTTCTGGATCAGTGAAGTCCTGTTCTTGGGTCACATAATCAACAAGGAAGGATTGGCTGTTGTAACACCCAAAATTCTGAATTTGGGATTGATAGAAGAAATCTGAGCAAAATACTATTGATAAATAATTAAACTTTATAATTCACCCTTTTTAAAGGTAAATACTCATAATAAAATAAATGAAGAAACACTATGTAGTAATTGTGCATCATGTGAAAGTTTAACTTGTGCATAAATTTGAAATCTAGAATTTAAAACTTGATTTGATTTGAATTGGAAATAGGAAAGAAAGAAAGAAATATTATACACAACAAAACAAAGTTATAAATTCATCACACTTTTAGGTATGTCCAAATTTTACTATTAATCTGAAAGTGAATTTGCCACAAGTTGAAATTTAATTTGAATTGGAATTAGGGTTTGAAATAAGAGAAGGGAAAAGAAAAATACTACATAAAATAAAATAAAAATCAGAATAAACATCCTTCACACTTATAAAATTAAATTATACCTTTCAAACTGAGGACAAGACATTCACAAAGTTTGAATTTAAACTTGAACTCAAATTGGATTTGAAAATGAAGAAAAGAAATAGAAAATAAAATGGAAAAAAGAGAAAAACCTGCTGTTGGGCCGCAACCACGCAATTCGGCCCAACTTCTCTTCTCCACGCGCAGCCCAGCTCCCTTGTTTCGCTGACAACTGGGCCCCGCTGAACAGGGACTCCAGCGCGCGCTTCTCCTGTGCACCCGCTGGTGCCGACTTGTGGGACCAAGGCGTCAGTCTCACCGCGCGCGACCTTTCTGCGGTGGCTTGCGCCGACACCCTGTCCCCACCTACCAGCGTCACCTGCGCACCTGTGGTTGACTGTGTGTATTGCGCGTGGGCCCGAAATGACAGGAGCTTCTCCCACCTTCCGAAACAAACACGACGAACGGACCGCGCTGTCTTCCGCCGATTTCGCCGCGGACTTCTCCAATCCAGCAATTATCGCGGGGCCGGTTCAGCCATGGATAGTATAAAATGGATGCGCGACACCTGCCATCAATCAGAAACCAGATCGCTCCCTCGCTGCGGTACCGCTTAGCTCTGGGAACACGATTGGAGAGTGAAGTTTGCCGCCACTGTGAATCCCGCCGCCGCCGATGTAATTCCTTCTCCACGCCGCCGCCGGGCACCGATTGGTCGATCTGGGGAGTCGCGGATGTACACTGCACCTAGACAACCCAACTAACTACACGTTGGTATTGGGGCGCGACCCCAATTGCTCACCGGATGTCGCCTCCATGCCCAACTCCACTATCTACCGTGGGCAGATCCCTCTGTTACCCTCCATTGACGGTAAGAGCCTTCGTCATGTTCGAATCGCCCTCCTTATTACGGATCACGGTCTGGAATAGAGCGGGGAGCACCGGGGCGCTGACCTGGCGTACTCCGGCGATGGCTCGGACGTCGTTAGGGGCGCGCCGCCGCTTCCCTGGCCGTGGGTGAGGAGACGGGCCGGTGGCCGTTCGATTTCAGGGGAGCGGTCCCGATTAGAGGAGTTAGGGAGTTAAGCCTGGGTCGTTGATCTGCGATCGCACGGGCGAGGTTGGTCACGGTTTTTTTTAAAATTTTAGCCGTCGGATTGGATGTGTGCGGCCCAGATCAGAAAGCTTATATACCGTTTAGTCGGAGGTTGTTATCCGTAGATCTTAGATCCTACGAACGAGAGCGAGCACAGGTTCATAAGGGCTCGGATCTAATCTAAGCCCTTGAACTGGGATCCAACGGTCTCGATTGTCTCATACCCCTTTGCCCTGGCCTATTTGCTAAAGAGCCCCTGAACTTTTATGAAATAAACCCGCGGTCCACCCTCGGGGTTCTATGTGTCTCGGGATTCTTGCGCCGAGCCCCCTGCGCTTTGCTGTAATTGAGGCCCAGTCCAGGAAGTTAAGAAATCAAATAAATGGATTTAGAAAATGATTTTTAATGATTAAATAATTGCTAGAACTTAGATAATTCATAGAAAATTTATTTTAACTCCAAATTGAACCATTCCACTTTCTAAAATTTTGTAATTTTATTCTATACCATCTAGAACCTCTGTTTTGTCATGAAAACAATTAGAAATTTAATCTCTCACTTAATCCATTTTAAGCACATGAAACCTTTGAAAATCCATAACTTAAAATCTGCAACTCCAAAATTAATAATTCTTTTTCCTGTGATCTTATTTTAATATGTAGATTATTAATATGTATTTTGGCATACATGTTTGGTGTAATGTTAATTTTGCCTATACACTGTTTGTTTGTATTGCTACGACTAGAGCGAGGTCACGTGTCATCTGAAGATCATCCTGGTACCTGGAATCTCAAGGCCCAGGCAAGTTGTGCCCTTGATCACTTCTTTTCACCTACCCATGTTCTAATTAATCATAATGATCTGCATAGGTTAATTTTGAAGGGACCCAATAGGTTACCCTAGTTTGTGTATCTTTATACCTTGTTTACCACTGAACTTTCTGGGTAGTACTTGCTAGTGCTATATGTGGTTTTGGGTATGGAGATACACTGTTCATGGTTACACTTTTTATCAGTTGTTATTTATTGTTCATGATGAGATCATTATGTTAATTGGAACATGGAGAACCACCCGGGAAAACAGTGCTACCACAAGGGTGGAATGGGACGCCCTTGGCTGATTAATTAGGAAAGCTAGTGGAAGACTACCTTACCCGAAAGGGGCAAGGGCAGTAGGGGAGAGGTCAGTGTAGGGAGGCCCTCGGGAGGATTTTGCTGCGATGGCGGTCCTGCAAGGGATTCCTGCACTGGATCTTCCTATAAACTGTAGCGGGTTTTCGGAAGCTAGTGGAACTTTGTAAAGGCCTCGTAGTGGATCCCTAGCCATTCACCTCGGTAGTGTCTAAGGGCCTTGCAAACCCTGGCGACATGGGATACACGACTTGTGGGTAAAGATGCGCAACCTCTGCAGAGTGTAAAACTGGTATACTAGCCGTGCTCACGGTCAAGAGCAGCTCGGACACTCACATGATTAAAGTATGGAACTAAATTCAATTTGTCATATGCATTGCATCGCAGGTGAAGTGGTTACTTTTGTTCTACTACTTAATTGGGTTGGTATTTACTTACACTTAGTAATTGCTAATAAAATTTTGACCAACTTTAAAAGCAATGCTCAGCTCTAACCATCTTCTTTGGTAAGCCTTACACTTCACGTGAGCTCCCACCTTTGGCGAGTTCATGCACATTACTCCCCACAACTTGTTGAGCGATGAACGTATGTGAGCTCACTCTTGCTGTCTCACATACACCACAGGTCAAGAACAGGTACTGCAGGATGATGCTCATGGAGGATGCTGCGACGAGTTCGTGAGAGGTCTAGGTCGTCGTCTCCCAGTCAACTTTGGGTTGCTGGACCGTTGTCTCCTTATAATGTAATTATTTATTTTGTATAGAACTCCTGTTATATATAAAGATGTGACATTCGATCCTGTGCCACTATACATCATATGTTTGAGACTTGGTCCCAGCATACCTGGTGTTTATGTTAACCCCGGGTTTTGGACCCCTAAAATCCGGGTGTTACAGAAGTGGTATCAGAGGAATGTTGACTGTAGGACGAAACCTAGATAGAACTGGACAACCATTATCTACTTACCTCTGCTACTCTGATTCTTTCTGAACTTACCTTAATCTATGCTTATCTATTTCCGCTTTACTCTGATTACTCTTACCTTTTCATTCTAAAGACAAATGTGGATTCCACACTTTGAAATCCTGTGCCTAAAGTGACCTTTAGGAATAGGAGACCTACTCTCAGGGACAAAAACAAAACTATTTTTATGGTTATCTGTGCACTTGAATGTTTGTTCTTATGATACTTGTTTGATTTGGATCTTTGATTGAGTGTGATGAGTTGTGGAGTAATGTCCACGATTGCATCTGCATATACACATAGGTATAAAAATATATTCATAAAATAACTAGACAACCTAGATTATCCCCTTGGAACATATCTAGCTTAAGAGATTTATCTTATCCTAAAAAGATCTCATTCTAACCAATCCATCTTATCTTAAAAATTCTCCCCTATCTTAATAGATTCATCTCATCTCAAGAGATTCTATCCTACACTCATAGATCTATCTTATCTCAAAAGGTCTTAACTTATCCTAATATATATAGATCCATTCTATCTTAAAAAAAATATATATATTCTCTTATTTTAATAAATCCATCTCATCTTAAAAGATACTCATCTTATCTTGAAAAGATTTTATCTCAGCCTAATAGATCTAACTGACCTCAAAAGATTCATCTTATCCTAATAAGCATACTTATCCACCCTAGATTAAACAACCATGATCTAGTGCAACTTAATTAGATCTTATTTAGTCAAACTAGTCATACCAATCTAACCTAGATTCAATCTTGTGTGGTAGATCCATCTAAGCTAACGAAGTCTAACCTTAAGTTGAGCTAATTTAAGGTCAGCTACTTAACAAGTTCATAGTGATGAAATAGATTAGACTCTATTTCTATAAACATGTCTTAACCTAAATTGGTGCCCTAGACTTGACCATATACAACTACCCAACCATATGCAACTACCTTACCAGATGGTTGCATAACCCCTCAAGAAGATTCTAACCTACCTGCACCATATAATCCATCCTACACACATATATCCTAACCATATGTCCTTAACTCGGATGGCAACTCCAAGAAGAAAGGCCAAAGGAGACCAACCACGTCAAGGGAGGACAAGCATCAACTCAAGACCTCAAAGATCAAGTTGAATCGCCAGCGGAGTCAAGATCCACAATCTTGGATGGAGTCTTTTCTTATCCTACACTTTCTTACCTAAACCCATCTATGCTTTAAGGACATCTTCTATCCTACATAATTATGTGGACATACATATACATACCCCTGCTCTCCTAATCACTTACTAATGAAAAGAAAGAGAGACTCTTGATTTTGAACTAATTAGAAACTAAAAGCTAAATTGCAAACCACTCTTCCTATATCCTCTTTCTTACTAATCTCGAGGACGAGATTATTTTTAAGGGGGGTAGGATTTGTAACACCCAAAATTCTGAATTTGGGATTGATAGAAGAAATCTGAGCAAAATACTATTGATAAATAATTAAACTTTATAATTCACCCTTTTTAAAGGTAAATACTCATAATAAAATAAATGAAGAAACACTATGTAGTAATTGTGCATCATGTGAAAGTTTAACTTGTGCATAAATTTGAAATCTAGAATTTAAAACTTGATTTGATTTGAATTGGAAATAGGAAAGAAAGAAAGAAATATTATACACAACAAAACAAAGTTATAAATTCATCACACTTTTAGGTATGTCCAAATTTTACTATTAATCTGAAAGTGAATTTGCCACAAGTTGAAATTTAATTTGAATTGGAATTAGGGTTTGAAATAAGAGAAGGGAAAAGAAAAATACTACATAAAATAAAATAAAAATCAGAATAAACATCCTTCACACTTATAAAATTAAATTATACCTTTCAAACTGAGGACAAGACATTCACAAAGTTTGAATTTAAACTTGAACTCAAATTGGATTTGAAAATGAAGAAAAGAAATAGAAAATAAAATGGAAAAAAGAGAAAAACCTGCTGTTGGGCCGCAACCACGCAATTCGGCCCAACTTCTCTTCTCCACGCGCAGCCCAGCTCCCTTGTTTCGCTGACAACTGGGCCCCGCTGAACAGGGACTCCAGCGCGCGCTTCTCCTGTGCACCCGCTGGTGCCGACTTGTGGGACCAAGGCGTCAGTCTCACCGCGCGCGACCTTTCTGCGGTGGCTTGCGCCGACACCCTGTCCCCACCTACCAGCGTCACCTGCGCACCTGTGGTTGACTGTGTGTATTGCGCGTGGGCCCGAAATGACAGGAGCTTCTCCCACCTTCCGAAACAAACACGACGAACGGACCGCGCTGTCTTCCGCCGATTTCGCCGCGGACTTCTCCAATCCAGCAATTATCGCGGGGCCGGTTCAGCCATGGATAGTATAAAATGGATGCGCGACACCTGCCATCAATCAGAAACCAGATCGCTCCCTCGCTGCGGTACCGCTTAGCTCTGGGAACACGATTGGAGAGTGAAGTTTGCCGCCACTGTGAATCCCGCCGCCGCCGATGTAATTCCTTCTCCACGCCGCCGCCGGGCACCGATTGGTCGATCTGGGGAGTCGCGGATGTACACTGCACCTAGACAACCCAACTAACTACACGTTGGTATTGGGGCGCGACCCCAATTGCTCACCGGATGTCGCCTCCATGCCCAACTCCACTATCTACCGTGGGCAGATCCCTCTGTTACCCTCCATTGACGGTAAGAGCCTTCGTCATGTTCGAATCGCCCTCCTTATTACGGATCACGGTCTGGAATAGAGCGGGGAGCACCGGGGCGCTGACCTGGCGTACTCCGGCGATGGCTCGGACGTCGTTAGGGGCGCGCCGCCGCTTCCCTGGCCGTGGGTGAGGAGACGGGCCGGTGGCCGTTCGATTTCAGGGGAGCGGTCCCGATTAGAGGAGTTAGGGAGTTAAGCCTGGGTCGTTGATCTGCGATCGCACGGGCGAGGTTGGTCACGGTTTTTTTTAAAATTTTAGCCGTCGGATTGGATGTGTGCGGCCCAGATCAGAAAGCTTATATACCGTTTAGTCGGAGGTTGTTATCCGTAGATCTTAGATCCTACGAACGAGAGCGAGCACAGGTTCATAAGGGCTCGGATCTAATCTAAGCCCTTGAACTGGGATCCAACGGTCTCGATTGTCTCATACCCCTTCGCCCTGGCCTATTTGCTAAAGAGCCCCTGAACTTTTATGAAATAAACCCGCGGTCCACCCTCGGGGTTCTATGTGTCTCGGGATTCTTGCGCCGAGCCCCCTGCGCTTTGCTGTAATTGAGGCCCAGTCCAGGAAGTTAAGAAATCAAATAAATGGATTTAGAAAATGATTTTTAATGATTAAATAATTGCTAGAACTTAGATAATTCATAGAAAATTTATTTTAACTCCAAATTGAACCATTCCACTTTCTAAAATTTTGTAATTTTATTCTATACCATCTAGAACCTCTGTTTTGTCATGAAAACAATTAGAAATTTAATCTCTCACTTAATCCATTTTAAGCACATGAAACCTTTGAAAATCCATAACTTAAAATCTGCAACTCCAAAATTAATAATTCTTTTTCCTGTGATCTTATTTTAATATGTAGATTATTAATATGTATTTTGGCATACATGTTTGGTGTAATGTTAATTTTGCCTATACACTGTTTGTTTGTATTGCTACGACTAGAGCGAGGTCACGTGTCATCTGAAGATCATCCTGGTACCTGGAATCTCAAGGCCCAGGCAAGTTGTGCCCTTGATCACTTCTTTTCACCTACCCATGTTCTAATTAATCATAATGATCTGCATAGGTTAATTTTGAAGGGACCCAATAGGTTACCCTAGTTTGTCTATCTTTATACCTTGTTTACCACTGAACTTTCTGGGTAGTACTTGCTAGTGCTATATGTGGTTTTGGGTATGGAGATACACTGTTCATGGTTACACTTTTTATCAGTTGTTATTTATTGTTCATGATGAGATCATTATGTTAATTGGAACATGGAGAACCACCCGGGAAAACAGTGCTACCACAAGGGTGGAATGGGACGCCCTTGGCTGATTAATTAGGAAAGCTAGTGGAAGACTACCTTACCCGAAAGGGGCAAGGGCAGTAGGGGAGAGGTCAGTGTAGGGAGGCCCTCGGGAGGATTTTGCTGCGATGGCGGTCCTGCAAGGGATTCCTGCACTGGATCTTCCTATAAACTGTAGCGGGTTTTCGGAAGCTAGTGGAACTTTGTAAAGGCCTCGTAGTGGATCCCTAGCCATTCACCTCGGTAGTGTCTAAGGGCCTTGCAAACCCTGGCGACATGGGATACACGACTTGTGGGTAAAGATGCGCAACCTCTGCAGAGTGTAAAACTGGTATACTAGCTGTGCTCACGGTCAAGAGCAGCTCGGACACTCACATGATTAAAGTATGGAACTAAATTCAATTTGTCATATGCATTGCATCGCAGGTGAAGTGGTTACTTTTGTTCTACTACTTAATTGGGTTGGTATTTACTTACACTTAGTAATTGCTAATAAAATTTTGACCAACTTTAAAAGCAATGCTCAGCTCTAACCATCTTCTTTGGTAAGCCTTACACTTCACGTGAGCTCCCACCTTTGGCGAGTTCATGCACATTACTCCCCACAACTTGTTGAGCGATGAACGTATGTGAGCTCACTCTTGCTGTCTCACATACACCACAGGTCAAGAACAGGTACTGCAGGATGATGCTCATGGAGGATGCTGCGACGAGTTCGTGAGAGGTCTAGGTCGTCGTCTCCCAGTCAACTTTGGGTTGCTGGACCGTTGTCTCCTTATAATGTAATTATTTATTTTGTATAGAACTCCTGTTATATATAAAGATGTGACATTCGATCCTGTGCCACTATACATCATATGTTTGAGACTTGGTCCCAGCATACCTGGTGTTTATGTTAACCCCGGGTTTTGGACCCCTAAAATCCGGGTGTTACAGCTGTGGATCCGAAGAAAGTGGCAGACATTTTGAACTGGAAAGCGCCAACGGATGCTCGAGGAATCAAGAGCTTCATTGGAATGGCCGGATATTATCGGCGATTTATTGAAGGGTTTTCGAAGATTGCGAAACCAATGACAGCGTTGCTAGGCAACAAAGTTGAGTTCAAGTGGACCCAGAAATGTCAAGAGGCCTTTGAAGCGCTGAAAGAGAAGTTGACAACAGCGCCTGTCCTAGTCTTGCCTGATGTGCACAAGCCCTTCTCTGTGTACTGTGATGCTTGTTACACAGGTTTGGGATGCGTGTTGATGCAAGAGGGAAGAGTTGTGGCTTACTCGTCCCGACAGCTAAAGGTTCATGAGAAGAATTACCCAATCCATGATCTAGAGTTGGCAGCAGTGGTTCACGCACTGAAGACATGGAGGCACTATCTGTATGGACAGAAATGCGATGTTTACACAGACCACAAGAGTCTTAAGTACATATTCACTCAGTCAGAATTGAACATGAGGCAGCGAAGATGGTTAGAGTTGATCAAAGACTATGAGTTGGAGATTCATTACCATCCAGGCAAAGCAAACGTAGTGGCAGATGCTTTGAGCAGAAAGAGTCAAGTCAATCTGATTGTCGCTCGTCCGATGCCTTATGAGTTGGCCAAAGAGTTTGATAGGTTGAGTCTCGGATTTCTGAACAATTCGCGAGGAGTCACAGTTGAATTGGAACCTACCTTGGAGCGCGAAATCAAAGAAGCGCAGAAGAATGATGAGAAGATCAGTGAGATTCGGCGACTGATTCTAGATGGCAGAGGCAAAGATTTTCGAGAAGATGCAGAAGGCGTGGTATGGTTCAAAGACCGCTTGTGTGTTCCCAATGTCCAGTCTATTCGGGAGTTGATTCTCAAGGAAGCTCATGAGACAGCTTATTCGATTCACCCTGGCAGTGAGAAGATGTATCAGGATCTGAAGAAGAAATTCTGGTGGTACGGAATGAAGAGGGAAATCGCAGAGCATGTGGCTATGTGCGATAGTTGCCGAAGAATTAAGGCAGAGCACCAGAGACCTGCTGGATTGTTGCAACCGTTGCAGATCCCTCAGTGGAAATGGGATGAAATCGGCATGGATTTCATAGTCGGATTGCCTCGCACTCGAGCCGGCTACGATTCCATTTGGGTAGTAGTGGACCGTTTGACCAAGTCAGCCCACTTCATACCAGTCAAGACCAGCTACAACAGCGCAGTATTGGCAGAGTTGTATATGTCTCGGATCGTTTGTCTTCATGGTGTGCCAAAGAAGATAGTGTCAGACAGAGGAACGCAGTTCACCTCTCATTTCTGGCAGCAGTTGCATGAAGCCTTGGGCACACATCTGAATTTCAGTTCAGCTTATCACCCGCAGACAGATGGTCAGACTGAAAGAACCAATCAAATTCTCGAAGACATGTTGAGAGCCTGCGCGTTGCAAGATCAGTCCGGATGGGATAAGAGATTGCCCTATGCAGAGTTTTCCTATAACAACAGTTATCAAGCCAGTTTGAAGATGTCACCATTTCAGGCGCTTTATGGAAGGAGTTGTAGAACTCCGTTGCAATGGGATCAGCCTGGAGAAAAGCAAGTGTTTGGGCCAGATATTTTGCTTGAAGCTGAAGAGAACATCAAGATGGTCCGAGAGAATCTGAAGATAGCGCAATCAAGGCAGCGAAGCTACGCAGACACAAGAAGAAGAGAGCTGAGTTTCGAAGTCGGAGACTTTGTCTATCTGAAAGTGTCACCGATCAGAGGAGTCAGAAGATTCGGAGTGAAAGGCAAGCTAGCACCCTGCTACATTGGTCCGTATCAAATTCTCTCAAAGCGTGGAGAAGTAGCTTATCAGCTCAGTCTGCCAGAGAATTTGTCTGCTGTGCATGATGTCTTTCATGTGTCTCAGTTGAAGAAGTGTTTGCGTGTGCCAGAAGAGCAGTTGCCAGTGGAAGGTCTGGAAGTCCAGGAGGACTTGACCTACGTTGAGAAGCCAGCTCAGATCCTTGAGGTTGCAGACAGAGTCACCCGAAGGAAGACCACCAGAATGTGCAAAGTCAGATGGAATCACCACTCTGAGGAAGAAGCGACCTGGGAGCGTGAAGATGATCTGATGGCTAAGTACCCAGAGCTCTTTGCTAGCCAGCCCTGAATCTCGAGGGCGAGATTCTTTTAAGGGGGGATAGGTTTGTAACGCCCCGAATTTTTTGGCAGTTGAATTTTTTCTTTTCTTCACTCGCCAAATTCGGGCGTTACCTTTTCTTTTTCTTTTTCCCCTCGCTAGACCTTGACTTTTTCCAAAGTTTTAGCGGGATTCGGTTTGGAACTCCCGTGTAAGAAAAACTCTAAACTGTTTTATGTTGTTTGATGCACCATGCCGAACTATGCATTCTTTGATTGTTTGAAAGTGCAAATGCATTCATCTAGAAAGATCGAATTTCGAAAAGGAGATAACTTTTTTTTCTTTTTCTTTTTCTTTTTCTTTCTTTCTCTCTCCCTCTTCCCTTCTCTCTCTCCCGCGCCGTGGGCCCCCTGGCCGGCCCAGCCGCCCCCTGCGCGCCCCCTCTTGGGCCTTGGTAGGCCCAACCGCCCCCACCCCCTCCCCTTTTCCCCAAACCCCCTCTCCCTCTCCCTCCCTCTCTCCCATTCTCTCCCTAGCCGCCGCCCTCCCCTGCCCTAGCCCCGCCCCCTGCTCGGCCGCCGCCCCTGCTCGGCCGCCCGCCCCAGTGAGCCCCCTCCTCTCTCCTCCCTCCTCCCTCCCTCTCCCCTCCTCTCTCCTTGGCAGCCCAGCCGCCCGCCCGCCCCTGGCCGCGCCCTGGCCAGCCTCGGCCGTGTCGCAGCCAGCCCCGGCCGCCCCTGGCCAGCCCCGGCCGCCCCCAGCCCGCGCCCTGGCCGCGCCCCCAGCCCGCGCCCTGGCCGCCCGCCCGGCCGCGCCCCAGCCCCTGCGTGCTCGGCCGCCCAGCCGGCCGGTTCAACCGCCCCCGGGCCGGTTCAACCGCCCCGGCTCAGCCGCCCCTTCCCCTCCGCGCTCGGCCGCCCCTGCTCGGCCGCCCTGCCCCCGGCCGGTTCAACCGCCCCTAGGGCCGGTTCAACCGCCCCCCTGTTTTTTTATTTATTTTTTATTTTATTTTATTTTATTTTACTTTCTGTGATCATAGTTATTTTATTTTAGGTAGGCTAATCATTGTTCATGCTATTGAAATAGGAAGCTCAATTTAAAATTCCGTTATGCTAGTTGATTCACGTAGTTAATTGTTTATCTCGTTCAATGTTGATCAACTTAAAATGACTAGGTTTCCATTAGTGCATATAACAGAATTCTTTTGTTAAGAACCAATTGTAACTAAACATTAGTGCATAAGATTTAACCCCCTGCGAGACCCTTTCCCGTTTGTTTCTTTCTAATCATAATGAATGCGATATCGAATGTCATACTTGATGCATACTCACTTTACTTGTTCCCTTGTATGGTGTACTGTTCTTTTGTATTAAATATGTGGATGTATGTATGTTTGCGCTCGCATAGAGAACGATCCGGTCGAAGAGCCCGAGGAATTCGCAGGAGAAGCCCCTGAGCAGCAGTCGGTTGGTGGAGGCAAGTGTCCTTTGACCTATCTCTGTCCTATTCATTCTTTAATTCACCTCCCGCATTACACATTTATACCTAAGGATTGACTAGCTTTTGTTATTCATGTCCTTGTTTACCTATTTGGGTCGGATTATTACTGCTTAGTCTGATGCTATTGCTCAACTCTAATCAATGAACATGATGTGATTATCTATGATACGCTGTTTTCCCTTCTTATTTATGATCATATTTGTGACCTTCAAGGGGACTCGAGCGGTTTCTCGAGTGCCTCTCCGTAAGGACCTGTTCAATGGATGACCGCCTGGGAAAACAGTGCAACCATGAGGGTGGAATGGGACGCCCTTAACTGAATAATTAGAGGAACCGGGGTGTAGTTCGCTTCGCCGTCGTGCCGTCAATGGGGCTCGGTGTATGCGGCTCGCTCTGCCAAGGTTGATTTGTCCCTTGGGGAGGAGTGCGGTACATTTAGGAAACCTAATGGGCGGCTACAGCCTCGGGGAATCTTTGTAAAGGCTACGTAGTGATGCCCTGCTGGACCACCTAGGTAGTGGTCAATGGGGAGTAGCTCTCTCCGGGCAGAAAGGGAATCACGGCTTGTGGGTAAAGTGCACAACCTCTGCAGAGTGTTATGAAACTGATATATCAGCCGTGCTCGCGGTTACGAGCGGCCAAGGGAGCTCCAGAGATTAGTGATACTTGATCAGAGATACTTTGGTACAGGTGGCAATGAGATTGATGGTTCTGATTATGACTATGGTATTGGTAAGTGGTATTCTTTCCGTTTGGAAAGGATACATTGGGCTAATAACTTGGGTTAATGTTAAAACCTGGCTCTCTACTAGTAAGTAATAACCTGACTAACTAAAAGCAACTGCTTGACTTATCCCCACATAAAGCTAGTCCACTATAGCCAAACAGGATGCTTGCTGAGTATGTTGATGTGTACTCACCCTTGCTCTACACACCAAACCCCCCCCAGGTTGTCAGCATTGCAACCACTGCTCAGGAGAAGATGAAGCTGTGGAAGGAGACTTCCAGGAGTTCCAAGACTACGACGAGTTCTAGGTGTGGGTTAGCGGCAACCCCCAGTCGGCTGCCTGTGAAGGCCGCGTTATCTACGTTTCTTTTCCGCACTTTGATTTATTGTAAGAGCTATATGGACGTCTCAGACGTATGATGTAATCGACTATTATTTCCCCTTTTAATACTATTTGAGCACTGTGTGATGATGTCCATGTTATGTAACTGCTGTGTACGTGAATAACTGATCCTGGCACGTACATGGTTCGCATTCGGTTTGCCTTCTAAAACCGGGTGTGACAGTGCTCCTCGCTGTCGGAGAAGCCCTCTTGATCTACGTAGCCGCAACCACTCTGGTGGTCAGCGCCGCGATTGTAGTCGAGAGACGAGAAGAAGGGCATACATTGCTCGTCCAGAGACCGGTTTACTTCATCAGTGAGGTACTGTCCGAGACCAAAATCCGCTACCCGCAAATTCAGAAGCTACTGTACGCGGTAATTCTGACGCGGCGAAAGTTGCGACACTACTTCGAGTCTCATCCGGTGACTGTGGTGTCATCCTTCCCTCTGGGGGAGATCATCTAGTGCCGAGAAGCCTCAGGTAGGATTGCAAAGTGGGCGGTGGAGATCATGGGCGAGACAATCTCGTTTGCCCCTCGGAAGGCCATCAAGTCCCAAGTCTAGGTGGACTTTGTGGCTGAATGGGTCGACACCCAGCTTCCAGCGGCTCCGATCCAACCGGAACTCTGGACCATGTTTTTCGACGGGTCGCTGATGAAAATAGGAGCGGGAGCGGGCCTGCTCTTCATCTCACCCCTCGGGAAGCACCTCCGCTACGTGCTGCGCCTCCATTTCCCGGCGTCAAACAACATGGCCGAGTACGAAGCTCTGGTTAACGGGTTGCGCATCGCCATCGAGCTAGGGGTTCGGCGCCTCGACGCTCGTGGCGACTCGTAGCTTATCATCGACCAAGTCATGAAGAACTCCCATTGCCGTGACCCGAAGATGGAAGCCTACTGCAACGAGGTTCGGCGCCTGGAAGACAAGTTCTACGGGCTCGAGCTCAACCACGTCGCTCGATGATACAACAAGACTGCGGACGAGCTGGCTAAAATAGCCTCAGGGCGGACAACGGTTCCCCCGGACGTCTTCTCCTGAGACCTACATCAACCTTCTGTCAAGACCGACGACACGCCTGAGCCCGAGGAGGCCTCGGCCCTGCCCGAGGCACCCTCGGCTCAGCCCGAGGCACCCTCGGCTCAGCCCGAGGCACCCTCGGCCACCGAAGGTGAGGCACTGCGCATCGAGGAAGAGCGAAATGGGGTCACGCCTAATCGAAACTGACAGACCCCGTACCTGCAATATCTCCACCGAGGAGAGCTACCCCTCGACAGAGCCGAAGCTCGGCGACTGGCACGGCGCGCCAGGTCGTTCGTCTTGCTGGGTGACGAGAAGGAGCTCTACCACTAGCCCCTCAGGCATCCTCCTGCGATGCATATCCATCACCGAAGGTCAGGAGCTATTGCAAGAAATACACTCGGGGGCTTGCGGTCATCACGCAGCACCTCGAGCCCTCGTCGGAAACGCCTTCCGACAAGGTTTCTACTGGCCAACCGCGGTGGCCGACGCCACTAGGATTGTACGCACCTACCAAGGGTGTCAATTCTACGCAAGGCAGACACACCTGCCCGCTCAGGCCCTGCAAACCATACCCATCACCTGGCCGTTTGCTGTATGGGGTCTAGACCTCGTTGATCCCTTGCAGAAGGCACCCGGGGGCTTCACACACCTGCTGGTCGCTATCGACAAATTCTCCAAGTGGATTGAGGTCTGACCCCTAAACAGCATCAGGTCCGAACAGGCGGTGGCGTTCTTTACCAACATCATCCATCGCTTTGGGGTCCCGAACTCTATCATCACCGACAACGGCACCCAGTTCACTGGCAGGAAGTTCCTAGACTTCTGCGAGGACCACCATATCCGGGTGGACTGGGCCACCGTAGCTCACCCCATGACGAATGGGCAGGTAGAGCGTGCCAACGACATGATTCTGCAGGGACTCAAGCCGAGGATCTACAACGACCTCAACAAGTTCGGCAGGCGATGGATGAAGGAACTCCCCTCGGTGGTCTGGAGTCTGAGGACGACACCAAGCCGAGCCACGGGCTTCACGCCGTTTTTTCTAGTCTATGGGGCCGAGGCTATCTTGCCCACAGACTTAGAATACGGTTCCCCGAGGACGAGGGCGTACGACGAACAAAGCAACCAGGCCAGCCGAGAAGACTCACTGGACTAGCTAGAAGAGGCTCGGGGCATGGCCTTACTACACTCGGCACGATATCAACAGTCTTTGCGATGCTACCACGCCCGAGGGGTTCGGTCCCGAGACCTCTAGGTGGGGGACTTGGTGCTTTGGCTACGACAAGACGCCCGAGGGCGCCACAAGCTCACACCTCCCTGGGAAGGGCTGTTCATCACCGCCAAGATTTTGAAGCCCGGAACATACAAGCTGGCCAACAGTCAAGGCGAGGTCTACAACAACACTTGGAACATTCGACAGCTACGTCGCTTTTACCCTTAAGATGTTTTCAAGTCGTTCATATGCCTCGTTCTCTTTACATACACAAATAGAGTATAACCGTCAAGGAAGGGTCAGCCTTGCCCCGGCAAAGCCCGACCCTCCCTCGGGGGCTAGAAGGGGGAACCCCCTCTGCGTCAAAATTTTTTCCTCAGAAAACGTCTTTCTGTCAGAACGTTTTTCGTGCTTTTCGACTACTTCGACAGTGGGATCCTGAAAACGACAGAGTACACGTAAGCGGCAAGGCCAACCGAGCCGAGGGACTCCTACGCCTCTGGGATACGGATACCTCACTCATCACCTTCTGCGATAAGTAATTCACGCTCGGATAAGCAATTCTGCTGACCGAACAAGTCTTAATGCTCGAAAACTTTTCTGCCGAAATGATTTTTCGTGCCTTCTCGACTATATCGATAACAGAATCCTGCAGACGAGTAAGAGTACACGTAAGCGGCGAGGCCGACCGAGCCGAGGGACTCCTACGCCTCTGGGATACGGATACCTCACTCATCACCTTCCGCGATAAGTAACTCTCGCTCGCACAAGTAATTCTGCTACCGACAAACAAGTCCCGATACTCGAAATAAGAGGAAAAGAAACACAACTTTATAACACGACAATGATATGTTTGGGCCTCGGCGGCCGCAAAAAACATACGCATACTACAGACAAACTGTTCCTGCAGGTTCAGACATCAATAGGGGGAGCAGCAGCACCCTCGGCGTCGATTCCACCTTCGGTGGAATCCGACCTGGCCTCGGACAGCGACACGGTCGGAGGATCTCCACCTCGAAGGAAGATGTCAGCACCGCGCCTGGGCCATCACCGCCAGGGTCTCCTCCAGGAACCTGGCCCGAGCAGACGGCTAGACCGGCCGCTCCGTAGCCTCAGCCAGCTGTCCCCCGAGGACATCAGCCCGTCTCATGTCCTCGACAGCCCGACTCCGGGGTTGGTCCCACCAGTGGACGACCCGGCCAGGTTCCAGCCGCCGCTGCTACGCCTCCTCGGCCTGGGAAGCCCCCTGCTCCTGGGCCGACGAAGCTTCTTCTCGAGCCAACTCCTCCTCTGTCCATGCTGACACCGCTGCCTCTAGCTCCGGCTCATCGCAGAGTAGCCGAGGGTTCCTTAACTGAGCAAGAGAAGCCTTGGGTGGCAAGGCCGACCGAGCCGAGGGACTCCTACGCCTCCGGGATACGGATACCTCACTCGTCACCTTCCGCACAGGGCAACTCACACTTGGTTATGCGGTTCAGCTAGTCGACAGGCGAGTCCTGGTGCTCAAAATAAGGAAGAAACACGGTATTGCACTCAAATACCTAGATGTTCAGGCCCCGACAGCCACAATGAACAAAACACCGGCACTCAAGGTGTCATTACAAACGAAACTCTGGTTCCACTCCCGCGAGTATGAACAACCTCCACATCGGAGGGTCTGCGGGACAACAAGCTCCGGGTGACTCACCGGCGACCTCTGCAGCAGCAGCGATGGTCCCAGGGCGGACGCTACCGCTGGAAGGCTCTCGTTCGCGTCCCCTCGTGGAGGACGAGAACCAGATATTAAAGCCAAAGAGCCGGAGGTCGGTCTGCGGGTGGCGCTGACGGTCTCGTCGGCGGAGAAGCTTTCTCCAGCTGCCACCACCTCAGCACCGACGGTGGCGTCCACCTGCCCACCAACACCGCACCAGCGAGCGCCGGCCGCCCCAAAGCGCACCGGCAGGTCCTCACTCCCGTCCTCGCCATGAAAACGAGAATGGGACCGTCCCAGAACACGAGTACCGCCCTCGCGGCGTACGACGTGTCGTGAGACCCCCTGGTGCGGCTGACCACCGTTGCCCGGATAGAGGACGGAATGCTGCACCCTGGCTGGGCAACAGCAGTTCGCCTTCCCCGGCATGGCTGGAAGACGCCTCCTTCGTAGAGCTGGAGGATGGTTTCCACCCCCAGGTGCCGGAGGAAAAAGCGGGACGCCAGCCCACGCGAAGGCAGGCCCCGGCTCAGCTCGCCCCCCGCCCCAGCAAGGATGATGAAGATCCTTGAAGCTGAGGGCGAGGCAGAGGCCGTAGCCCGGCTTGCTTCTCCCCACCATCGAACTGGTGGTCACTGTCTTGGGTGACCATTGGTGAGGGGATGCAGCCGGGCTGCCTGATGAAAATCCTTGAAGCCGAGCGATAGCTGAAAGGTGCCAACCTCCACGAGGTTGCGCTCCTCCCACAACGAGACGAAGGCAACGCGGGCGCTCCCCATCCGGGGGCTCGGAAGGCGGAAGGACACAATGCATGAGGAGAGTGCGAAGGCGTGGCTACCACCTAGGGGGTCGATCCCTTTTTAAAGGCGACTCTCCCCGCTCGCGTCCTCAGGCGTCGCGGACTAAGTCTTCACCAACGCGCTCCAAGGTCCTCCCCCTACGACATAGGGGCTGGGTCCCACACGACATGCAAGCTGGCTTGGGACAGAAGCAGCCAGACAGCCATGCGCGGAGCGTGTAACCGCTCAACGGTTACAAGCACTCCTCCACCTTCGCCTAAACCAGTGGGTGAAAGGGCGGACCACCATGCAAGCGGCATGCAACCGCACCACGGGGATGCACCCTTTCGACTTCGACGCATCCAGCATGGAGGCCCAGGCCCACACGTCATGTAACCGGCGCGCCGGTTACTACGTGCGAAAAACTGCACCGCCACTTACGCCAATGTCGCACCTTCTCGACTGCGGAACCGGTGCCGCGACTCGAGGCAACCCTGCGCACGACCCAGCAGTGCCAACCAAGCGCATCGGTCATAGGTCAGTCAGCCGCGGGAGAAGGCGCGACGGTCGATATGGCCAAAAGTGGGCCGACAGTAATGGCGACAGCAGGCGGACGGAAGCAGCAGTCAAATCATCTGTAGGCTCACGTCCCCTCCTGGAGCAGCAGGGGAGCCCTCTCCCACGGCGTGAAGATGACGCACCCGTGTTCCGTTCCTCGAACGGCTCGCGCAACGGCTGCCCCGCGAACCACTCGTCCCGTCGCATTAACTCTGTGGCAGGGCAGGTGACACCTTTGGCAGGCGAAGTGGGCGACGCTTCACCTCCGCCATGATGACTGCGTCAAAAAAGGTGCGCCACATCGTTCAATTTCGTATCCTTTCCCTCTTCCCCTTTCTCTCTCTTGCTACAGGGACCGGGAAAGGGGATACTCCGAAAGGGATCCTTCTCTGCGAAGGAAGCGGGCCCCGAGCCCTCCTACTGATCAGAGGTTCGAAGGCTGGCCCCTCGGAAGGGTTCGACAGCCGCCTCAGAGCACTCGGGCTCCGCGCCCACTACTGATCAGAGGTTCGAAGGCTGGCCCCTCAGAAGGGTTCGACAGCCGCCTCAGGCCACTCGGGCTCCGCGCCCACTACTGATCAGGGGTTCGAAGGCTGGCCCCCCGAAGGGTTCGACAGCTGCCTCAGAACACGCAGAGCGAGGGATGACTCTGGGTACGTCCGATACATGGACGAGGCTCGGGCTACGCTCCCAAGGTACCCTAGGACATTTCCGAGACCGGCAGGAGCGATTCTGTAACGGAATCCCATCAGAGGGAGGCATCGAGCCCTCGGACCCTATCAAACGGGACCGGGTCCGGCAAATCACCTGCAGGTACTTTTGGAGCGCGCCTCTGGGCCACTAGCCGACCCTTATCGAACGGGGCACGGGCGTCCACTCGGATCACCCGTTAGCAACTCACTGGAGACACCATGTTCGGCACCCTCCGAGGGCAACATGGCGCTTTCCCCCCCCCCTCCTTGCGGAAAGGCGACAAAGGGGTGTATGATAAAAGCCGAGTCAGTCCTTGACCGTCCTCTCACTCTGTGCAGAGGCTTGGGGGCTGCTCTCGCAAACCCGGCTCCGGCCAAACCGTTGACAGCGTCAACATACCAGCCCGAGAACTCGGAACCTGACCATGCACCCGGGCTACGACCAGATCGCATGAGGGAACAGCCAAACTGGCCGAGGCATCACGAAAAGCGCTAAGACCTCGGAGGAGTCAAACCACTCCTCCGAGGCCTCGGGGGCTACACCCGGCGGGTGCGCTCGTGCGCACCCACCGGAACAGAATGTAACTGAGAAAGGCCGGTCCCCTTGCAAAAAAGTGCGATAAAGCCTCCAAGCGAGTACCAACACTCCCTTTGAGGCTCGGGGGCTACTGTCGGGGACCATAATTAGGGGTACCCCCAAGACTCCTAAACTCGGCTGGTAAACACCATCAACACAAGCTGCAAAGGCCTGATGGTCGCAATTCAGGTCAAGGCCCCGTCCACTCAAGGGACACGATCTCGCCTCGCCCGAGCCCAGCCTCGGGCAGGAACAGTAGACCCAGGTGGATTCACGCCTCGCCCGAGGGCCTCCTCAAGCAACGGGCGCACCTTCAACTCGCCCGAGGCCCAGCTCAGGCAGGCTTCACAGTGAAGCAACCTTAGCCAGATCGCCTCGCCAACCGACCAAATCGCAGGAACATTCAATGCAAGAATCGCCTGACACCTTATCCTGACGCACGTTCCTCAGTCGACAGGGCCGAAGTGACCGCAGTCACTTCACCCCTCCACTGACTGACCTGACAGGAAAACATCGTCGCCCGCCCTGCTCCGACTGCTGTGCCACCCGCCAGGGTGAGGCTGACAGCAGCCGAGTCCAGCCTCAGGCGCCATAGGAAGCTCCGCCTCGACCTCGGAAGACGGTCTCCGCCTCGCCCGACCCTAGGGCTCGGCCCCCGCCTCGACCTCGGAAGACGGTCTCCGCCTCGCCCGACCCCAGGGCTCGGACTCAACCTCGACCTCGGAAGACGGTCTCCGCCTCGCCCGACCCCAGGGATCGGACTCAACCTCGACCTCGGAGGAGTCACCGCCTCGCTCGACCTCGGGCTCGGACCGACCACGTCGCAGGGGGGTACATCATTACCCTACCCCTAGCTAGCTTAGGCTACGGGGAACAAGACCAGCGTCCCATCTGGCTCGCCCCGGTAAAACAAGTAATGATGATACCACGCGTGCTCCCATGACGACGGCGGTTCTCAGCCCCCTACGGAAGCAAGGAGACGTCAGTAAGGACCCGACAGCCCCGACAACTGTGCTTCTACAGGGCTCAAGTACTCCTCAGACGGCCACGACATCACATGAACAGGGCACCAACACCTCTCCGACAGACACGTCGGCATGTACATAGGGCCCTGGCTCCTCTCTGCTAGACACGTTAGCACATTGCTACACCCCCCCTTTGTACACCTGGGCCTCCTCCTTACATCTATAAAAGGAAGGTCCAGGGCCCTCGTACGAAAAGGCGGCCGTACGGGAGGACGGGCTGACGGACAGGCTCTCTCTCTCTCCCACGCGAACGCTTGTAACCCCCTACTGCAAGCGCATCCGCCCTGGGCGCAGGACAACACGAGCCGCGGTTCCCTTTTTTCCCCCTTGTGTTCCGTCTCGCGCCGACCCATCTGGGCTGGGACACGCAGCGACAATTTACTCGTCGGTCCAGGGACCCCCCGGGGTCGAAACGCCGACACATATGCTGACTGCTGCCGCGCTATGGGCCTTGGTTGTCCAATATCTCAGACCTGTACTCCTCATCGCCAAGATAATCTAAGCTTGGCAGGGGCCATCGTGTCATCCTCGATGGCACGCACGGAGCAAGGCCAGGAGCATGACCGACTCGCCCCGCACCCGCGTCGACGAGCGTCGGTCGGCTCGCGGCTGCGACCGTGGGCGGGGGCAGTAGGTTGCGAAGGAAGAACAGGGTGAAGGCCGGGAAGACGAACGGGACGTCCGACGATAGCGAAAACGATGCAGACGGACCCCAAACACGAAGACGACGGACCGGAGAACAGGAGAAGGACGCACCAACTAGAACCTAGACGTCGGAGCTCTGCCGCCAAGCCAATACTTAGTTAGGCCTCCACTCTGTAACCTTTAGCTCTACCTCCACCTTGATAAGAGACTTGGAAGCTTCTCCTCTCTATCTCGCTTGCTTGTAACCCCTACTACGAGTTTTGATCATCAATAGTGCTCGATGACTGAATATAGGGATGTTCTGACCGAACTAGTATAAATTTTACGTCTATCGTACATATACCATCAGAAGCCCGAAACACGTACAATAAATTTCATTATCGGACACCAGACAACTGGTGCATAGCGTACATTTTCTTACGTGGACAGAAAAAAAAACCCGGAAAGGATGTGGTGGCCACGATGACGGAGGTCTGTCTGGGCACGGGTTGGCGAAGAAGAAACACTACGTGAGGGAAGAGGAAAAGAGGCACGCAGAGAAGAGATAAGATCCGCATGCATGCATGTCGCTACTGTAAGTCGACATGTTGGCAGGATTACCATGCCGACATGCTGCTTGGAACTTTGTTAAACATCCATCAGTCTCAAGTCCCCAAACCATACCTACCGCCCGATCGAGTCATGCGTCACCTAATCCTGACATCCTGAGAAATGGTTCCACGCATGGTTGACCTATTCTGTCCTCAGCAAGCAGCTAGGCTATTCAGCTGAACACACTCGATATTCTAATGAAGAAAAAGGAATCCCCATACCACCAACCGTACCCACATGAAAAAGAAGTTGTCCTCTTTCCTCCGCATGCCAGAAGGTTAGCAAATACTGTCAAAATTTAGCTTTTGCCATTGTGCAAATGTAGCTCAGAGGTAAAAAGGTTCCAGCAGAAAGCAATACTCTGGAGTCTGGACTGTGGGAGATGGACTGGGAACTGGGAAGAGACGTTTCCTTGAGCCTTTTGGGTCGCCTTTTTGGCTAGAGACAAATTTACATCATGTTGTCCTGTTCATGTACTCCGGTGTCTATAAGGATATATCAGTCTATAAGGATATATCAGCCTATCGAGGTTATTATTTGCGATTGGTGGTTAGAATTGAAGATGCTTAATTGCACGTTAGATAAAAGCTAAATAGACTTCACCATCTTCCAACCATACACCCTCGATGTCCATTACTTCTTGTAGTGAGTGTTAGAATTATAGGCATTTTCTATATCATTTTAATTTGATAAATTAACATTATGATGATGACATATAAAAGATAATTAATTATAGAAATCGTGATCTCAAATATATCCATAACAATATGGATCATGAGAACATAAAGCATATGAATCATATAAATATAATAAGCATATAAACATGGTACATGTATTATGATGGAACAACTGAAAATAACAGATAACAACATAAACAGAATGACTGTAAAATTAAAACAAGCAGATATAACATATTATAATATGATGAGATAAATTCATGGCTACATATGAAACAACAGAGATGAATATATGAAACATATATAATTTGTAGAACGTGAAACAGTAAGGCATAAATTGATCATACCCTCCCATGCGCTCTGAGGATCCAGATCCTTGTCCAGCTTCTCTTGTCATGACGCGAGGAAGAAGAAGATGTTTTGGGCAGTCGTGTAGACGCTCCCCAAAAACTTAATTGCCGATCCCCCGAGCAAGGTCTCGAACGACAAGGGCTTCAGAGGCACCTGCCCTCTCGCCTCTCTGTGCGCGCAGAGCTACGAGATGGAAATACCCACACTTGCGGCTAGACTGTGGTTCTGAAAGTGTTCTGCTCGCGTGTGTACCAAGTGTCAGGAGTTCTCCCCTACTTAAACTTTCGCGGAGGGAAGCTGAAGGAGAAAGGTCTCGCTGCGTCACGCCAAGAGACGGGCAGCTGATGGAGAAGGGTCTCACATGCGGCTGACGAAGAGACGGGCAATTGAAAGGTTTAACCCGGAGTTGAAACTCCCGCGGTTAATAAGTGCTAAAAATTAACACAACCACACCACGCCCGCTCGCCTGCCTGCCTTGCCTCGCCCGGCCCGAGCACGGCCCGGCCGGCGGCGGCGGCGCGCGCGCGTGGCACGCCCTTGTCCGTTTCTTGACTTCTCAAATTAAGTGGAATAATTCCCACCATATAAGTCAAGCCAACAACCCTTGGACTTCCAATATGGTACAATTGGTATTCTCCACCATTACACACCATAGAGTTTATTGAATAAATGGGCCAAGCCCATAAAAGATCCAACAATCCCCACCAAACTCTAGGGTTTGTAATGATGAAGTATCAGAATCACAATCCTTTGATATACTAGTGTTTCGATGGAGACTGTTAAGTTGAACATCCATCTAGAATAAGAGTTTCACCCATTCACAACTGAACAATGAACTAAGCCTTGAATTGACAGTTTTGTGCGAAATGAGATTCGCTCAAATCCTTTGCTGATACTAGGCTGCAAAAGGGTATTCCCGCTGTTAAGAAGCATATAAGTCACACTTCAGTGCCTTTCATGAGTATTTAGGGATTACCCAAGTCCCATAGACTGTGACCAGCAGTCTGACTCATATAGGTGTATTCCTCAGAAGATGTTCTATAGGACAACATCTCACCTTTATAAGACTCTTGGAATACATTAAGGTAACAACCATCCTGCCTTACAGATAGGAAAATGTGCATCAAAAATGAGTTAAGAAAGGGATCTTTCCTCACAACCTACTCCTAGCTTGTTTCTCCACTCTACTTCACGGGATCTCCGATCACATAGAGCAGGTTACCACTAGAGTAGATTTTACATAGGTCTCATACCCATTTCTCTCGATGCAGTTTCTATCACATTGCGTGACAGACCCTTAGTGAATTGATCTGCCAGATTATTCGATGTGTGGACATAATCCATCGTTATAACTCCAGAGTTTTTCAGCTTTCTGACAGATTTTAATCTCCTCTTAACATGCCTTATAGACTTCATGTTATTCCTGGAACTGTTGACCTTTATAATCACAGTTTGGTTGTCACAGTTCATGGAAATAGCCGGTATCGGTTTTTCAACTACCGGTAAATCCAATAGGAAATCACGAAGCCACTCGGCCCCAGCCCCAGCAGTGTCTAATGCTGCGAGTTCTGTTTCCATTGTAGACTTCGTTAAGATAGTCTGCTTGCAAGACTTCCAGGAAACAGTGCCACCTCCAAACAGAAACACATATCCGCTTGTGGCATAAAGCTCATTAGCATCTGAAATCCAGTTGGCATCACAATAGCCTTCCAGCACTTTTGGGTTTCTAGTATAATGAATACTGTATGTCATAGTACCTTTCAAATACCGCAACACTCTCTCAAGAGCACGCCAGTGATCATCTCCTGGTTTCGACACAAACCGACTCAGCTAACTCACAGCATAAGAGATGTCTGGCCTTGTTGCACTTGCAAGGTACATGAGCGAGCCAATGATCTGAGAGTATGTCAATTGATCCCTTGCTATTCTCCGATTCTTTCTCAATAGCATGCTAGGGTCATAAGGTGTTGGAGCAGGATCACAGTCACTAAAACCAAAGCGACTCAATACCTGTTGGTACCCTAAATCAGGGGTACCCTTTTCTACAGCATGAAGACGCCGCACCCATGCGACGTCCTCTAGCCACACAGGGACGTCGCTTGACCCCACCGCATGGGCAGACCAAAGGGCACCACGTGGCAAGGAGAGACAACACATCTCAGTAAGTCCGGACTCCCACAGAGGGACTCCGAACCTCTATACATATAAGTCCGGAGCCCCCGGGAGGTTCGAACCCTAGCAGGGTCCCGGAACGAGGAGAACCCTGGTATGAGCAGGGGTCCGGTGCTGACACGCAATCTTAGACTCACTAGCTCATACAAGCTCTCAAGCAATACAACTCACAGTGGAGTAGGGTATTACGCTCCGGTGGCCTGAACCACTCTAAACCCTTGTGTGTTCTTGAGTTCATCCCCTTCACTCCAATGATCAAGCAAAATGCCTAAGCCCTCCTCATCTTAGGATTTAGGGCGGGTGCACTCCGCCACCCGGCCGGAGATTTCCTCTCCGACATTTGGCGCGCCAGGTAGGGGCTAGGCATTAGGTTTTCGCTTGATCCCTTGCCCAAGCATGATGGTGCAGATCGTAGAGCACCACGCCGAGACTTCGGTAAACTTTGCGGTGGAGGGAGAAGCTGCTTCCTCCACACCGCAGGCTCCCAGTCGCCTGACACCAGTCACTCCTGCTGTGCACGCCGCACGGCAGCACACGGTAGCGCAAACATCCCGGACTCCATCAAGGGCATCTCCAGGGGCGTTGTCGGCAGCTAGAGTTGTTACGACACCCTCCAAGCTCCACGGCTTCACTAGGGGCCATGAAGCAATGGCGGGACGACGTCGACCGATTGCTCGGTATGGCGCATTGTACCTCGACCAGGTCAAAGACGCGATCATCCCGGTGCCAACATGAGGTGTCAACGTCTGTGCGCTCGCCCTCAGTAAGGGGCGCACATACCAACGACCTCCGGGTAGAGCTCAACCGCAGGTGTGCGGGAGAGGACGCCCGAGTATCCTTGGAAAGGGCACGCGAGCGCCGCCAAAACATCGATGGTCGCGACCTCGATCAGGACTTCGCTGCGGTAGCACCGCAGACACCAATGGGCACCCGGTCCCCAATGGGTGTCCCCTTGGCCGGTGTAGGCTGCACCGCACTAGCGGATCATCTCCGCGCGGTGTCCTGGCCACCCAAGTTCCGGCCGCACCTGCCGGAAAAATACGACGGAACATCAAACCCGTCAGAGTTCCTGCAGGTGTACGTTACCGCCATCACGGCAGCAGGTGGAAACACCACTGTGATGGTAACATACTTTCATGTGGCCTTGTCTGGACCTGCCCGGACCTGGCTCATGAACCTCACCCCGGGATCAGTCTACTCCTGGGAAGAACTCTGTGCGCGGTTCGTGGCAAACTTTGCCAGTGCTTACCAGCAGCACGGTGTGGAGGCCCACCTCCATGCAGTGAGGCAGGAGCCCAGGGAAACCCTCCGAAAGTTCATCTCCCGCTTCACCAAGGTACGAGGTACGATACCTCGTATTTCTGATGCTTCTATCATCACGGCCTTCCGACAGGGAGTACGTGATGAAAAAATGTTGGAGAAGTTGTCCACACATGACGTGGAAACTGTCCCCACGCTCTTCGCTCTGGCCGACAAGTGCGCCAGAGCCGCCGAGGGCCGTGCATGGCACTCGGCCCCACAAACTGGAGCTGCCCAATCGGGTGGCTTGGGGGCTGTCCTTCGGGACGGAAAGAAGAAAAAGAAGAAGGACCGCGACTACCAGAAGCCACGGTCCACCGCTCTGGTGGTTGCAGCAGTGACCGGAGGCCAGGGCGACCGCAACAAACGCCCGCGACCGCAGAAGGGTAGCAGTGTTTCATGCCCTGTGCACCCGCATGGTCGCCACATCGCCACAGAGTGTCGCGAGATCATTGACCTCGCAAAACACGTCAGCGAGCGGCGCGAGCAGTCCTCCAAAGACGGCTCCCCGCCTCGCTACTGGCCCGGCAAGGAAAAGGTGGACGACATCGAGGTGGTCGCGGCTGATCGGGACCTCGGGTATCAGTCGCCCGAGGGGGACCTGAAGGATATCTTCGTCGGAGGCTCCTACTCCGGTGAAGACAACTAGATGGACCTCGGGGGGACTCCGTGTCCCCCGGTCTACGAAGCTGAAGCACGCCTTCCTCCAGAGGCCCTTCCGGACCCCCACGGGTCTGAGCTGCAGACAGGTACATGCAGAAGTGATCACAACCAGAGACGAGGGCTCCCGTGTCAAATGCAGACAGGAACCCTAGGTCGGGGCTTAGCCCCGCGGCAAGTGCCATACCAAGAGGTGCTCCGCAACTCTCCCCCAGCTAGGAAGGACCCTTCAAGGTAACGGGAATGCATCGACCCAGGGGCAACCATCTAGCTACGACTGGAGGAGTACCTTACCCCGATGCCAAATATCTCTATAAGTTCTATCCATAGAGCAAGACTAAGGGGTCGAGTCTGTTTCCTTTTTTGTAACTAAATGACGCATACGTGTATGATAACCCAGTGGGGTCTGCCCCCATGAACCCGGACTATTGGTCTGCACACATGCACGACAATTTATGAAGAAGAAACTACCCCCCTCAGCCGTGCTCTTGTGATAGTTCCATCTTGCTGCTCCATGGTCCTACCTTGTAGTCTTTCAGATAATATCTTTCAGCTAACCGACCCGTACGGTTTCTGAAGGGAAATAGGGTCAAACCTTTTCCTGAATGATTTTGGTGGTTGAATTGCCCAACACAAATAATTGGACTAACTAGTTTGCTCTAGATTATATGTTCTACAGGTGCCAAAGGGTCATCTACAACTATTCTAAATCGATTGTCCGGAATACTGTAGATTATTCCGAACAGGAGAAGCTTTTCGGAAAAACAGGCCAAGCGCGGACCGTCCGGGCCTTTGTGGCGGACCATCCGCGACACCTAAATGACCCTCGGACAGAACCAGTGCAAAAACACATGTCTCTACTGCGGACCGTCCGATGAAAGAGCAAGCACCGTCCGAGACCAAGCGCGGACCGTCCGGCCTCAGGCGCGGACCGTCCGGTATGTGAGGAACCGAAAAACCCGAAGGTGACGGGTTCAGTAAAATGAATTATAGCGTCCTCGCGGACCGTCTGGGGTGCACGACTGCCTTTATCTGACATCTGACGACGCATTAAATGCAATATAGCCGTTGATATAGCCATTACAGCTGACCGTTGCGTTTTCAGCCGTTGATCTGCAGGGGCGGACCGTCCGGACTAGCGGCGCGGACCGTCCGCGGTCGGCAGAAAGGAGCAACGACTAGGAAGTGGTTGGTGGCTATAAATACAACCCCAACCACCTCCATTCACCACACCCAAGCATTCCAACCTTCAACATTCAATACAAGAGCTAGCAATCCATTCCAAGACACAATCAAAGCCTCCAATCTCTCCAAGTTCCACAATTGAGACAAGTGATCATTAGTGATTAGTGACTTGAGAGAGAGAGTGATCTGTGTGTTATTTGTCACTCTTGTCGCTTGATGTTTGCAATCGTGCTTTCTTCTTCCCCATTCTTATTCTCAAGTCACTTGTAATCAAAGCAAGAGACACTAAGTTTGTAGTGGTCCTTATGGGGTCTAAGTGACCCGTTTGATTAAGGAGAAAGCTCGGTCTAAGTGACCATTTGAGAGAGGGAAAGGGTTGAAAGAGACCCGGTCTTTGTGACCACCTCAACGAGGAGTAGGTTTGCAAGAACCGAACCTCGGTAAAACAAATCACCGTGTCACACTCTTCATTTGCTTGTGATTTTTTTCACCCTCTCTTTCGGACTCGCTTTTATTTCTAACGCTAACCCGGCTTGTAGATTGTGCTTAAAGTTTGTAAATTTCAGATTTGCCTATTCACCCCCCCTCTAGGCGACTTTCAATTGGTATCAGAGCCCGGTACTTAATTAGAGCCTAACCGCTCGAAGTGATGTCGGGAGATCACGCCAAGAAGGAGATGGTGACCGGCGAGAAGCCCGCCACAAGCCACGGGAAGGCTCCATCAAGGGAGTTCGGCAACAAAAAGGAGGGATCCCCTTCATGCATTAGGACGCACAAGAGTGGCGAGAAGAAGAAGAAGAAAATGAAGAAAGTGGTCTACTATGAGACCGACTCTTCATCGCCCTCTACATCAGGATCCGACGCCGCGTCCATCACTTCTAAGCGCAAAGAGCGCAAGAAGTATAGTAAGATCCCACTACGCTACCCTCGCATTCCTAGACATACTCCATTACTTTCGGTTCCATTAGGCAAACCACCGACATTTGACGGTGAAGATTATTCTAGGTGGAGTGATATGATGAGATATCACCTAACCTCACTCCACAAAAGCATATGGGATGTTGTTGAGTTTGGAGTACAGGTACCATCCGTAGGGGATGAAGATTATGATGAGGACGAGGTGGCCCAAATCGAGCACTTCAACTCTCAAGCGACTACTATACTCCTCACCTCTCTAAGTCAAGAGGAGTATAATAAAGTGCAAGGGTTGAAGAGCGCCAAAGAGATTTGGGATGTACTTAAGACCGCGCACGAAGGAGATGAGGTGACCAAAATCACCAAGCGGGAAACGATCGAGGAGGAGCTCTGTAACGCCCCGAATTTTGCAGTTGAATTTTTTCTTTTCTTCACTCACCAAATTCGGGCGTTACCTTTTCTTTTTATTTTTCCCCTCGCTAGACCTTGACCTTTTCCAAAGCTAGCGGGATTCGGTTTGGAATTCCCGTGTAAGAAAAACCCTAAAATACTTTATGTTGTTTGATGCACCATGCCGAGCTATGCATTCTTTGACTGCTTGAAAGTGCAAGTGCATTCATCTAGGAAGATCGGATTTCGAAAAGGAGAAAAAACCTTTTCTTTCTTTTTCTTTTCCTTTCTCTCTCTCCTCTTTTTTTTCTTTTTTTCTTTTTCTTTTTTCTTTTTCCCGCGCCGTGGGCCCCCCTGGCCGGCCCAGCCGCCCCCCCCCCGCGCGCCCCCCTTTGGGCCCAAGTGGCCCAGCCGCCCCCCTCCCTTCCCCTTATCCCTCTCCCTCACCCTCCCTCTCTCCCATTTTCTCTCTAGCTCGGCCGCCCCCTGCCCTAGCCGCCGCCCCTGCTCGTCGCCGGTTTGGCCGCCCCGTCCCCGTCTCCGGTGAGGCTCTTCCCCTCCCCTCCCCTCCCCTCCCCTCTCCCCTCCTCTCCCCCCAGCCCCCCGGCCGCGCCCTGGCCGCCCGGCCCGTCCGGCTGCGCCCCCTGCCGCGCCCGGCCGCGCCCTCGACCGCCCGCCCAGCCGCGCCCTCGGCCGCCCGCCCCGGCTTAGCCGCCTCCCCGCGCTCGGCCGCCCCTGCTCAGCCGGCCCAGCCGCCGGTTCAACCGCCCCCCGGGCCGGTTCAACCGCCCCCCTTTTTTTTATTTATTTTTTTATATTATTTTATTTATTTTGTTTTACTTTCTGTTATCATAGCTATTTTATTTTAGGTAGGCTAATCATTGTTCATGTTATTGAAATAGGAAGCTTAATTTAGAATTTCGTTGCGCTAGTTGATTCATTTAGTTAATTGTTTATCTCGTTCAATGTTGATCCACTTAAAATGACTAGGTTTCCATTAGTGTATATAACAGAATTCTTTTGTTAAGAACCAGTTGTAACTAATCATTAGTGCATAAGCTTTAACCCCCTGCGAGACCCTTTCCCGTTTCTTTCTAACCTTAATGAATGCGATATCGAATGTCATACTTGATGCATATTCGCTTTACTTGTTCCCTTGTATGGTGTACTGTTCTTTTGAATTAAATATGTGGATGTATGTATGTTTGCGCTCGCATAGAGAACGATCCGGTCGAAGAGCCCGAGGAATTCGCAGGAGAAGCCCCTGAGCAGCAGTCGGTTGGTGGAGGCAAGTGTCCTTTGACCTATTTCTGTCCTATTCATTCTTTAATTCACCTCCCGCGTTACACATTTATACCTAAGGATTGACTAGTTTTTGTTATCCATGTCCTTGTTTACCTATTTGGGTCGGATTATTACTGCTTAGTCTGATGCTATTGCTCAACTCTAATCAATGAACATGATGTGATTATCTATGATACGCTGTTTTCCCTTCTTATTTATGATTATATTTGTGATCTTCAAGGGGACTCGAGCGGTTTCTCGAGTGCCTCTCCGTAAGGACCTGTTCTATGGATGACCGCCCGGGAAAACAGTGCAACCATGAGGGTGGAATGGGACGCCCTTAGCTGAATAATTAGAGGAACCGGGGTGTAGTTCGCTTAGCCGTTGTGCCGTCAATGGGGCTCGGTGTATGCGGCTCGCTCTGCCAAGGTTGATTTGTCCCTTGGGGAGGAGTGCGGTACATTTAGGAAACCTAACGGGTGGCTACAGCCCCGGGGAATCTTTGTAAAGGCTACGTAGTGAGACCCTGCCTATTCACCTTGGTAGTGTTTAAGGGTTTGATCGGCCCGAGGCAAGAGGGAATCACGGCTTGTGGGTAAAGTGCACAACCTCTGCAGAGTGTTATGAAACTGATATATCAGCCGTGCTCGCGGTTATGAGCGGCCAAGGGAGCTCCAGAGATTAGTGATACTTGATCAGAGACATTTTGGTACAGGTGGCAATGAGATTGATGGTTCTGATTATGATTATGGTGCTGGTAAGTGGTATTCTTTCCGTTTGGAAAGGATACATTGGGCTAATAACTTGGGTTAATGTTAAAACCTAGCTCTCTACTAGTAAGTAATAACCTGACTAACTAAAAGCAACTGCTTGACTTATCCCCACATAAAGCTAGTCCACTACAGCCAAACGGGATGCTTGCTGAGTATGTTGATGTGTACTCACCCTTGCTCTACACACCAATCCCCCCCCAGGTTGTCAGCATTGCAACCACTGCTCAGGAGAAGATGAAGCTGTGGAAGGAGACTTCTAGGAGTTCCAAGACTACGACGAGTTCTAGGCGTGGGTTAGCGGCAACCCCCCAGTCGGCTGCCTGTGAAGGCCGCGGTTATCTACGTTTCGTTTTCGCACTTTGATTTATTGTAAGAACTATATGGACATCTCAGATGTATGATGTAATCGACTATTATTTCCCTTTTAATACTATTTGAGCACTGTGTGATGATGTCCATGTTATGTAACTGCTGTGTACGTGAATAACTGATCCTGGCACGTACATGGTTCGCATTCGGTTTACCTTCTAAAAACCGGGTGTGACATAAGTGGTATCAAAGCCGTGCTGACTGTAGGACCGCTAACCTAGAGTAGAATGGTCGTTCTAAGGACTATAGACCTCTGTCCCTGCCTTGACATTGGTATCCCTTCAAAAGTTGGTCCTACTGACCAAACCTATGTTCTACTATATATTATACCTTGCTGAAAATTTTGTTTTATTCTGATCCTTCATTTATTTATGATTCATTATTTGCTGGTCATATTAATTCTGTTCTCACCCTTTTGCTTGCGATGTCTTTTGTAGATGGCTCGTCTTAGACACACTGCACGAAAGTCCGTCATCCCCTTCTTACCCTCCCGCCTTGCTGAGCGTCCGCTTCGCCGTCCCGTGGCCGGACAGTCCAGCCACTTGGAGAGACTGCACCACCGCCTGCATGAGGAGCAGGAACGTCGACGACAGGAGCAGTAGGGCTCTTCTTTCTCGCTCCAGCAGGAGATAGAGTCTGTGAGGAGCTGCTCCCCTGTGCTTCCCCTGGAGGCGCCCCCTGCACCACCACTGGGCGCCCCAGCTTCTGGAGTAGCTGCTAGAGGAGACCCAGACGACGGAGGTGGCGACGACAGCTTGAGCCACGACATCGACTTCCCTGCTGACCATGAGCCGGAAGGATGGGTTGCTCGACCCATCACTCGCGACGCTGCTCGCGGGTGTCACTTCCACGACGCGCTCGACACCCTGCTACGTCGGGCACTTGACCAGCGTACTTGGTCCATCGAGTATCGTTGTGTGGTCTACCAGCATAGTCGCGGGGTCTACCCGGACCGCTGGGAGGCGACCTGCTTGGTGCGCCGTCCGGAGAACAGTCTCCAGGGCGCGGAGGCTTGCTCAGAGCACTATTCTATCTCTGAGCGGGACTCAGCTGAGGCAGCCATGCAGGATGCTGCACGGCGTGCGCTTTCGCACTACTGCTCGGTTCTCGGTGGGGTAGCTGACGGTCTCGACCTGAAGTATTACCCCTGCCGTCCATTCGGCAGCACAGGAGGCGTGATTGTTTCACCTGCTGGTGAGGACAATCCTAGGTTGAGCAGCACAGTCAACCTAGCCGCCGTGCTAAACACGGAGCTGGACCATGCATTAGACGAGCTGAGTAGGGCTCGTGCTGAGATCGCCCTGCTGCGGGCTGAGCGCGCGGAACGTCGTCACTTGGATGATGGTTCCCCCGCTCCCGTCGGGACTCAGCACCTGTATCGCTCACCTCGGCGTGGACTCCAGTCTTATGGCAATCCCGACTGCAAGACCAAGATAAATCTAGAACCATAGCTCGTTAGAGTTGGATCTTGTAATTAATACAAAATATATACATAGAAGCTTCAGCCTTAGCGTTAGTCTCGGTTTTAGTTAGTCTTAGTTAGACAGGGTAGTTTGCTATATCCTGTGCATTTATGTTTGTCATGATGAACTATGTTTGGTTTGGATCTTTGTAATGACTGTCACCAGAGTGTGGGTATCCCCTGCATTTTGGTTTACCTATTATGTTAATGGAGTTAGTTATATAGTTGGGAAACCCTTTATTCTACTTTCCTCTTTATCTGAGAAGCTGTGTGGTCTGCGATGGAGATCAGTGAAGATGCTCATCTGTTCAGTGCTGTTGGAGAATTCTATACTCTTTTCTTATGCTGCAAGATTTGCCAGATCAGTTCTGATGTGTGGTTGCATTCTGCAGATGTCAGAGAACAGGCGCAGAGGAGGAAGGCGTGCTCAGCAGGAGCAAGCCGCTCCGCAGGAAGAGGTGCCTCAGCAGCAGCACCTGCCACCCCCGCCCCCGATGTCGATCGAGCAGATGTTTCTGATGCAGACTCAGGCAGTTCAGGCCATCGGTCAGACTCTGGCCACCATTCAGCAGCAGCAGCAGCAGCAACAGCAGCAGGCTCCACCCCAGCCTCAGATGCCTCAGATGCCCAGAGACAAGCGTGCTGAATTCATGAGAGGTCATCCCCCAACGTTCGCTCACTCTTCTGACCCCATGGATGCTGAAGATTGGCTGCGCACTGTGGAGCGGGAGTTGCATACCGCTCAGTGTGATGACAGGGAGAAAGTCTTGTATGGTCCCCGTCTGTTGAGAGGAGCAGCCCAATCATGGTGGGAGTCTTACCTCGCCACCCATGCCAACCCCGATGCCATCACCTGGGAAGAGTTCAGAGGTAGCTTTCGTCAGTACCATGTGCCTGCAGGTCTGATGACAGTGAAGAAGGAGGAGTTCCTGGCCCTTAAGCAAGGGTCATCATCTGTCAGTGAGTATCGAGACAGGTTTCTGCAGTTGTCTCGCTATGCTCCTGAGGATGTCAACACCGACGCCAAGCGACAGTACCGTTTCTTGAGAGGCTTGGTCGACCCTCTTCAGTACCAACTGATGAATCATACCTTCCCGACATTCCAGCACCTGATTGACAGAGCAATCATGATAGAAAGGAAGCGTAAGGAGATGGAGGATCGTAAGCGCAAGATCAGTGGACCCCAGCCTGGAAGCAGCAGCCGTCCTCGTTTTTCAGGCAATCAACCTCAGCAGTTCAGGCAGAACCAGCGTCCACCTCAGCAGCATCAGCAGCATCAGCAGCGTCAGCAGTATCAGCAGTTCCAAAGGCAGTATCCTCAGCATCAGTACCAGAACCGTCAGAGCAATCAATCAGGAGGTCAGTTTCAGAGGCAGAATCAGCAGACACCTCGTCTTCCTGCCCCAGCAAACCAGCAGAACAATCAGGCAGCACCAGCTCAGGTTGGAAACAGAGCATGTTTCCACTGTGGAGAGCAAGGCCATTGGGTGATGCAATGTCCGAAGAAGGCAGCCCAGCAGCAGTCAGGCCCCAATGCCCCAGCAAAGCAGAATGTGTCCCAGCCTGGAGCAGGCAACCGCCCTCAGCAGCGCTATAATCACGGAAGATTGAAACACCTGGAGGTTGAAGCAGTTCAGGAGACCCCCGGCATGACAGTAGGTATGTTCCCAGTCGATTCCCATATTGCAGAAGTGTTATTTGATACTGGAGCAACGCATTCTTTTATTACTGCATCATGGGTGAAAGCACATAATCTTCCAATTACTACCATGTCAACCCCCATTCAAATTGACTCAGCTGGTGGTAGAATTCGAGCCGATAGCATATGTTTGAATATAAGTGTGGAAATAAGGGGGATAGCGTTTCCCGCTAACCTTATAGTAATGGGTACTCAGGGAATAGATGTCATCCTAGGGATGAATTGGCTAGATAAGTATCAGGCAGTTATCAGTTGTGATAAAAGGGCAATCAAGTTGGTGTCCCCACTAGGAGAGGAAGTGGTGACCGAGTTAGTCCCGCCTGAGCCAAAGAAAGGAAGTTGTTATCAGATGGCCGTCGATAGCAGTGAAGCAGACCCAATTGAGAGTATCAAGGTTGTGTCTGAATTCCCAGATGTGTTTCCAAAGGACTTACCGGGTATGCCACCAGAGCGGAAAGTTGAGTTTGCCATAGAGCTTCTTCCTGGAACCGCCCCTATCTTTAAGAGAGCTTACAGAATATCTGGACCAGAGTTGGTTGAGCTTAAGAAGCAGATTGATGAGCTGTCGGAGAAAGGTTACATCCGGCCAAGCACCTCGCCTTGGGCCGCCCCTGTCTTGTTTGTGGAGAAGAAAGATGGCACAAAGAGGATGTGTATCGATTATCGAGCTTTGAATGAAGTCACGATCAAGAACAAGTATCCCTTGCCCAGAATAGAAGATCTGTTTGACCAGTTGAGAGGAGCCAGTGTGTTCTCCAAGATTGATCTGAGGTCAGGTTATCATCAGCTCAGGATCCGACCTTCGGACATACCGAAGACGACATTCATTACCAAGTATGGTTTGTATGAGTTCACAGTGATGTCTTTTGGTTTGACCAATGCACCAGCGTTCTTCATGAACTTGATGAACAGTGTATTCATGGATTATCTTGATAAGTTTGTGGTGGTATTCATTGATGACATTCTGGTTTATTCTCAAAGCGAAGAAGAACATGCAGATCATTTGAGGATGGTATTGCAGAGATTGCGAGAGCACCAGTTGTATGCAAAGTTGAGCAAGTGTGAGTTCTGGATCAGTGAAGTCCTGTTCTTGGGTCACATAATCAACAAAGAAGGATTGGCTATGGATCCGAAGAAAGTGGCAGACATTCTGAACTGGAAAGCGCCAACAGATGCTCGAGGAATCAAGAGCTTCATTGGAATGGCCGGATATTATCGGCGATTCATTGAAGGGTTTTCGAAGATTGCGAAACCAATGACAGCGTTGCTAGGCAACAAGGTTGAGTTCAAGTGGACCTAGAAATGTCAAGAGGCCTTCGAAGCGCTGAAAGAGAAGTTGACAACAGCGCCTGTCCTAGTCTTGCCTGATGTGCACAAGCCCTTCTCTGTGTACTGTGATGCTTGTTACACAGGTTTGGGATGCGTGTTGATGCAAGAGGGAAGAGTTGTGGCTTACTCGTCCCGACAGCTGAAAGTTCATGAGAAGAACTACCCAATCCATGATCTAGAGTTGGCAGCAGTGGTTCACGCACTGAAGACATGGAGGCACTATCTGTATGGACAGAAATGCGATGTTTACACAGACCACAAGAGTCTGAAGTACATATTCACACAGTCAGAATTGAACATGAGGCAACGAAGATGGTTAGAGTTGATCAAAGACTATGAGTTGGAGATTCATTACCATCCAGGCAAAGCGAACGTAGTGGCAGATGCTTTGAGCAGAAAGAGTCAAGTCAATCTGATGGTCGCTTGTCCGATGCCTTATGAATTGGCCAAGGAGTTCGACAGGTTGAGTCTCGGATTTCTGAACAATTCGCGAGGAGTCACAGTTGAATTGGAACCTACCTTGGAGCGAGAAATCAAAGAAGCGCAGAAGAACGATGAAAAGATCAGTGAGATTCGGCGACTGATTCTAGATGGCAGAGGCAAAGATTTTCGAGAAGATGCAGAAGGCGTGATATGGTTCAAAGACCGCTTGTGTGTTCCCAATGTCCAGTCTATTCGGGAGCTGATTCTCAAGGAAGCTCATGAGACAGCCTATTCGATTCACCCTGGCAGTGAGAAGATGTATCAGGATCTGAAGAAGAAATTCTGGTGGTACGGAATGAAGAGGGAAATTGCAGAGCATGTGGCTATGTGCGATAGTTGTCGAAGAATTAAGGCAGAACACCAGAGACCTGCTGGATTGTTGCAACCGTTGCAGATCCCTCAGTGGAAATGGGATGAAATCGGTATGGATTTCATAGTCGGATTGCCTCGCACTCGAGCCGGCTACGATTCCATTTGGGTAGTAGTGGACCGTTTAACCAAGTCAGCCCACTTCATACCTGTCAGGACCAACTACAGCAGTGCAGTATTGGCAGAGCTGTATATGTCTCGGATCGTTTGTCTTCATGGTGTGCCAAAGAAGATAGTGTCAGACAGAGGAACGCAGTTCACCTCTCATTTCTGGCAGCAGTTGCATGAAGCTTTGGGCACACATCTGAATTTCAGTTCAGCTTATCACCCGCAGATAGATGGCCAGACCGAAAGAACCAACCAAATTCTTGAAGACATGTTGAGAGCCTGTGCGCTGCAAGATCAGTCCGGATGGGACAAGCGATTGCCTTATGCAGAGTTTTCCTATAACAACAGTTACCAGGCCAGTTTGAAGATGTCACCATTTCAAGCGCTTTATGGAAGAAGTTGTAGAACTCCGTTGCAATGGGATCAGCCTAGAGAGAAGCAAGTGTTTGGACCAGACATTCTGCTTGAAGCTGAAGAGAACATCAAGATGGTCCAAGAGAATCTGAAGATAGCGCAATCGAGGCAGCGAAGCTATGCAGACACAAGGAGAAGAGAGCTGAGTTTTGAAGTCGGAGACTTTGTTTATCTGAAAGTGTCACCGATCAGAGGAGTCAGAAGGTTCGGAATCAAAGGCAAGCTAGCACCCCGCTACATTGGTCCGTACCAGATCCTCTCAAAGCGTGGAGAAGTGGCCTATCAGCTCAGTCTGCCAGAGAATTTGTCAGCTGTGCATGATGTCTTTCATGTGTCTCAGTTGAAGAAGTGCTTGCGTGTGCCAGAAGAGCAGCTGCTAGTGGAAGGTCTGGAAGTCCAGGAGGACTTGACCTATGTTGAGAAGCCAGCTCAGATCCTTGAGGTTGCAGACAGAGTCACCCGAAGGAAGACCATCAGAATGTGCAAAGTCAGATGGAATCACCACTCTGAGGAAGAAGCAACCTGGGAGCGTGAAGATGATTTGATGGCCAAGTACCCAGAGCTCTTTGCTAGCCAACCCTGAATCTCGAGGGCGAGATTCTTTTAAGGGGGATAGGTTTGTAACGCCCCGAATTTTGCAGTTGAATTTTTTCTTTTCTTCACTCGCCAAATTCGGGCGTTACCTTTTCTTTTTCTTTTTCCCCTCGCTAGACCTTGACCTTTTCCAAAGCTAGCGGGATTCGGTTTGGAATTCCCGTGTAAGAAAAACCCTAAAATACTTTATGTTGTTTGATGCACCATGCCGGGACTGCTTGAAAGTGCAAGTGCATTCATCTAGGAGGATCGGATTTCGAAAAGGAGAAAAAACCTTTTCTTTCTTTTTCTTTTCCTTTCTCTCTCTCCTCTTTTTTTTCTTTTTTTCTTTTCCTTTTTTCTTTTTCCCGCGCCGTGGGCCCCCCCTGACCGGCCCAGCCGCCCCTGGCCGGCCCAGCCCCCCCCCCCCCCCCGCGCGCCCCCCTTTGGGCCCAAGTGGCCCAGCCGCCCCCCCTCCCTTCCCCTTATCCCTCTCCCTCACCCTCCCTCTCTCCCATTTTCTCTCTAGCTCGGCCGCCCCCTGCCCTAGCCGCCGCCCCTGCTCGTCGCCGGTTTGGCCGCCCCGTCCCCGTCTCCGGTGAGGCTCTTCCCCTCCCCTCCCCTCCCCTCTCCCCTCCTCTCCCCCCAGCCCCCCGGCCGCGCCCTGGCCGCCCCCGGCCGCCCGCCCGGCCGCGCCCTGGCCGCCCCCGGCCCGTCCGGCCGCGCCCGGCCGCGCCCTCGGCCGCCCATCCAGCCGCGCCCTCGGCCGCCCGCCTGGCCGCCCTCGGCCGCCCGCCCCGGCTCAGCCGCCTCCCCCGCGCTCGGCCGCCCCTGCTCGGCCGGCCCAGCCGCCGGTTCAACCGCCCCCCGGGCCGGTTCAACCGCCCCCCCCTTTTTTTATTTTTTTTTATATTATTTTATTTATTTTGTTTTACTTTCTGTTATCATAGCTATTTTATTTTAGGTAGGCTAATCATTGTTCATGTTATTGAAATAGGAAGCTTAATTTAGAATTTTGTTGCGCTAGTTGATTCATTTAGTTAATTGTTTATCTCGTTCAATGTTGATCCACTTAAAATGACTAGGTTTCCATTAGTGTATATAACAGAATTCTTTTGTTAAGAACCAGTTGTAACTAATCATTAGTGCATAAGCTTTAACCCCCTGCGAGACCCTTTCCCGTTTCTTTCTAACCTTAATGAATGCGATATCGAATGTCATACTTGATGCATATTCGCTTTACTTGTTCCCTTGTATGGTGTACTGTTCTTTTGAATTAAATATGTGGATGTATGTATGTTTGCGCTCGCATAGAGAACGATCCGGTCGAAGAGCCCGAGGAATTCGCAGGAGAAGCCCCTGAGCAGCAGTCGGTTGGTGGAGGCAAGTGTCCTTTGACCTATTTCTGTCCTATTCATTCTTTAATTCACCTCCCGCGTTACACATTTATACCTAAGGATTGACTAGTTTTTGTTATCCATGTCCTTGTTTACCTATTTGGGTCGGATTATTACTGCTTAGTCTGATGCTATTGCTCAACTCTAATCAATGAACATGATGTGATTATCTATGATACGCTGTTTTCCCTTCTTATTTATGATTATATTTGTGACCTTCAAGGGGACTCGAGCGGTTTCTCGAGTGCCTCTCCGTAAGGACCTGTTCTATGGATGACCGCCCGGGAAAACAGTGCAACCATGAGGGTGGAATGGGACGCCCTTAGCTGAATAATTAGAGGAACCGGGGTGTAGTTCGCTTAGCCGTTGTGCCGTCAATGAGGCTCGGTGTATGCGGCTCGCTCTGCCAAGGTTGATTTGTCCCTTGGGGAGGAGTGCGGTACATTTAGGAAACCTAACGGGTGGCTACAGCCCCGGGGAATCTTTGTAAAGGCTACGTAGTGAGACCCTGCCTATTCACCTTGGTAGTGTTTAAGGGTTTGATCGGCCCGAGGCAAGAGGGAATCACGGCTTGTGGGTAAAGTGCACAACCTCTGCAGAGTGTTATGAAACTGATATATCAGCCGTGCTCGCGGTTATGAGCGGCCAAGGGAGCTCCAGAGATTAGTGATACTTGATCAGAGACATTTTGGTACAGGTGGCAATGAGATTGATGGTTCTGATTATGATTATGGTGCTGGTAAGTGGTATTCTTTCCGTTTGGAAAGGATACATTGGGCTAATAACTTGGGTTAATGTTAAAACCTGGCTCTCTACTAGTAAGTAATAACCTGACCAACTAAAAGCAACTGCTTGACTTATCCCCACATAAAGCTAGTCCACTACAGCCAAACGGGATGCTTGCTGAGTATGTTGATGTGTACTCACCCTTGATCTACACACCAATCCCCCCCCAGGTTGTCAGCATTGCAACCACTGCTCAGGAGAAGATGAAGCTGTGGAAGGAGACTTCCAGGAGTTCCAAGACTACGACGAGTTCTAGGCGTGGGTTAGCGGCAACCCCCTAGTCGGCTGCCTGTGAAGGCCGCGGTTATCTACGTTTCGTTTTCGCACTTTGATTTATTGTAAGAACTATATGGACGTCTCAGACGTATGATGTAATCGACTATTATTTCCCTTTTAATACTATTTGAGCACTGTGTGATGATGTCCATGTTATGTAACTGCTGTGTACGTGAATAACTGATCCTGGCACGTACATGGTTCGCATTCGGTTTACCTTCTAAAAACCGGGTGTGACAACCAAGGAGAAGACCCACAAGCCATGTACAACCGACTAAAAACCTTGGTGAACCAAATGCGCAACCTCGGGAGCTCCAAGTGGGATGACCATGAAATGGTCAAGGTTATTCTAAGATCACTTGTATTTCTTAACCCTACTCAAGTACAATTAATTCGTGGTGATCCTAGATATAAACTAATGTCTCCCGAGGAAGTGATAGGAAAGTTTGTGAGCTTTGAACTCATGATGAAAGGCTCCAAACTAGGGATGGATCCGGATATTTATTCGGATGTCAACTTTTTGGTCTTCTTTCTTCGATTGTGAACAACAAACATATAGAATTTGCTATATAAATTTATATTCTTGTTTTTAGCATTGAGGCTATTAATCTTCATAAAAAATAAACATTAAATTCGTTCTACATCTTTTTAAATAATTCATATAAAATTCGAATGTCTATTCGAATACGGATTCGGATGTTTTTTCACCTTTTTTGTTGTAGGAAAAAAATAATGTACATAAAAAATTATACAAAAAATTATTTAAATACTTCATAATATTCTTAATAACATTGCCGAAAATTAGCTTGAAATTCTATGTATATCTATACTAAAATATTAGATTTGTGATACAAATCGGATGTTTTAGGAACATCCCTACTCCAAACAAATCATTGAGCGAGGCGCCACCTCCACACCCAAGGTGCAACCCGTCGCCTTCAAATCGACGGAGGAGAAGAAGGAAGAGTCTACATCAAGTAGGCTCCCCATCGACACCTCCAAGCTTGACAATGAGGAGATGGCTTTAATCATCAAAAGCTTTCACCAAATCCTCAAGCAAAGGAAGGGGAAAGATTACAAACCCTGTTCCAAGAAGGTGTGCTACAAGTGTGGTAAGCCCGGTCATTTCATTGCTAAATGTCCATTATCTAGTGATAGTGACAGGGGCGACGACAAGAAGGGAAAGAGAAGAGAAAAGAAGAGGTACTACAAGAAGAAGGGCGGCGATGGCCATGTTTGCCGGGAGTGGGACTCCGACGAGAGCTCCACCGACTCCTCCTCCGACGAGGACGCCGCAAACATCGCTGTCACCAAAGGCCTTCTCTTCCCCAACGTCGGCCACAAGTGCCTCATGGCAAGGGACAACAAAAAGAAGGTAAAATCTAGAGCCTCCACTAAATACGCAACATCTAGTGATGAGGAAAACTCTAGTGATAATGAGGATGATTTGCTCACCCTTTTTGCCAACTTAAACATGCAACAAAAAGAAAAATTGAATGAATTGATTAGTGCTATTCATGACAAGGATGAACTCTTGGACACCCAAGATGACTTCCTTATTAAGGAAAATAAAAAAACATGTTAAAGTTAAAAATGCTTATGCTCAAAAGATAGAAAAATGTGAAAAATTAACTAGTGAGCTAAGCACTTGCCATGACACTATTTCCAACCTTAGATTTGAAAATGACAAGTTGATTGCTAAGGTTGAGAAATTAAGTGTTAGTGATGATTCTCTTGTCAACCTTAGGAATGATAATGCTAATTTAATTGCTAAGATTGATAAGTTGAATGCATCCCTCTCTAGCCTTAAAAATGAAAATAAAAAATTAATTGCTAAAGCTAAAAACTTAAATGTTTGCAATGTTTCTATTTCCAATCTTAGAGATGAGAATGCTATTTTACATGCTAAGATTGTTGAATTAAATGCTTGCAAACCCTCTACATCTACCGTTGAGCATGTTACTATTTGCACTAGATGTAGAGATATTAATGTTGATGCTATTCATGATCACCTAGCTTTAATTAAGAAACAAAATTATCACATAGCTCAACTTAGTGCCAAAATTAATGAGCATGGCTTGGAAAATGAAAAATTTAAATTTGCTAGAAGCATGCTCTATAGTGGGAGACAGCCTGACATTAAGGATGGCATTGGCTTCAACAGGGAGACAATGTCAAGCTTAATGCACCCAAGAAATTATCCAACTTTGTTAAGGGCAAAGCTCCCATGGCTCAAGATAACGAGGGTTACATTTTATGCCCTGCCGGTTATCCCGAACATAAAATTAGGAGAATTCACTCTAGTAAGTCTCACTCTGGCTCTCATCATGCTTTTATGTATAAGAGTGAGGCATCTAGTTCTAGGCAATCCACTCATGCTAAATTGCCTAAGAAATCTCCTATTGCATCAAATGAACATAATATCTCATTTAAGACGTTTGATGCATCATATGTTTTAACTAACAAATCAGGCAAAATAGTTGCCAAATATGTTGGGGGCAAACACAAGGGGTCAAAGACTTGTGTTTGGGTACCCAAGGTGCTTGTTTCTAATGTCAAAGGACCCAAGACTGTTTGGGTACCTAAGAACAAGGCCTAAATTTGTTTTGTAGGTTTATACATCCGGGGGCTCAAGTTGGATCATTGATAGCGGGTGCACAAACCATATGACTGGGGAGAAAAGGATGTTCTCCTCCTATGAGAAAAACCATGATCCCCAAAGAGCTATCACATTCGGGGATGGAAATCAAGGTTTGGTCAAAGGACTTGGTAAAATTGATATATCTCCTGACCATTCTATTTCCAATGTTTTTCTTGTAGATTCTTTAGACTATAACTTGCTTTCAGTTTCACAATTATGTAAAATGGGCTACAATTGTCTTTTTACGGATATAGGTGTTACTATCTTTAGAAGAAGTGATGATTCAGTAGCATTTAAGGGAGTGTTAGAGGGTCAGCTATACTTAGTTGATTTCAATAGAGCTGAACTGGATACTTGCTTAATTGCTAAGACTAATATGGGTTGGCTCTGGCATCGCCGACTAGCCCATGTTGGGATAAAGAATCTTCATAAGCTTCTAAAGGGAGAGCACATTTTGGGACTAACAAATGTTCATTTTGAGAAAGACAGGATTTGTAGTGCATGTCAAGCAGGAAAGCAAGTTGGTGTTCATCATCCACATAAGAACATCATGATGACCGACAGGCCGCATGAATTACTCCACATGGATCTATTCGGCCCGATCGCTTACTGTAACATCCCAATTTTCAACCCAAGGTTTGGAACCCTAATCCAACCCCCCTTTCCTTTTATCTATCCCTAATCTCCCTAGGTCTTCTCATCATATGCATACACTTTGTTTGATTAAAAGCACCTCACTTAGATTTTATTTTTAGCACCTAAGATTATCTAGTTAATTAATTGTTCAAAAGAAAAGGGTATAAAAATAGAAATAGAAATTGGAAAATAAAAAGAAAAGGAGAAACCTTTCTCTCCCCCTGGCTGGGCCGATTCCAGCCCGCGGCCGCCCCCCCCTTCGCGCTCGCGACCTTCCCCCCTGGCCCACCTCCGGCCCACTCCGTGCTCGCGCCCGCGCACCACTGACACACCGTCCCCACTCATCAGTCGCCTCCCCCTCGCCCTCACTCACGACCACTCCCGCTGACAGGATGGCCCCGCCAGTCAGTCACCCCATCTCCCCTTGCCGCGTACGGCTTCGCCGCGATCACCTCCGACCACCGTCCTCTCCCTCGCCATGTCCCCTCGCCCCATCCCCTCGCCGCACAGGGAAGTTTGGCATCGCCTCGTCCTCGCCGCTGCGGCCGCGTCCTTGCACGGCACCGCCCCGCCGTGCGGTCTCGTCACCTCCGCTGTGCGGCATTAACTCCGGCGCTGTGCGACCTCACCGGCGTCCGCCTAGCTCCGCCGCTCCCCTCCCCTGGGCGCCTATAAAAGGGTCGCCCCGAGCACCTCTTTGCCCCGCACCGGCCTCAGCCACCCATCTCCCCCTTGCCCAAGCTCAATCACGCTAGCGCCGCTGTCTCCCTCCACTCCGGTAAGCCTTCCCCCTCTTCTCCCTCCCCCTCTGGTTGTTCATAGAGCAATTAGCTAGGCTCATCAGTTTTGCCACACTGCCGCGAGCTTGGAACACCACTCCCCTACCCCCGATCCCCGCATGAACCTCACCGGCGACGACTCCCGCCGTGGAGCTCTGCCACCTCCCCGCGGTCAGCCACCTCCCAGCCTCCTCTGGCCAAATTGGGCCCACCCCTAAGCTCGCCAGCCCCTCCTCATGCTAGGGCGCCCGCCCGATGCCCAATAACCGGGTCGCCGGCGGTGAACCTCCATCGAGCCCACCGGCGGCCGGGTTTCTCCCCGCGGACGGCCGGTTCGCTCCACCCCGTCAGCCGTTGGCGCTGTCTCCCCCCTCCCGCTCTCCCTGACGCGTGCGCCCCGTGGAAACGGTGTCATCCCTCACGCGCCCGCGCCGTTTTCCACCGTGGGCCGTAGCTAGGCCGACGCGCTCGTGCCCGCGCGCGCCCCTGCGCCCGGCTGGGCCAGATTTCGCCCCCCGGCCCACCAGAGCCTAAAACCTTTTTCTTTTTCTTTTTCAGCCTTTTTCTCCTTTAGTTATTTATATCTCAATATTTTATGCACCAAAAATTATCAAAACACTTTGTAAAGTCACATGAAATGATAATATTAGAAATTGACACACTCCACTTAGTAAACCACTATTGATGTATTGTTTATTGCCTGTTTTACTAGAAGAAGCGGGGACCGTCGATCCGGAACCCGCAGCCCCGGAAGAAGGGCCGGAGCCTGATCTCCCGGAGGTAGACCTTTTGTGCCAGGAAAGCTTCGACGAAGGAAAGTCCATCCTTCCTTTGATGCATAAATTACCTATTCTTTCTACCACTACCTAGGCCGGGATTACAGGGTGGAATATTTACATTGTGAGTAGAGAGATAGCCCGCATTAACATATATGTTTTGGATACAAAATGTGGGATGGGAGAAAGGGCATTGTGTTTCTTCAAACGAGGTTTTAAAAGAAAAAGAATGTGCGATGAAGGGTATTCACCCTCATCACCTGGTGAGTGGGATGATCAGGGACTCCCTGGTTTAGGGGAGGGCCTAAGGTGATGGCTCAGCTGGTTTAGGCGTGAGCAGAAGGATTGTCCCCTCATATAAGGACCGGTTTGTCATCTTTCACTACCTGTACTCATAAATAGTACAACCACTCGAGACTGTGTGGGCAGTCACTCAATCCGAACTCGTACGGTCCAACCCTAGGGTTATGAAGGCTGGGGAGCACCGGGAGGATAAGGAGGGGGAATGTTTTATCCGATTTGGACATGGCGGTGGCCTGACTCCTTCCGGTATAACCGTTAAGGTTAGGACGTGCGGGGAAAGAAAGAGTTTCGGCATTCGGGTCTCACGATGGTGAGATCGCAAAAACTGGACTAGTAGGTAAAGTGTACCCCTCTGCGCAGGGTTGAAACCTATTTGAATAGTCTGTGTCCACTGGTATGGACGAGTCTGGTGTGGTATGACAATTAGTGTTTTTACAACCTCCGTGAACGGGGAAATGTGTGTGTTTGTGCGTATTGAAAAAGAAAACAAGGCCACGGGAGCGGGAAGCTCAGTGATGGTTGAGTTTTGTGTTATTTTATTTCCTTGGGAAAAACCCTACATAAACTGCCTTTCTCTGAGAAAAAGAAGAGTGACTTCAACTCCACCATATAAAGCATGTATGATATAGGTCTCTTTCTCTTTACGGGAGCGGGATGGGATTGCGGAATACCTAGCGTATTCACCCAGATTTATTTATGTTTTTCAGCAGCCGAAGACTTCTTTTCTGCTATGCTTGATTGAGAGGGCTGTGTCTGCACCCAGTTCTGCCTGTGGTTTGGGCTAGTGTGCCTTCTACTGCGCTTTATATTCTGGCTCTCTCGAGCTTGTACCCTGGTATTGTAATAAACTTTATTTAAACTCTGTACTATTTGAAGTAAGGAATGTGGTTACTAGCCTCCTAGGACTAGTAATTGTATCACATTTGAGTCCAAAAGGATCGGGACGCTTCAGGTGGTATCGGAGCCATAGGACTGGCCGTAGGTCGCAGCCCTAACCTTAAAAGTTGCCTTAAAAGAAAATACCTCTTACCCCAAGAAAAATCTTCTCTCCTTTCCCCGATATTAACAGACCCTTCTTTTCCTATTCCAGATGGAAGACTCTCTGGTCATTAGGACATCCTACTGCTCAGAGGTGGAGGGATTCCCACATCTGTTGCGAAGTTGTGCGCTTCGCATGGGGATCTGCAAGAAGCCAGAATATATCTGGAAGGAATATCTCGAGAATGGAATGGAGAAGTGCTCTATGGCAGTCTACCTAGGAGAAAGCCGAAACTACCCGAACCATCCTTCTTTCCAAGTCACTTTCACCGGACATCGCTTCCCAGATACTTGCCAAAATGTTGCCCAAAAAGCCCTCCGACAACTATGCCAGAACTACAGCAGAGTAATCTTTGAAACCCCCATTCGCTACTTTCCACCTAGCAACAAAAATACCCCCGCCTAGAGGAAAAGACTTCAGGCCCTGTCAGGGAGAGACCTTACCGAGGATGACCCCAGCATCGTCTACATGGCTGGATACTTAACACTCTCGATAACCAATATGATGACCTTGCCTCCCACTACACTCACCTAAACTCCCGGGTGGAAAGCCTGGAACAACAAGTCAGGGAACTTACAAGGGAAAAGGCGTCCCTTCAAGAGAGTCTCGAGATAGCGGAAGGCGAGGAAACCAACACCCGTGAGGCCTACCGAACCCTAAAGATGGATTACGACAAGAAGCTAAAGAAGCTCGCCCCCGCAAGAAAAATCCGCAAGAAGACCAGAAGCCAAGGATGCCAGACTGAGCAGAAGGAAGAAGCCCCTCCAGCCCTACCTCCTACCAGGATAGGGAACTCGTCCGACACCGAGGAAATGTCCCTAGCTAGTCTTGATGACCTTCTCAAGGAATTTGGGGACACTTTAGAGAAGGAGTTCGGGAGTACCCTAGATAGCACTCGCGTGTAATGAACTTGTGATAGATGTATGCTATAGTGAACTTGTGTAATGAATAAAGTAACTTGTTGAAAAAATGGGCATGTGCATGGTACTAACTCTTTTCCCCTAGCAGATGGCTTCAGATAAAACCACGTCTACCGCCTCCGGGATTGGAGCAGGGTTTCCCCTAGGAGCAGAAGGAGAAGCTGGTGGAGAAGGGAGTGAGACCCACCTCCCCGCACCTCCGGAACTACCACTAGATTTGGCCCAAGTTCTAGCCAATCAAACCCGACTCATTGAAGTCCTCACTAGAAGTCTAGAAAATCAGCGCCTAGGTGGTGGAAGACCGCAGGACAGGATGGGAGAATTCCTGAGACTCAAGCCTCCCACGTTCGCTGGATCCAGCAATCCCCTCGATGCCGACGACTGGCTGCGTACGATCAAGATGAATTTGGAAGCCATTGGATGCCCTGAAAATCAGCGTGTTCAATTGGCTGCTCATCAACTTTCTGGGATGGCCCTAGCATGGTGGGATTCCTTCAGCGCGGCCGTCAGGGACGCTACCTGGGCAAAATTTGAAACTGCTTTCCGTGAGCACCATGTAGCCCAGGGGATCGTTCAACACAAGGAAGATGAATTCCGGGAACTAACTCAAGGTGGAAGATCTGTCAGTGAGTACGTGCACAAATTCATAGAGTTGGCTCGTTACGCTCCTGACGATGTCAGCACAGAAACCAAGAAGATGGCTCGTTTTCTGAAAGGGCTAAGACCAGAACTCAAGACCATCCTCGCCAGTCAAGATTTCCTCAGCTTCTCGCACCTCTCCAACAAAGCCATACAAGTGGAAAGGGCAAAAGAAGAAGAAAAAGGTCACCTCAAGAGGAAATTCCAAGTTCTCCGAGCTCAGTAGCAAGACCGACACCAGAGAGCTCGATCCTTCGGGTTTCCACCCAAGGGACCAAGCTTCAATAGACCATCTGGACCCACTCCGTCATGTTTCAGCCAGCAGAGTCAGAGTTCCTTTCAGGCCCCCTCGGTTGCAAGCAACCAACCACCAGCAAATGCCTGTTGGCACTGCGGAGACCCCAGTCACTTCAAGAATAACTGACCCCAGTTGAAGGCACCCGAACCTACCTACTCTAACTCGGTGAATGGCCCCAAGGATACCTCGGCACCTACCTCCAAGGCACTCCCCTCCAACAGTCAGCAGAGCAGGACCCAGTATCAGGGCAGAGCACGAGTTAACCACGTCGATGCTCAAGAGGCCCAGCAAGCTCCGGGAGTAGTGCTCGGTGAGTTCCTTATCGAATTTACTCCCGCTATTGTACTTTTTGATTCAGGAGCATCCCATTCATTTATAGCCACTAGTTTTGTTGAAAGGCACGACATCCCCTCTACACCCCTAGAAATCCCTTTGGTCACCCGAACCCCATGGTCAGACCTTCTATGCCAGCTCAAATGCTCCCAAGTCAGAATTCTTTTAAGTGGGGTAGTGTTCTTGGCAGACTTAACCGTCTTGCCATCCCAAGGGATTGATGTAATACTAGGAATGGATTGGCTAACTAAGCATAAGGGCATCATAAGTTTCGCAAGCAAGACCGTCCTTCTCACTGACCGCCAAGGAAAAGCAGTTTCTAGTCAGGCCCAACCGCCCGCCAACGATCTAATGATGTTTAATCTAGCAGCAGAAAATATATCCGTAATAGAGGAATTCAGGGATGTATTTCCGGAAGAATTGCCTGGAATGCCGCCTGAAAGAGGAGTGGAGTTCTATATAGATCTCATTCTTGGCACTGCGCCCATCGCAAAGAGACCATACCGCATGGCCCCCACAGAGTTAGCAGAATTGAAACTCTAGATTGCAGAACTGCAACAAAAAGGGTATATCCGTCCCAGTTTGTGTCCCTGGGGAGCACCCATCCTTTTCGTCACCAAAAAGGATGGAAGTATGAGAATGTGTATTGATTACCGATCCTTGAATGAAGTTACAATAAAAAATAAGTATCCACTCCCTCGAATCGACGATGTCTTCGACCAGCTACAGGGAGCCAAATATTTCTCCAAGATAGACCTAAGGTCGGGATATCACCAACTGAGAATCAAGGAAGCATATATTCAGAAGACCGCATTCGTCACCAGATACAGACAATATGAGTTCACAGTAATGCTGTTTGGGCTAACGAACGCACCCACCTTTTTCATGAACCTCATGAATAAAGTATTCATGGAAGAACTGATAAGTTTTTCGTAGTCTCCATCGACGACATCATTATCTATTCCAAGAATCGCAAGGACCATGAGCGTAACCTTCGAATCGTCCTCGGAAGACTCAGGGCACATCAACTCTATGCTAAGCTTAGCAAGTGTGAATTCTGGTTAGAAAAGATAGTCTTCCTTGGGCATATCTTGACTGCAGAAGGAATAGAAGTAGACCCATCCAAGGTAGAAGCAGTTGCAAAATGGAAGCAGCCATCCAATGTCAGTGAAGTGTGAAGCTTTCTAGGCATGGCATGGTATTACCGCCGCTTTATCAAGGGGTTCTCCAGCATAGCAAGACCTATGACCAAACTTCTCAAGAAGGACAATAAGTTTGTGTGGACCCCAAAGTGTGAGGAAAGTTTCCAGATCATAAAGGAGAAGCTCACAACCGCGCCCGGTGTGACACCTACCAGCGAACAAAGGCCGAACACCAGAAACCTGCAGGCCTACTGCAACCCCTCCCAGTGCCTGAATGGAAGTGGGAGGAAATAGGCATGGATTTTGTAACCGGACTGCCCCGGATGCAAAAAGGGAATGACTCCATCTGGGTAATAATAGACCGTCTCACCAAGGTGGCCCACTTCATTCTAGTGAAAACCACTTTTGGGGGAGCCACCCTTGCCCGGATATATCTTAAAGAGATAGTCAAGCTCCATGGTATTCCTCGGAAGATAGTGTCAGATAGAGGGACATAGTTCACCTCAAAATTTTGGAAGAGCCTTCAGCAAGCTATGGGCACCAAGTTAGATTTCAGCACCGCCTATCACCCTCAGTCAGATGGTCAAACGGAAAGGGTCAACAAGGTCCTCGAAGATTTATTAAGAGCCTGTGTGTTGACGTTCGACAGAAACTGGGAGTCCAGTTTGCCGTATGCCGAATTCTCATATAACAACATCCATCAAGCCAGTATTAAGATGTCACCGTTTGAAGCATTGTATGGATGAAAGTGCCAGACCCCCCTAATGTGGTCCAATGTAGGGGAAAGGACACTGGAAGGACCTGCCTTTGTTAAAAAGGCCGAAGAGAAAGTTGCCCTAATCCGCAAGAGGTTACTTGAAGCTCATAGTCGACAGAAAAGTTATGCAGACAACAGAAGAAGAGAACTCAGATTTGAGGAAGCAGACTTCGTATACCTCAAGGTCTCCCCGATGCGTGGGGTCAAAAGGTTCCAAATGAAAGGAAAGCTAGCACCGCGTTTCGTCGGCCCCTATCCCGTTATTAGCAGAGTGGGACCCGCAACATACCGCTTTGAATTACCAGAATCCATGTCAGATATTCACAATGTGTTTCATGTGTCCCAGCTCTGTAAGTGCCTGCAAGTACCAGAGAACCACATCGAGGCAGAGACAATTCAGATCCAAAAAGATCTCCAGTACCGGGAAAAGCCAATAAAGATTCTTGACTCAGCAGTCCGAAAGACCCGCAACTCAGAAGTAAGACTCTGTAAGGTTCAGTGGAGCAGAGAAGGATAAGAGGAAGCTACCTGGGAAAGTGAGGACTCTCTGAGGAGGGAATACCCTTACCTTTTCTTGAGCCCCATCTGAATCTCGAGGGCGAGATTCCTTTAAGTGGGGTAGGTTTGTAACATCCCAATTTTCAACCCGAGGTTTGGAACCCTAATCCAACCCCCTTTTCTTTTTATCTATCCCTAATCTCCCTAGGTCTTTTCATCATATGCATACACTTTGTTTGATTAGAAGCACCTCACTTAGATTTTATTTTTAGCACCTAAGATTATCTAGTTAATTAATTGTTCAAAAGAAAAGGGTATAAAAATAGAAATAGAAATTGGAAAATAAAAAGAAAAGGAGAAACCTTTCTCTCCCCCTGGCTGGGCCGATTCCAGCCCACGCCCGCGGCTGCCCCCCTTTCACGCTCGCGACCTTCCCCCTCGGCCCACCTCCGGCCCACTCCGCGCTCGCGCCCGCGCACCACTGACACGCTGTCCCCACTTGCCAGTCGCCTCCCCCTCGCCCTCGCTCACGACCGCTCCCGCTGACAGGCTGGCCCCGCCAGTCAGTCACCCCATCTCCCCTCGCCGCGTATGGCTTCGCCTCGGTCACCTCGGACCACCGTCCTCTCCCTCGCCCCGTCCCCTCACCCCATCCCCTCGCCGCACAGAGAAGTTTGGCACGGCCTCGTCCTCGCCGCTGTGGTCGCGTCCTTGCATGGCACCGCCCCGGCGTGCGGTCTCGTCGCCGCCGCTGTGTGGCATTAACTCCAGCGCTGTGCGACCTCACCAGCGTCCGCCTAGCTCCGCCGCTCCCCTCCCCTCGGGCGCCTATAAAAGGGTCGCCCCGAGCACCTCTTTGCCCCGCACCGGCATCAGCCACCCATCTCCCCCTTGCCCGAGCTCAATCGCGATAGCGCCGCCGTCTCCCTCCACTCTGGTAAGCCCTTCCCCCTCTTCTCCCTCCCCCTCTGGTTGTTCAGCGAGCAATTAGCTAGGCTCATCAGTTTCGCCACACCACCGCGAGCTTGGAACACCACTCCCCTACCCCCGATCCCCGCACGAACCTCACCGGCAACGACTCCTGCCGCGGAGCTCCGCCACCTGCCCGCGGTCAGCCCCCTTCCAGCCTCCTCTGGCCAAATTGGGCCCACCCCTAAGCTCGCCAGCCCCTCCTCATGCTAGGGCGCCTGCCCGATGCCCAAGAACCGGGTTGCCGGTGGCGAACCACCGTCGAGCCCACTAGCGGCCGGGTTTCTCCACGCGGACGGCCAGTTTGCTCCGCCCCATCAGCCGTTGGCGCCGTCTCCCCCCTCCCGCTCTCCCTGACGCGTGGGCCCCGTGGAAATGGCGTCATCCCTCGCGCGCCCGCGCCGTTTTCCACCATGGGCCGTAGCTGGGCCAACGCGCTCGCGCCCGCACGCGCCCCTGCGCCCGGCTGGGCCAGATTTCGCCCCCCGGTCCACCAGAGCCTAAAACCTTTTTCTTTTCTTTTTCAGCCTTTTTCTCCTTTAGTTATTTATATCTCAATATTTTATGCACCAAAAATTATCAAAACACTTTCTAAAGTCACATGAAATGATAATATTAGAAATTGACACACTCCACTTAGTAAACCACTATTAACGTATTGTTTATTGCCTGTTTTACTAGAAGAAGCGGGGACCGTCGATCCATAACCCACAGCCCTGGAAGAAGGGCCGGAGCCCGATCTCCCGAAGGTAGACCTTTTGTGCGAGGAAAGCTTCGACGAAGGCAAGTCCATCCTTCCTTTGATGCATAAATTACCTATTCTTTCTACCACTACCTAGGCCGGGATTACAGGGTGGAATATTTACATTGTGAGTAGAGAGATAGCCCGCATTAACATATATGTTTTGGATACAAAATGTGGGATGGGAGAAAGGGCAGTGTGTTTCTTCAAACGAGGTTTTAAAAGAAAAAAGAATGTGCGATGAAGGGTATTCACCCTCATCACCTGGTGAGTGGGATGATCAGGGACTCCCTGGTTTAGGGGAGGGCCTAAGGTGATGGCTCAGCTGGTTTAGGCGTGAGCAGAAGGATTGTCCCCTCATATAAGGACAGGTTTGTCATCTTTCACTACCTGTACTCATAAATAGTACAACCACTCGAGACTGTGTGGGCAGTCACTCAATCCGAACTCATACGGTCCAACCCTAGGGTTATGAAGGCTGGGGAGCACCTGGAGGATAAGGAGGGGGAATGTTTTGTCCGGTTTGGACATGGCGGTGGCCTGACTCCTTCTGGTATAACCGTTAAGGTTAGGACGTGCGAGGAAAGAAAGAGTTTCGGCATTCGGGTCTCACGACGGTGAGATCGCAGAAACTGAACTAGTGGGTAAAGTGTACCCCTCTGCGCAGAGTTGAAACCTATTCGAATAGTCCGTGTCCACTGGTATGGACGAGTTTGGTGTGGTATGACAATTAGTGTTTTTACAACCTCCGTGAACGGGGAAATGTGTGTGTTTGTGCGTATTGAAAAAGAAAACAAGGCCACGAGAGCAGGAAGCTCAGTGGTGGTTGAGTTTTGTGTTATTTTATTTCCTTGGGAAAAACCCTACATAAACTGCCTTTCTCTGAGAAAAAGAAGAGTGACTTCAACTCCACCATATAAAGCATGTATGATATAGGTCTCTTTTTCTTTACGGGAGCGGGATGGGCTTGCGGAATACCTAGCGTATTCACCTAGATTTATTTATGTTTTTCAGCAGCCGAAGACTTCTTTTCTGCTATGCTTGATTGAGAGGGTTGTGTCTGCACCCAGTTCTGCCTGTGGTTTGGGCTAGTGTGCCTTCTACTGCGCTTTATATTCTGGCTCTCTCGAGGTTGTACCCCGGTATTGTAATAACCTTTATTTAAACTCTATACTATTTGAAGTAAGGAATGTGGTTACTAGCCTCCTGGGACTAGTAATTGTATCACATTTGAGTCCCAAAGGATCGGGATGCTTCACTTACATAAGCATCGGTGGGTGTAAGTATTGTCTTGTAATTGTGGATGATTATTCTCGCTTCACTGGGTGTTCTTTTTGCAGGAAAATCCTCAAACCCAAGAGACCTTAAAAGGATTCTTGAGACAGGCTCAAAATGAGTTCGGCTTAAGGATCAAAAAGATTAGAAGCGACAACGGGATGGAGTTCAAGAACTCACAAATAGAAGGCTTCCTTGAGGAGGAGGGCATCAAGCATGAGTTCTCTTCTCCCTACACGCCACAACAAAATGGTGTGGTGGAGAGGAAGAATAGAACTCTATTGGACATGGCAAGGACCATGCTTGATGAGTACAAGACTTTGGATCGATTTTGGGCGGAAGCAGTCAACACCGCTTGCTACGCCATCAACCGGTTATATCTTCACCGAATCCTCAAGAAGACATCATATGAACTCCTCACCGGTAAAAAGCCCAATGTTTCAAATTTAGAGTCTTTGGTAGCAAATGCTTTATTCTTGTTAAAAGAGGTAGAAAAATCTAAATTTGCTCCTAAGGCTGTAGAAGGCTTTTTACTAGGATATGATTCAAACACAAGGGCATATAGAGTCTTTAACAAATCCACTGGACTTGTTGAAGTTTCTTGTGACATTGTGTTTGATGAAATTAACGGCTCTCAAGTACAGCAAGTTGATCTTGATGAGCTAGATGATGAAGAGGCTCCATGCGTCGCGCTAAGGAACATGTCCATTGGGGATGTGTGTCCTAAGGAATCTGAAGAGCCTCCACATGCACAAGATCAACCATCTTCCTCAATGCAAGCAACTCCACCAACTCAAGATGAGAATCAAGCTCAAGATGATGATGATGATCAAGAAGATGAGCCACCTCAAGAGGAGGGAAATAATCAAGGGGGAGATGCCAATGATCAAGACAAGGAAGATGACGACGGTCCAAGGCCTCCACACCCAAGAGTCCACCAAGCAATACAACGAGATCACCCCGTGAACTCCATCCTCGGCGATATTCATTAGGGGGTAACTACTCGATCTCGTGTTGCTCATTTTTGTGAACATTACTCCTTTGTGTCTTCTATTGAGCCATACAGGGTAGAAGATGCATTAAGGGATTCGGATTGGGTGTTGGCGATGCAAGAGGAGCTCAACAACTTCACGAGGAATGAGGTATGGCATTTAGTTCCACGTCCTAATCAAAATGTTGTAGGAACCAAGTGGGTCTTCCGCAACAAACAAGATGAGCATGGTGTGGTGACAAGGAACAAAGCCCGACTTGTAGCCAAGGGATATTCACAAGTCGAAGGTTTGGATTTCGGTGAAACCTATGCACCCGTAGCTAGTCTTGAGTCAATTCGTATATTACTTGCCTATGCTACTTACCATGGCTTCAAGCTTTATCAAATGGACGTGAAGAGTGCCTTCCTCAATGGACCAATCAAGGAGGAGGTCTATGTTGAGCAACCTCCCGACTTTGAAGATAGTGAGTACCCTAACCATGTGTATAAACTCTCTAAGGCGCTTTATGGGCTCAAGCAAGCTCCAAGAGCATGGTATGAATGCCTAAGAGATTTTCTTATTGCTAATGGCTTCAAAGTCGGAAAAGCTGATCCCACTCTCTTTACTAAAACAATTGCCAATGATTTGTTTGTATGCCAAATTTATGTTGGTGATATTATATTTGGGTCTACTAACAAATCTACTTGTGAAGAGTTTAGTAGGATCATGGTGCAAAAATTCGAGATGTCAATGATGGGGGAGTTGAAGTATTTCTTAGGATTTCAAGTCAAGCAACTCCAAGAGGGCACCTTCATTAGCCAAACGAAGTACATTCAAGATATTCTTACCAAGTTTGGGATGAAGGATACCAAGCCCATCAAGACACCCATGGGGACTAATGGGCATCTCAACCTCGACACGGGAGGTAAATCCGTAGATCAAAAGGTATACCAGTCGATGATAGGTTCTTTACTCTATTTATGTGCTTCACGACCGGATATTATGCTTTCCGTATGCATGTGTGCAAGATTCCAAGCCGATCCTAAGGAAGTTCACCTTAGGGCAGTAAAACGAATCTTGAGATATTTAGTTTATACTCCTAAGTTTGGCCTTTGGTACCCCAGGGGATCCACTTTTGATTTAATTGGTTATTCAGATGCTGATTGGGCAGGGTGTAATATTGATAGAAAGAGCACATCAGGGACTTGCCAGTTCTTGGGAAGATCTCTGGTGTCTTGGGCTTCTAAGAAACAAAATTCTGTAGCTCTTTCTACCGCCGAAGCCGAGTATATTGCCGCAGGCCATTGTTGCGCGCAATTACTTTGGATGAGGCAAACCCTTAGGGACTATGGTTACAAATTAACCAAAGTTCCTCTCCTATGTGATAATGAGAGTGCAATCCACATGGCGGATAACCCCGTTGAGCATAGCCGCACTAAACACATAGCCATTCGGTATCACTTTTTAAGGGATCACCAACAAAGGGGGGATATCGAGATTGCTTATATTAACACTAAAGAACAATTAGCCGATATCTTTACCAAACCACTAGATGAGAAAACTTTTACCAAACTTAGGCATGAGCTAAATATTCTTGATTCTCGCAATTTTGAGTGATGTTTTGCACACATAGCTCATTTATACATTTGATCATATCTCTTTCATGTGCTATGACTAATGTGTTTTCAAGTGAATATTATGCTAAGTCATAGATTGAAAGGGAAATAGAGTCCTCGGCGAAGACAAAAGGCTTCCACTCCACTCCATCGAATTATTCATCCTTCGCCGTCACTCCGCACCGCTCTCCAATTTGGTATAATCTTCACTCCTACATTATTTACCAAAGGGGGAGAAAGTTTGAAAAAGGGCTTATATTTCACTCACAAGTATCCGTTTTTGGCAATTCATGCCAAAGGGGGGGAAAGTATTAGCCCAAAGCAAAAGGACCGCACCACCACCAATTTCAAAAATGCAGTCTTTAAAATTTGGGTTAAGAAAAGATTTTTCAATTGGTATCTTATTTTTGATATAATCTCAAATTAGTATACCCTCAAAATGCAGTCTTTCAAATTTGGGTTAAGAAAAGATTTTTCAATTGGTATCTTATTTTTGATATAATCTCAAATTAGTATACCCTCTTCAAAATTAATATCTAAAACCCTCTTGAACACTAAGAGGAGGATTTCATCAAGGGGGAGTTTTGTTTAGTCAAAGAAAAAGCATTTGAAACAGGGGGAGAAAATTTCAAATCTTGAAAATGCTTATCAAAATCTTATTCATTTACCTTTGACTACTTGCAAAAAGACCTTGAAAAGAATTTCCAAAAATATTTGCAAAAACAAAACAAGTGGTGCAAGCGTGGTCCAAAATGTTAAAATAGAAGAAAGCATCCATGCATATCTTATGAAATGTAAAATTGATTTAATTCCAAAGTAACCTTTGCACTTACCTTTTTTACAAACTAGTTCAATTACTGCACTTATATATTTGCTTTGGTTTGTGTTGGCATCAATCACCAAAAAGGGGGAGATTGAAGGGAAATAGGGTCAAACCTTTTCCTGAATGATTTTGGTGGTTGAATTTCCCAACACAAATAATTGGACTAACTAGTTTGCTCTAGATTATATGTTCTACAGGTGCCAAAGGGTCATCTACAACTATTCTAAATCGACTGTTCGGAATACCGTAGATTATTTCGGACAGGAGAAGCTTTTCAGAAAAACAGGCCAAGCGCGGACCGTCCGGGCCTTTGCGGCGGACCATCCGCGACACCTAAATGACCCTCGGACAGAACCAATGCAAAAACACATGTCTCTACTGCGGACCGTCCGATGGAAGAGCAAGCACCGTCCGAGACCACGCGCGGACCGTCCGGCCTCAGGCGCGGACCATCCGCTATGTGAGGAACCGAAAAACCCGAAGGTGACGGGTTCAGTAAAATGAATTATAGCGTCCTCGTGGACCGTCCGGGGTGCACGACCAGACCGTCCGCGACTGCCTTTATCTGACATCTGACGACACATTAAATGCAATATAGCCGTTGATATAGCCGTTACTGCTGACCGTTGCGTTTTCAGTCGTTGATCTGCAGGGGCGGACCGTCCGGACCAGCGGCGCGGACCGTCCGCGGTCGGCAGAAAGGAGCAACGACTAGGAAGTGGTTGGTGGCTATAATACAACCCCAACCACCTCTATTCACCACACCCAAGCATTCCAACCTTCAACATTCAATACAAGAGCTAGCAATCCATTCCAAGACACAATCAAAGCCTCCAATCTCTCCAAGTTCCACAATTGAGACAAGTGATCATTAGTGATTAGTGACTTGAGAGGGAGAGTGATACGTGTGTTATTTGTCGCTCTTGTCGCTTGATGTTTGCAATCGTGCTTTCTTCTTCCCCATTCTTATTCTCAAGTCACTTGTAATGAAAGCAAGAGACACTAAGTTTGTAGTGGTCCTTGTGGGGTCTAAGTGACCCGTTTGATTAAGGAGAAAGCTCACTCGGTCTAAGTGACCGTTTGAGAGAGGGAAAGGGTTGAAAGAGACCCGGTCTTTGTGACCACCTCAACAGGGAGTAGGTTTGCAAGAACCGAACCTCGGTAAAACAAATCATCGTGTCACACTCTTCCTTTGCTTGTGATTTGTTTTCACCCCCTCTTTCAGACTCGCTTTTATTTCTAACACTAACCCGTCTTGTAGATTGTGCTTAAAGTTTGTAAATTTTAGATTTGCCTATTCACCCCCCCTCTAGTCGACTTTCAGTTTCCATCTGTCTGACATGGCAACATCCGAATTGAACAGCCAGGCTTGCAGTTTAGGGCCCCTGACACGAAAGTAGGGAGGTCTGACAGCCTGGGGGCCAGCTCTAGAAAATAGGACCCCGTTCCATAGGGTAGTCCGGAGCCCGTGTAGCCGCTCAGCCAGGTCCTGTACCGTGGGCCTACATGCTCCACCAACCCATGACGGGAACTTAGTATCTAGAGTTATAAGTCTTGCGGGTCCAACAACCTCGGGACCGGAGCTAGAGAACAGACATTAGTCTCCTGGAGTGTTCCGGAGCCCGTGCAACCGCTCAGCCTGGTCTCGTACCGTGAGCCTGCACGCTCCACCACACTGCGACAGGTGTCCTAGTATTTAGAACCGCGACCCAAGGGGGTCCGGACACGCAACGTGGCCACCCGGACTAAAACCTGCAGGTCCCAAGCATGTATCAAAGGGCGACTAATGTTAGACGGAGAACCCTATGAGGTGTACTACTAATGCTTCCTAGCTAAAAGTCGTGTACATATCTAGATCCCGACGAGTTGCCTCCCGATGATTGTTGACAACCTTTTCAGAAACGCTGGTATTTAACCTCAACACGTTAAGCCTGCATCACAGGCGGGGGGCCAGGTACTAAGGAGGAGTCAACAACATTGCACACAACAGGAATAGGTGTTACACAGATAAGTGCTAAATGCTGCTTAGAAGGCAATATTTATTTCTTTACAAAAACAGGGGAAGGCCTGGGGGTCGGTTCTAAAGAACGGATGCCCGTTCCATAGGGTGGTCCGGAGCCTGTGTGGCCGGTTAGCCTGGTTCCGTACCCAAAATCCTGCACACTCTACCACTTTGTGGCGGGTGTCCTAGTATTTAAAACTAAAGTCATGTGTATCCAACAGCCTGGAGGTCTGGCTCTGAAGAACGGGCACTTGTCTCCTGGGGGGGTCCGAAAACCATGTAGCCGCTCAGCCTGGTCCCGTACTGTGAGCATGCATACTCCACCGCCCTGCGGCAGGTGTCTTAGTACTTGAAGCCACCATCTAGGGGGTTCGGACACACAGCTGGGCTTCCCAGGCTAAAATCCTGCGTACATATGTTATTACATTTTGCTCTCAAGCAAATGTCATTACATTCCCTTACAAGCGGGACCCCAGCTCCATTTCTGCAGGAATGAACTACCTCCACACCAGTAAGGGCCGTGGGATAACAAGCCCCGAGCGGCTCACCAGCAGAGGCAACCGCATCAGCACCGACGGCGACGACCGCCTCTGCACCGACGACTCGCCAGCAGCGGCAATCATCCCAGCATGTGCGCCGCTGCGGGTAGGACCTCGCCCCCGTCTCCCTACGGGGGGCGACAACAGACCATTAAAGCCAAAGAGTTGGAAGCCCGGCGACAGGCAGCACGATGGGCGACGGCTGCCTCAGCACGCTTATAGGTCCTCACTCCCGTCTTTGCTAAGGGAGTGAGGACATCCGAGAACACGGCCGCCACTCTCGCAACGTACGATGCCATGTGCGACCCACCAGTACGACTGGCGACGTGAGAGAAGTCATGGGTGTGGCGGACCTGCACACGGCGCGACCATCGCCCGTGCGGTGAATGGGCAGCCGCGCCCCGACCCAAGTAGCAGAAGGCAGCACCGAAGCCATCCATACCAAGGCATCGGACACGCGGTAGCTGGCGACACCCGCAGTCAGCCAGCCCCGCTTACCCGAAGTTTGCCTCCTCCGCATGAATAGCGAACGCCCTTCTCCCCCGAACACTGAGGGAAGAAGCAGGCCGCTACCCATGCGAAGGTGGGGCCCCAACTCGGCACACCCTCCTCCCCAGCACGGATGATGAACATCCTTGAAGCTGAGGGCAGGAGGGAGGCCGCAACCCGGCTTGCTTCTCCCCACCACAAGGCTGGTAGTCATCCTTCTGGATGACCACCGGCGGGGGACTGCAGCCGGGCTACGTGATGAAAATTCTTGAAGCCGAATGGTGGTGGAAGGATGCCAACCCCCATGGGGTTGCACCCCTCCAACGGCAGCAGGAAGAAGACAAGATCGGCGACACCACCACGAGCGCACGCTCTCCGACGGTGAAGTCGCCGGAAGAAACGACCTTGACGCGGATCCCTCTAGAGAACAACGGCGCACCCCATCTGGAGGCCTGGAAGGCGAAAGGGCGCGGTGGTCGCAAGAGGAGTGAGGCATGTCTACTGCCCGGGGGATCGACCCCTTTTTAAAGGCAGATCCCCCCACTCGTGCCCCTGAAGCGTCACGGGTGAAGTCTCCCCCAGCATACACCAAGGATCCCACCTTATGACACGGGGGCCAGGCCCCACATGTCATACAGACCAACCCTAAGAAGGAGCGTGCAACTGCCTTGCGGTTACGTTCTCCTCTATTTTCGGGGCAACCAGCGGTCAGGAAGGCGAACCACCGTGCAAGGGGCATGCAACTGCCCCACGGTTAGGCGCCCCTTAGTCTTCGCCGCACCCAGCGGTCAAAGAGGCGAACCGCCGCGCAAGAAGCGTACAACCGTCCTACGGCTGTGCGCCCCCTCAGCTCCGCCGCAACTGGCGGTCCAACGCGGGGGCCCAGGCCCACATGACATGTAACCAGCGTGCCGGTTACCGTGTGCGAAGAAATCGCACTGCCGCTTGCGCCAATACCACGTCTTCTCGAGGCTGTCACGGGAGTCTGAAAAGGTAAATTTTTCAGAACCAGTGCAGCGACTCGAGGCAGCCCTGCACATGGCCCAATAGTGCCATTAAGTATGATGGTCACGGGCCAGTCAGCCGTGGAATAGGCGCGGCAGTTGGCATGGCCATAGGCGGGTCGGCAGTAATTGCAGCAACAGGCGCGCAGGAGCAGCGGTCCAGCCGCCAATCAGACTCTGGTCCCACCTGCAGGCTCGCATCCTCCCCTGAGGCGGGACCGGGGGCCATTGTCGGTACCCTAAATCAGGGGTACCCTCTTCTACAGCATGAAGACACCACACCCATGCGACATCCCCTAGCCACGCAGGGAACGGCGCCTGACCCCACCGCATGGGCAGACCAAAGGGCGCCACGTGGCAAGGAGAGACAACACATCTCAGTAAGTCCGAACTCCCACAGAGGGACTCTGGACCTCTATACATATAAGTCTGGAGCCCCCGGGAGGTCCGAACCCTAGCAGGGTCCCAGAACGAGGAGAACCCTGGTATGAGCAGGGGTCCGGTGCTGACACACAATCTTAGACTCGCTAGCTCATACAAGCTCTCAAGCAATACAACTCACAGTGGAGTAGGGTATTACGCTCCGGCGGCCTGAACCACTCTAAACTCTTGTGTGTTCTTGAGTTCTTCCCCTTCACTCCAACGATCAAGCAAAATGCCTAAGCCCCACCTCATCTTAGGATTTAGGGCGGGTGCACTCCGCCACCCAGCTGGAGATTTCCTCTCCGACAATACCTTTTCCACATAATGAGATTGTAACAAAGTTACCGCACCATCAACTTCTCTAACAAGCTTGATGTTTAGAATGACATCAGCTTCTCCCAAATCTTTCATTTCGAAATTGCTCGATAGAAGATTTTTAACTTCCTCAATCACATTGAGATTTGATCCAAAGATCAAGATGTCATCAACATAAAGGCACAGCATAACAGACTCACCCCCACCATACTGATAATACACACACGTGTCAGATTAATTTACAACAAAACCAACAGCTGTAAGAGTATTATCAAACTTTACATATCATTGCTTAGGTGCTTGTTTTAGGCCATACAATGATTTTATCAACCTGCACACCTTGTTCTCTTGACCATCTGTAATGAACCCTTCTGGCTAATCCATGTAGATCTCCTCATCCAACTCTCCATTTAGGAAAGTTTTCTTAACATCCATCTGATGAATGGTAAGACCATAAGAGGCTGCCACGACTATTAATGTACAAATTGTAGTCAATCGAGCCACTGGTGAGTAGGTATCAAAGAAATCTTCACCCTCTTTTTGGGTATATCCTTTGGCCACAAGCCTTGCCTTGTACCTCTCGATTGTACCATCAGGCCTAAGCTTTTTCTTGAAGATCCATTTGCAGCCTATAGGTTGACAACCATAAGGACGGTCAACAACCTCCCAAGTTCCATTAGACATAATAGATTCCATCTCACTCTTTACTGCTTCCTTCCATAAGTCAGCATCAGGAGAAGAATATGCCTCACTAATGGTAGTTGGTGTGTCTTCCAGAAGGTACACTATAAAGTCATTACCAAAGGATTTTGCAACCCTCTGTCTCTTGCTCTTTTGAGTGACTATAGTGTCATCCTCCTCAGGGATGTGCACGTGAAGATCCTCAGCATGATCTATAGGAATAGACAGTTCGTGCTCATGGGGAATTATAGTCTCATGACTTGTATCACTAGGTGTATTCTTCATGGGAAACTCATTCTCAAAAAAATGTTGCGTCTCTTAATTCTATGATAGTATCAACATACATATCAGGCACATCAGATTTTATAATTAAGAACCTATACCCAGTGTTGTGAAAAGAGTACCCAAGGAATATACAATCAACAGTTTTAGGCCCAAGTTTACGCTTTTTGTTGATTGGCACATTCACTTTAGCCAAGCAACCCCAAGTGCGCAAATATGAGAGATTTAATCTTCTCTTTTCCCATTCCTCAAATGGTGTGATCTCTTTGTTCTTTGTTGGAACTTTGTTCAGGACATGACACGCTGTCAAAATCGCCTCACCCCACCATGCCTTGGATAATCCCGCTGTACTCAACATGGCATTCACCAAATATGTTAGAGTGCAGTTTTTCCTTTCAGCAATCCCATTGGATTGTGGTGAGAATGGTGGTGTCCTCTCATGAATAATACCATGTTCCATGTATAACTCATCGAACACATTAGAGAAATATTCTCCACCTTGATCGGACCTTAACCGTTTTATTTTCCTCTCAAGTTGGTTCTCAACTTCAGCTTTATAGGTCTTAAAATAATTGAACGCTCCATCTTTTGTTTTTAAGAGATACACATAGCAAAATCTAGTGGAGTCATCTATAAAAGTGAGAAAGTATCTTTTACCACCTTTGGTCAAAATTCCGTTCATCTCGCACAGATCAGAATGAACAAGTTCTAGAGGTGCTAAATTCCTCTCCTCAGCAGCCTTGTGAGGCTTGCGGGGTTGTTTTGATTCAACACACACATGGCACTTAGACTTTTTGACCAAGTTAAATTTAGGAATTAGATTTAGATTTGCTAACCGCATAAGACAGCCAAAGCTTGCATGACAAAAACGTGAATGCCATAAATCTGACTCATCAGAAAAATTAACAGAATTCACCATTTTATTACACACATCATGCAGTGATAAGCGGAACAAGCCTCCGCAGTCATATCCTTTACCAACAAAAGTACCATGTTTCGACACAACACATTTATTTGACTCAAAAACAACTTTGTATCCATCTCGACATAGCATAGAAGCACTAACGAGATTCTTCTTGATAGAGGGCACATGCTGCACTCTCTTCAATGGCACCGTCTTTCCCGAAGTAGACTTCAGAATGACCGTACCAACACCAAGAACATGAGCACGCGACCCATTTCCCATTAACAAGGCGCCAGACCTCCTGACCTAGTAGGAAGTGAATATAGAGGCATCAACACACACATAAATGTTTGCACCACTATCCATCCACCACTCAGGTGAATTACAAACTGAAAGAACAAATGGTAAATAATTATCATACCCAGATGTTCCATCTCCAGTTTCAGTGGTTACAACATTAGCTGATTTCTTGTCCTGTGTGAACTTGCGATCAGGGCACTCTCTAGCCCAATGTTGATCACTGCCACAGACAAAGCATCCTCTCTTTCCCTTGTTATTGTTGTTCTTCTTCTTTTTAAACTGTGCTGTTTGAATAGGTTTATTTGTATTCTCTTGTTTGTTCTGGTTTTTCTTCTTATTGAACTTGCGGAAGTTTCTCTTCTGCACCACATTAGCAGTAGAGGTCTCCACACTTTTTCCATTGTCCTTTGTTCTAGCCCTTTCCTCAACATCAAATGTACCAATGAGTTCTTCCACATTGAACTCTTGTCTCTTATGTTTGAGAGAGGTTGCAAAGTCCTTCCAAGAAGGTGGCAACTTGGCGATTATACCGCCAGCCACAAACTTGTCAGGCAAAGGACAAGGAAAATGTTTGAGTTCCTTAGCTAGTGCCTGAAACTCATGAGCCTGTTCCACTACAGATCGGTTCTCAACCATCTTGTAGTCATACAGCTGCTCCATGAGATACAGCTCGCTACCAGCATCAGTTACTCCGAACTTTCCAACAAGTGCATCCCACAGCTCTTTCCCTGTAGGAAGGATGATATAGCTTTTCTGGAATTTTGTATCAAGTGCGCTAATTACTGCTCCTCGAAAGAGGTTGTCTTCAGCCTTAAACTTAGCCTCATCCTCAGGAGGTAAGTCGGCAGGCTTGCCCTCAGCGGCATGAAAACATGACATTGCAGTAAGCCACAATTCCATTTTAGCTTTCCAGATCAAGAAGTTTTTACCATCAAAAGGATCAGGCTTTAGCACAGCAGCAAAACCTTTGACAGAAAAATGCCTAACATTAGATTTTTGGATTGTTAGAATTATAGGCATTTTCCATATCATTTTAATTCCATAAATTAACATTATGATGATGACATATAAAAGATAATTAATCATAGAAATCGTGATCTCAAATATATCCATAACAATATGGATCATGAGAACATAAAGTATATGAATCATATAAATATAATAAGCATATAAACATGGTACATGTATTATGATGGAACAACTGAAAATAAACAGATAACAACATAAACAGCATGGCTGTAAAATTAAAACAAACAGATATAACGTATTATAATATGATGAGATAAATTCATTGCTACATATGAAACAACAGAGATGAATATATGAAACATATATAATCTGCAGAACGCAAAACAGTAAGGACATAAATTGATCATACCCTCCCATGCGCTCTGAGGATCCAGATCCTTGTCCAGCTTCTCTTGTCATGACGCCAGGAAGAAGAAGATGTTTTGGGCAGTCGCGTAGACGCTCCCCAAAAACCTAATTGTCGATCCCCCGAGCAAGGTCTCGAACGACAAGGGCTTCGGAGGCACCTGCCCTCTCGCCTCTCTGTGCGCGCAGAGCTACGAGATGAAAATACCCACACTTGCGGCTAGACTGTGGTTCTGAAAGTGTTTGGCTCGCGTGTGTACCAACTACCAAGTGACAGGAGTTCTCCCCTACTTAACCTTTCGCGGAGGGAAGCTGAAGGAGAAAGGTCCCGCCCCGCCACGCCACGCCCAGCGGTGGCGGCGGCGCGCGCGCGTGTGGCACGCCCTTGTCCGTTTCTTGACTTCTCAAATTAAGTGGAATAATTCCCACCATATAAGTCAAGTCAACGACCCTTGGACTTCCAATATGGTACAATTGATATTCTCCATCATTACACATCATAAAGTTTATTTAATAAATGAGCCAAGTCCATAATAGATCCAACAGTGAGAGCATGGACATATGATTTCCTTCTTCCCTTAGCTTAGAGCATGCTTCAACAGACTTTAACACGTCTTGCGTGAAACACCGTGTCTGCCTTAATGTATATTGTGTGCTTCTATCTTGATCTTTTCATGTCAATCTTAGAGCAGAAAAATATAATTAATAGACAAAACAATGGATCTTAGAATGGCAGATGGTGGATAATTTTCCATAAAACTATATGGCGTAAGAGCAACTCCAATAGTTCTCTAAATAAACCTCTAAATTTTAAATTTAAGAAGTGAATAGAAACATGTTTCTCTAATGATTATCTAAATAGACTTGTTAAATTCAGTTGCTTGTTATCTAACCTCATTTATTTTCCATATTTAGCAACTCGATAGAAACTCCCTAAATATAGTTGACATCAATTTCTTCACACTCGCGTGATTATTTTTTCTACTTTCCCACACAGTGAGGTAGATAGGTATGACACACTCATTTTTTCCACTTTCTAGCACAATGAGGTAGCTAGGTCCAACGTGTGTGACACAAGTTTCTTATTTACCGTCAGACCACTATTGCTCCATAGGTTACGCCATCGAACCACCGCTTCTCCACAGGTCACGCTGACCAGCCTTTTCTCCTCCCCTCCGACATCATCTGCTCTCAACCTTGCCATCAGCCATATCCGATGGGGGCAGGACTACCAAAGCTAGATTCAAAATTGAACTACTCTATAAATATGAGCAACTATTGGAGACTAAGCTATTTTTTTACTCCTGATAGCTATTTAGCAACTTGCTAAACATGATTTTAGCAAGCTCTTTTTTTAGAGAACTATTGGAGTTGCTATAACAGGCATGCCAAAAATAGAGACTTACTAGTTAGATGCACAAACATTGCTATGGTTTTCTATATATCACATAGATAGATCTTATTTAAATATCGTAGTTAATCAAGCATGTCCAAATATTTAAAATGAGCATCCGAAAATCTCGAGCGGCTTGCGAGGATGGTGCCTTCGGGGGTCATTCATGCGTCCTCGCGACTTCAGGCCTCACAAGCGTGGCAGGCGACGACACGACAGGTGCCTACGTCGGTGTCCCTCCGCTGCTGAATCAAACAACTACAATCTAATTAATCCCAAATTTTCCAAATTGAAACCACATGTATCTCTATCGACGACCTGACAGCTCTGCTGAGCTGGCACATGGGAGCCCCATCTCCACGGGCCATAATCTTGATTGCACCGCTGCATGCTTGCGCGAGCGCATCATTAGTGTATGGGTATACATGTCCAAATGGACGAGGTCTGTTGGGCGGCCTGTGGCCCGACACAGTTTAGCCCGACCCGAGCACAACCTGACCCGTTATCCACCAGGCCTGCCCCACCCTGTCTCAATCATCGTGCCATGCCTGGGCCTTAGGTATGACACTGTGGGCTTGGTCTGGTATAGGTCAGTTTTTTTCTACATTTTTATAAAATATCTATATTATGTTTGAGTATATGATATAAAACATAAAAATATATGTGTTATGTTGGCTAGGTGTGTATGAGTGGAGCTAACAAGCAAAATTCAAACCTCATACTTATGCACAATTGCACCGTTAATAACAATTACTCGTGCTTTAAATGAGCAGATATGTGAAATGCGGCAGCTAGCTAGGGGCAAGTGCCTTAATTACATGTCTGGGATGTGCTTGGCATCATATTATGCTGGGCCATATGGAAATTCAGAAACAAATTCAAATTAGCTTTGAAGAAAAAAGAATTCAGTGCCATTTCGAGATTATATGTGTACATGTGGCATGTGCTTCCTTAATTTAATGCACGCGATGTTGGATAGTGGGTTTAATTGTGCAAAGAAATGGATCGTGAGGCTCTAATTGAAAGCGTCGACACTATGTTCAGGGTGGTAAAGGAGGTTCTGCTAGGGGGAAGTGCCTTCCATGTCTCCCTGATCTGCAGTTAACTTTGAGCCGCCTCGCAGGAGATAGTGAGATACTGTTTTTAAGGATATTTTCCTCCCCCTACCTTCTGTTTGGATCATTCGATTTAAATTTCATTCTAATAACTATAATTTAGACACAGATCAATTAAACTAACATAATTTTATATAGAATATATTTATATATTGCTGTTAACTATATGAAGAAGATATTTAAATGCTATATTTTTATAAAGGATCCAAACGGTCCCTTATACTATTTCTTGATCGAATACTTCAGAGAAATAAATACACAAGAAAGCTATATATATATGTAGATCTCCATATATACGCGGGACCTCCTCATGCACCACAAAATTAGGTTCAAACACATTTTCTCTGCTTATTGATCACGGAAAGAAGAACAAAGCAAAAGCCGCGCCCCAAAACACAAATGGCTAACAACTTCCAACCTCTGGTTAACTAATCTCACAGGACAGGGGCTCGTCGTTGTCACGTTCATGCTCGCACACGGGTGACCGGCCGTCAGCCAGTAAATTCCATTGTTTCTTTCCAGCGATCGTGCAGTTGAGAGGGAGCATTGATGCCGTGAGCCCGTGAGCATGCCTTGCATGACTCAGCTAGCGTTCGTGTGGTGTGAGCGAGCCTCCCTTTTTCGGAAGCAATGCAGCGCAGATCATGAGAACTTGAAACCTACATTTCTCCCCTTTTTATGGCCGGCGGCATGCTGAATCAGTCAATACTACTATTTGTTAGCGTACCAACTATGTCCCATTGCGAATGCTGGTATCCAAACTTCTCGTTGGTATAACCGTGTGAAAGGAGACAATTTCAGTGAAAGTGGAACATATATGTACACTACTGTCGATGAATCAAGAAAAATGGCAAATAAAACATGCATGCAATCAGACGTAAATAGTTCACACATATAGCGTAAACAGTTCATAAAGATAGCATAAAAACTCCGCCTAGCCACTGGACCACGTCCACACGCGCAGGCGCATGTATGCATATCCTATTTTTATGGTAGACCCGATAATTATGGAAGATAGTGTGACTTTTCATTGCATATGCGCAAATTTTCGATGACATTTTCGTTTCCACTGCATGCGGCTGATTTGATTTGAATGCTTTATTTTCTACATAAATATAAGATCTCCAAAAGCCATACAGCTAGCCTCATTATAATCAGTTTATGATATATACTGATACTAATTATGTTACACTGTGTAAATATTTATGCAATGTGGTACGCTGCGTAAAAATCTGTTTCCAGCTGCATGCGCACAAATTTAGGATGACAAGAATGTATGTGAAAGGAAATGGATTGGTATGCATGGAAACAAAAAAAAATCTAATTTAAGTGCTTTATTTTCTTCATAGATATATGGTCTCTCCAACAACCAAGCAGTTAGGCTCGTTAAAACCAGTTTATGATACATACTGACACTAAATATACTTCACGGTGTAGGTATTTATACAATGTGTACACTGCGTAAATATTTGGCATGCGGTTCACTAGTGGACGCATCTCCATGTATAGTAGCGGAGGCATAGCCCGGCAAGCCAGGGCACGTGCCCGGGCTTCGGCCTGTTGCATGCAGTCCACTAAATATCTAAATTAGTTAATTAGGCTCAATAATGTTGTGAAGGCTAGGTCATCCATCAGTCCATATTTCCATCCGACCATCCGCACAGCGCCGTCGCCTGCCAATGTCCAGGCTCTAGCCTCCCGCTGCAGTGCTGCACCCTGCACACCGCGTCAGCCGTCAGAGCCCACCACCAGCGCCCAGGCACAGGCACAGCGCCACGCGCGGCGCGCCCACGCCGGACACCGCCACTGCTCGACTGTGGCCTGCTCGTCCGCCTCTGTCACCGTCAGGCATCAACTCTGCACCTCCGCCAGCTTCTTAATTGATTTTTATAGTATCTAATTATTGATTGTTGATTACTTGATTGAACATTTGATTTAATTTAAGTATTGACATGCGGTGAATTTTGGATTGCTAGGACGAGGAGGTATTTGATAGCACAAGGCAGTCACCCACCACCACCTCCTCCACCTCAAGATAGTAATCATGGATATGGATTTAATCTGGATGATATTGTAAGTGACCCGACACTTAGAAAACAAATTTATAAGTTTCGTCCTGAAATTCGAGATCAAGTTAGAAGAGCTTACATTCAAAAAGGACCAACTCAACCTATTCTAAAGTTTCCTTTGAAGCAATTTGGAAATAATGCAAAGAAAAGAGCATTTTCTAAATCTTGGTATATAAATTATAATTGGCTAGAATACAGCAAGTCCAAAGATTTAGCATTTTGTTTGTATTGCTTTCTTTTTAAAGAGCCAGGAAGGACAGAAATATTTGGATATGATGTGTTTAATAAAACAGGATTTAATGATTGTAAGCATGCATACAAAGCATTACCTGAGCATGTTGGTGGAGTGAGTAGTGCTCATAATAAGTGTTTTAAGCATTTTGATGATTTTCAAAATCAAAGACAAAGCATCTCAAGTCAGCTTAGTCGTGCTACTGAAGAAGCAGAGGAATTGTATCGAATCCGCTTGACTTCATCTCTAGAATGTTCAAAGTTTCTAATTGCACAAGGCATGGCTTTTCGTGGACATGATGAGTCTTCAACATCTTTGAATAGAGGTAATTTTCTAGAGATGATGGATTGGTACAAAGATAAGAATAAAATTGTGAGCAAAGCTTTTAGTCGTGGTTCAATGAATTGCAAGATGACTTCTCCTAATATTCAAAAAGATATTGCAAGATGTTGTGCAGAAGAAATTGTAGATGTGATCATGGGAGAGATTAAAGATAGAAAATTTTCTATTCTTATTGATGAGTCACGGGACATATCTGTGAAAGAGCAAATGACAGTGATGCTAATGTATGTATATGCACTTAACTTGTCGATTGTCACTATTTTATAATTACAATGTTGTATGACATAATCCTATCCTTAATTTAGGTATGTTGATGTTAAAGGGAAGGTCGTGGAACGATTCCTTACTTTACACCATGTCGTTGATACTACATCGATCTGAAGCATTAAAGGTAGCGTTATTTGGCATCCTTGATAAGTATAATTATTTAAAAAATCTTAGTATGGGTTCAACCAATAGCCGCATGCATAAACAAAGAATTGGAGGAGGTCGTCGTCGAAGGACGCTGCCGAAGCCACCTGATCGGAGGAGTTAGTCATCGAAGGACATCGGAACCACCCACGTCTCGCGTGGCCGCCATCAACGGAGACAACCGCGCTTCGCGCGACTACCGGAGCGACTCGCGTCTCCCATGGCCACCACCACCGCTGTTGAAGCCTACTGCACCTCGTGCATCCGCCGTCGCCACCGGGCCTGGGTTGCGCCGCCGCCGCTTGTCCGCTTTGGGAGCGCCATCGCCACTTGCACGCCCCGCCTCAGGAGCATCGCTGTCGCTCGGTCCTGGGAGAGCGTCGTCGCCCGCCGCTCGCCTCAGGATGCCACCGCCGCTCGCCCATGGGATCGCCGCCGCTCGCACGTCCGAGGGAACTACTGTCGTCGCTAAAACCTAATCCCTGGCATTCTAGGGGTGTTTTTATAGCCGCCCAAACGTGGTGCGGCTGAACCAGATGGCACCGTTGGACCAGGGCTTCCTCTAGTTATTAGAAGTTTATTAAAAATGTTGTCATATTATTTCTCTCTCTCTCTCTTCTTAAAAAATTTGTCATATTATTAAAAACATTTATATGGTAGCTTATTAAATACAAATAAAACTCTGATAACACTTAGAATGAACTGGCCTTAATACACACCTAGTCTGTTGAACTCCACGAAAGCTTAGCCATTCTCAACGAGAGTTTCATAGTTATTAAATATAGTGGCACATCATCATACTTAGTGACATGGCAGTGTGATTAAATATAAAGAGGGTTTTATGGGGATCAAACTCTATGTACACAGTTATTTAATTTGCTATCGGTTATTAAATGTAGTGGCACATCATCAGGGCATGTACAACCTAGACACTGTTGCACGGTACTCCAAGTATAAGACACAACTAAAACACAACATAATACAGTGGTCATGTCTAAAATATGTGTCTTATCATATTCATTGTACCAATCATAGCATTCAATAAATTAAAGTGACCAATCAGCTAGTCTCCTGTCTCAAACATAGAGCTAAGACACTGTGTCTTCGTCAAGATACATATCTTGAGTTTTTTTACATTTACCCCCCTAGACACACTCTAAGACATAACTTAAGACACCCATTATACATGCCCTCATACATACATAGTTTGTTGAATTGGGCATACACCAATAATCGGTAAGTAGCAATCAAGCATATATATATATATATATATATATATATATATATATATATATATATATATATATATATATATATATATACTGATCACTCTTATTTAATTTGCTAGCTAGCTCCGTGCCTCCATCTCGCATAATGTCCCAAGGTCTTAACTATACAAACAAGAGAATAATGTCCCAATTATTGGACTACGGGGAGGCTACGCTAGCGCAAAACAAAATTTTCAACCCCATAAAACCAAGAACTACTGCGGTTATAGGTCATGGAATTACCACTAGACGCGCAGAGCAGCGGAAGACGTCTCGATGTAGACGAACGCGTCGAGCAGTGTCGTGCAGTTGTCGGCGTCCTTCACATCCTCGCACGGTTCGTCCTAGTGCTCCAGATGCAGCACCTCCGAGGTATCCACACGTACAGGGAGGAAGCGCCGCGTACCGAACTGCTAGGTTCGTGACGGCGGCTTAGGCGAGGGCGAGAGGCGAGCGGCTACTCGTTTTCTAGTGGCGAATTAGGTTAAAACTAACCGCGCCCCCGCCCCTCATTATATAGGCGTTATGGTGGACTTCTGACACCGAGGCCCATCAGTAACCCTAAAGCCCGGTCTAATTTCGGATCTAATCTGAGTTAGGCTTCCTTCCCCTTAAGTGTGTGACCCTATAGGTTCACGTACAAATAGACATAGCCCGAGTACTCTTACTTGGCCCAATAATTGACAGTGGCCTCTAGCAAGACATGTCAACTCCTATGCGCACGTAAAGATCATATCAGACGAACCATTTCAACATTACGTACATGTTGTTCCCTTTGTCTCACAATATTTGGTCTGGCTCTAAGCTGACCTCTCTTTCTCGATACTGTGAATTGGAATCCTTTCAATGGTTAACTCTTAACCCTAGCACGGCCATGCATTTCTTGATCCAATCACTCGAGGGGCCCAGAGATATCTCTCTCACAGAGAGGGACAAATTCCATCTTGACTGACCATGCCTCACAACATGCTTCCTGACAAACCCAAAACTACCTTTATAACTACCCAGTTACGGAATAGCGTTTGATAGTCCCTAAGTAAGTCAACTCACATCTTGATAACATGCGACAATCTCAGGTCTAAGGATACAGTATTCATGTTGCAAAAAGAGAACTATATTACAATATCTCACGTTGGGTCGGTCCAGCCTCATGTCATACATGCGCCCACATTATTAGTTTAACATCTCCATGTTCATGACTTGTGAAATGTAGTCATCAACTAATACATGTGCTAGTCATCGACTCTGACTAGGGACATCATTTAGAATAACCATATAAGTAAAGAATCTCACAAACAATTCACATAATTGCTAATCAATACAAGGTGCCTTCCATGGATATTCAATTAAGCAATATATATATCATGGATACAAAGAAATATGCTCATCTCTATGATTATCTCTAGGGCATATTTCTAACAGTCTCCCACTTGCACTAGAGTTAATCTAGAAGATATCTAATACCCATAGATCACATGTGTGCCTCATGCTTACGTTGTGGAAGAGGTTTTGTCAAAGGATCAGCAACATTCAAATCTGTATGTATTTTGCATATCTTTATCTCACCCCGCCTAACGAATTCCCGTATGAGGTGAAACTTCCGCAGTACGTGTTTGTTTCTCTGGTGATTCCTTGGCTCCTTAGCTTGCGCAATAGCCCCATTGTTGTCACAGTAGAGGTTCAATGGGCTAGATGCATTAGGAAACACACCAAGCTCGATGAGGAACTTTCTTATCCAAACACCTTCCTTCGCAGATTCAGAAGCTACAATGTACTCGGCTTTTGTTGTAGAATCAGTCACAGTCTCCTGTTTGGAACTCTTCCAACTAACAGCACCACCATTTATTGTGAACACAAAACCTGATTGCGATTTTAACTCGTCTGGGTCAGTTTGGAAGCTAGCATCGGTGTAACTAGTTACAACGAGCTCCTCCTTACCCCCATATACCAAGAACATATCTTTAGTCCTTCTTAAGTACTTAAGAATGCCTTTTACCGCTGTCCAATGACCCTCACCTGGATCAGCCTGGTACCTACTCGTAGCACTTATAGCGTATGAAACATCTGGGCGTGTACTTATCATGGCATACATGATTGATCCAATTGCTGAGGCGTATGGTACCTTACTCATGCGCTCCCGCTCATTAGCCGTCGTAGGACATTGCATCTGGCTAAGGTGTATACCATGTGACATAGGTAAGAACCCTTTCTTGGACTGTTCCATGTTGAACCATTTCAAAACCTTGTCAATGTACGTATCTTGACTTAATCCTATAAGACTCTTCGACCTATCTCTATAGATCCTTATGCCCAAAATATATGCTGCTTCCCCTAAGTCCTTCATAGAAAAACTCTTTTTCAGTGAAGCCTTGACGGACTCCAGCATAGGAATGTCATTCCCAATCAATAATATGTCATCCACATACAAGATCAGAAATACAACAGCGCTCCCACTTTCCTTCTTGTAAACACAAGCTTCTTCTTCATTCTGATGAAAACCAAGCCCTTTGATCACTTCATCAAAACGAATGTTCCAACTCCGAGATGCTTGCTTCAACCCATAAATGGATTTCTGAAGTTTGCATATCTTTCCAGCATTGATCGGATCGACAAAACCCTCGGGCTGTATCATATACACGTCCTCATCTAGGTTTCCATTAAGGAAAGCTGTTTTGACATCCATCTGCCAAATCTCATAATCGAAATATGCGGCAATAGCTAGAATGATCCGAATAGATTTAAGCATCGCTACTGGCGAGAATGTCTCGTCATAGTCAACTCCTTGAACTTGTCGAAAACCCTTTGCAACAAGTCGAGCCTTATAGATGTGAACATTTCCATCCATGTCTTTCTTCTTCTTATAGATCCATTTGCATTCTATGGGTCTAACACCATCAGGCGGGTCAACCAAGTTCCAAACTTGATTTTCTCCCATGGAATCTATCTCGGATCTCATGGCGACTTGCCATTTCTCGGAATCTGGGTCCATCATCGCTTCTGCATATGTTGCAGGTTCGTCGTTGTCTAACAACAACACTTCCCCATTGCCCAACAATAGCACTTCTCCTCGTGCCTCGTGAAGCCTTGCTAACCTTCGTGGTTGTGGTGGTGATTCTCTTGCCATAGATGTCTCAACTTGTTCTGCTACATTAGCATCACTTGTTGAATCTTGTCCCACTGGCTCATCCTGAACTTCTTCAAGATACACCTTTTGTTTACTTTTCTCTCTTTTGAGAAACTCTTTCTCTAAGAACACACCGTTCCGGGCGACAAACACTTTGCCCTCTGACCGGTGGTAAAAGTAATATCCTAAAGTTTCCTTTGGATATCCCACGAACACGCACTTGTCCGATTTTGGAGTGAGTTTATCCGACTGAAGTCGCTTGACGTAAACCTCACAACCCCAAATCTTCAGAAAAGACAAACTGGGAGTCTTCCCAGTCCACATCTCATATGGTGTCTTAACTACGGACTTAAACGGTACCCTATTTAGTGTGAAAGCTGCTGTTTCTAGAGCGTATCCCCAAAACGACAAAGGTAGGTCCGACTGGCTCATCATTGATCGAACCATATCCAATGAAGTCCGATTACGTCGCTCAGACACGCCATTCCTCTGAGGCGTTCCAGACGGCGTAAGCTGTGGAACAATTCCACAACTCCTTAGATGATTGCTAAACTCATGACTCAAATATTCACCTCCATGATCTGATCGCAGTGCTTTAATTTTCTTGCCACGTTGATTTTCTACTTCATTCTGAAACTCTTTGAACTTTTCTAAGGATTCAGATTTGTGTTTCATTAAGTAGACATACCCATATCTACTAAAATCATCAGTGAAGGTTATGAAGTATTGGAATCCTCCCCTAGCTGTCGTACTCATTGGTCCGCACACATCAGTATGTATGAGTTCCAATAAATCTAATGTCCTCTCCGGTAAACCCGTGAAGGGTGCCTTGGTCATCTTATCAAGTAAGCAAGCTTCACATGTCTCGTATGATTCAAAATCAAACAAAGTTAAAAGCCCATCAGAATGAAGCTTCTTCATGCGATTCTCACTTATATGACCCAAACGACAGTGCCACATGTAGGTAGGACTTAAATCATTAGGCTGAGGCCTTTTAGCACTAATATTACAGATAGGTGCATCATCAAGATTTAAAATGAATAACCCATTCATAATGGATGCAAAAGCCACAAACATGCCATTCTTAGAGATCACACAACCATTGTTTTCACTCGCAAATGAATAACCATCCTTCATCAAACATGAAGGAGACATAATGTTTCGACTCATACTAGGAACTAGATAACAATTATTTAACTCCAAAATAAATCCTAATGGGAGGTGGAGTTGCATCGTCCCGACGGTCAACGCAGCAACTCTTGCATTATTGCCTACCCGGAAATCAACTTCTCCTCTTTTCACGCTTCTACTTCTTATCATTTCCTGCATCGAATTGCAAATATGGGCAACCGATCCGGTATCAAATACCCAAGAATTAATATAAGAATCAGCAAGAAAAATTTCTGTAATGTGAATAGCAAGTGTACCTGCTGCGGCTGTACCCTTACCGCCGCGATCCTTAATAGAGGCCAAGTACTGCTTGCAATTCCTTTTCCAGTGACCAAGTTCTTTGCAATAAAAGCACTCTGCATCTACAGCTGGTCCAGCCTTGGGCTTTTGATTTGGCTTGGATACTGTATCCTTTGCCTTGCCCTTCTTCTTTTGAGATTTACCCTTCTTAAAGTTGGGTTTGTTTTGGACCGCCATCACATGGCCGCTGCTGCCAGCGCTTTTCTTTATGTCCCCCTCTGCTGTTTTCAGCATGCCACATAGTTCATTGAGGCCACTCTCCGCCCCATGCATATGGTAGTTCGTGATGAAGTTTCCATAGCTGGGCGGAAGAGATGCCAAAATGAAGTCAATGGCCAACTCTTGGCTTATTGGGAAGCCTAGCTTCTCCAACCTCTGACTGTAACCAACCATTTTGATTACGTGTGGCCCAACTGCTGCGCCTTCTGCTAGCTTGCATTCCAGAAAGGCTTTGGACACATTGAACCTTTCAGTCCTAGCCTGAGTCTGGAACATATCCTTGAGCGCCACGATCATATCATGCACCTCATGGTTTGTCTCAAACTGCATCCGTAGCTCAGGCTCCATGCAAGCAAGCATTAGGCAACTCACTTCAAGATTAGCATCCATTGCTTTCTTGTAAGCGGTTTTAGCTGCAGCAGTTGTATTTTCACCAGGATCCTCTGGCAGTGGGGTGTTGTCGGTGTTTTGGGTCCGACCGCACACCCGGGGTTGCCCCTCAAGGTGTTTTAGGAGTAGGACGGTGTCGACAACTGTAGCAAAATGGTTCGCGCCGATCGCACGAGAGACAGTGGACAAGTTTTACAGGTTCAGGCCGCTTAGAGATGCGTAACACCCTACGTCCTGATGAGTATGCTTAGTGGATGTGGCTACAAGAGAGCTCTCTGGATCGAAAATACAGAGAGTTGATGTGGGTGGCTAAGTAAAGGGTCGATCGTTCTGAAGGGGTGCCCCCTAGGCCTTATATACTCGACCGTGGGGCAGTACACGTGGATAAGATAGCAACGAGTAGCTAAAAGATAGTGAACCTCTTGAGATTATCCCTACGTAACCCTCGCCGACTTATCCCCGCGTGGCTTCGTTGCATGGAGATTCCAGCGCGGGAAAGTCGGATCTCTGTTGCGGTCATTCGCTCGATGCTGCGGGCCGTCCGGGCTTGTACCAATTCGGCCCCATGTCGTTCCGCTTCGCTGGCTATTTCTCCCCAGGCCCACGAAAGAATGACCTTACGATTTATTGGGCCCTTGGGCCTTTCGTGAGGTCTTTTACTCTTTTAGTGGACCCGGGGGATATCTATCCCCCACAAGCCCCCGATCTTTGGGTTAATTTAGAGATAATCAACCCGAAGATCTCAGGTCCAGCTTGCAGGTAATTTGAAGAAAGGTGGCTTCCTGTCGTCTTCTCCTGCTCCGATCACTCGTTGACCAAAACCTGGCTTCGTGCCTGTGCCTTAGAGGTCGGCGTTCCAATTTGTAGGATTCTGAACTTCATTGGGTGCACCGGAGGTGCACCCAATGGGTGTAGCCCCCGAGCTTCGAGTAGATTTTAGAAAATAATCTACTCGAAGGTCTTCAGTAGTGTCGGGGACCATAATTAGGGGTACCCTCAAGACGCCTAATTCTCAGCTGGTAACCCCCATCAGCATAAAGCTGCAGAGGCCTGATGGGTTTGATTAAGTCAGGGATCAGTCCATACGAGTGACTCGATCACGCCACGCCCGAGCCTAGCCTCGGGCGAGGGCAGCCGACCCTAAGATGACTCCGTCTCGCCTGAGGCCTCCTCTTTCACGGCAGACGCATCTCCGGCTCGCCCGAGGCCCCGCCTTCGATAAGAAGTAACCCTGACTAAATCACCGCGCCAACCGACCAAGTCACCGGGGCGTTTAACGCAAAAGGTAAGACCGACGGGCGACCAGACTTCGCCAGAGGTGCCATAGGAGGCTCCGCCCGACCCAGGGCTCGGACTCGGGCTAAGGCCCTGGAAGACGGCGAACTCCGCTCCGCCCGACCCAGGGCTCGGACTCGGGCTAAGGCCCCGGAAGACGGCGAACTCCGCTCCGCCCGACCCAGGGCTCGGACTCGGGCTAAGGCCCCGGAAGACGGCGAACTCCGCTCCGCCCGACCCAGGGCTCGGACTCGGGCTAAGGCCCCGGAAGACGACGAACTCCGCCTCGCCCGACCCAGGGCTCGGACTCCGCCTCGGCCTCTGCCGATCGATCTCCGCCTCGCCCGACCCAGGGCTCGGACTCTGCCTCTGTCTTGCAGGACGGACTCGACCTTGGCTTCGGAGGAGCCTCCACGACGCCCGACCTAGGACACGAGACCGCCACGTCAACAGGAAGCGTCATCATCACCCTGCCCTGAGCCGACTTGGGTCGCAGAGAACAAGACCGGTGTCCCATCTGGCCAGCTACGCCAGATAGGCAAATAATGGCGCCCCGCTAGACCATGACGACGGCGGCTCTCAGCTCCCTTACGAAAGCAGGAGGACGTCAGCAAGGGTCCAGCCACTCCGACAGCTGTCCCTCCGTCCGGCTCCGTTACTCCTCCAACAGCCACGACGCACACACCAATAGGGTGCCAAGATCTCTCCGGCTGCCACCTTGGCATGTACTTAGGGCGCTAGCTCTCCCTCGCTAGACACGTAGCACCTTGCTACACCCCCATCTTGTACACCTGGATCCTCTCCTTACGACTATAAAAGGAAGGACCAGGGCCTTCTTAGAGAAGGTTGGCCTCGCGGGGACGAAGGGCAGGGGCAGGCGCTCTCTCAGGGGCCGCTCGCTCCCCTCACCTCGCGCGGACGCTTGTAACCCCCTACTGCAAGCGCACCCGACCTGGGCGCGGGACGAACACGAAGGCCGCGGGAATTCTCCGACTCCCTCACGACCCGGCTCCGGCCACCGACCTCTCTCTGTTCCCCCCTTCGCGCTCGCCCACGCGCTCGACCCATCTGGGCTGGGGCACGCGGCACACTCACTCGTCGGCTCGGGGACCCCCCGGTCTCGGAACGCCGACAGTTGGCGCGCCAGGTAGGGGCCTGCTGCGTGTTGACGAGCAGTTTCCCGTCAAGCTCCAGATGGGCAGTCTCCAACGACCTCTTCAACCCGGGACGGTGCTCCGTTTCGGGAGTCTCGAGTTCATGTCCTTCGACGGCAACTACGACATGATACTCCTTCCACCGTCGTGCGACAGCGACAATGGTGGCGGACAACCTGCCCGCCGGCAGCGGAATCGACGACGCCTTTCCCGCGTGGGGGAAGGACAACTTTCGAGCTCGCCCCATCCTCTCCCTCGCCATCGGAGGAGGAGGAGGCGGGGCAACCAGGGCCGAGCGGGAGGCCGCGCTCCGACGGCTGTCGAGCGAATCGACATCCCCGGCGCCCCAACGGAGGACACGCCAAGCGTCGCCCTCGCGTTCGAGGCGAAGGCGAGCGCCAACCCCCCGCAACACGTCGACCCCAAGCAGATGGACGACGCCAGCACGCTCACGGAGGGCCTGCAGGACGTCGCCCTCGTACCCAAGACGACGGCGCGGTCAGCCCCCGACGTGACTTCGTCGCTCCTCGTCGACAAAAAGGTACCGACTGCTCCCCATCTTTCGTCATTTCGACTCGACCTCAGCCCGCCTGGCGACCTCGCTTTGGCGGGCGCTCACATTGAGGCGAGTGCAACCTCTCTGGGGTTTCGTGTGCGGTCGCCTTGGGACCGATTGACGGGTGTCTCGACCTACGGACCCTCTGGGTCCGAGGAAGATGACGACCCCAGCATCTGCTGGGATTTCTCCGGATCTGGCAACCCCAGTGCCATGCGGGACTTCATGACCGCATGTGACTACTGCCTCTCCGACTGTTCCGACGGCAGCCGCAGCCTTGGCGACAAGGACTGCGGCCCGAGCCGCGAATGTTTCCACATCGAGCTAGGGGATCCCTCCGGAGGCAGCTGTCTCGGCATGCCGGAGGATGGTGATCCCCCTAGGCCAGCGCCTCGCGCTGACATCCCGCGGGAGCTAGCTGTGGTCCCCGTTCCGGCGGGGGGTCACGACCCACAGCTCGAGCAAGTCCGCGGGGCGCAGGCCGGGCTCGATGAGGGAGCAGGAGCGCTCGAGGCAATCCGCCAGAACATCGGGCAGGTATGGGCGAGCCAGCCTCTAGCCGGAGGGATACGTCACCTGCCCCAAGGTCTCCAGCACCGCATCGCCAACGATGCCAGGGACAGACCGCCACCCGCGTCCGGCGGAACCGGTCAGGACCTGGCCGCCGCAGCGATGCTCCTCCGCGCGATGCCGGAGTCATCAACCACCGAGGGTCGGCGAATCCAGGGAGAACTCAAGCATCTCCTGGAAGGCGCTGCGGCCCGGCGGGCCGAGAGCTCTGCCTCCCGCAGGCAGGGATACCCCTCGGAACCTCGTGCCGCGACTTCCCGACTCACGCGGGAAGCCTCGGTCTTCGTCGGGCGCACGCGCAACACCGCGCCTGCGGCCCCGGGCCACCTCGGCGACGAGCACCCTCATCGCGACCGTCGGGCACGCCTCGACGAAAGGGTGCGCCGAGGCTATCACCCCAGGCGTGGGGGACGCTACGACAGCGGGGAGGATCGGAGTCCCTCGCCCGAACCACCCGGTCTGCAGGTCTTCAGCCGAGCCATTCGGCGGGCGCCGTTTCCGCCCCGATTCCGACCCCCGACTACTATCACAAAGTACTCGGGGGAAACGAGACCGGAATTGTAGCTTGCGGACTACCGCCTGGCCTGTCAACTGGGTGGGACGGACGATGACAACCTCATCATCCGAAACCTCCCCCTGTTTCTCTCCGACACCGCTCGTGCCTGGTTGGAGCACCTGCCTCCGGGGCAGATTTCCAACTGGGAAGATCTGGTCCAGGCTTTCGCCGGCAACTTCCAGGGCACGTACGTGCGCCCCGGGAATTCCTGGGACCTCCGAAGCTGTCGGCAACTGCCGGGAGAGTCTCTCCGAGACTACATCCGGCGGTTCTCGAAGCAGCGCACCGAGCTGCCCAACATCACCGACTCCGATGTCATCGGCGCGTTCCTCGCCGGCACCACCTGCCGTGACCTGGTGAGTAAGTTGGGTCGCAAGACCCCCACCAGGGCGAGCGAGCTGATGGACATCGCCACCAAGTTCGCCTCCGGCCAGGAGGCGGTCGAGGCCATCTTCCGAAAGGACAAGCAGCCCCAGGGCCGCCCGTCGGAAGATGCTCCCGAGGCGTCTGCTCCGCGCGGCGCCAAGAAGAAAGGCAGGAGGAAGTCGCAAGCGAAACGCGACGTTCCCGATGCAGACCTTGTCGCCGCCGCCGAGCACAAGAACCCTCGGAAGCCCCCCGGAGGTGCCAACCTCTTCGACAAGGCACTCAAGGAGACGTGCCCCTACCATCAGGGGCCCGTCAAGCACACCCTCGAGGAGTGCGTCATGCTTCGGCGCCACTTCCACAGGGCCGGGCCACCCGCAGAGGGTGGCAAGGCCCGCGACGACGACAAAAGGGAGGATCGCCAAGCAGGAGAGTTCCCAGAGGTCCGCGACTGCTTCATGATCTACGGAGGGCATGCGGCGAATGACTCGGCTCGGCATCGTAAGCAAGAGCGTCGGGAGGTCTGCTCGGTGAAGGTGGCGGCGCCAGTCTACCTAGACTGGTCCGACAAGCCCATCACCTTCGACCGGGACGACCACCCCGACCACGTGCCGAGCCCGGGGAAGTACCCGCTCGTCGTCGACCCCGTCATCGGCAACGTCAGGCTCACCAAGGTCCTGATGGATGGAGGCAGCTGCCTCAACATCATCAACGCCGAGACCCTCAGGCTCCTGCGCGTCGACCTGTCATCCGTCCGAGCAGGCGCTGCGCCCTTCCACGGGATCATTCCCGGGAAGCGCGTCTAGCCCCTCGGACAGCTCGACCTCCCTGTCTGCTTCGGAACACCCTCCAACTTCCGAAGGGAGACTTTGACGTTCGAGGTGGTCGGGTTCTGAGGGACCTACCACGCAGTGTTGGGAAGGCCATGCTACGCGAAGTTCATGGCCATCCCCAACTACACCTACCTGAAGCTCAAGATGCCGGGCCCCAACGGGGTCATCACCGTCGGCCTCACGTACAAGCACGCATTCGAATGCGATGTGGAGTGCGTGGAGTACGCCGAGGCCCTCGCCGAGTCCGAGGCCCTCATTGCCGACCTAGAAAGCCTCTCCCGAGAGGTGCCGGACGTGAAGCGGCATGCCGGCAACTTCGAGCCAGCGGAGACGGTTAAGGTCGTCCCTCTCGACCCCAGTGGCGACACCTCCAAGCAGATTCGGATCGGATCCGGGCTCGACCCCAAATAGGAAGCAGTGCTCGTCGACTTTCTCCGCGCAAACGCCGACGTCTTTGCGTGGAGTCCCTCGGACATGCCCGGCATACCGAGGGAAGTCGCCGAGCACTCGCTGGATATTCGGGCCGGAGCCCGACCGGTCAGGCAGCCTCTGCGCCGATTCGACGAGGAAAGGCACAGGGTGATAGGCGAGGAGATCCACAAGCTGATGGCAGCAGGGTTCATTAAAGAGGTATTCCATCCTGAATGGCTTGCCAACCCTGTACTTGTGAGGAAAAAAGGGGGGAAGTGGCGGATGTGTGTAGACTACACTGGTCTCAACAAAGCATGTCCGAAGGTCCCCTACCCTCTACCTCGCATCGATCAAATCGTGGACTCCACTGCAGGGTGCGAAACCCTGTCTTTCCTCGATGCCTACTCAGGGTATCATCAAATCAAGATGAAAGAGTCCGACCCGCTCGCGACTTCTTTCATCACGCCCTTCGGCATGTACTGTTATGTCACAATGCCGTTCGGTTTGAGGAACGCGGGTGCAACGTACCAGCGGTGCATGAACCATGTGTTCGGCGAACACATCGGTCGCACGGTCGAGGCCTACGTCGACGACATCGTAGTCAAGACGAGGAAAGCCTCCGACCTTCTCTCCGACCTCGAACTGACATTCCGGTGTCTCAAGGCGAAGGGCGTCAAGCTCAATCCCGAGAAGTGCGTCTTCGGGGTGCCCCGGGGCATGCTTTTGGGATTCATCGTCTCCGAGCGTGGCATCGAAGCCAACCCGGAGAAGATCGCGGCCATCACAAGCATGGGGCCCATCAAGGACTTAAAAGGCGTACAGAGGGTCATGGGATGCCTCGCGGCCTTGAGCCGTTTCATCTCGCGCCTCGGCGAAAGAGGCCTGCCCCTGTACCGCCTCTTAAGGAAGGCCGAGTGCTTCACTTGGACTCCCGAGGCCGAGGAAGCCCTCGGGAACCTGAAGGCGCTCCTCACCCAGGCGCCCGTCTTGGTACCCCCAGCTGATGGAGAAACCCTCTTGGTCTACGTCGCCGCAACCACTCAGGTGGTCAGCGCCGCGATCGTGGTCGAAAGGCAGGAAGAAGGGCATGCTTTGCCCATTCAGAGGCCAGTTTACTTCGTCAGCGAAGTGCTGTCCGAGACCAAGATCCGCTACCCACAAGTCCAGAAGCTGCTATACGCAGTGATCCTGACGAGGCGAAAGCTGCGACATTACTTCGAGTCCCATCCGGTGACTGTGGTGTCATCCTTCCCCCTGGGGGAGATCATCCAGTGCCGAGAAGCCTCGGGGCGGATCGCGAAGTGGGCGGTGGAAATCATGGGCGAGGCAATCTCGTTCGCCCCTCGGAAGGCCATCAAGTCCCAGGTACTGGCGGATTTCGTAGCCGAATGGGTCGATACCCAGTTGCCAACGGCTCCGATCCAACCAGAGCTCTGGACCATGTTTTTCGACGGGTCGCTGATAAAGACGGGAGCTGGCGCGGGCCTGCTTTTCGTCTCGCCCCTCGGGAAACACCTGCGCTACGTGCTCCGCCTCCATTTCCTGGCGTCCAACAATGTGGCTGAGTACGAGGCTCTGATCAACGGATTGCGAATCGCCATCGAGCTAGGGGTCCGACGCCTCGACGCACGCGGCGACTCGCAGCTCGTCATCGACCAAGTCATGAAGAACTCCCTCTGCCGCGACCCGAAGATGGAGGCCTACTATGAGGAGGTTCGACGCCTGGAAGACAAGTTCTACGGGCTCGAGCTTAACCACATCGCCCGGCGCTACAACGAGACTGCGGACGAGCTGGCGAAGATAGCCTCGGGGCGAACGACGGTTCCCCCGGACGTCTTCTCCCGGGATCTGCACCAACCCTCCGTCAAGATAGGCGACGCGCCCGAGCCCGAGGCACCCTCGGCCTTGTCCGAGGTGACCTCGGCCCAGTCCGAGCCATCCTCGGCTCAACCCGAGGAACCCTCGGAGCCCGAGGGCGAAGCGCTGCGCATCGAGGAGGAGCAGAACGGGGTCGTGCCAGATCAAGATTGGCAGACCCCATACCTGCAATATCTCCACCGAGGAGAACTGCCCCTCGACCGAGCCGAGGCTCGGCGGGTAGCGCGACGCGCCAAATCGTTCGTCTTGCTGGGCGATGAGAAGGAGCTCTACCATCGAAGCCCCTCGGGCATCCTCCAGCGATGTATCTCCATCGCCGAAGGTCAGGAACTCCTGCGGGAAATACACTCGGGGGCTTGCGGTCATCATGCAGCACCTCGAACCCTCGTCGGGAACGCTTTCCGCCAAGGCTTCTACTGGCCAACGGCGGTGGCTGACGCCACTAGAATTGTCCGCGCCTGCGAAGGGTGCCAATTCTATGCGAAGCAAACCCACCTGCCCGCTCAGGCTCTGCAGACGATACCCATCACCTGGCCCTTCGCTGTGTGGGGTCTGGACCTCGTCGGCCCTCTGCAGAAGGCGCCCGGGGGCTACACGCACCTGCTGGTCGCCGTCGACAAATTCTCCAAGTGGATCGAGGTCCGACCCCTGAACAGCATCAGGTCCGAGCAGGCGGTGGCGTTCTTCACCAACATCATCCATCGCTTCGGGGTCCCGAACCCCATCATCACCGACAATGGCACCCAGTTCACCGGCAAAAAATTCTTGGATTTTTGCGAAGATCACAACATCCGGGTGGACTGGGCCGCCGTAGCTCATCCCATGTCGAATGGGCAAGTAGAGCGTGCCAATGGCATGATCCTACAAGGGCTCAAGCCTCGAATTTACAATGATCTCAACAAGTTCGGCAAGCGATGGATGAAGGAACTCCCCTCGGTGGTCTGGAGCCTGAGGACGACGCCAAGCCGAGCCACGGGTTTCACGCCGTTCTTCCTGGTCTACGGGGCCGAGGCCATCCTGCCCACGGACCTGGAATACGGCTCCCCGAGGACGAGGGCCTACAACGAAGAAAGCAACCAAGCTAGCCGAGAAGACTCGCTGGACCAGCTGGACGAGGCTCGGGACAGGGCCTTACTACACTCGGCGCGGTATCAGCAGTCCCTGCGACGCTACCACGCCCGAGGGGTCCGACCCCGAGATCTTCAGGTGGGCGACCTGGTGCTTCGGCTGCGGCAAGACGCCCGAGGGAGGCACAAGCTCACGCCCCCCTGGGAGGGGCCGTTCATCATCGCCAAAGTTCTGAAGCCCGGAACGTACAAGCTGGCCAACAGTCAAGGCGAGGTCTACGGCAACGCTTGGAACATCCAACAGCTACGTCGTTTCTACCCTTGAGATATTTCCAAGTTGTTCATATACCTCGCACCCACGCAAAGTTTAGTCAACAAGGAAGGGTCGGCCTCGCCTCGGCAAAGCCCGACCCTCCCTCGGGGGCTAAAAGGGGGGAAACCCCCTCTGCGTCAAAATTTTCCTCGAACAAAAAATCTCTTTCACCAGAACATCTTTCGTGCTTTTTGACTACTTCGAAAAGTGGGTCCTGGAAACGACGGGGTACACGTAAGCAGTCAAGGCTGACCGAGCCGAGGGACTCCTACGCCTCCGGGATACGGATACCTCACTCATCACCTTCTGCGATAAGTAACTCGCGCTCGGATAAGGCGAATCCGCGGATCGAACGAGTCTTTACGTACGAAAGCTCTTCTGTCGAAGCGATTCTTCGAGCCTTCTCGACTGAGTCAGTGACAGGGCCTCATGGACGGGTAAAAGTACGCGTAAGCGGCAAGGCCGACCGAGCCGAGGGACTCCCACGCCTCCGGGATACGGATACCTCACTCATCACCTTCCGCGAGAAGCAACTCTTGCTCGCACTGACATCCCTGCTACCGACAAAAAGTCCAGATACTCGAAACAAGAGGAAAAGAGACGCAGCTTCATAACGCAGCAAGGGTGTGTGTTCTGGCCTCGACGGCCGCACAAGGCCCACGCTACAAGACGATTTGACCCTGCAGGCTCGGATCTTGACGCTGGAAGAGGGCGATGACACCCTCGGCATCGACAGCACCTTCAGCAAGGCCCGACCTAGCCTCGGACGGCGACGCGGTCCGAGGGCCTCTGCTCCGAAGGACGACGTCATCACCACGCTCGAGCAATCTCTGCCAGGGACTTCTCTGAGAACCCGGCCCGAGCGGACGGCTCGGCCGGCCACCTCCGGGGCCTCGGCCGACCGCCTTCCGAGGGCGCCTGCTCGGTCCGAAGCCTCGGCTGATCAACTCCGACGTCGATCCTGCCAACGGACAACCTGGCTAGGCTCCGGCCAACCAGGTTTCATTTCCGAGCCAACTCCGCCTCTGCTTGTGCTGATATCGCTACCCCTGGCCTCGGCTCGTCGAAGAGCGGCCGAGGGGTCTCTTTAACTAAGCTAGAGGAGCCTCGGACAACAGGTCCGACCGAGCCGAGGGATTCCTACACCTCCGGGATACGGATACCTCACTCGTCACCTTGACACGGGGCGACTCATGCTTGGTGAAGCGGTTCAGACAATCAGCAGACGAGTCTTAGCGCTCGGAAATGAGGAAAAAACACGGCTCCGTGCCATGGTTACATACATGTTCAGGCCCCGAAAGCCAAAATGAACAAAAAACCCGGCACTCGAAGTGCCATTACAGACGGAACTCCGGTTCCCCCCCCCCCCCCGCAGGTACGAACAACCCCACTCGATAGGGGCGGGCCTGCGGGGCAGCGGAAAAACTCTCACCCCCCGAGGACGAGAGCCAGCCATTCAGGCCGGGAGACGGAGACCCAGGGCTACTGACGGAGTTGGCAATCTCGTCGGTAGAGAAGCCACTTCCGTCCGCCGACGCCTCGGGACCCGCCACTTCCGACATGGCTGGAGGAAGTCTCCGTGATGCTGGAGGATGCCGTTCTCCCCCAGGCACACGGGGAAGAAGAGGGCAACCGACCCACACGGAGACAGCTCCCTGACTCGCCTCGTCCTCCCTCTTGGCCAGGTGATGAAAATCCTTGAGGCTGAGGGAGGGGCAGGGGCCGCAGCCCGGCTCGCTTTCCCCCACCATCAAGCCGGAGGTCGCCCTCTTGGGTGACCGCCGGTGGAGGGGTGCAGCTGGGCTGCATGATGAAAATCCTTGAAGCCGAACGATGGCTGAAAGGTACCAACTCCCACGGAGTTGCGTTCCTCCGGCGATGGAGCGAAAAGACGGCGGTTCCCCCCATCCGGGGCCTCGGAAGATGGAGAGACACAATGCATAGGGGAGGAAGGAGACATGGTCACCTTACGAAGGGGGTCGCCCTCCTTTTAAAGGCAACTCCCCCTGCTTGCGCCCTCAACCGTCGCGGGCTGAGTCTTCTCCAACACGCCTCCAAAGTCCTCCCCTGCGGCGCGGGGGCTGGGGCCCGCCTGTCATGCAGACCGGCTCTAAGCAGAAGAAGCCGAACCGCCGCGCACGACGCACGCAACCACCCAGCGGTTACAAGTAACCCTCCACTTTTGCCCGGACCAGCGGGCGAAAGGGGCAGGCGGCCATGCAGGCGGCATGCAACCGCGCCAAGTGGACGCGCCTCTCCGACTCCTGACAAGCCAGCGCGACGGCTCAAGCCCACGCGTCGTGCAACGGGCGCGCCGGGTGCTGCATGCGAGCCGCTGTGCCACTCGCTCCACCACCGCACCTCCTCGATTGCGGAACCAATACCGCGATTCAAGGCGACCCAGCCCGCGACCCAGCAGCGCCAGCCTGGCGCAGCGGTCAAAAGCGGTCAAAAATGGGCCGGCAGTAATGACGGTGGCAGGCGCGCGAGAGCAGCGGTCACGCCATCTGCCAAGCTCATGTCCCATCCGGAGGCAGCAAGAGAACCCCCTCTCACGGCGTGAAGACGACGCGCCCGTGACCCGTACCTCGAACGGCTCGCGCACGCGCAACGGCAACCTCGCCAACTACTCACCCCGGCGCATTAACTCCACGGCTCGACGGACAGCGCTACGGGCGGGAGCGGCTGGTGATGTTTCGCCTTCGCCAAAACAACCGCGCCGAAAAAGGTACGCCACGACGTTCAATTTCGAATCCTTTTTCCCTTTTCCTTCTTTCTCTATCTCTTGCAACAGGGACCGAGAAGGGGGATAACCCCAAAGGGATCCTTCCCCGTGAAGGAACTAGGCTCCGAGCCTCCCTACTGATCAGGGGTTCGAAGGCTGGCCCCCCGAAGGGTTCAACAGCCGCCTCAGATCGCGTGGGCCCGACACCCACTACTGGTCAGGGGTTCGAAGGTCGGCCCCCGAAAGGTCCCACGACCGCCTCAGGCTACTCGGGCTCCGTGCCCCCTACTGATCAGGGGTTCGAAGGCTGGCCTGTCGAAGGGTTCACAGTCGCCTCAGACGCCGAGCGAGGGATGACCAGGGGTACGTTCGATACATAACCAAGGCTCGGGCTGCGCTCCCGAGGTACCCTAGGACATTTCCGAGACCAGCGGGAACGACTCTGTAACGGAATCCCATCGGAGGGAGGCAACGAGCCCTCGGACCCCGTCGCTAGGGGACCGGGTCCGGCAGATCACCCGCAGGTACTTTTGGGCGTGCCTCCGGGCCCCTAGCCGACCCCCAACGAACGGGGCACGGACGTCCACTCGGATTACCCGATTGCAGCTCACCGGAGACACCATGTTCGGTGCCCATCGAGGGTAACATGGCGCACTCCCCCCCTCCTCCTTGCGGAAAGGCGACGTAGGGGCGTATATAAAAAAGCCGAGTCTGTCCCTGATCGTCCTCTCGCTCCGTGCGGAGGCTCGGGGGCTGCTCTCGCAAACCCGGCTCCAGCCAAACCGTTGACAGCGTCAACATACCAGCCCGAGAACTTGGGCCCCGACAGTGCACCTGGGCTACGCCCTGCTCGCATGAGGGAACCGCCAGACCAGCCGAGGCATTACGCAAGGCATTAAGACCTCGAAGGAGTGAAACCACTCCTCCGAGGCCTCGGGGGCTACACCCGGCGGGTGCGCTCGCGCGCACCCACCGGAACAAAGTACCACCGAGAAAGGCTGGTCCCCTTGCAAAAAAGTGCGACGCAAGCCTCCAAGCGAGTGTTAACACTCTCTTCGAGGCTCGGGGGCTATTGTCGGGGACCATAATTAGGGGTACCCTCAAGACGCCTAATTCTCAGCTGGTAACCCCCATCAGCATAAAGCTGCAGAGGCCTGATGGGTTTGATTAAGTCAGGGATCAGTCCATACGAGTGACTCGATCACGCCACGCCCGAGCCTAGCCTCGGGCGAGGGCAGCCGACCCTAAGATGACTCCGTCTCGCCTGAGGCCTCCTCTTTCACGGCAGACGCATCTCCGGCTCGCCCGAGGCCCCGCCTTCGATAAGAAGTAACCCTGACTAAATCACCGCGCCAACCGACCAAGTCACCGGGGCGTTTAACGCAAAAGGTAAGACCGACGGGCGACCAGACTTCGCCAGAGGTGCCATAGGAGGCTCCGCCCGACCCAGGGCTCGGACTCGGGCTAAGGCCCCGGAAGACGGCGAACTCCGCTCCGCTCGACCCAGGGCTCGGACTCGGGCTAAGGCCCCGGAAGACGGCGAACTCCGCTCCGCCCGACCCAGGGCTCGGACTTGGGCTAAGGCCCCGGAAGACGGCGAACTCCGCTCCGCCCGACCCAGGGCTCGGACTCGGGCTAAGGCCCCGGAAGACGACGAACTCCGCCTCGCCCGACCCAGGGCTCGGACTCCGCCTCGGCCTCTGCCGATCGATCTCCGCCTCGCCCGACCCAGGGCTCGGACTCTGCCTCTGTCTTGCAGGACGGACTCGACCTTGGCTTCGGAGGAGCCTCCACGACGCCCGACCTAGGACACGAGACCGCCACGTCAACAGGAAGCGTCATCATCACCCTGCCCTGAGCCGACTTGGGTCGCAGAGAACAAGACCGGTGTCCCATCTGGCCAGCTACGCCAGATAGGCAAATAATGGCGCCCCGCTAGACCATGACGACGGCGGCTCTCAGCTCCCTTACGAAAGCAGGAGGACGTCAGCAAGGGTCCAGCCACTCCGACAGCTGTCCCTCCGTCCGGCTCCGTTACTCCTCCAACAGCCATGACGCACACACCAACAGGGTGCCAAGATCTCTCCGGCTGCCACCTTGGCATGTACTTAGGGCGCTAGCTCTCCCTCGCTAGACACGTAGCACCTTGCTACACCCCCATCTTGTACACCTGGATCCTCTCCTTACGACTATAAAAGGAAGGACCAGGGCCTTCTTAGAGAAGGTTGGCCTCGCGGGGACGAAGGGCAGGGGCAGGCGCTCTCTCAGGGGCCGCTCGCTCCCCTCACCTCGCGCGGACGCTTGTAACCCCCTACTGCAAGCGCACCCAACCTGGGCGCGGGACGAACACGAAGGCCGCGGGAATTCTCCGACTCCCTCACGACCCGGCTCCAGCCACCGACCTCTCTCTGTTCCCCCCTTCACGCTCGCCCACGCGCTCGACCCATCTGGGCTGGGGCACGCGGCACACTCACTCGTCGGCTCGGGGACCCCCCGGTCTCGGAACGCCGACAAGTAGAGATCATTTCCATTTGTGTTCGCTCATTTTGGTTGAGGGTTGGCTTTTTTAATCTTGTCCCATGCTTTAGAAATCGGCACTATCTCGGCTTGGAGTGATAATCCATGGGGTGCACCGGAGGTGCACCCAATGGGTGTAGCCCCCGACCTTCGAGTGGATTTTTGAGGATAATTCACTCGAAGGTCTTCTTTTTATGTCCTTTTGCTGAAGATTATCCTTTCTGCTTGTAAAAAAGTTGGCATGATGTCATCCGCGCTATGTCATCAATATTATGCTTCAGAGGTCAGCATGTATTTTGTCTTTTGCAGCCGGGTTTGCAATCCATCCGTATCTTGCTAGGTAGTGTAATTTATTTGCTCTGCGACTGATTGGACATTTGATGGACGTTCTCTGTCTAGTCTTCAAGTCGTGTCTGTCGATCATATTTTGCACTCTGCTGGCTATATTTGGCTTCCCTCTAACTCTTGTTGATATCTCATTTTTGTCTTGAGGCATTCACTGCATGCCCTGCACAGATGTGACCATTTTGAAAAATATACTGATAATTCCTGGGCGTCCCCCCCCAATAGGTGTGGGCAAGGGATGGCTTGGTACGCTGAGTGTTTTAGCCGGCTGCTTCTGAGTTGTAATGTGATGGGACGGCTAGTGTAATCATATCCTTTGCGCTGTTGACTAGAGTCCCAATGGGTGTAGTGTTGCATGAAACGGCGTCAGCCGCCTGACGTGTCTTCAGACGGGTGGAAGTGCTTATTGAATGCTTTGCGACTGTTCAGTGACCGCGGTTGGAGGTGAGCGGTTGCCTTTCCCTTCTATAAATAACGTTGTTGCCCCTCTGGTTTTTTCACATCTCCTCGCTGTTCTTTACTGCTTCCTTCTCTTCTCTCCCGCCTGCTTCCGCCATGGGCAAGAGCAACAAGCGCAAGCGCGAACCGACTCCTCCGTCGGAGGATTTCGGTGACTCGGAATACTCGGAGGAGGAGTTCTCCTTCGAGTCCGAGGGATCTCCGGCTCCCGTCTCTCCCCCGGCGTCGTCCGATGACTCGGACGACTCCCAGGGGATAGCCGCGGAGGTCTGGACATACATCCGGGCCGTCGAGCGCTCCGGGCTCGAGGGCTCGGATGAGTCGGAGTACTCCTCGGATGAGGAGGACTCGGACGGCGGCGGCGAGGATGAGGACGACGACGACGACGACGGCGACGGCGATGACGGTGGCGACGGCGACGGCAGCGGCAGCGGCAGGAGCAGCGGCGACGGCGGCGGTGGCAGGGGCAGCACCAAAGGCGGCAGCAGCAAGGGCAGCACCAAGGGCGGCGGCAGCAGGGGCAGCACCAAAGGCGGCGGCGGCGGCAGGGGCAGGGCCAGTGGCTAGACGCCACTGGTCTTCTTTAGATATTAGTATAGTTTAGTATAATTAGAATAACGTAGTAGTAATGTAGAGTAGTATAGCGTAGTGTAGTAGTAGTAGTAATGTAATGTAGTAATAGTAGGGAAGCATCAACTCGCAAAGAGTTGATTTGTAAGTTTATTGTCTTCCCTTAATGAAAGAATGACGTTGGCTTCTTCTTGATGACTTGCTTTGCTTGATCATAAAACTGATTCTTTTGAGACAGTAGACGAATAACTTGGACATTATACTGACGTTTCCAGAAGTAACTGCCGAGTAATCTTGTAGTCTGTATCGACGTTTTAGAAGTAATGCCGAGCAACTGAACGCTATACTCGCGTCTTAGAGGCAATGCCGAGCGATTGAAAGTCGACGTCGGCATCTTAGAAGTAATGCCGAGCGATTGAATGTGAGATCAGCGTTTTAGAGGCAACGCCGAGTGATTGAAGGTTGCCGTCGGCATCTTAGAAGTAATGCCGAGCGATTGAACACGAGATCAGCGTTTTAGAGGCAACGCCGAGTGATTGAAGGTCGCCGTTGGCACTTTAGAAGTAATGCCAAGCGATTGAATACGAGATCAGCGTTTTAGAGGCAACGCCGAGTGATTGGATGGTGACATCGGCACTTTAGAGGTAATGCCGAGCGATTGAGTATGAAATCAGCGTTTTAGAGTCAACGCCGAGTGATTGAAGGTCGCCATCGGCACTTTAGAAGTAATGCCAAGCGATTGACTACGAGATCAGCGTTTTAGAGGCAACGCCGAGTGATTGGATGGTGACGTCGGCACTTTAGAGGTAATGCCGAGCGATTGAGTATGAAATCAGCGTTTTAGAGTCAACGCCGAGTGATTGAAGGTCGCCGTCGGCATTTTAGAAGTAATGTCATGCGATTGAACACGAGATCAGCGTTTTAGAGGCAACGCCGAGTGATTAACGGTCGCCGTCGGCATTTTAGAAGTGATGCCGAGCGATTGAATCACGAGATCAGCGTTTTAGAGGCAACGTCGAGTGATAGCACGCCGTATGAGCTATTTTGAGGATGATAGCCGGGTGATGAGGTGGCCCATCGGCTTTTTGGAAATAATTGCCGAATGACCACGTGGCATGCTGGGGTTTTGGAAATAACCGCCGGGTGATGACTGGGCACTTTTTGAAACGGTATCTGGCTCGAGAATATCCCATAAGAGCTGCGCTTTTAGCCGCCTTTGCTTTCCGCGCCCTAGTTCTTGCATTCCCGCTTCCGAATCCTCTCTGCCGCTCGCCTCCAATCTGCTCGCTGGTGGAATCGAGATGGCTCCCAAGAGGAGAATCGCGAGTTCGTCCGCTGTGGTGATTCCTCCAATCGATCCCAACAGCCAGTTGCCTTTTGCAGGTAACCACATGTCTATCATTTCCGAAGCCGAACTCCTCCACCTCGTGTCCATCAGGGTTCTTCCTCCGCGGGAACTCTGTTCTTGGCGGATTTGCCACGGGACTACTGTCCCGACAGAGGATACCCACGAGTCTGTAGTTTACGCTCCTTTTCTTCTCCGCGGCCTTGGCCTTCCCATCTCTCCCTTTTTCCGTGGTCTCCTTGATTTCTACCACATTAACCTGACCCATCTGAACCCTAACTCAATTCTGCAAATCTCCATCTTCGTTCACTTATGCGAAGCCTTTCTTGGCGTGCTGCCGCATTTCGGTTTATGGAAATATCTGTATCATTGTCGCCCTGGGATGGCCGGGGGACAACATCAGTTGGTCGGGGGTGCCAGTTCGGAGATGCGCCGGGGACGGAAGACTGAATATCTTGAGATTCCCCTTAAAGACAGCATTAAGGGATGGCGTCTAGAGTGGTTCATAGTTGATAACTATGGAAATTCTCTCCCCCCCGGTCGGGAAGACAGCCAGACGTTCGCACCCCAAGCTGGACCGAGTCTCCCACAGATGAGGAGGTAGCTGAAGCGGGTGTGTTGCTAGCTGAAGTTGGACTGCTGAAAGAGAGAGGTCTAACCGCTGAAGCTGTGGTTGCTGACTTCGTTTTCAAGAACATTCAGCCACTGAAAGATAGGGTCCACCCAGCTTATCTGTATCGAGGGCTAGCCGACTCAACTCGGGTTACCAACAAGAGAATCCCTTCTGCAGACTTGGTGAGCCGACTGGAAATGATTCTTAGGGGCAAGGTGTCCAATGTTGGTGCTCCGGTGGCGTACTCGGCCTGGAATTTGCCTCCTGCCAAAGTCTTCACCCTTTTCGTGTCAAATCCACCTGCGACTGATGGCAATTTGGGCCTTAGAACGCGACCCTCTGATGAAGAAGTCAGTGCTTTGGTTGCCTCGCTTGGGGAGATTCCTGATGACAAACGACAAGTCCATTTTGAGGTGCCTTTGGATCCTAATGATGCAGAAATAAGTGCTATGCTTGATATGCTGGCTGAAGATTCTTCTGATGCTACTCCTGCTGGGATATTGGCGGTGGCACCTCTCCCAGAAGCTGGTACAATCTTGGATGTTCAGAGACCTGTCCGTGTTCGCCCGAGACGTCCTTGCCGAGCCAATCAAACTGATCTTTCTGCTGATGAGCAGAAGAAGAAAAAGAGACGTCTTCGGCAAGTATCTAGTTTGGATCGGGGCGCTGGTCCCTCGGTTCCTGCTGCTGAGGAGGTTCCCGTGCCTGAATCCACTAATGTTGATCCCAATGGGTGTGGTATGTCTGTTGCTGATCCCAATGGGGGTGTTGCCTGTGTTGCTGATGAAGACGATGGGGAGGAAGAGAATGAGGTCCCTCTGACTCGGAAGAATAGTCGGCAATTCCTTGCCAGTGGTGAAAGTAGTGGAGTTCCCTCTCCTGCTTTGTCTGCTCTCATTGGTCTGCAAGAACTGTCCCTGGCCAACTTTGATCAAACTCTTGAGGATATGGTCCCAGAGGACTTGTTATCAGAGCCAGTGGATGATGATGCGATGGAGGCTTGCGCTGCCATGCCTGATGCTGGGTTGAGGTCATCTCGTGCCTCGTCGACCTTAGAGTGCGATCTCGAGGGTCGGGATGCTGACTTGGATTGTCCTGGTTCCATGGAAGTGGCTGAAGGCCCGTCAACCTTAGAGGTGGTTACTGCAGAGAGTCTGGACCTCAAGAATGGTGCTGACACATGCCCAGCCCCCGAGGATGTCGCCGGGGATGACTTAGCTCGGGTGAAGAGTGTAAGTCACTGCCCAGCCCCCGAGGGTGCTGCCGGGGATGATCCGGCTCAAGTGGGCAGTGCCAACTATGACCCAGCCCCGGAGGGTGCCCAAACAGGGTCTCCTTCCCGCACTTCCATGGACGTTCACGTGGGATCACCTCCACATTCTGGCTGCATGGTGGTAGCCCAAACTTTGGACCAGGGGGTCGCTTTAGAGGGCAGCATCCCCGCTGATCAGGCGTTCGGCTCTGTTGAAGGCGCGGAGCTGATTCCTACTGGTCCGTTGCAAGCTGCTTCGGGTGGTGGCCTTGCACCTGGTTATCAGCTGATTCCTCCTGATTTGGGGATCCCTTCGTTCTTTTCCAACCTCCAGGTACTATGCTGTTTTTTAGCTTGATCTTTATGAACTTTTGTCATTATGCTCATCTGCTTTTCTCATCAGGTTTTGGTGGATGGGATGGCCAGCCAGCTGAGATCGCAGGGTGCTTCCGTCCCAGAAGTGGCTTCGTCTCTTACGTGTTGGAATCCAGTGTCACTTCATCGTCGTGTATCCGAGTTAGAGGCAACTAACGCTGGTTAGTGCCCCCCTTTTTTTCCTTTTCTTCGCCTTTGTTGTGGACTGTTTTACCTTCTGACCTCATTTTGTTTGATTACCTCTTGCTAGGAATGACTCGGCGGATTGCAGTTCTTGAGGAAAAACATTCTCGAGATCAGGCTGAATTGGCCCAGCGATGCACTGATTTTGAGGAAAAGTACTCTCAAAGTCAGATTGAGCTGAGTCAGGTCTCCGCTGCCCTAGATGATGCCAATGCACTGAGTTCTTCTCTTCATGCTGAGCTCGATTCTGAAAAGGTGATATGTAACACCCGGGATTCTAGGGGTCCAAAACCCGGGGTTAACATAAACACCAGGTATGCTGGGACCAAGTCTCATACATATGATGTATAGTGGCACAGGATCGAATGTCACAATCTTTATATATTAACAGGAGTTCTATACAAAATAAATAATTACATTATAAGGAGACAACGGTCCAGCAACCCAAAGTTGACTGGGAGACGACGACCTAGACCTCTCACGAACTCATCGCAGCATCCTCCATGAGCATCATCCTGCAGTACCTGGTCTTGACCTGTGGTGTATGTGAGATAGCAAGAGTGAGCTCACATACGTTCATCGCTCAACAAGTTGTGGGGAATAATGTGTATGAACTCGCCAAAGGTGGAGAGCTCACGTGAAGTGTAAGGCTTACCAAAGAAGATGGTTAGAGCTGAGCATTGCTTTTAAAGTTGGTCAAAATTTTATTAGCAGTTACTAAGTATAAGTAAATACCAAACCAATCCCAATTAAGTAGTAGAACAAAAATAACAACTTCACCCGCGATGCAATGCATATGACAAATTGAAGTTAGTTCCATAATTTAATCATGTGAGTGTCCGAGCTGCTCATGACCGTGAGCACGGCTAGTATACCAGTTTTACACTCTGCAGAGGTTGCGCATCTTTACCCACAAGTCGTGTATCCCATGTCGCCAGGGTTTGCAAAGCCCTTAGACACTTCCGAGGTGAATGGCTAGGGATCCACTACGAGGCCTTTACAAAGTTCCACTAGCTTCCGAAAACCCGCTACAGTTTATAGGAAGATCCAGTGCAGGAATCCCTTGCAGGACCGCCATCGCAGCAAAATCCTCCCGAGGGCCTTCCTACACTGACCTCTCCCCTACTGCCCTTGCCCCTTTCGGGTAAGGTAGTCTTCCACTAGCTTTCCTAATTAATCAGCCAAGGGCGTCCCATTCCACCCTCATGGTAGCACTGTTTTCCCGGGTGGTTCTCCATGTTCCAATTAACATAATGATCTCAACATGAACAATAAATAACAACTGATAACCAAAGTATAATCATGAATAGTGTATCTCCATACCCAAAACCACATATAGCACTAGCAAGTACTACCCAGAAAGTTCAGTGGTAAACAAGGTATAAAGATAGACAAACTAGGGTAACCTATTGGGTCCCGTCAAAATTAACCTATGCAGATCATTATGATTAATTAGAACATGAGTGGGTAAAAAGAAGTGATCAAGGGCACAACTTGCCTGGGCCTTGAGATTCCAGGTACCAGGATGATTCTTCAGATCCTCGTGACCTCAGAACTAGTCGTAGCAATACAAACATACATGGTATAGGCAAATTTAACATTACACCAAACATATATGCAAAATACATATTAATAATCTACATATTAAAATAAGATCACAGGAAAAAGAATTATTAATTTTGGAGTTGTAGAATTCAAGTTATGATTTTCCTAAGGTTTAATGTGATTAAAATATGATTAAATGATAAATAAATTTTCTGACAGAGTTCATGTCAAAACAGAGACACAAAATGATAGAGAATATTATTACAAAATTTTAGAAACTAGAATGGGTCAATTTGGAGCTAAAATGAATTAGTTATGAATTAATTAAGTTTCAGGATTTATTTTAACACTAAAAATCATTTTCTAAATCATTTTCTATGATTTTCTTATTCACTGGACTGGGCCTCAATATCAATGAAGCACAGGGGGCTCGGCGCAAGAATTCCCGAGACACAGAGCGCCCCACATGTGGACGGCGGGTTTATTTGTAAGAAGTTCGGGGGCTCTTTAACAAAAGTGCCACGGCGAAGGGGTATTGAGGTTTACTAGCCGCCCGATCCAAAACGGACGGCCAGGATTAGTTTTCTTCTACAAACAAACCGGTACGCACCAGTCCTAATCTCAGCCATGCGATGGAGATCCAACGACCGAGATTTTATTAAGTGTGATGCAATCCAGTTCGCCCAAATACGATCCAACGGCTCAAAACACCCCTTCCCCAGATCTAATCCTAGCCGCACAAATCCCATCCAACGCGCCACCATTCTTCTTCCCTCTCCCGACAGCGCTCAGGACGGCGTCGCCCATACGCCAGCGGCGGCGCAAGCACAGCATGCGGCGGAGGCCTTCGCCGAAGAAACTAATGCCACGCCCCACTGCCCCTAAACTCCGATTCATTAAGGCAATACGCGAAGAATGATAATGCGAGCCTGGTGGAGATTTCCTCACCGCGCGCTAACGCAACAAGTGCCCAGACGACGACGAGAAGCGGATCCATGGCTCGGCCGGGCGCGATAGGAAGGAGGGCCTGCAGAGCTGTTTGGGCGGCGACGAGGTTGGTGCCAGGACATGGTGGCCACCACCGTGCGCACGACACGGCAGAGGAGATGAGGGGGCTCGAGCTGAGGAGGACATCGGCGCGTAGCTCCGGCTTTTATGCATCCTGGCCGAAGTCCGTGCGGGGGGAAGAAAATCAAATCCCAACAACCCAGAGTGATCCCGGCGGAGGCGGACCCGCAGGGGCGGTTGGTTTGGGGAATAACTTGAACAACTCATCCCGGTCGCTGCGGCATCGGATGTCAACGGAGTTTGCTGGGGACATCAGCGCGATGCCCGGGTTCTTCCCCATATCCCACGCCGACGCAGCCCAGATTCATTTGAAGGTTGGTGATGACGATCGGGCCCCACATGTCAGTGTCCCAACAGAAAAAGAAAAGGAAGAGTAGCAGAATGGGCAGGCGTGGTGGGAAAAGCAGTACTGGGCCAAATGGGAGCAGCCGGCCCAAACAGGATTTCTTCTTTTCTTTTTTTTTTCCCCTTTTCAAATTCAAGTTGTGTTCAAATTTTATTTCAAACTCAGAAACTCTTATTTCAATTTTCAAATTTCCCAATCTCAACATAATTCAAATATGAATATAAATCTTACTATTTTAATATTATTATTTGTCTTTCTTCCTATTATTTAATTATGGAAGCAAGAAATGACTTTATTACAATTTCCTTTCTTATTTTTGTTTTATATTTTCATTTATCATTGAGATCAAATTAAGTCTTGATTCCTTTATTCCAACAAAATTCATCACAACAAAATCCTCGACATGATGTGCACATTTCTTTATTCTTTTTTTTAGTTGATTAATAATTTAATACCACTAACTGAGTATGCACAAGGAAAAGGAAATCGAATACTTCCCAAAGCACTTTTATTTAAGTACATGTATAAACTATTTTTATATATATATATTTTTTTTTTACCTTATACAAATTTTAGGGCTTTACAAATCCTACCCCCCTTAAAAATAATCTCGTCCCGAGATTTGTAAGAAAAAGGATATAGGAAGAGTGGTTCGCAATTTTAGCTTTCAGTTTCTAATTATTTCAAAAGGCTTTGTTTTTTTTTTTATTAGTGAGTGATTAGGAGAGCATGGGTATCTCTATGTATAGTCATTTTATTATGTAGGATAAAGGATATTTTTAAAGCATATATAGGTTTGGGTAAAAAGCAATGGGGGTAAGAAAAGACTCCATCCAAGATTGTGGATCTTGACTCATCTTGGTGACCTCACTTGATCCTTGAAGACTTGAGTTGGTGCTCATCCTTTCTTGATGAAGTTGATCATCTTCTTCCTTGTCGAGGTTGAGCTGTTCTTTTTCAGACCTTGGTGTCTTCATTCTTGGGGTTGCCACCAGAGTTAGGGACCTATGGTTTAAGATAGATTTGTGGGTGACAAGTAGGTAGAGCAGCTAGTTTAGTGGGTGGCTTAGGAGTTAAATGAGATTGGTCAAAATTTGGTTTGGTTGTTTGCCTCTAGATTGGTTGGATAGGTCATGTAACCTATTATGTAGGTCAAAATCTGATTTGATGTCAGGTGGTGGTTGATAGATTACGCAATCCATTAAGACTCTATTGATTGGGTAAGTTATGTAACTTGTTAAATAGATCGAGTTGTTGTGTATGGCCAAGTTGATATAAGTCTCCAAATTAGGCTTAAGTGATTTAGGAGTATGGCCTTATCTTTTGTACCAGCATTAAGTAACACACACTAGATTAGATCATATTAGATTAAGTAGGAGCTAGACTAGATTAGACTAGTTTAGGTTAGATAGATCCTACTAGGGTAGAATAATGTTAGGATGTTTTGAGATTAGTTAGATATGTTATGATAAGATAGAGTCTCTTGCTAGTTTATAATTGAGAGGTTATGCAACTATCAGATGGTTAAGGTAGTTGCATATGGCCAAGTCGATCTGTCCTTCTTAACTTAGTACAGGGTGAACTAAGTTAAGACCTGTTCTATAGGGGTAGAGTCTAAACTATTTCATCAGTATTATCTAACATGTTTGATAAGTCACATTAGATTTGATCAGATCCAGGTTAGATTGGTGTGACTTGTTTGACCAGATAAGATCTAATTAATTTGCATTAGATCATGGTTGTTAAACTAGGGTGGATAAGTATGCTTATTAGGATAAGACAGATCCATAAAGGTAAGATTGAATCTTCTGAGGCCAGTTAGATCTATTAGGATAAGGATAAAATCTTTTCAAGATAGGATGAGTATCTTTTAAGATGAGATGGATCTATTAAGATAAGGGAGAATCTAAGATGAATTGGTTAGAATGAGATCTTTTAGGATAAGATAAATCTCTTAAGCTAGATATGTTCCAATGGGGATAATCTAGGTTGTCTAGTTATCTTACAAATGCTATCCTTTATGCCTGGATGTATATGCAGATGTAATTGTGGACATTACTCCACAACCCATCACACTTAATCAAAGATCCAAATCAAACAAGTATCATAAGAACAAAACATTCAAATACATAAACACTTAAGAAAATATTTTTGATTTTGTTCCTAAGAGTAGGTCTCCTATTCCTAAAGTCACTTTAGGCACAGGATTTCAAAGTATGAAATCCACATTTGTCTTTTAGAATGAAAAGATAAGAATGATCAGAGTAAGCGGAAATAGATGAGAGAAGATTAAGATAAGTTTAGAAATGATCAGAGTAGCAAAGGTAAGTAGATAATGGTTGTCCAGTTCTATCTAGGTTTCGTCCTACAGTCAACATTCCTCTGATACCACTTCTGTAACACCCGGGTTTTAGGGGTCCAAAACCCGGGGTTAACATAAACACCAGGTATGCTGGGACCAAGTCTCATACATATGATGTATAGTGGCACAGGATCGAATGTCACATCTTTATATATTAACAGGAGTTCTATACAAAATAAATAATTACATTATAAGGAGACAACGGTCCAGCAACCCAAAGTTGACTGGGAGACGACGACCTAGACCTCTCACGAACTCATCGCAGCATCCTCCATGAGCATCATCCTGCAGTACCTGGTCTTGACCTGTGGTGTATGTGAGACAGCAAGAGTGAGCTCACATACGTTCATCGCTCAACAAGTTGTGGGGAATAATGTGTATGAACTCGCCAAAGGTGGAGAGCTCACGTGAAGTGTAAGGCTTACCAAAGAAGATGGTTAGAGCTGAGCATTGCTTTTAAAGTTGGTCAAAATTTTATTAGCAGTTACTAAGTATAAGTAAATACCAAACCAATCCCAATTAAGTAGTAGAACAAAAATAACAACTTCACCCGCGATGCAATGCATATGACAAATTGAAGTTAGTTCCATAATTTAATCATGTGAGTGTCCGAGCTGCTCATGACCGTGAGCACGGCTAGTATACCAGTTTTACACTCTGCAGAGGTTGCGCATCTTTACCCACAAGTCGTGTATCCCATGTCGCCAGGGTTTGCAAAGCCCTTAGACACTTCCGAGGTGAATGGCTAGGGATCCACTACGAGGCCTTTACAAAGTTCCACTAGCTTCCGAAAACCCGCTACAGTTTATAGGAAGATCCAGTGCAGGAATCCCTTGCAGGACCGCCATCGCAGCAAAATCCTCCCGAGGGCCTTCCTACACTGACCTCTCCCCTACTGCCCTTGCCCCTTTCGGGTAAGGTAGTCTTCCACTAGCTTTCCTAATTAATCAGCCAAGGGCGTCCCATTCCACCCTCATGGTAGCACTGTTTTCCCGGGTGGTTCTCCATGTTCCAATTAACATAATGATCTCAACATGAACAATAAATAACAACTGATAACCAAAGTATAATCATGAATAGTGTATCTCCATACCCAAAACCACATATAGCACTAGCAAGTACTACCCAGAAAGTTCAGTGGTAAACAAGGTATAAAGATAGACAAACTAGGGTAACCTATTGGGTCCCGTCAAAATTAACCTATGCAGATCATTATGATTAATTAGAACATGAGTGGGTAAAAAGAAGTGATCAAGGGCACAACTTGCCTGGGCCTTGAGATTCCAGGTACCAGGATGATTCTTCAGATCCTCGTGACCTCAAAACTAGTCGTAGCAATACAAACATACATGGTATAGGCAAATTTAACATTACACCAAACATATATGCAAAATACATATTAATAATCTACATATTAAAATAAGATCACAGGAAAAAGAATTATTAATTTTGGAGTTGTAGAATTCAAGTTATGATTTTCCTAAGGTTTAATGTGATTAAAATATGATTAAATGATAAATAAATTTTCTGACAGAGTTCATGTCAAAACAGAGACACAAAATGATAGAGAATATTATTACAAAATTTTAGAAACTAGAATGGGTCAATTTGGAGCTAAAATGAATTAGTTATGAATTAATTAAGTTTCAGGATTTATTTTAACACTAAAAATCATTTTCTAAATCATTTTCTATGATTTTCTTATTCACTGGACTGGGCCTCAATATCAATGAAGCACAGGGGGCTCGGCGCAAGAATTCCCGAGACACAGAGCGCCCCACATGTGGACGGCGGGTTTATTTGTAAGAAGTTCGGGGGCTCTTTAACAAAAGTGCCACGGCGAAGGGGTATTGAGGTTTACTAGCCGCCCGATCCAAAACGGACGGCCAGGATTAGTTTTCTTCTACAAACAAACCGGTACGCACCAGTCCTAATCTCAGCCATGCGATGGAGATCCAACGACCGAGATTTTATTAAGTGTGATGCAATCCAGTTCGCCCAAATACGATCCAACGGCTCAAAACACCCCTTCCCCAGATCTAATCCTAGCCGCACAAATCCCATCCAACGCGCCACCATTCTTCTTCCCTCTCCCGACAGCGCTCAGGACGGCGTCGCCCATACGCCAGCGGCGGCGCAAGCACAGCATGCGGCGGAGGCCTTCGCCGAAGAAACTAATGCCACGCCCCACTGCCCCAAACTCCGATTCATTAAGGCAATACGCGAAGAATGATAATGCGAGCCTGGTGGAGATTTCCTCACCGCGCGCTAACGCAACAAGTGCCCAGACGACGACGAGAAGCGGATCCATGGCTCGGCCGGGCGCGATAGGAAGGAGGGCCTGCAGAGCTGTTTGGGCGGCGACGAGGTTGGTGCCAGGACATGGTGGCCACCACCGTGCGCACGACACGGCAGAGGAGATGAGGGGGCTCGAGCTGAGGAGGACATCGGCGCGTAGCTCCGGCTTTTATGCATCCTGGCCGAAGTCCGTGCGGGGGAAGAAAATCAAATCCCAACAACCCAGAGTGATCCCGGCGGAGGCGGACCCGCAGGGGCGGTTGGTTTGGGGAATAACTTGAACAACTCATCCCGGTCGCTGCGGCATCGGATGTCAACGGAGTTTGCTGGGGACATCAGCGCGATGCCCGGGTTCTTCCCCATATCCCACGCCGACGCAGCCCAGATTCATTTGAAGGTTGGTGATGACGATCGGGCCCCACATGTCAGTGTCCCAACAGAAAAAGAAAAGGAAGAGTAGCAGAATGGGCAGGCGTGGTGGGAAAAGCAGTACTGGGCCAAATGGGAGCAGCCGGCCCAAACAGGATTTCTTCTTTTCTTTTTTTTTCCCCTTTTCAAATTCAAGTTGTGTTCAAATTTTATTTCAAACTCAGAAACTCTTATTTCAATTTTCAAATTTCCCAATCTCAACATAATTCAAATATGAATATAAATCTTACTATTTTAATATTATTATTTGTCTTTCTTCCTATTATTTAATTATGGAAGCAAGAAATGACTTTATTACAATTTCCTTTCTTATTTTTGTTTTATATTTTCATTTATCATTGAGATCAAATTAAGTCTTGATTCCTTTATTCCAACAAAATTCATCACAACAAAATCCTCGACATGATGTGCACATTTCTTTATTCTTTTTTTTAGTTGATTAATAATTTAATACCACTAACTGAGTATGCACAAGGAAAAGGAAATCGAATACTTCCCAAAGCACTTTTATTTAAGTACATGTATAAACTATTTTTATATATATATATATTTTTTTTACCTTATACAAATTTTAGGGCTTTACATGATATACGAAACTGTGCTTTGCCTTGCTGTGTTCCTATTACTTGCTTGGTTTTTTGAAGGAACTGACCTGTGCTTGCAGGAAGAAAAACGTATCCTTGCTGCTTCTCGTGACAATCTTGACAGGTTGTATCGAGATTCTAGCAATTCGCTGACTATCTTGGAAAGAAGTCATCGCTTCACCATGGAAGAATTAGACCTCCAACGTCATAAGCTTCAGGAGTCCATGGAGGAGGTAACCCGGCTTAAGTAGTTGATATCAGCGAAGGATGCTACTATCAAAGGGCTCCGAGCTTCCAAAAAATCCATTGCCCAGGAGTTAGAGAGCGCTCGACTGGCTGCAAAAACTGCTGAAGAAACTTCTGTTACTCTTAAGGCCCAACGCGACAAAGCCCTGGACAAGGCTATTCGGGCGGGACGAATCTTGATGAGGAGACCCGGCGTGGTTGTTCCTGAAGACATAAGGGCTGACGTGAACGCCGCCCCTGATTCCTCGAGTCGCCCTTCTTCGTCGGTCGCTCCTGAGAAAGATGTTGCAAAATAGAAAAACACTTTGCGTGCTCCAAGCGCGCGGTTTGCATGATTGAGTATTTGTTAGAGGACATCGGTTTACCATTCGAATGACATAATTACTTTCTCATTGTATCAGAATTTATTAGTTAATGAGTTTGGCAGTAATGACGCATGATGATTATGAATTTTGTTTGCGGGATATGGAAGTCATCCCCTGAATTATATAGGCGCGAGCATGTTGCACTGGTCTTAAGTTGCTGCCAACTTAAGTCGATCGCTGCGTTTGTAGGGTATAGTGGTCACCCTAAGTTAAGTAAGCGTGAGCATGTTGCACCGCCTTAAATCGTTGCCGACTTAAGTCGATTGCTCCGTTAGCAGGGCATAGTGGTCACCCTGAGTCAAGTAAGCGTGAGCATGTTGCACCGCCTTAAGTCGTTGCCGACTTAAGTCGATTGCTCCGTTAGCAGGGCATAGTGGTCACCCTAAGTTAAGTAAGCGTGAGCATGTTGCACCGCCTTAAGTCGTTGCCGACTTAAGTCGATTGCTCCGTTAGCAGGGCATAGTGGTCACCCTAAGTTAAGTAAGCGTGAGCATGTTGCACCGCCTTAAGTCGTTGCCGACTTAAGTCGATTGCTCCGTTAGCAGGGCATAGTGGTCACCCTGAGTCAAGTAGGCGTGAGCATGTTGCACCGCCTTAAGTCGTTGCCGACTTAAGTCGATTGCTCCGTTAGCAGGGCATAGTGGTCACCCTGAGTCAAGTAAGAATGCAAGTCAATCGTGAATGAATTGAGTATCCTTGAGACCTCTTTTTTATTGATGACATATTTCCACTTTACAGAGTACATCATCATCATCCCAGCAGTTTTGAGGTACAGCTAGGGATAAAACTTTCTGAGGTGCTCTATGTTCCAGGAGTTCCCAACTTCTGTGCCATCCATCTGAGTGAGGCGATATGATCTGGGCCGAGTGACTTCTGCTACCACGAAGGGTCCTTCCCATAAGGGTGATAACTTGTGTCGTCCCTCTCCCGTTAGAATTCGGCGGAGGACGAGATCTCCTACTGAGAAGAATCGTTGTCGCACAACCTTGTCGTGATAGCGCCTTAGAGTCTGCTGGTACCTTGCTGATTGGATTACTGCGTTTAACCGTTCTTCCTCGAGTACATCTATGTCCTCCAGCCTGGTGGTCTCAGCTTCTGCTATGCTTTCAAAGATCAGCCTTGGCGCCCCAAACTTGAGATCAGCAGGTAGCACTGCCTCCGACCCATAGACCATGAAGAAAGGAGTGTTTCCATGCAAAGCTCGACTAGGTTGGGTTCTTAGGCTCCAAACAACATAGGGTAATTCCCTTATCCACTTTCCTGCGAATTTTTCATTCTTATCGAAGATCTTTTTCCTGAGCGCATCCAATATCATCCCGTTGGCTCGCTCAACTTGCCCGTTGGCTCTTGGATGGGCTACAGATGCATACTTGATCTGAATGCTCTTTTGCTCGCAGAAGTCAAAGAATTCTGAACTTGTGAAGTTGGATCCTAAATCAGTTATGATGCTGTTTGGTATCCCGAATCTGAATATTATGTCTTGTATGAATTCCACGGCCTTGGCAGAGGTTAAGGAGGCAATGGGCTTGAACTCTATCCATTTAGTGAATTTGTCGATTGCTACCAACACATGAGTGTATCCCCCTTGAGCTTTCTTGAAAGGTCCAATCATATCCAGTCCCCAGCATGCGAAAGGCCAAGTTACCGGTATGGTCTGCAGTTGCTGTGCTGGCATGTGTTGTTGCTTTGACAAGTATTGACAGGCTTCGCACCTCTGAACTAACTCGGCTGCGTCGTTCTTTGCTGTTGGCCAATAGAATCCTGACCTGAAGACCTTCCCGACTAGTGTTCTGGAGGCTGCATGTATTCCACATTGCCCAGCATGGACCTCCTCCAGAAGTTGCTTCCCAGTGGACGGGAGAATGCACTTCATGAGGACACCTGATGCACCCCTTCTGTATAATGTCTCCCCAATAAGTGTATAGTGAGCTGACTGTCTTGCAATGCGCTCTGCCAAATTCTTGTCGTCTGGTTCTTCTTCATTCTTTATATACTTAATGATCGGCCTTCTCCAGTCATCAGGGTCTAACTCGGGTTGATCTATGATGTTGCACTCTTCTATTTGATCCATTGAGATACTTGGCCGCAGAATTTCTTGCACGAAAACCCCGGGTGGGACCTGAGTTCGTCCGGACCCCAGTTTGGACAGTACATCGGCTGCTGTGTTCCGATCTCTTTCTACATGATGAAATTCCAGACCCTCGAATTTATCTTCCAGCTTTCGAACGGCAGTGCAGTATTTTCCCATTGAATCGCTTGAGCAATCCCACTCTTTGTTTATCTGGCTGATGACTACCAGAGAGTCTCCGTATACCATTAATCTTTTGACACCCAACGATATGGCAATGTTCAATCCATGGATCAAAGCTTCATACTCGGCTGCATTGTTGGAGGCTGGGAATAGCAACTGGAGGGCGTATTTGAGGTGTTCGCCTCCAGGCGCGGTGAAGAGAATCCCTACTCCTGCTCCCTGCAGCTTCAGCGAGCCATCAAAATACATTCGCCATACTTCTGCAGTCTCCGGATTGTCTGGTACTTGCTGTTCAGTCCATTCTGATACGAAATCAACCAGTGCTTGAGTTTTGATGGCAGTGCGAGGTCGGAACTCGATGTCATGAGATCCCAGCTCACAAGCCCACTTGGCTATTCGACCGATGGCTTCCTTGTTGTGAAGAATATCCCCTATTGGAAAACTTGTGACTACTATGACTTTGTGGTCGTCAAAGTAGTGACGCAGCTTGCGGGCAGTTAGAAGTACTGCATACAATAGCTTCTGAACTTGAGGGTACTTTTTCTTCGAGGGGCCTAGGACTTCACTAATGAAGTAGACAGGATGTTGTATTGGATAGGCATGTCCTTCTTCTACTCGCTCGACTACTAACGTGGTGCTTACCACGTGAGTCGTGCAAGAGATATACAGTAGCAAATCTTCAGCTGGTTGAGTTGAAGTGGCTCGCCGAGGTGGTTTCAGTACTGGTGGTGTTGTCAAGAATTTTTTTAGAGCATCTAGAGCTTCTTGCGCTTCTGAAGTCCATTGAAACTTATCCACCTTTTTGAGTAACTTGTAAAATGGCAGACCTTTTTCTCCCAGCCTGGATATAAATCTGCTTAGAGCTGCCATACATCCAGTAAGTCGCTGAACCTTCCTCTGCGATCGAGGTGCTTCCATCTTCATGATAGCTTCAATTTTATCTGGATTAGCTTCAATTCCCCGGTGGCTGACAATAAACCCGAGCAACTTTCCGGCTGGTACCCCAAAAACACATTTCTCGGGATTAAGCTTCCATCTATACCGCCTCAGACTGTTGAAAACCAGTTGCAAGTCTTCGATGAAGTCTTTTGAGTTCTGTGTTTTGATTACCACATCATCCACATAGGCTTCCACACGCTTGCCCCAGTGATCGGCTAAGCATGTTTGAATGGCTCTCTGGTAAGTTGCTCCAGCGTTTTTGAGGCCAAACGACATGGAGGTATAACAGAAAGCACCAAACGGAGTAATGAATGCCGTTTTTTCTTCATCTTCCTTTGCCAGACTAATCTGATGGTATCCAGAATAGCAATCCAGGAAAGACAGCATAGAACATCCAGCGGTGGAGTCCACCACCTGATCTATCCTCGGGAGCCCGAAAGGATCCTTCGGACAGTGTTTGTTGAGATCGGTATAATCAACACACATGCGCCAATCCACTTTATTCTTTTTGAGTACAAGAACAGGGTTGGCTAACCACTCGGGATGTAATACTTCTCTAATGAATCCTGCTGCGACCAAGCGAGCTAACTCGGTGCGAATGGCCTCTCTCTTGTCAGGCGTGAAACGACGCAGTTTTTGCCGAATCGGCCTTGCCTGGGGATAAACCTTCAGTTTGTGCTCGGCCAGTTCTCTTGGGACTCCCGGCATATCCGCAGGTTGCCATGCGAATACATCTCGGTTATCTTGCAGAAACCGGACGAGCGCGCTTTCCTATTTGTCATCCAAGCTGGAGCTGATGATGGCCGTCTTGCGCTCATCAGCGAACCCCAGGTTGATTCTCTTGGTTTCTTCAGTCGGCCGCATAGAGGTCGCGGTCTGAGCTTCACTCGCCGGTACTGCGAGGCCCTCCTCAGGCTTAGAGTTCGCCAGTGTGGAGGGAGCCGTCGATGGCTTGGCAGTGAGGGCTGCTTGAATTGCCACTCGGAAACACTCTGCGGCGCCTTGGAAGTCAGCGCGCACAGTTATGATTCCTTGCGGTCCTGGCATCTTCAGTATCATGTATGTGTAATGCGGAACGGCCATGAACTTGGCTAATCCAGGCCTCCCGATGATGGCGTTGTACCCGCAGTCGAAGTTCGCCACTTCAAACCTCAGGAACTCGGTTCTGTAGTTCTCCGGAGTTCCGAAGGTGACTGGCATGTAGATGTGGCCCAGCGGGTATTCCCCTTCCGTCGGCACGATGCCGAAGAAAGGAGTGTCCGACTCGTGGAGCTCTCTGAGGTGAACTCCCAAGCCTTGGAGTGTCCGGGGGAAGGTGATGTTGATGCTGCTCCCCCCGTCCACTAACACCTTCTTCACCCGGCTCTCTCGGATCACCGGATCGACGAGAAGCGGGTATTTGCCCGGATGGTCGAAGTTGAGCCATTGATCTGCCCGAGTGAAGGTGATCGGGTGCTCCGACCACCGGTATGGGGCGGGAGGGCCGGTGGTCGCCACCAGTATCTGGCGATCGTTGAGCTTTTGCTGTCTTCTGTTCTCCTGCGATCCATGTCCACCGAAGATGACGTTGACCTCCCTGTCAACGCGCGGGAAAGCTCCTCCTCCTCCCTCCTCCTGCTGATGGGGTTGTCGTGGTTCATCTGGTCCTCCCCTCGGCGGAGGAGGAGGTAGAGGTTGGAAGGGTCGGCCGTGTCCGACGGAGTGCTTGAAGTCTCAGCAGTTACGAAGAGTGTGGCGCATGTCCTTGTGGTACGGGCACTGGGCGTCGAGGATGTCGTCCAACGTGCGTTCGCCTCCACGAGGCCCTCCTCGGGCGTGAGAGGCAGGTGGTCCGGCGGCGTGCACTTCTTCGCGAGGCCTCTTTTCCCATCGTTTGTCGGGTTGCTGGTTCGTGTCGTGTCGTGGTGCTGCCGGTGCGGGTTTTGCTCCTCCGATGAGGTCCTGGGCTCGCTCGTCGGCGGTGATGTAGAGGTCGGCTTCCCGGAACAGCTCCTCGGAGGTAGTCGGTGCCTTCTGTAGTATGGCTCGGACGAAAACCGAGTCATTGGAGCCTCTGTAGAAGTCCTCGACCACGGCCGCCTCCGTGACCTCAGGGATACGATTTCTCATGGTCTGAAACCTTTTGAGGTACGACCGGAGAGTCTCGTCCCCCCGGCGCTTGATGGATTTAAGGTCCCACGGTTGCGCCGGCTTGTCGGAGAGGGACTGGAAGTTAGCGGTGAAACGTCGACTGAAGTCGCCCCAGACGTCGATGCAGTGTCGGGGTAGATGTCGCAGCCATTGCAGCGCGTCTTGCCCGAGGACAATGGGTAAGTATACGGTCATCACGTCTTCGGTCGCCCCGGCAGCTTGAGCGGCGGTGGTGTAGACGGCTAGCCAACCCCATGGATCCTGCTTAGGTTCATATTTGTCAACATTGGATACCTTGAAGTTGGGAGGCCATTGGATGGCCCTAAGGCGCGGAGTGAGGGCGGACACTCCGCACGTGTCCTCCTGTCGTCGGTGACGATGTCTGTCCCGGGGAGGGGAGTTGTGATTGTGATTCCTCGACCGTCCCCGGGTGGCTCCGCTAGTTGAAGCCGTTGCCGACTCAGTTCTAGTAGCTTGGCTCTGAGTCGGGATGCCATGATCCCTGTCATACTCCTCCCGACGGCGAATCTCGTTCTCATGCCGTCGCTCGCGCGAAGCATTGATGGAGCTTCGCGCGTCTCGGCGACTGTTGATGGCGTGTCGTAGATCGTTCGGCGGGTGGGCTAGCGGTAGAAGATGGTTGGCCGCCTGGGTGAACAGTCGTCGGTAGCCATCGGCGTCAGGAGTCCGAGGAAGTCCCTCAGCTATCCGAGCCAGTACCCCTCCGACTTCGCTCGGTGTGTTCATAGCTCGGGCGAAGTCGGGGTTCAGGTTGCGCCCGAAGAATGGATTCTCTCGACGCTGCCTTGCATCCTGCTCAGCCTGCTCCTGAGCTCGTCGGCGATCACGTCGTCGGGAGTTCCTTCGTTCTCTGAAGACGCGTTCTTCCGGAGTTTCTCCTACCTCCGAGACCTCGTCTCGCGAGACAGGCTGTTCCGGATTCTGCTCTCCGGCTGCATGATGTCGCCGAACGTTCCTGCGCCGGTTCCTCCGTCGTCGGGATTCTCGTTGAGGCGGTTCCTCCCCGGGTACAGTCGGCTCGTCGTCGGAGATGATGGGCGACTCCGCTCTCCCGATGAAGAGGACGTCGGGGTAGAACGGTGCTGCTGTCGTGGTGATCTTCCTCCCGTCCCCTTTTGAGGCATGAGGGACGGAAAGAGCAACTTGCTTCTCCCCAGTTACCTTCTTTCTTGCGATCTGTGTCCATTCCTTTGTCGGAGAAGTAGGCAGCGGAGTTCTCCGAGTCAGCAAGCCCTCGGCCCCTGGCTTTCTGGAGACGATCTTCATCCGGAAAGCTGGAAGTTGCGCTTCTCCGGTATTTTTGGAGTTCGTTGGGGGAGACTCCTTTTCCGGCGGATCCGCGATACGGTGCAGAGTTCCTTCTTCATCCGCTACAAATGAGATTGTTCCAAAGCAGAACACGGATCCGGGTCGTAGGGTGATCTTGCTATAGAAGGAGATGGCCATTGAGCTAGCTTGGATTGTCGACACACCCCCTACCTGGCGCGCCAGCTGTCGGTGTTTTGGGTCCGACCGCACACCCGGGGTTGCCCCTCAAGGTGTTTTAGGAGTAGGACGGTGTCGACAACTGTAGCAAAATGGTTCACGCCGATCGCACGAGAGACAGTGGACAAGTTTTACAGGTTCGAGCCGCTTAGAGATGCGTAACACCCTATGTCCTGATGAGTATGCTTAGTGGATGTGGCTACAAGAGAGCTCTCTGGATCGAAAATACAGAGAGTTGATGTGGGTGGCTAAGTAAAGGGTCGATCGTTCTGAAGGGATGCCCCCTAGGCCTTATATACTCGACCGTGGGGCAGTACACGTGGATAAGATAGCAACGAGTAGCTAAAAGATAGTGAACCTCTTGAGATTATCCCTACGTAACCCTCGCCGACTTATCCCCGCGTGGCTTCGTTGCATGGAGATTCCAGCGCGGGAAAGTCGGATCTCTGTTGCGGTCATTCGCTCGATGCTGCGGGCCGTCCGGGCTTGTACCAATCCGGCCCCATGTCGTTCCGCTTCGCTGGCTGTTTCTCCCCAGGCCCACGAAAGAATGACCTTACGATTTATTGGGCCCTTGGGCCTTTCGTGAGGTCTTTTACTCTTTTAGTGGACCCGGGGGATATCTATCCCCCACAGGTGTCTAGAACGTCTTCCTTTTTTTCAGCCCTGAGAACAATTCTCAGGTTATGGATCCAATCCGTATAGTTTGTTCCATTTAACTTATCCTTTTCAAGAATTGATCGCAAAGTAAATGTTGGTGTGCTAGGTGTCATTTATCTACAACAAAATAATGCAAAATACTAAGACAAAAATATCCATGACAGAGTAAATCATATTAAACATTTAATAGTCTACTCCCACTAAAATCAGTATCCCTAGATTGATACTTAGTGATTCAGAACCCATAACTAACAAGTCTACTAGTGAGCTTTAGCATCACCGCTAGAAGACAAGGTAGATCGGTAAGCAACTCCTTGCTAAGCATATCATATATATGACTTCTGTTGTTGGGTGACATCTCAATGTCTCGGCTCCTAACCTTATGCCCCAAAGTCCTTAACCATTAAGCTGACTTTGTTTAAGTTAACCAACCCTTTCTGCAGTTCGTATCCGATACAAACCTATCTAGTCAAGGAAAACTGGTGGCACCCTAATTTCATAGACCCACCACCAATTGTACAAGACTTATGATAGTGCAAGGTTTGGAGAGGCATTTAAGCTTAAACATTTATGAGGGATCGTCCTACTTATATCATCGCACGCAAGGACATATATGCAATATGAAACAATAGAACATTAAGAATGGCATTCACACAACAGTTGTGATTCGGTATGGCTTGCTGTCACATGGTGATCCCCATCTCCAATAATCTGTCCATCACGATGATCTCCATCTCCATGATATAGGTATGCCATCCTTCAGGTGATGAGTCCTTCAAGACCTATCTAACGTATGCTGGTAAACAAATTACATATACGCTTTGGATCATCACATGTTGACACGCATGTCATTACATTAAATTTGGACAATACATGTGGCTCCAGCCGTATTGCCCTGGTCACGACACGCAGGTCATGAATAATTCATTAATATGCATCATATACACACAATAGCCATACCGATCACAAGATGTCCTGCAAAAACAGGTTAAACAAACACGTTTCTATATATATGTTCGCCACTACAGTAGATAGCCACGGGGAGGCTACGCTAGCGCAAAACAAAATTTTCAACCCCATAAAACCAAGAACTACTGCGGTTATAGGTCATGGAATTACCACTAGACGCGCAGAGCAGCGGAAGACGTCTCGATGTAGACGAACGCGTCGAGCAGTGCCGTGCAGTCGTCGGCGTCCTTCACGTCCTTGCACGGTTCGTCCTAGTGCTCCAGATGCAGCACCTCCGAGGTATCCACACATACAGGGAGGAAGCGCCACGTACCGAACTGCTAGGTTCGCGACAGCGGCTTAGGTGAGGGCGAGAGGCAAGCAGCTACTCGTTTTCTGGTGGCGAATTAGGTTAAAACTAGCCGCGCCCCCGCCCCTCATTGTATAGGCGTTATGGTGGACTTCTGACACCGAGGCCCATCAGTAACCCTAAAGCCTAGTCTAATTTCGGATCTAATCCGAGTTAGGCTTCCTTCCCTTTAAGTGTGTGACCCTATAGGTTCACGTACAAATAGACATAGCCCGAGTACTCTTACTTGGCCCAATAATTGACAGCGGCCTCTAGCAAGACATGTCAACTCCTATGCGCACGTAAAGATCATATCAGACGAACCATTTCAACATTACGTACATGTTGTTCCCTTTGTCTCACGATATTTGGTCTGGCTCTAAGCTGACCTCTCTTTCTCGATACTGTGAATTGGAATCCTTTCAATGGTTAACTCTTAACCCTAGCACGGCCATGCATTTCTTGATCCAATCACTCGAGGGGCCCAGAGATATCTCTCTCACAGAGAGGGACAAATTCCATCTTGACTCACCATGCCTCACAGCATGCTTCCTGACAAACCTAAAACTACCTTTATAACTACCCAGTTACAGAATAGTGTTTGATAGTCCCTAAGTAAGTCAATTCATATCTTGAGAACATGCGACAATCTCAGGTCTAAGGATACAATATTCATGTTGCAAAAAAGAGAACTATATTACAATATCTCACGTTGGGTCGGTCCAGCCTCATGTCATACATGCGCCCACATTATTAGTTTAACATCTCCATGTTCATGACTTGTGAAATGTAGTCATCAACTAATACATGTGCTAGTCATCGACTCTGACTAGGGACATCATTTAGAATAACCATATAAGTAAAGAATCTCACAAACAATTCACATAATTGCTAATCAATACAAGGTGCCTTCCATGGATATTCAATTAAGCAATATATATATCATGGATACAAAGAAATATGCTCATCTCTATGATTATCTCTAGGGCATATTTCTAACACCAACGACATAGGGCCTGTTTGGTTCGGTTTTTTTATGAAGAGCTTTTCTGAAAAGCTGGTTGTGGGGAAAAGCTGGCTGTGGGGAGAAGCTGGTGGTTAGAATCTAGGTGTTTGGTTCGGCTGCTGTGGACAGAAGCTGGTGGATAGAATCTGGATGTTTGGATACGTAGATTATGAGATTGTAGATTCTGATTAAAAAAGGAAAACAGATAAATACAGACCGGATTATTAAATATCAGTGTCTGAAGTTTATATGCTTAAATGTCCAAATTATCGTATTGTTAACATCTGAACATGAGGATTAAAGGTACAATTAACGACTACAATGGCAGCAGCATATGGATATACTGTTCCAAACATGAGTTAAACCACTTAATTAAAAGACCTGAAGCTAATTAAAGCCGACATATTGACTTGCCATCATGGAACCTCCAACTTCGAACTTCGAACGTGCTCGAACACAATGTCGTCGGTGGCGCGAGCATCAGGCGCTTCTCTGTGGTGAGGGCCTGTTTGGTTCAGCTTTTTTCTGACCAGCTTTTCCGAGAATTTAGCTGTGGGGAGAATCTGAGTATCATTAGGATTACGTTCGGAGGAAGATAAAGTTGTCCATGGGGCTCAAGATCTATAAAGTGACGGATTACTACTATTGCGATGACTCAACCGATTATATGTTTATGTTGATTTTGAATGGTTTTTACCCAAACGAATTTTATAGAAGCTTGAAAAGCTGAGTGTTTGGCAGTCCGCAGCAGCTTTTGGTGGCCAGAAGCTGTAAAAAGCCGAAACAAACAGGGACAGAGCCGCTTCTCTATCCCCGTTCATTTACTGCGTCCCAACGAAGGCTTCCACTAGAAGCGCTTAGAGAAGCGGTGCGTTTGGCACCCGAAAGCGGCTTCTGGCCGCCAAAAGCCGCCGAGGAGCAGATCCAAACGGGGCCATAGACAGCAGGAGTATATACTTTTTTTCTGAAACAAAAATGAAACTATAATGTGGTATTCCATGTGTATTATTAAGTTCTGACCAACCCAAAATTAAAATCGAGTGGGTGTTTAAAGACAAAAGCTTTCATCCGTATAAGTGGGACCATGCATATGGTGTATACTATACTATATATATACGGAGAGACCATGCACGCTGCAAGCTAGCCTGCAGCGCGCGGAGCAGAGGTCAACTACCAAAGCTTTAGTTTTATTGTGGGTGTGTCACGGAGCGAGCGCTCAGATCCACACAAGACATGCATGAGCGCCAGGCCACACACACACAACCAGCCAAACAAAACAGCTTGCTTAGAAAAACGACGATGCGCCTTTGGATTCGAGTCAGATTGTCCATTGGGGTCACATTAGAAAAGCTCCGATCCATCTCGATATATCGTGCCTGCAGTACTGCAGGCTGCAGACTAAGAAAAAAAAGGACACGTAATTAAAAAAAAGTACGGTGTTTGTTCCACATTCGCCTCATGACATTCTGCAGCTAGGCCCCGCCAGCCACACCATGCATATGCATGCTCGATCTTTTGTTAGTTGAGGCTTATTTTATAGGGTGTTTGAATGTAATAAACTAATAGTTAGTGAGCTAAAATTAATTGTTAGTGGAATTAGATAGTTAACTATTAACTAATTTACCAAAAATAGCTAATAGCTAAACTATTAGAGGGGTGTTTGGTTTCTAGGGACTAATGTTTAGTCTCATCATTTTATTCTATTTTAGGTTATAAATTGTCAAATATAGAAACTAAAATAAAATCTTAGTTTCTATATTTGGTAATTTTGGAACTAAAATGGAATAAAATGTAAGGACTAAAAAATAGTCCCTAGAAACCAAACACCCACTAGGTAAGGTGTTTGTCTCAACTAATTTTAGCCACCAACTATTAGCTCTAGTGCATTCAAACACACTCTTAGTTCGGTTGAATTTTAATTTGGCTACTAGATAGCTATAGTGTGACACTGACATGCAGAATTAAGGCCATATATACTTGTACACCGTGAAATAAACCACTGTACATATATATCATGCATGCATTGATGCATATGCATGTTGTGTTAGGCTTATTTACTAATATTAATATTACTGTCATACTATATATGGTGTATTGAAGGGTCATGAGCCCATCAGAAAATCTGGAAAAAAATATTTGAAGTAAAGCTTTCCACAAGAAATATAATAACATGTTGGTATATAAAACGGATGAGTAAGCAAGAGCCTGCAGGTCTGAAACAAGGCAAATTAAAGAAAGTCAGTTCTGAACTGAATTGTGTCAGGCTGGCTGGCCGGATGCACGGTTGGTCCGGAAGTTGCGGAACCCAATCCCTCACCCGTGATGCCATGCATGCAGCTTCCACGAAGTTGAGTTGAGCCCTGCTTCAAGCTAAGCTAGATGTGTAAGAGTACAAGCAAGCTGGAATGAAGATGCCAGGCTAGCTAGCTGGCGCATATATATGGACTAATAAGCTGTAATATATAATCGGACTAACTAAGCGCGCTCGCGCGGTGAAGATTTAATTTGCACTTCTCAAAACGATTCTATGTGGCTCGTAGTACTATATATGCGTGCATATATGGTGTAGTACGTGTACGTGCGACGTAACACACGGGTGCACATCAGCAGCTAGCTAGCACTAGCAGGGACAAAGGGCGTCGCCGCCGCGTTTTCCACCATCCCTACAATGCCTCTTTTAATCCCAAGCATCCATATGTGTGAGCGACGGCTGAAACCCCTTAATACCAGTCAGCGAATGGTGAACCTGGTGTTGATAGCATCACTACTTCAAAAGGAGCCCTTATGTTCTTTCGAAATTAACACGTAGTCTATCGTAGTTCTATCTAGGGACTGTATTCAGGGGGGGGGGGGGGGGGGCAAGGGACTTAGCCCCCCTAACCCTCCCATACACCCAATACAAAACATATGTTGGGAAATTGTAGTTTTAAGAGTTGAACGAGACCCTATATGTCACTTAGGTGACGTTTGTTTGAGAAAATGTAATGGTAACGCTAATGTAATCAGCTAGGAGTGATATCTATTACCATGGAATAGAAAGCACCATTTGTTTGGATGAGGCTGGTAACACACTAACGCGGGGGAGAGGAGTCGTGGGAAAGGATCGATAACGACAGGAAGGGAGCGATATCAGTTTGTACAGGCATGGTATCCGATTGCATGTAATGTGATTACAATCCTACACAAACAAACAGGTGCAGCCGTATTGGTTACCTCTCCGTATTCAGGTCCCGTTACAAACATCGAACCAAACACCACCTTAGAGGCAGGTGGCTAAGATACAATCATCATCCAACACCGTCTCGCAAAGTTGCAGCCAAAAATAGGTGCTCGGATGTCTCCTCTTTTTGCAAGATACAATTTTCACAAGTATAAGAGTCTAGGGTCATGTTTTTAATTTGTAGCCTATTTTCGTTTAACATTGTTGAGAGCACCTAGATATTAAATAATAGCCACAAAACTTAGATATTAAAGTTAGAACGGCTAACTACCTTGAAACGAGCTCTTGTGAGCACAGACAATCAAAGAAGGAACAAACACAAGAGGCACACGATTTTATCCCGTGGTTTGGCCAAGTAACACTTGTCTACTTCCATGTTGTGGCGTCCCAATGGACGAGGGTTGCACCCAACCCCTTTCAAGTGATCCAATGATCAACTTGAATACCACGACTTTTCTTCCTTATCTCTTTTCCCGTTTGCGAGGAATCTCCACAAGTTGGAGCCTCTCGCCCTTACAAGATTGATCACAAAGAACGCACAAGAGTAAGGTTGGGAAGAGCAACGCACACAAGACTCAAAAACGCAGCACACCAACGCACACAAGTGAAGACTTGAGCTCAAATGACACACAGGGAGTTCTCGACTCGAATAGAGCTCAAATCTCTAACACAACAAAGCGAATGCGCGGGAGCAGAGTCTGGATACCTTAGAATGATTAGTGAAAGCTTGGGTGACTCCTCCATACGTCTAGGGGTCCCTTTTATAGCCCTAAGTCAGCTAGGAGCCGTTGGAGGCCAACAAGGAAAGCCAAAGTTGCCTTCTATCAGGTGGCGCACCGGACATTCACTGTAGACGGTCCGGTGCGGATCTGTTTCCTTTTCTGGCGCAGATGACCGTTGCAGCGCCGAGCTAGTTGGCGCACCGGACAGTCCGGTGCCCCCTGCCGACCGTTGGCGCGGGCCATGCGTCGCTCGCGGATTGCGTGGCCGACCGTTGCGCTGGCAGCCGTTGGCTCACCGGACAGTCCGGTGAATTATAGCCGTACGCCGCCAAATTCTCCCGAGAGTGGCCTGTTCACCGGAGGCTGGCCTGGCACACCGGACACTATCCTGTGCACCACCGGACAGTCCGGTGTGCCAAGCCGAGCTGGACTTCGGCTGTACCAAGCCAAGTCTTTTGCATTTCTTTTCATCTCTTCTTTTCTCTGTTTCTAACACTTTAGACAATATATGTTAGTACTCAACACAATATGCTAAGTCTAGAAACATACCTTGTTACATGATTTGCACTTCTTGCTTGTTTGGCACATAATCAACTCACTTAATATGTGTTGGACACTTAATCACCAAAACATTATAGAAATGGCCCAAAGGCACATTTCCCTTTCAATCTCCCCCTTTTTGGTGATTTATGCCAACACATCAAAAAGCAACAAAAATAAGTGCAATATCGATGCAAATAAGGACCAAATTGTTTTGACTCTAATTTGGCATATTTGGATCATTCTTTGCCACCACTTGGTTTGTTTTTGCAAATCAAATTCATTTTCCTATTTTTAAGTCAAACACACTTGTTTAGGCACAAAGAGAGATATTCCAATGGAAAAAATTGATCGAGTGCCAAAAACTCCCCCTTTTTCCCATAATCATAACTTCTCCCCCACAAGAGACCAAATTTTGCAATAAGAGTATTTTGGACAAATAAAAAAACTCTAACTCTACTATTTTCAAAATTCTCAAGTGGTAGCTGATCCATTTGCTTTGGCCTTAATTTCTCCCCCTTTGGCATCAAGCACCAAAACGAGATCATTTTTGGCCCCTTAAACCCCATTGCCTCACCAAAAATGTCGATTAAGAGCAAAAAGGCAATAAGAGCATAAGAATGAACTTGGAATTTAGTACACTAATACCGGAGTGCAGTGGAAGTCTTTGCATGGTCCAAGTTCACCTTTTCCTTTCAATCCACCTTTGAGACTACATCAAGTAACTCAAACACAAGGGTTAGTCTCAAAGGGTCAAGTTGCACTTCTCCCCCTAAATATATGCATCATTCACACATGGACTTGTGAGATCCGGGGATCCCTTGCACAACTTGAGCACCATACATAAGCAACAAATTTCATAAATGCATAAAGTAACATGATCAAAGGCATAAAACACATGTATGCTATAGATCAATCCAAGTTACGCGAATCTAAGACATTTAGCTCACTACGTAGCCTGCAAAAGGTTTTCTCATCTAATGGCTTGGTAAAGATATCGGCTAGCTGGTTCTCGGTGCTAATATGGAACACCTCGATATCTCCCTTTTGCTAGTGGTCTCTCAGAAAGTGATGTCGGATGTCTATGTGCTTAGTGCGGCTGTGTTCAACAGGATTATCCGCCATGCGGATTGCACTCTCATTGTCACATAGGAGTGGGACTTTGCTCAGATTGTAGCCAAAGTCCCGGAGGGTTTGCCTCATCCAAAGTAGTTGCGCGCAACACTGTCCTGCGGCAACATACTCGGCCTCAGCGGTGGATAGGGCAACGGAGCAATGGTTTCAAGTCGCCCGACTAGCTAGTCGAGACACATGGGCGACCAGGCGACTAATCGTGATTAGTCGACGATTAGGTCGACTAATCGGGTCCTAGTCGACCTGGTCGTCCCTACTGGCCCTCCTGCATATTTACAGGTACAGGACCTATATATATAATTATATATATGTGTAATAATGTAATATTGATATATATATATGCATAGCATATAGCAATATAGCATATAGGAGGCAATATCAAAGTAACCAAATTACCAAACAAACAAATATGAATAATAGAACAGTAGAACTGGACAGTGGAGACTGGAGAGTGGACAATTCAGATTTCAGAACATCATAGAAATTAAGATTTCAGAATTCAGACTTACTAGTATATAAATGCCTAGTAGGCAAGTACCTAACAGAACTACAGACTTACTATTGACCTAAAGCAGTAGAGCCTCATCCAATTGAAAAGCAGCATCACTAGCAGCCCCTCCACCTGACTCAGATTCTTCTTCCTCATCCACTTCTCCTTAAGTTTGTACTGGCTGTTCAGCTGGATGATCACTACCATCTTCATCATCATGATAACTACCATCTTCTTCTCCAACATCTTGAGTATTCCTTGGATGCTTCCTAGTTCGAACATAGGTCCTTGGATGAGGCTGAGAATGAGAAGAAGAGGTCCCCCTAACCAGACCACCACCAGCCCTAGGTACATTTCGGCCCCGGAGACCCTCTGTTGCACCCAATGTTTCATCAACAGCAGCCCAAACATTACCACTATCAGATTCCTCATCAACCCATTCATTTTCCCATTGAAACTCTTCAAGCACCAGTGGGTTGCTTTTCTTGCCTTTGGAACCGAGCTCTCTTATTTTTGCGAAACGATTTTCCATTTTCCGGTTGTAGCTCACATACACCAACTTATTCAATCTTTGGTGCTCTAATCTGTTTCTTTTTTTTGTATGGACCTGCACATGCGCATATATGAAATCAGCAACCATTAGAAACAATACTACTCATATAGGGCCTATTTTATTGCTGCAACTCCAAAAGCATAAATAATACTTACTTGGGCAAAGTCACTCCAATTTCGTTCACATCCAGATGCTGAACAACATAGGCTAACAATCCTCTTTGCTAAGCATTGTAGTTCATATGCTAGGCCACCATAAGCTCCCCACCAAAGGACTAAAAATGCAGCTTTGTTAGTTCATTAGCAAACACCAAATAACTAAATATAGTGTGACTGAAATACAAAAAGAACTTACTAGGATTTTTTCTCTCTCTATCTCTTATTGCTCCTTGCTTTGAGAAGCACTCACCTTCAGACCTCTCGTAGTCATCCGCTTGCTTGCTAATTTTTGTTTGCTCATCATCATCATTGATCATCTTCCACATCACATCATTGAACATGGATCTAAGTCTAGCAGCTTGTCTCCTATCTTTATCCCTTAAAGCAAAGAACTTGCTCGGATTCAAGTATAGGGCTGCTCCATACAGTTTTTGCTCCATTTGATTTTCCCATCTTTTTTCAAAGCATGATAGTACATCTGCTTGTAATCTTGGCTTATCTTTCAATGACTCCTTTATGGTGGCTTTTGCAACATCCATTGCTGCCATGATTTCTGGGGCTGCTGGTGTCTCATCTCCATCAGCAATCCTTAGAGCAATGAGGAGTGGTTGTGAAGCCCTTAGACAGTTTCCACTTTTTCCCAAAATGGCATAGAAAGCACAATTCTTGTGATTTGCCTCCCTTCTTTAGTATTGGGAAACTTAGTTAGGTGCCACTCATCACTGACAAATAAACTCTTTAGACCATTTCTATGCCTAAGCATGCTCGCCAATGTCAGAAATGAGGTAGCAAATCGAGTCACACCTGGCCTAACAAGATCACCACCTAGCTTCTCTCTCATTAGGTTGTGAATTCTACCATGCTTGTAGATGAACCTCGACACTTTCTTAGCCATATTGATGTAGCTATTGAAGTCCTTGATCTTTCCAATGTCCTCTAATAGCAAATCCAAACAATGGGCAGCACAAGGTGTCCAAAACAAATGGGGGATCCTATCCATCAAGATTCTCCCTGCAGCTTTAAAATTGGCTCCATTGTCTGTGACAACTTGCACCACATGCTCTCTTCCAATCTTGTCAATTTGCTTCTCCAACAAATCAGCCAACATGTTAGCATTAGCTACCTCACTTGAAGCATCAACAGAAGCTAAAAAGTAGGCCCCTGCCGGACTGTTTACTAGAAAATTGATCAAGTGATGGTGTGCTGTGTCAGTCCACCCATCGGACATAAGCGTGCAACCATATTCCCTCCAAGACGCTTCATGCTTCGACCTCAACTCAGATGTCCTCTTAACAGCCCTCTCAAGCCAAGGCACCCTAGCTTCATGGTATGATGGACCATGATATCTAGGACCATATAGCCCAATAGACTCCAACATAATCTCCCAACTTCTTGACTTGACGACATGCAATGGTATCTTATTTTCATAAAGAAAGTCAACTACATGGTCGTCAACTATTTGTTTAGCTTCTTTTCCCTTTTTTGTGCAGTGCTCTAGAGTGGATCGAGACGTTTTGGATTTGTGCCTCTCTGCAACTACCTCTTCTGGTGTCTTGCAGAGCATGGAAGCAATCGACTTTGAAGGCTTCTGAGTAATTGGTTTTGTTGCTGCAGAAACAACAAATGATGTCATGGTACTCTGAGCACTTCTCTTCTTAGCTTGCTTGCATTTTGTCCCAGAACTAGGTTCTGTAGCTGCAAACTCTTCAGTTGCATCTTCTTCTTCATCCACATTGATCAAAGGAAGAGCCCATGAATTCATTCTAAGATAAGCAAGCATTTCCTTTGACACCAATTCCAGAACTCTTGCACATTTAACCGTGTCACCAAATCCACCAGCAAGGTGCTGTTTGAACCGCTTTATTCCTGCAGGGACTATCTTCTGACAGAAAATACATTGCACAAAATCTTTCTTTGTGGGATCTGGCCACCATCCATAATTCCATCCTGGGTCTTGTGATTGAGCCTTCCTTTTAGAATCAACAGCTTGTGCAGCCAGAGCAGGGGGTAGTGCTGCAATAGCCTTTTCAGTGAGAGAGGAAGCATCTGGAGCAACCGATGAAGCAGTACCACCAGCACCAGTACTACCACCAGCAGATGCTGTCGTGGCTAGGATAGCAGCCGCATCACCACCACCAGTGCTCTCTTCTCTAATGTATGAGTCTCCCATGATCACCTCAACAGCTGATGCACGTTCACGGTGCCAACCCCCCTCTACACATTCAGAATAACAAAAGAAATTGAAGGAAGCTGAGAGGAAATGCGGAATTCAAGAGTTCCACACCAAAACAGAAAAGGCTATTGCAGGTTCACTGTTGCATGTACCGTCGGATGATGAACTCATGTTGCTGCCTTGCCAATGCCCGCTGCAAGTTGCTGGGCCGCCGAGCAGGGTGCAGGCAGGTTGCTGGCCGCGGCGCCGAGGATGGTGAGCACTGATTCACTGAGCCGCCAGAGAAGGTGAGCAAGGAGAGAGGTGAGCAGCCGCCGAGCAGGGGAGAGAGGTGAGCAGCCGCCAGAGAAGGGGAGAGAGGCGAGCAGGGTGCAAGGAGAGACCAGCCGCCAGAACAGATAATTTGGAGCAAGGCAGCAAGCAGCCGACAGCTCTATTTACCTAAAACCCTAAGGGTTACACTAAATGGGCCTTAACTAGACGTCCAGCCCAAAGTAAAAAGGCCAGCCGCCAGCCCTGGTTGTCCACAGCTTAACTGGACGATTAATCGTCCCTGGTCGACGACTAATCGGACGACTGGACGATTAGTCGACCTAATCGGGTCGGATGTCCTAGTCGGTCCACTAAAACCGACTAGACCGACTAATCACGATTAATCGCGATTAGTCAGACGGCTTGAAATCATTGCAACGGAGGTTTGTTTCTTTGAACTCCAAGACACCAGGGACCTTCCTAGGAATTGGCACGTCCCTGATGTACTCTTCCTATCAACCTTGCATCCAGCATAATCGGAGTCTGAATATCCAATTAAGTCAAAGGTAGACCCCTTTGGATACCAGATCCTGAAGCAAGGCGTAGAAACTAAATATCTAAGAATCCGCTTAACGACCACAAGGTGACATTCCCTTGAGTCAGATTGAAATCTAGCACACATGCATACGCTAAGCATAATATCCAGTCTACTAGCACATAAATAAAGTAATGACCCTATCATATACCGGTATGCCTTTTGATCAACAGACTTACCTCCTTTGTTGAGGTCGACATGTCCGTCGGTTCCCATAGGTGTCTTCGCGGGCTTGGCGCCCTTCATCCCAAACCTCTTGAGAAGATCTTGAGTGTACTTCGTTTGGGAGATGAAGGTGTCGTCCTTGAGTTGCTTCACTTGGAACCCAAGGAAGTAGTTCAACTCGCCCATCATTGACATCTCAAACTTCTGAGTCATCACCCTGCTAAACTCCTCACAAGACTTTTGGTTAGTGGAACCAAATATTATGTCATCGACATAAATTTGGCACACAAAAAGATCACTGTCACAAGTCTTAGTGAAAAGAGTGGGATCGGCTTTCCCAACCTTGAAAGAATTAGCAATTAAGAAATCTCTAAGGCATTCATACCATGCTCTTGGGGCTTGCTTAAGTCCATAGAGTGCCTTAGAGAGCTTACACACATGGTCGGGGTACCTGTCATCCTCAAAGCCAGGGGTTGTTCCACATACACCTCCTCCTTTATTGGTCCGTTGAGGAAAGTGCTCTTCACATCCATTTGAAACAACCTAAAAGAGTGGTGAGCGGCATAGGCTAATAATATTCTAATAGACTCTAGCCTAGCCACAGGAGCAAAAGTCTCCTCGAAATCCAAACCTGCGACTTGGGCATAACCTTTTGCCACAAGTCGAGCCTTGTTCCTTGTCACCACCCCGTGCTCGTCTTGTTTGTTGCGGAACACCCACTTGGTTCCCACTACATTTTGCTTTGGACATGGCACCACGCTCCAAACTTCATTTCTCTTGAAGTTGTTGAGCTCTTCCTGCATGGCCAACACCCAGTCTGGATCTTGAAAGGCCTCTTCTACCCTAAAAGGCTCAATAGAAGAGACAAACGAGTAATGCTCACAAAAGTTAGCTAATCTTGAGCGAGTAGTTACTCCCTTGCTTATGTCACCCAGAATCTAGTCAATGGGGTGATTCCTTTAAATCGTCGCTCGGACTTGAGTTGGAGGGGCCGGTGGTGCTTCTTCCTCCATAACTTGCTCTTCTTGTGCTCCCCCTTGATCACACGCCTCTTCTTGAGGAACCTGTTCATCATCTTGAGTTGGGGGATGCACCATTGTTGAGGAAGAAGGTTGACCTTTCTCTTGTTGTTCCTGTGGTCGCACATCTCCAATCGCCATGGTGCGTATTGTGGTCGTTGGAACATCATCTTCATCTATGTCATCAAGATCAACTTGCTGTCTTGGAGAGCCATTAGTCTCATCAAATACAACGTCGCTAGAGACTTCAACTAAACCCGATGATTTGTTGAAGACCCTATACACCTTTGTATTTGATTCATATCCTAATAAAAACCCTTCTACAGCTTTGGGAGCAAATTTAGAATGACTACCTTTCTTCACCAAAATGTAGCATTTGCTCCCAAATACACGAAAGTAAGAAACATTGGGTTTGTTATCGGTAAGGAGTTCGTAGGAGGTCTTCTTGAGGAGGCGATGCCGATATAGCTGGTTTATGGCGTGGCAGGCTGTGTTCACAGCTTCCGACCAAAACCGCTCGGGTGTCTTGAACTCTCCAAGCATCTTTCTCGCCATGTCGATAAACGTCCTGCTCTTCCTCTCTACCACACCATTTTGCTGTGGTGTGTAGGGAGCGGAGAACTCATGTTTGACTCCTTCCTCCTCAAGATACTCCTCAACTTGTAGGTTCTTGAACTCGGACCCGTTGTCGCTCCTTATCTTTTTCACCTTGAGCTCAAATTCGTTTTGAGCCCTCCTTAGAAAGCACTTTAGGGTCCCTTGGGTTTCTGATTTATCTTGCAGAAAGAACACCCAAGTGAAACGGGAAAAGTCATCTACAATTACAAGACCATACTTACTTCCCCCGATGCTAAGGTAGGCGACAGGTCCGAAGAGGTCCATGTGAAGAAGCTCCAATGGTCTTGATGTTGTCATCACATTCTTGCTGTGATGAGTGCTTCCCACTTGTTTCCCTGCTTGACAAGCTACACAAGGTCTGTCTTTCTTGAAGCAGACATTTGTTAGTCCTAACACATGTTCTCCCTTTAGAAGTTTATGAAGGTTCTTCATCCCAACATGTGCTAGACGGTGATGCCACAGCCAGCCCATGCTAGTCTTAGCTATTAAGCATGCATCTAGATCGGCCTCCTCTTTCGAAAAATCAACTAAGTAGAGTTTGCCGTCTAATACACCCTTAAACGTAATGAACCATCACTCCTTCTAAAGACAGAAACATCTATATTTGTAAATAGACAATTATAACCCATGTTACATAATTGACTCACAGACAATAAGTTGTACCCGAGCGATTCAACTAAGAACACATTGGAGATAGAATGCTCGGATGAAATAGCTATCTTTCCCAATCCTTTAACCTTGCCTTGGTTCCCATCTCCAAAGATGATCGAATCCTGGGAATCCTTGTTCTTGACGTAGGAGGTGAACATCTTCTTCTCCCCCGTCATGTGGTTTGTGCATCCGCTGTCGATAATCCAGCTTGAGCCTCCGGATGCATAAACCTGCAAGGTAATTTACACTTGGGTTTTAGGTACCCAACTCTCGTTGGGTCCTATAAGGTTAGTCACAATAGCCTTTGGAACCCAAATACAAGTCTTATCTCCCTTGCATTTGGATCCCAACTTCCTAGCAATTACTTTTTCATTCTTACAAAAAATTGCAAAAGAAGTATTGCAAGCATGGTAAATAGTAGAAGGTTCATTACATACTCTCCTAGGCACATGATGCACAACATGATTTTTCCTAGGCTTACTTCTACCATGCACAAAAGTAGAGCTAGAAGCAAACATAGCATGTGAATTAAACACATCATAACTCCTATTATAATGAGCATTTCTAGAAAATTTTCTATCATAAATGTAAGCATGACATTTTTGAGAACTACTAGCCATAGGAGCCTTCCCTTTCTCCTTGTTGAGAACGGGAGCCTTATGGCTTGTTAAGTTCTTGGCTTCCCTTTGAAAGCCAAGTCCATCCTTAATTGAGGGTTGTCTACCAACGGTGTAGGCATCCCTAGCAAATTTTAATTGATCAAAATTAATTTTGCAAGTCTTAAGTTGAGCATTAAGACTTGTCACCTCATCATTTAGTTTAGCAATGGACGCAAGATGTTCATCACAAGCATCAATATCAAAATCCTTGCATCTATTGCAAATTACAACATGTTCTACACATGAACTAGATTTATTAGCTACCTTTAGCTTAGCATTTAAATCATCATTCAAAATCTTTAAACTAGAGATAGATTCATGGAAAGCAGATAACTCAGAAGATAACATTTCATTTCTCTTAGTTTCTAAAGCAAGAGATTTTTCCACACTAAAAAACTTATCATGCTCCTCATATAAAATATCCTCTTGTTTTTCTAATAATCTATCCTTTTCATTTAGAGCGTCAATTAATTCATTGATCTTTTCTATCTTAGCTCTATCTAATCCTTTGAACAAGCTAGAGTAATCTACTTCATCATCACTAGAATCCTCATCACTAGAAGTAGAATACTTGGGGGAATCTCGACCACTTACTTTCTTCTCCTTGGCCATGAGGCAAGTGTGGCGTTCGTTGGGGAAGAGCGAAGACTTGTCGAAGCCCGAGGCTGGCAGTCCTTCATTGTCGGAGTCAGATGAAGTGCAGTCTTAATCCCATTCTTTACCAAGGTGCGCCTCGCCCTTTGCCTTCTTGTAGACCTTCTTCTTCTCCCTATTCCCATGCTTTTCTAGTTCCTAGTCATCATCATTATCAGGGCATTGTGCTATGAAATGACCAGTCTTACCGCATTTGAAGCAGGAGCGCTTTCCCCTTGCTTTGTTCTTGTTGGGGTACTCCTTGCGTTCTTTCAATGCGGTCTTGAAGCGCTTGATGATAAGCGCCATCTCATCTTCGTTGAGGCCCACGACCTCCACTTGTGCCACCTTGCTTGGTAGCGTCTCCCTGTTGCTGGTTGCTTTGAGGGCAATGGTTTGAGGCTCGTGGACGGGTAGTGGACCGTTTAGAGCATCGTCCACATATCGAGCCTCTTTCACCATCATGCGCCCGCTCACAAACTTCCCAAGAATCTCCTCGGACGTCATCTTGGTGTACCTGGGATTCTCACGAATAAGGTTGACAAGATGGGGGTCAATTACCGTAAATGACCTTAGCATTAGTTGGATGACGTCGTGGTCCGTCCATCTTGTGCTTCCATAGCTCCTAATCTTGTTGACTAGGGTCTTGAGCCTGTTGTATGTTTGTGTTGGCTCCTCTCCCCTGATCATCGTGAATCTTCCCAGCTCGCCTTCCACCAACTCCATTTTGGTGATCATGGTGGCGTCGTTTCCCTCATGTGATACCTTGAGGGTATCCCAAATTTGCTTGGCGTTGTCCAAGCCGCTCACCTTGTTGTATTCATCCCTGCACAAGGATGCTAGCAAAACAGTAGTAGCTTGTGCATTCTTATGAATTTTCTCATTAATAAACACAAGGTTATCCTCACTATCGAAATGCATTCCATTTTCAACTATCTCCCAAATACTAGGATGGAGAGAAAATAAGTGACTACGCATTTTGTGACTCCAAAAAGAGTAGTCTTCTCCATCAAAGTGTGGAGGTTTACCAAGAGGAATTGAAAGCAAATGAGCATTGGAATTGAACGGAATACGAGAATAATCAAATGAATAGTTTTGATTATCTGGTTTCTTTTTAGACGAGTCATCGTCGTCGTCTCTTGGTGAAGAAGAGGAGGCGTCGCTGTCGTAGTAAATGATCTTCTTGATCCGCCTCTTCTTCTTCCCGTCCCTCTTCTTGTGACTCGATCCTGAGTCAATGGGCTTGTCGTCCCTTGGTTCGTTGAAGAGGGACTCCTTCTCCTTGTCGTTGACCACCATCCCCTTTCCCTTAGGATCCATCTCTTTGGGCGATTAGTCCCTTACGTGAAGAGAACGACTCTGATACTAATTGAGAGCACCTAGAGAGGGGGTGAATAGGTGATCTTGTGAAATTCAACACTAATAGCCACAAAACTTAGATATTAAAGTTAGAACGGCTAAGTAGCTTGAAACGAGCTCTTGTGAGCACAGGCAATCAAAGAAGGAACAAACACAAGAGACACACAATTTTATCCTGTGGTTCGGCCAAGTAACACTTGCCTACTTCCACGTTGTGGCGTCCCAATGGACGAGGGTTGCACTCAACCCCTTTCAAGTGATCCAATGATCAACTTGAATACCATGGCTTTTCTTCCTTATCTCTTTTCCCATTTGCGAGGAATCTCCACATGTTGGAGCCTCTTGCCCTTACAAGATTGATCACAAAGAACGCACAAGAGTAAGGTTGGGAAGAGCAACACACACAAGACTCAAAAACGTAGCACACCAACGCACACAAGTGAAGACTTGAGCTCAAATGACACACATGGAGTTCTCAACTCGAATAGAGCTCAAATCTCTAACACAACAAAGCGAATGCGTGGGAGCAGAGTCTGGATGCCTTAGAATGATTAGTGAAAGCTTGGGTGACTCCTCCATGCAGCTAGGAGCCATTAGAGGCCAACAAGGAAGGCCAAAGTTTCCTTTTGTCGGGTGGCGCACCGGACATTCACTGTAGACGGTCCGGTGCGGATCTGTTTCCTTTTCTAGCACAGATGACCGTTGCAGCGCCGAGCCTGTTGGTGCACCGAACAATCTGGTGCCCCCTGCCGACCGTTGGCGCGGGCCACGCGCCGCCCGCGAATTGCACGGCCGACCGTTACGCTGGCGGCTGTTGGCTCACCGGACAGTCGGTGAATTATAGCCGTACGCCACCAAATTCTCCCGAGAGTGGCCTGTTCACCGGAGGCTGGCCTGGCGCACCAGACACTGTCCGGTGCACCACTGGACACTGTCCGGTGTGCCAAGCCGAGCTGGACTTCGGCTGTACCAAGCCAAGTCTTTTGCATTTCTTTTCATCTCTTCTTTTCTCTGTTTCTAACACTTTAGACAATATATGTTAGTACTCAAAACAATGTGCTAAGTCTAGAAACATACCTTGTTACATGATTTGCACTTCTTGCTTGTTTGGCACATAATCAACTCACTTAATATGAGTTGGACACTTAATCACCAAAACATTATAGAAATAGCCCAAAGGCACATTTCCCTTTCAATTGTCATGCAACAATAGCCAAAAGAAAACATTGTGCTTGGGTTCACATTTAGATGCCCATGTCCAGGTAATGGTGCGGTGAGAAACTGATTGAATAAACATACCTCTATATAGCTTTTGAGAAGAGAAGGAGGAGGACCCTCTGAAAGGGAATTAAGCTTACACCTTTTTCCTAATTGATTTTGGTGGTTGAATTGCCCAACACAAATAATTGTACTAACTAGTTTGCTCTAGTCTATAAGTTCTACAGGTGCCAAAGGTTCACAATAAGCCAATAAAAAGACCAAGAAAATGGTTCAAACAAGAGAAGCAAAAGACAAAGGCACCCTGGTCTGGCGCACCGGACTGTCCGGTGCACCACCGGACAGTGTCCGATGCACCACCGGACAGTGTCCGGTGCACCAGGGCACTTCAACTCGAACTCATCACCTTCGGGAAAATCAGAGGGCGCTCCGCTATAATTCACCGGACTGTCCGGTGAGTCACCGGACAGTGTCTGGTGCACACCGGACTGTCCGGTGTGCCAGCGGAGCAACGACTACTTCGCGAAGCAACGGTCGACTGCAACGCATTAAATGCGCGCCTGCACGCGCAGAGGACAGAGCAGCTCCAGAAGGCGCATCGGACAGTCTATAGGACCTGTCCGGTGCACCACCGGACAGCCCAGAGGCCCCACAAGTCAGAGCTCCAACGGTCGAACCCCAACGGTCTGCTGACGTGGCTGGCGCACCAGACAGTGTCCGGTGGCGCACCGGACTGTCCAGTGCGCCATGCGACAGCACACTTCCAACGACCATTTTTGGTGGTTGGGGCTATAAATACCCCAACCACCCCACATTCAATGGCATCTAAGTTTCTACACTTCTACACCTTACAAGAGCTCTAGCATTCAATACAAGACACACCAAAGAGATCAAATCCTCTCCCAACTCCACACAAAGCTTTAGTGATTAGAGAGAGTGATTTGTTGTGTTCATTTGAGCTCTTGCACTTGGATTGCTTCTTTTCTTTCTCATACTTTCTTGTGATAAACTCAATTGTAACCAAGGCAAGAGACACCAATTGTGTGGTGGTCCTTGCAGGGACTTTGTGTCCCGTTTGATTGAGAAGAGAAGCTCACTCGGTCTAAGTGACCGTTTGAGAGAGGGAAAGGGTTGAAAGAGACACGGTCTTTGTGACCACCTCAACGGGGAGTAGGTTTGTGAGAAACGAACCTCGGTAAAACAAATCCTTGTGTCTCACTCTTCATTTGCTTGCGATTTGTTTTTCACCCTCTCTCTCGGACTCGCTCATATTTCTAACGCTAACCCGGCTTGTAGTTGTGCTTAAGTTTATAAATTTCAGATTCGCCCTATTCACCCCCTCTAGGCGACTTTCAATTGGTATCAGAGCTCGGTGCTTCATTAGAGCCTAACCGCTCGAAGTGATGTTGGGAGATCACGCCAAGAAAGAGATGGGGACCGGCGAGAAGCCCATTACAAGCCACAGGAAGGCTCCATCGGGAGAGTCCTACAACAAAGGGAAGGGGAAGGAAAAGGAATCCCCTTCACACAAGTCGGGTCAGAGCAGTGATAAGAAGAAGAAGATGAGGAAGGTGGTCTACTACGAGACCGACTCCTTGTCGCCATCCACCTCCGGCTCCGACACGCCGTCCGTAACTTCTAAGCGCCATGAGCGCAAGAAGTTTAGTAAGATCCCCCTACGCTACTGTCGGCGTTCCGAGACCGGGGGGTCCCCGAGCCGACGAGTGAGTGTGCCGCGTGCCCCAGCCCAGATGGGTCGAGCGCGTGGGCGAGCGCGAAAGGGGGAGAGAGAGAGAGGGAGAGAGCGAGGTGGCCGGAGCCGGGTCGTGAGGGAGTCGGAGAATTCCCGCGGCCTTCGTGTTCGCCCCGCGCCCAGGTCGGGTGCGCTTGCAGTAGGGGGTTACAAGCGTCCGCGCGAGGTGAGGGGAGCGGGCGGCCCCGAGAGAGCGCCTGCCCCTGCCCTTCGTCCCCGCGAGGCCAACCTTCTCTAAGAAGGCCCTGGTCCTTCCTTTTATAGTCGTAAGGAGAGGATCCAGGTGTACAAAATGGGGGTGTAGCAAGGTGCTACGTGTCTAGCGAGGGAGAGCTAGCGCCCTAAGTACATGCCAAGGTGGCAGCCGGAGAGATCTTGGCACCCTGTTGGTGCGGCGTCGTGGCTGTTGGAGGAGTAACGGAGCCGGACGGAGGGACAACTGTCGGAGTGGCTGGACCCTTGCTGACGTCCTCCTGCTTTCGTAAGGGAGCTGAGAGCCGCCGTCGTCATGGTCTAGCGGGGTGCCATCATTGCCTATCTGGCGTTGCTGGCCAGATGGGACGCCGGTCTTGTTCTCTGCGACCCAAGTCGGCTCAGGGCAGAGTGATGATGACGCTTCCTGTTGACGTGGCGGTCTCGTGTCCTAGGTCGGGCGTCGTGGAGGTTCCTCCGAAGCCGAGGTCGAGTCCGTCCTGCAAGACAGAGGCAGAGTCCGAGCCCTGGGTCGGGCGAGGCGGAGATCGTTCGGCAGAGGCTGAGGCGGAGTCCGAGCCCTGGGTCGGGCGAGGCGGAGTTCGTCGTCTTCCGGGGCCTTAGCCCGAGTCCGAGCCCTGGGTCGGGCGGAGCGGAGTTCGCCGTCTTCCGGGGCCTTAGCCCGAGTCCGAGCCCTGGGTCGGGCGGAGCGGAGTTCGCCGTCTTCCGGGGTCTTAGCCCGAGTCCGAGCCCTGGGTCGGGCGGAGCGGAGTTCGCCGTCTTCCGGGGCCTTAGCCCGAGTCCGAGCCCTGGGTCGGGCGGAGCGGAGTTCGCCGTCTTCCGGGGCCTTAGCCCGAGTCCGAGCCCTGGGTCGGGCGGAGCGGAGTTCGCCGTCTTCCGGGGCCTTAGCCCGAGTCCGAGCCCTGGGTCGGGCGAGGCGGAGTTTCCTCTGGCGCTTTTGGCCAAGCCTGGCTACCCGTCAGTCTTACCTTTTGCGTTGAAGGCCCCAGGGATTTGGTCGGTTGGCGCGGTGATTTAGTCAGGGTTACTTCTTATCGAAGGCGGGGCCTCGGGCGAGCCGGTGATGCGTCTGCCGTGGAAGAGGAGACCTCAGGCGAGACGGAGTCATCTCAGGGTCGGCTGCCCTCGCCCGAGGCTAGGCTCGGGCGTGGCGTGATCAAGTCGCTCGTATGGACTGATCCCTGACTTAATCAAACCCATCAGGCCTCTGCAGCTTTATGCTGATGGGGGTTACCAGCTGAGAATTAGGCGTCTTGAGGGTACCCCTAATTATGGTCCCCGACAGTAGCCCCCGAGCCTCGAAGAGAGTGTTAACACTCGCTTGGAGGCTTGCGTCGCACTTTTTTGCAAGGGGACCAGCCTTTCTCGGTGGTACTTTGTTCCGGTGGGTGCGCGCGAGCGCACCCGCCGGGTGTAGCCCCCGAGGCCTCGGAGGAGTGGTTTCACTCCTTCGAGGTCTTAATGCCTTGCGCAATGCCTCGGCTGGTCTGGCGGTTCCCTCATGCGAGCAGGGCGTAACCCAGGTGCACTGTCGGGGCCCAAGTTCTCGGGCTGGTATGTTGACGCTGTCAACGGTTTGGCCGGAGCCGGTTTTGCGAGAGCAGCCCCCGAGCCTCTGCACGGAGCGAGAGGACGATCAGGGACAGACTCGGCTTTTTTATATACGCCCCTACGTCGCCTTTCCGCAAGGAGGAGGGGGGGAGTGCGCCATGTTACCCTCGATGGGCACCGAACATGGTGTCTCCGGTGAGCTGCAATCGGGTAATCCGAGTGGACGTCCGTGCCCCGTTCGTTGGGGGTCGGCTAGGGGCCCGGAGGCACGCCCAAAAGTACCTGCGGGTGATCTGCCGGACCCGGTCCCCTAGCGACGGGGTCCGAGGGCTCGTTGCCTCCCTCCGATGGGATTCCGTTACAGAGTCGTTCCCGCTGGTCTCGGAAACGTCCTAGGGTACCTCGGGAGCGCAGCCCGAGCCTTGGTTATGTATCGAACGTACCCCTGGTCATCCCTCGCTCGGCGTCTGGGGCGACTGTGAACCCTTCGACAGGCCAGCCTTCGAACCCCTGATCAGTAGGGGGCACGGAGCCCGAGTAGCCTGAGGCGGTCGTGGAACCTTTCGGGGGCCGACCTTCGAACCCCTGACCAGTAGTGGGTGTCGGGCCCACGCGATCTGAGGCGGCTGTTGAACCCTTCGGGGGGCCAGCCTTCGAACCCCTGATCAGTAGGGAGGCTCGGAGCCTAGTTCCTTCACGGGGAAGGATCCCTTTGGGGTTATCCCCCTTCTCGGTCCCTGTTGCAAGAGATAGAGAAAGAAGGAAAAGGGAAAAAGGATTCGAAATTGAACGTCGTGGCGTACCTTTTTCGGCGTGGTTGTTTTGGCGAAGGCGAAACGTCGCCAGCCGCTCCCGCCCGTAGCGCTGTCCGGGACAGCCGCGGAGTTAATGCGCCGGGGTGAGTAGTTGGCGAGGTTGCCGTTGCGCGTGCGCGGGCCGTTCGAGGTACGGGTCACGGGCGCATCGTCTTCACGCCGTGAGAGGGGGTTCTCTTGCTGCCTCCGGATGGGACATGGGCTTGGTAGACGGCGTGACTGCTGCTCTCGCGCGCCTGCCACCGTCATTACTGCCGGCCCATTTTTGACCGTGTTTGACCACTGCGCCAGGCTGGCGCTGCTGGGTCGCGGGCTGGGTCGCCTCGAATCGCGGTATCGGTTCCGCAATCGAGGAGGTGCGGTGGTGGAGCGAGTGGCACAGCGGCTCGCGTGCAGCAACCGGCGCGCCAGTTGCACGACGCGTGGGCTTGAGCCGTCGCGCTGGCCTGTCAGGAGTCGGAGAGGCGCGTCCACTTGGCGCGGTTGCATGCCGCCTGCATGGCCGCCTGCCCCTTTCGCCCGCCGGTCTGGGCGAAAGTGGAGGATTGCTTGTAACCGCTGGGTGGTTGCGTGCGTCGTGCGCGACGGTTCGGCTTCTTCTTAGAGCCGGTCTGCATGACAGGCGGGCCCCAGCCCCCGCGCCGCAGGGGAGGACTTTGGAGGCGTGTTGGAGAAGACTCAGCCCGTGACGGTTGAGGGTGCAAGCAGGGGGAGTTGCCTTTAAAAGGAGGGCGACCCCTTTCGTAAGGCGACCATGTCTCCTTCTTCCCCCATGCATTGTGTCTCTCCGTCTTCCAGGCCCCCGGATGGGGAAACCGCCATCTTTTCGCCCCATCGTTGGAGGAACGCAACTCCGTGGGAGTTGGTACCTTTCAGCCATCGTTCGGCTTCAAGGATTTTCATCATGCAGCCCAGCTGCACCCCTCCACCGGCGGTCACCCAAGAGGGCGACCTCCGGCTTGATGGTGGGGGAAAGCGAGCCGGGCTGCGGCCCCCGCCCCTCCCTCAGCCTCAAGGATTTTCATCACCTGGCCAAGAGGGAGGACGAGGCGAGTCAGGGAGCTGTCTCCGTGTGGGTCGGTTGCCCTCTTCTTCCCCGTGCGCCTGGGGGAGAACGGCATCCTCCAGCATCACGGAGACTTCCTCCAGCCATGTCGGAAGTGGCGGGTCCCGAGGCGTCGGCGGACGGAAGTGGCTTCTCTACCGACGAGATTGCCAACTCCGTCAGTAGCCCTGGGTCTCCGTCTCCCGGCCTGAATGGCTGGCTCTCGTCCTCGGGGGGCGAGAGTTTTTTTCGCCGCCCCGCAGGCCCGCCCCTATCGAGTGGGGTTGTTCGCACCTGCGGGGGGGGGGGGGGAACCGGAGTTCCGTTTGTAAATGGCACTTCGAGTGCCGGGTTTTTTGTTCATTTCGGCTTTCGGGGCCTGAACATGTATGTAATTGCGGCGCGGAGCCGTGTTTTTTCCTCATTTCCGAGCACTAAGACTCGTCTGCTGATTGTCTGAACCGCTTCACCAAGCATGAGTCGCCTCGTGTCAAGGTGACGAGTGAGGTATCCGTATCCCGGAGGCGTAGGAGTCCCTCGGCTCGGTCGGCCCTGTTGTCCGAGGCTCCTCTAGCTTAGTTAAAGAGACCCCTCGGCCGCTCTTCGACGAGCCGAGGCCAGGGGTAGCGATATCAGCACGAGCAGAGGCGGAGTTGGCTCGGAAATGAAACCTGGCCGGCCGGAGCCTAGCCGGGTTGTCCGTTGGCAGGATTGTCGTCGGAGTTGCTCATCCGAGGCTTCGGATCGAGCTGGCGCCCTCGGAAGGCGGTCGGCCGAGGCCCCGGAGGTGGCCGGCCGAGCCGTCCGCTCGGGCCGGGTTCTCGGAGAAGTCCCTGGCAGAGATTGCTCGAGCGTGGTGATGACGTCGTCCTTCGGAGCGGAGGCCCTCGGACCGCGTCGCCGTCCGAGGCTAGGTCGGGCCTTGCCGAAGGTGTTGTCGACGCCGAGGGTGTCATCGCCCTCTTCCAGCGTCAAGATCCGAGCCTGCAGGGTCAAATCGTCTTGTAGCGTGGGCCTTGCGCGGCCGTCGAGGCCAGAACACACACCCTTGCTGTGTCATAAAGCTGCGTCTCTTTTCCTCTTGTTTCGAGTATCTGGACTTTCCGTCGGTAGCAGGGATGTTAGTGCGAGCAAGAGTTGCTTCTCGCGGAAGGTGATGAGTGAGGTATCCGTATCCCGGAGGCGTGGGAGTCCCTCGGCTCGGTCGGCCTTGCCGCTTACGCGTACTTTTACCCGTCCATGAGGCCCTGTCACCGACTCGGTCTAGAAGGCTCGAAGAATCGCTTCGACAGAAGAGCTTCCGTACGTAAAGACTCGTTCGATCCGTGGGTTCACCTTATCCGAGCGCGAGTTACTTATCGCAGAAGGTGATGAGTGAGGTATCCGTATCCCGGAGGCGTAGGAGTCCCTCGGCTCGGTCAGCCTTGGCTGCTTACGTGTACCCCGTCGTTTCCGGGACCCACTTTTCGAAGTAGTCAAAAAGCACGAAAGATGTTCTGGTAAAAGAGATTTTTTTTGTTCGAGGAAAGTTTTTACGCAGAGGGGGTTTCCCCCCTTTTAGCCCCCGAGGGAGGGTCGGGCTTTTGCCGAGGCGAGGCCGACCCTTCCTTGTTGACTAAACTTTGCGTGGGTGCGAGGTATATGAACAACTTGGAAACATCTTAAGGGTAGAAGCGACGTAGCTGTTGGATGTTCCAAGCGTTGCCATAGACCTCGCCTTGACTGTTGGCCAGCTTGTACGTTCCGGGCTTCAGAACTTTGGCGATGATGAACGGCCCCTCCCAGGGGGGCGTGAGCTTGTGCCTCCCTCGGGCGTCTTGCCGCAGCCGAAGCACCAGGTCGCCCACCTGGAGGTCTCGGGGTCGGACCCCTCGGGCGTGGTAGCGTCGCAGGGACTGCTGGTACCGCGCCGAGTGTAGTAAGGCCCTGTCCCGAGCCTCATCCAGCTGGTCCAGCGAGTCTTCTCGGCTAGCTTGGTTGCTTTCTTCGTTGTAGGCCCTCGTCCTCGGGGAGCCGTATTCCAGGTCCGTGGGCAGGACGGCCTCGGCCCCGTAGACCAGGAAGAACGGCGTGAAACCCGTGGCTCGGCTTGGCGTCGTCCTCAGGCTCCAGACCACCGAGGGGAGTTCCTTCATCCATCGCTTGCCGAACTTGTTGAGATCATTGTAAATTCGAGGCTTGAGTCCTTGTAAGATCATGCCGTTGGCGCGCTCTACTTGCCCATTCGACATGGGATGAGCTACGGCGGCCCAGTCCACCCGGATGTTGTGATCTTCGCAAAAATCCAAGAATTTTTTGCCGGTGAACTGGGTGCCATTGTCGGTGATGATTGAGTTCGGGACTCCGAAGCGATGGATGATGTTAGTGAAGAACGCCACCGCCTGCTCGGACCTGATGCTGTTCAGGGGTCGGACCTCGATCCACTTGGAGAATTTGTCGACGGCGACCAGCAGGTGCGTGTAGCCCCCGGGCGCCTTCTGCAGAGGGCCGACGAGGTCCAGACCCCACACAGCGAAAGGCCAGGTGATGGGTATCGTCTGCAGAGCCTGAGCGGGCAGGTGGGTCTGCTTCGCATAGAATTGGCACCCTTCGCAGGCGTGGACAATTCTAGTGGCGTCAGCCACCGCCGTTGGCCAGTAGAAGCCTTGGCGGAAAGCGTTCCCGACGAGGGTTCGAGGTGCTGCATGATGACCGCAAGCCCCCGAGTGTATTTCCCGCAGGAGTTCCTGACCTTCGGCGATGGAGATACATCGCTGGAGGATGCCCGAGGGGCTACGGTGGTAGAGCTCCTTCTTATCGCCCAGCAAGACGAACGATTTGGCGCGTCGCGCTACCCGCCGAGCCTCGGCTCGGTCGAGGGGCAGTTCTCCTTGGTGGAGATATTGCAGGTACGGGGTTTGCCAATCTTGATCTGACACGACCCCGTTCTGCTCCTCCTCGATGCGCAGGGCTTCGCCCTCGGGCTCCGAGGGTACCTCGGGTTGAGCCGAGGTTGGCTCGGGCTGGGCCGAGGTCACCTCGGACGAGGCCGAGGGTGCCTCGGGCTCGGGCGCGTCGCCTATCTTGACGGAGGGTTGGTGCAGATCCCGGGAGAAGACGTCCGGGGGAACCGTCGTTCGCCCCGAGGCTATCTTCGCCAGCTCGTCCGCAGTCTCGTTGTAGCGCCGGGCGATGTGGTTGAGCTCGAGCCCGTAGAACTTGTCTTCCAGGCGTCGAACCTCTTCACAGTAGGCCTCCATCTTCGGGTCGCGGCAGAGGGAGTTCTTCATGACTTGGTCGATGACGAGCTGCGAGTCGCCGCGTGCATCGAGGCGTCGGACCCCTAGCTCGATGGCGATTCGCAATCCGTTGATCAGAGCCTCGTACTCGGCCACATTGTTGGACGCCGGGAAATGGAGGCGGAGCACGTAGCGCAGGTGTTTCCCAAGGGGCGAGACGAAGAGCAGGCCCGCGCCAGCTCCCGTCTTCATCAGCGACCCGTCGAAAAACATGGTCCAGAGCTCTGGTTGGATCGGAGCCGTTGGCAGCTGGGTATCGACCCATTCGGCAACGAAATCCGCCAGTACCTGGGACTTGATGGCCTTCCGAGGGGCGAAAGAGATTGCCTCGCCCATGATTTCCACCGCCCACTTCGCGATCCGCCCCAAGGCTTCTCGGCGCTGGATGATCTCCCCCAGGGGGAAGGATGACACCACAGTCACCGGATGCGATTCGAAGTAATGTCGCAGCTTTCGCCTCGTCAGGATCACTGCATATAGCAGCTTCTGGACTTGTGGGTAGCGGATCTTGGTCTCGGACAGCACTTCGCTGACGAAGTAGACTGGCCTCTGAATGGGCAAAGCATGCCCTTCTTCCTGCCTTTCGACCACGATCGCGGCGCTGACCACCTGAGTGGTTGCGGCGACGTAGACCAAGAGGGTTTCTCCATCAGCTGGGGGTACCAAGACGGGCGCCTGGGTGAGGAGCGCCTTCAGGTTCCCGAGGGCTTCCTCAGCCTCGGGAGTCCAAGTGAAGCACTCGGCCTTCCTTAAGAGGCGGTACAGGGGCAGGCCTCTTTCGCCGAGGCGCGAGATGAAACGGCTCAAGGCCGCGAGGCATCCCATGACCCTCTGTACGCCTTTTAAGTCCTTGATGGGCCCCATGTTTGTGATGGCCGCGATCTTCTCCGGGTTGGCTTCGATGCCCCGCTCGGAGACGATGAATCCCAAAAGCATGCCCCGGGGCACCCCGAAGACGCACTTCTCGGGATTGAGCTTGACGCCCTTCGCCTTGAGACACCGGAATGTCAGTTCAAGGTCGGAGAGAAGGTCAGAGGCTTTCCTCGTCTTGACTACGATGTCATCGACGTAGGCCTCGACCGTGCGACCGATGTGTTCGCCGAACACATGGTTCATGCACCGCTGGTAGGTTGCACCCGCGTTCCTCAAACCGAACGGCATTGTGACATAACAGTACATGCCGAAGGGCGTGATGAAAGAAGTCGCGAGCTGGTCGGACTCTTTCATCTTGATTTGATGATACCCTGAGTAGGCATCGAGGAAAGACAGGGTTTCGCACCCTGCAGTGGAGTCCACGATTTGATCGATGCGAGGTAGAGGGTAGGGGACTTTCGGACATGCTTTGTTGAGACCAGTGTAGTCTACACACATCCGCCATTTCCCCCCTTTTTTCCTCACAAGTACAGGGTTGGCAAGCCATTCGGGATGGAATACCTCTTTAATGAACCCTGCTGCCATCAGCTTGTGGATCTCCTCGCCTATCACCCTGCGCCTTTCCTCGTCGAATCGGCGCAGAGGCTGTCTGACCGGTCGGGCTCCGGCCCGAATATCCAGCGAGTGCTCGGCGACATCCCTCGGTATGCCGGGCATGTCCGAGGGACTCCACGCAAAGACGTCGGCGTTTGCGCGGAGAAAGTCGACGAGCACTGCTCCCTATTTGGGGTCGAGCCCGGATCCGATCCGAATCTACTTGGAGGTGTCGCCACTGGGGTCGAGAGGGACGGCCTTAACCGTCTCCGCTGGCTCGAAGTTGCCGGCATGTCGCTTCACGTCCGGCACCTCTCGGGAGAGGCTTTCCAGGTCGGCGATGAGGGCCTCGGACTCGGCGAGGGCCTCGGCGTACTCCACGCACTCCACATCGCATTCGAATGCGTGTTTGTACGTGGGGCCGACGGTGATGACCCCGTTGGGGCCCGGCATCTTGAGCTTCAGGTAGGTGTAGTTGGGGATGGCCATGAACTTCGCGTAGCATGGCCTTCCCAACACTGCGTGGTAGGTTCCTCGGAACCCGACCACCTCGAACGTCAACGTCTCCCTTCGGAAGTTGGAGGGTGTTCCGAAGCAGACAGGGAGGTCGAGCTGTCCGAGGGGCTGGACGCGCTTCCCGGGGATGATCCCGTGGAAGGGCGCAGCGCCTGCTCGGACGGATGACAGATCGTCGCGCAGGAGCCTGAGGGTCTCAGCGTAAATGATGTTGAGGCAGCTGCCCCCATCCATCAAGACCTTGGTGAGCCTGACGTCGCCGATGACGGGGTCGACGACGAGCGGGTACTTCCCCGGGCTCGGCACGTGGTCGGGGTGGTCGTCCCGGTCGAAGGTGATGGGCTTGTCGGACCAGTCTAGGTAGACTGGCGCCGCCACCTTCACCGAGCAGACCTCCCGACGCTCTTGCTTACGATGCCGAGCCGAGGGATTCGCCGCATGCCCTCCGTAGATCATGAAGCAGTCGCGGACCTCTGGGAACTCTCCTGCTTGGCGATCCTCCCTTTTGTCGTCGTCGCGGGCCTTGCCACCCTCTGCGGGTGGCCCGGCCCTGTGGAAGTGGCGCCGAAGCATGACGCACTCCTCGAGGGTGTGCTTGACGGGCCCCTGATGGTAGGGGCACGTCTCCTTGAGTGCCTTGTCGAAGAGGTCGGCGCCTCCGGGGGCCTTCCGAGGGTTCTTGTGCTCGGCGGCGGCGACAAGGTCTACATCGGGAACGTCGCGTTTCGCTTGCGACTTCCTCCTGCCTTTCTTCTTGGCGCTGCGCGGAGTAGACGCCTCGGGAGCATCTTCCGATGGGCGGCCCTGGGGCTGCTTGTCCTTTCGGAAGATGGCCTCTACCGCCTCCTGGCCGGAGGCGAACTTGGTGGCGATGTCCATCAGCTCGCTCGCCCTGGTGGGGGTTTTGCGACCCAACTTGCTCACCAGGTCACGGCAAGTGGTGCCGGCGAGGAACGCGCCGATGACATCGGAGTCGGTGATGTTGGGCAGCTCGGTGCGCTGCTTCGAGAACCGCCGGATATAGTCTCGGAGAGACTCTCCCGGCAGTTGCCGACAGCTTCGGAGGTCCCAGGAATTCCCGGGGCGCACGTACGTGCCCTGGAAGTTGTCGGCGAAAGCCTGGACCAGATCTTCCCAGTTGGAAATCTGCCCCGGAGGCAGGTGCTCCAACCAGGCACGAGCGGTGTCGGAGAGGAACAGGGGGAGGTTTCGGATGATGAGGTTGTCATCGTCCGTCCCACCCAGTTGACAGGCCAAGCGGTAGTCCGCAAGCCACAATTCCGGTCTCGTTTCCCCGAGTACTTCGTGATAGTAGTCGGGGGGTCGGAATCGGGGCGGAAATGGCGCCCGCCGAATGGCTCGGCTAAAGACCTGCGGACCGGGTGGTTCGGGCGAGGGACTCCGATCCTCCCCGCTGTCGTAGCGTCCCCCACGCCTGGGGTGATAGCCTCGGCGCACCCTTTCGTCGAGGCGTGCCCGACGGTCGCGATGAGGGTGCTCGTCGCCGAGGTAGCCCGGGGACGCAGGCGCGGTGTTGCGCGTGCGCCCGGTGAAGACCGAGGCTTCCCGCGTGAGTCGGGAAGTCGCGGCACGAGGTTCCGAGGGGTACCCCTGCCTTCGGGAGGCAGAGCTTTCGGCCCGCCGGGCCGCAGCGCCTTCCAGGAGATGCTTGAGTTCTCCCTGGATTCGCCGACCCTCGGTGGTTGATGACTCCGGCATCGCGCGGAGGAGCATCGCTGCGGCGGCCAGGTCCTGACCGGTCCCGCCGGATGCGGGTGGCGGTCTGACCCTGGCATCGTCGGCGATGCGATGCTGGAGACCTTGGGGCAGGTGACGTATTCCCCCGGCCGGGGGCTGGCTCGCCCATACCTGCCCGATGTTCTGGCGGATTGCCTCGAGCGCTCCTGCTTCCTCATCGAGCCCGGCCTGCGCCCCGCGGACTTGCTCGAGCTGTGGGTCGTGACCCCCCGCCGGAACGGGGACCACAGCTAGCTCCTGCGGGATGTCGGCGCGAGGCGCCGGCCTAGGGGGATCGCCATCCTCCGGCATGCCGAGACAGCCGCCTCCGGAGGGATCCCCTAGCTCGATGTGGAAACATTCGCGGCTCGGGCCGCAGTCCTTGTCGCCAAGGCTGCGGCTGCCGTCGGAACAGTCGGAGAGGCAGTAGTCACATGCGGTCATGAAGTCCCGCATGGCACTAGGGTTGCCAGATCCGGAGAAATCCCAGCAGATGCTGGGGTCGTCATCTTCCTCGGACCCAGAGGGTCCGTAGGTCGAGACACCCGTCAATCGGTCCCAAGGCGACCGCACACGAAACCCCAGAGAGGTTGCACTCGCCTCAATGTGAGCGCCCGCCAAAGCGAGGTCGCCAGGCGGGCTGAGGTCGAGTCGAAATGACGAAAGATGGGGAGCAGTCGGTACCTTTTTGTCGACGAGGAGCGACGAAGTCACGTCGGGGGCTGACCGCGCCGTCGTCTTGGGTACGAGGGCGACGTCCTGCAGGCCCTTCGTGAGCGTGCTGGCGTCGTCCATCTGCTCGGGGTCGACGTGTTGCGGGGGGATGACGCTCGCCTTCGCCTCGAACGCGAGGGCAACGCTTAGCGTGTCCTCCGTTGAGGCGCCGGGGATGTCGATTTGCTCGACAGCCGTCGGAGCGCGGCCTCCCGCCCGGCCCTGGTTGCCCCTCCTCCTCCTCCTCCGATGGCGAGGGAGAGGATGGGGCGAGCTCGAAAGTCGTCCTTCCCCCACGCGGGAAAGGCGTCGTCGATTCCGCCGCTGGCGGGCGGGTTGTCCGCCACCATTGTCGCTGTCGCGCGGCGGTGGAAGGAGTATCATGTCGTAGCTGCTGTCGAGAGACATGAACTCGAGGCTCCCGAAACGGAGCACCGTCCCGGGTTGAAGAGGTCGTTGGAGACTGCCCATCTGGAGCTTGACGGGAAACTGCTCGTCAACACGCAGCATGCCCCTACCTGGCGCGCCAACTGTCGGCGTTCCGAGACCGGGGGGTCCCCGAGCCGACGAGTGAGTGTGCCGCGTGCCCCAGCCCAGATGGGTCGAGCGCGTGGGCGAGCGCGAAAGGGAGAGAGAGAGAGAGGGAGAGAGCGAGGTGGCCGGAGCCGGGTCGTGAGGGAGTCGGAGAATTCCCGCGGCCTTCGTGTTCGCCCCGCGCCCAGGTCGGGTGCGCTTGCAGTAGGGGGTTACAAGCGTCCGCGCGAGGTGAGGGGAGCGGGCGGCCCCGAGAGAGCGCCTGCCCCTGCCCTTCGTCCCCGCGAGGCCAACCTTCTCTAAGAAGGCCCTGGTCCTTCCTTTTATAGTCGTAAGGAGAGGATCCAGGTGTACAAAATGGGGGTGTAGCAAGGTGCTACGTGTCTAGCGAGGGAGAGCTAGCGCCCTAAGTACATGCCAAGGTGGCAGCCGGAGAGATCTTGGCACCCTGTTGGTGCGGCGTCGTGGCTGTTGGAGGAGTAACGGAGCCGGACGGAGGGACAGCTGTCGGAGTGGCTGGACCCTTGCTGACGTCCTCCTGCTTTCGTAAGGGAGCTGAGAGCCGCCGTCGTCATGGTCTAGCGGGGTGCCATCATTGCCTATCTGGCATTGCTGGCCAGATGGGACGCCGGTCTTGTTCTCTGCGACCCAAGTCGGCTCAGGGCAGAGTGATGATGACGCTTCCTGTTGACGTGGCGGTCTCGTGTCCTAGGTCGGGCGTCGTGGAGGTTCCTCCGAAGCCGAGGTCGAGTCCGTCCTGCAAGACAGAGGCAGAGTCCGAGCCCTGGGTCGGGCGAGGCGGAGATCGTTCGGCAGAGGCTGAGGCGGAGTCCGAGCCCTGGGTCGGGCGAGGCGGAGTTCGTCGTCTTCCGGGGCCTTAGCCCGAGTCCGAGCCCTGGGTCGGGCGGAGCGGAGTTCGCCGTCTTCCGGGGCCTTAGCCCGAGTCCGAGCCCTGGGTCGGGCGGAGCGGAGTTCGCCGTCTTCCGGGGTCTTAGCCCGAGTCCGAGCCCTGGGTCGGGCGGAGCGGAGTTCGCCGTCTTCCGGGGCCTTAGCCCGAGTCCGAGCCCTGGGTCGGGCGGAGCGGAGTTCGCCGTCTTCCGGGGCCTTAGCCCGAGTCCGAGCCCTGGGTCGGGCGGAGCGGAGTTCGCCGTCTTCCGGGGCCTTAGCCCGAGTCCGAGCCCTGGGTCGGGCGAGGCGGAGTTTCCTCTGGCGCTTTTGGCCAAGCCTGGCTACCCGTCAGTCTTACCTTTTGCGTTGAAGGCCCCAGGGATTTGGTCGGTTGGCGCGGTGATTTAGTCAGGGTTACTTCTTATCGAAGGCGGGGCCTCGGGCGAGCCGGTGATGCGTCTGCCGTGGAAGAGGAGACCTCAGGCGAGACGGAGTCATCTTAGGGTCGGCTGCCCTCGCCCGAGGCTAGGCTCGGGCGTGGCGTGATCAAGTCGCTCGTATGGACTGATCCCTGACTTAATCAAACCCATCAGGCCTCTGCAGCTTTATGCTGATGGGGGTTACCAGCTGAGAATTAGGCGTCTTGAGGGTACCCCTAATTATGGTCCCCGACAGCTACCCTCGCATTCTTAAATATACGCCATTACTTTCCGTCCCATTGGGCAAACCACCAACGTTTGATGGTGAAGATTATGCTAGGTGGAGTGATATGATGCGATATCACCTAACCTCACTCCACAAAAGTATATGGGATGTTGTTGAGTTTGGTGTACAGGTACCATCCGTAGGGGATGAAGACTATGATGAGGACGAAGTAGCCCAAATTGTGCACTTCAACTCCCAAGCCACCACTATACTCCTCGCCTCTCTAAGTCGAGAGGAGTATAATAAGGTGCAAGGGTTGAAGAGCGCAAAGGAGATTTGGGACGTGCTAAAGACCGCGCATGAAGGAGACGAGGTAACCAAGATCACCAAGCGGGAGACAATCGAGGGGGAGCTCGGTCGCTTCCGACTTCACCAAGGGGAGGAGCCACAAGACATGTACAACCGACTCAAAACCTTGGTGAACCAAGTACGCAACCTCGGGAGCAAAAAATGGGATGACCACGAAGTGGTTAAGGTTATTCTTAGATCACTTGTTTTCCTTAACCCTACTCAAGTTCAATTAATTTGTGGTAATCCTAGATATACACTAATGACTCCCGAGGAAGCGATAGGAAACTTTGTGAGCTTTGAATTGATGATCAAAGGCGCAAAGAAAATTAACGAGCTAGATGGCCCCTCCACGCCCGAAGCACAACCAGTCGCATTCAAGGCAACAGAGGAAAAGAAGGAGTCTACATCAAGTAGATAACCAATCGACGCCTCAAAGCTCGATAATGAGGAGATGGCGCTCATTATCAAGAGCTTCCGCCAAATCCTCAAGCAAAGGAGGGGGAAGGATTACAAGCCCCGCTCCAAGAAAGTGTGCTACAAATGTGGTAAGCCCGGTCATTTTATTGCAAAATGTCCACTATCTAGTGACAGTGACAGGGGCGACGACAAGAAGGGAAAGAGGAGAGAAAAGAAGAGGTACCACAAGAAGAGAGGCGGCAATGCCCATGTGTGCCGTGAATGGGACTCCGACGAGAGCTCTAGTGACTCCTCCTCCGACAAGGACGCCGCCAACATCGCCGTCACCAAGGGACTCCTCTTCCCCAGCGTCGGCCACAAGTGCCTCATGGCAAAAGACGACAAAAGGAAGAAGGTAAAATCAAAATCCTCCACTAAATATGAAACCTCTAGTGATGAGGATAATGCTAGTGATGAGGAGGATAATTTGCGCATCCTTTTTGCCAACCTTAACATGCAACAAAAGGAAAAATTGATTGAATTAATTAGTGCTATTCATGAGAAGGATGAACTCTTGTACACCCAAGAGGACTTCCTAATTAAGGAAAATAAGAAGAATGTTAAGGTTAAAAATGCTTACGCTCTAGAAGTAGAAAAATGTGAAAAACTATCTAGTGAGCTAAGCACTTGCCATGACACTATTGCCAATCTTAGAAATAAAAATGCTAAATTAATTGCTAAGGTTGATTCTAATGTTTGTAATGTTTCAATTCCCAATCTTAGAGATGATAATGTTAACTTACTTGCTAAGATTGAAGAATTGAATGTCTCACTTGCTAGCCTTAGGATTGAAAATGAAAAACTAATTGCTAAGGCTAAAGAACTAGATGTTTGCAATGTTGCAATTTCCGATCTTAGAGATAACAATGATATTTTACGTGCTAAGATTGTTGAACTTAATTCATGCAAACCCTCTACATCTACCACTGAGCATGTTACTATTTGCACTAGATGTAGAGATGTTAACATTGATGCTATTCATGATCATATGACTTTAATTAAACAACAAAATGATCATATAGCAAAATTAGATGCTAAAATTGCCGAGCATGACTTAGAAAATGAGAAATTTAAATTTGCTAGAAGCATGCTCTATAGTGGGAGACACCCTGGCATCAAGGATGGCATTGGCTTCCAAAAGGGAGACAATGTCAAACTTAATGCCCCTCCTAAGAGATTGTCCAACTTTGTAAAGGGTAAGGCTCCCATGCCTCAGGATAACGAGGGTTACATTTTGTACCCTGACGGTTATCCCGAGAGCAAAATTAAGAGAATTCATTCTAGGAAGTCTCACTCTGGCCCTAATCATGCTTTTATGTATAAGGGTGAGACATCTAGCTCTAGGCAATCAACCCGTGCTAAATTGCCTAAGAAGAAAACTCCTAGTGCATCAAATGATTCCAACTTTTCATTTAAAATTTTTGATGCATCTTATGTTTTGACTAACAAATCCGGCAAGGTAGTTGCCAAGTTTGTTGGGGGCAAACACAAGGGATCAAAGACTTGTGTTTGGGTACCCAAAGTTCTTGTATCTAATGCCAAAGGACCCAAAACCGTTTGGGTACCTAAAACCAAGAACTAAACTTGTCTTGTAGGTTTATGCATCCGGAGGCTCAAGTTGGATCATTGATAGCGGGTGCACAAACCACATGACAGAGGAGAAGAAGATGTTCTCCTCCTATGAGAAAAACCAAGATCCCTAAAGAGCGATCACATTCGGGGATGGAAACCAAGGTTTGGTCAAAGGCTTAGGTAAAATTGCTATATCTCCTGACCACTCAATTTCCAATGTTTTTCTTGTATAATCTTTATATTACAATTTGCTTTCCGTTTCTCAATTATGTAAGATGGGCTACAACTGTCTTTTTACAGATATAGGTGTTACTGTCTTTAGAAGATGTGATAATTCAATAGCATTTAAGGGAGTGTTAGAGGGTCAGCTATACTTTAGTAGATTTTGATAGAGCTAAACTCAACACTTGCTTAATTGCTAAGACTAACATGGGCTGGCTCTGGCATCGCCGACTAGCACATGTTGGAATGAAGAATCTTCACAAGCTTCTAAAGGGAGAACACATTTTGGGACTAACAAATGTTCATTTTGAGAAAGACAGGATTTGTAGCGCATGTCAGGCAGGGAAGCAAGTTGGAGTTCATCATCCACATAAGAACATCATGACGACTGACAGGCCACTCGAGCTCCTACACATGGACCTATTCGGCCCGATAGCTTACATAAGCATCGGCGGGAGTAAGTACTGTCTAGTCATTGTGGATGATTATTCTCGCTTCACTTGGGTGTTCTTTTTGCAAGAAAAATCTCATACCCAAGAGACCTTAAAGGGATTCTTGAGATGAGCTCAAAACGAGTTCGGCTTAAGAATCAAGAAAATAAGAAGCGACAACGGGACGGAGTTCAAGAGCTCACAAATCGAAGGCTTCCTTGAGGAGGACGGCATCAAGCATGAGTTCTCTTCTCCCTACACGCCACAACAAAATGGTGTAGTGGAGAGGAAGAATAGAACTCTATTGGACATGGCAAGGACCATGCTTGATGAGTACAAGACTTCGGATCGGTTTTGGGCTGAGGCGGTCAACCGCCTGCTACGCCATCAACCGGTTGTATCTACACCGAATCCTCAAGAAGACATCATATGAACTCCTAACCGGTAAAAAACCCAATATTTCATATTTTAGAGTCTTTGGTAGCAAATGCTTTATTCTTGTCAAAAGAGGTAGAAAATCTAAATTTGCTCCTAAGACAGTAGAAGGCTTTTTACTAGGATATGATTCAAACACAAGGGCATATAGAGTCTTTAACAAGTCCTCAGGACTAGTTGAAGTTTCTTGTGACGTTGTGTTTGATGAGACTAACGGCTCTCAAGTAGAGCAAGTTGATCTTGATGAGATAGGTGATGAAGAGGCTCTGTGCGTCGCGCTAACGAACATGTCCATTGGGGATGTGTGTCCTAAGGAATCCAAAGAGCCACCAAATGTACAAGATCAACCATCCTCCTCCACGCAAGCATCTCCACCGACTCAAAATGAGTATGAAGCTCAAGATGATGAAGGAGAAGGTCAAGAAAACGAGCCACCTCAAGATGACGACAAAGATCAAGGGGGAGATGCAAATGATCAAGACAAGGAGGATGAAGAACCAAGGCCGCCACACCCAAGAGTCCACCAAGCAATCCAACGAGATCACCCCGTCGACTGTTGGGGGCCTTCGTCCTCGGAAGGTCCTCAAAAACAAGATTTGACAATATTTTCCAAGTGAATTATATGAACAGGTATTTTCGGACTCAGATTATGAACATGGAGTACGGACAGGACGAAGCTTAAGCCAGACGAAAGGAGGTTGAGATGAAGGACGGGCTGGTTACCATGCTGTACGAAGGATGGTGCGCAGCCGAAGCTATGCGCAGGAAAGCTTCGTCGCGATAGCAGAACGGGGAACCGACCTAAAGATGAAAAGACTACTTAGGCCTTGACAGACTCCCATAGGTCATTAGCGAATGTAATGGACATGAATGTAATTTTACATGGGCTGCGTCCCACACCTATAAATAGATGAACAGTACTCCCGTACTGTTCACGCTGACTTGGCATTTGCTTTTGCGTCATCCTTGTACTTTTGTCTTCCTGCAATCCGAAGGTACACTTGTAATCTAAAATCATTTCTATTGTTAGGCGATAATAAAATAGAAATGATATTGTGATGAGATTTAAATGTTTATATTACTTTTTATGTCGCGTGTAAGTCCTTCGTCATAGCTTATTGTGCTTACGAAGATATATTGTTTGTGACCTTCGTCCGGAGCACATTATATCCCGAAGGGAAATAATGTTTCAAAGGACGAAGGACCTTATCATTTAACACTTTTTATGTTGCCTTGTTCTTAATCCGAAGCATTTGAGAACAAGTCACCAACATTGGCGCCCACCTCCGGTGAACTCACTTCCACTTTGAGTTTTTTGAACACCTTCGGAAGCCATAGACCCTCGCTATGGCGCCGAAGAAAGCTTCAGCGACTGGGGCTGCAGCTCTGCAACCGCTGGACCCCAACCAGGAGACTGTCTCTCTTCGGGAGGCCCGAAGCCAGAAGAGGAAGGCCGTCAGCCCGACGCTTCCGGAGGATGAGCTAGATCAAGAGATCAGGGATATGGAGATGCTTCATCAACAGGTGCAGAGGAAGAAGGAAAAGATGGCCAGGCTAGCTGAGCTGCAAAGGCAGATAGACGAAGCTTCTGAAGAAGTTCGCCATCTTACTCACGATGAGCAGAACAGAAGGCCTCAACAAAAAGACCTTCATCAGGAGGGCTTCTTCAACGAAGATGACTGGTATGACAATTTCCATCATGGAAATTTTGTTTTCGATGATGCTTCTCCCCTGTCCGCTGAGCTGCAGGCTACACCTTGGCCTCCGTCCTACAAGCCGCCCCAGCTTCCCATGTTCGATGGCCATTCAGACCCGAAGCAGTTTTTGATGAGCTACGAAGCAACAGTATCTTCGTATGGTGGCAATGCTGCAGTCATGACAAAGTCTTTTGTTATGGCTGTCAGGAATGTTGCTCAGACCTGGTATTCCTCCCTTCGAGCAGGAACAATCACTTCATGGCAAAAGCTGAAGGACATGTTGTTAACCAGCTTTCAAGGGTTTCAGACGAAGCCGGTCACTACTCAAGCCTTGTTCCAGTGCACTCAGGATCATGAAGAATACCTTCAGGCGTATGTCAGAAGGTTCTTGCGTTTGAGGGTGCAGGCACCAACGGTGCCCAATGAAATTGTCATCGAAGCCATGATCAAGGGGCTTCATCCTGGACCTTCAGCTCAATACTTTGCTAGGAAGCCTCCTCAGACTTTGGAGAAGCTGCTCCAGAAGATGGACGAGTACATTCGTGCCGACAATGATTTTCGCCAAAGAAGGGAGGAGGCTTTCAGATTTTCTGAAATGACCAGGGGCTTCGGAGGAAGATTCTATCCGAGACATGTCAGGTCCATCCACAACTCTACTCAAAATGATGATAAGGGGAGTCAGCAGAACAGGCCGCAGTGCTCCTCACAGGCTTCGGGGCAACAGCAAACTTTCTTCCGGCCACCAGCTCCAAGAGGCAGAGGCGCCAGGGGCTTCGGCGGAAGATTTGGAGATCAACCAAGGAGAGTATTTTGCTTATTTTGTGGTGAAAACAAGGGCCATACCACCAGGATGTGCCATGTTACCATCCAAAAGCAAAAGGAGATAGCCGAAGCTGCAGCGCAACAAGTTCAGCCGAAGCAGGTCATGCATACTGCTTCGTACCATCAGCCTTACATCCCAGAATACGTGGGCAACCACCCTGCAGTTTCTGTAGCTTCGGCGAGTCAACCTCAAGCTTCATGGCAACAGCCCCCGCCTCCACCACCGCTGCAACAAGGCCAACAGCTGGAAGGGAGCCAATATGTTCCACACCAAAGGGATCTCAGAGAACAATCTGAAGCTCGCACAGTCAATAGCACTGTGCCAGAGTCGAAGCACATTTATTGACAAATATCCTACCTTGATAGCAGTCTTTTCCATTTAGTTCTATTTTCTGTGTAATAAAGAACATTTCAGTTTTCATGTAATAGTTTCGTTGTTGGTCACGAGGAAAACATATTTTCTCCACAGGCTTAAGTTGCTGAAGCTTAAGAATTTGCGATAACAAGAAGGACCTTCGAATTATTAAAAATCCTTCGAAGCCACAAAAAGTCGTTCTAAGGAACGCAGAGTAAGTTGCTGAAGTCACAAAAAGCCGTTCCAAAGGGAGCACAGTGTAAGTTTTCTGCTCCAAAGTCGTTCCTAAGGGAATGCAGAGCATACAGCGAAAAGTCAACGCTGATACCGCCTAAGTAAAAGGCGAAGAAGCTCCAAAGACGTTCCTAAGGGAATGCAGAGCTTACAGCGAAAAGTCAACGCTGATACCGCCTAAGTAAAAGGCGAAGAAGCTCCAAAGACGTTCCTAAGGGAATGCAGAGCTTACAGCGAAAAGTCAGCGCTGATATAAAGATATTTTGTGTTTTATGGGGATATGTGTGTATCTTTGGAACAAATGTCATCTACAAAACATAGCATCATCACATCATTTTGCATAGCATAAGCATCATACATCATGTTGCATATGGCAAAAGAAGGGGACACAGTATCAATCTTCGAAAGGACGCTTTGAGAAAGTGAAAATCGTGCAAAGTCACGAGGGAATACAATGTTGATCTTCGGAATACAGCTTCGGAGAATGTTTTCACGAAGCATGGACGTGCTTCATCAGAGTAATATCGAAATTGTACAGCTTCGGAGAATGTTTTCACGAAGCATGGACGTGCTTCATCAGAGTAATATCGAAATTGTACAGCTTCAGAGAATGTTTTCACGAAGCGTGGATGTGCTTCATCAGAATAGTATTAAAGGAGAATGTCTTCTTCACGAAGCATGAAAAGAAGGGAAGGTGTTTTTTCGCCGAAGGCTCAAAAATGGTATGTATGTAGAATTTCATGCATCGTAAAGAATTGAATAATGAAAAGAGACTTGTATATTACATTCAAGTGTACAAAATATTACATAGATCATACTTCAAATGTTTTTTCTAATAACATCTAGTCTTCTCTTAGTACTACTTCGGCAGCCTCATTTAGAAGTTGTTCAACAACTTTATCCATGATACCTTCGGCCATTTGTTTAATTTTGTCATCCCCTTTCGTGTGAGGGTCAGCAGACGATCCAGCAGGTTCTGAGGGAAGAGAATATATGTCTATGTTACTATTACAAACCATAAGCAAGTTCGAAAATCAAAAATTACAACAGACCTAAAAACCACTAGTTGGTACCTATTTGGCTTTTGGGCTCTGCGCTTTTTTCAGCGGCCTTGGCTACTTCCCTAGCATCATGGATACCTTGCTCGCTTCTTCGAATAATTTCCTGGGCCATTTCTCGGCCACCATTGTCCCAGACGTCGGTGAAAAATTTTCCACCAGCCTGGCTAGCTTCGGTCGAGGGGTCTTTAATATCTTCAGCGGATAAAGTGGCTTCGGATTGCGCAAGAAGCTTAATATGATCGCAACCTTTCCTCTCCAAAATAGTAGCAACTCCTCTGGCGCCCGAAAAAGCGCAGATGTCACCGTGGCTACTCAGGATTTCCTCGAAGGCCTCTGCTTCGTGACTGATCCATTCCAGTGGACCTTCGGGATTGCCTCTTGAGAAATTCTCTTCACTAGAGAATGCGCCAACGCCGGCGAAGCTGGATTTTATCTTTTTGACGCATTCTATCGATTTAACGTAGCATTTTCTCTGGGATGCACGAAGCTCCTTAACACTTATCTCTAAATGATTGGCCAGTTGATCGCTAAGCTCTCGTTTTGTTTCTTCAAGCATACATTCCTCTTTAGCTCTAGCTAGCTGTTTCTGAAGATCTTTAATCTCACGTTTTTGGGCTTCGGCCTGGACCTTTGAGGCAGCTTTGTCCTTTTTTACCTTGTCTACCAATGTAAGCAGAATCTTATCCTTTTCCAGAGCTTCGTTTCTCAGTCTAATAACTTCTGACAGTAGGGTGTTGAACGCAATTTCATAGCTCTCATCTTCGGCACTCTTTTGTGCTCTTAATGCGTTGCTTAGAATTAAACCCTATACGAAAAAGAATCCATATAAGAATAAAAGAATGAATTACGAATTGTAAAATTTTTCAAACGTCTAATTCCCATACCTTCAGGCTATTATATGCAAGACTATCCGCGAGATCTTCTTTCATCATAGCACATAAGCCAGCTTCGAGCTTCAGGAACCCCATACTCCTAGCCATCTCCCGGCAGACAGATAATTCTTTGTTGTCAGGGAGACAGTATAGGAAGTCATCTTCGTTTGTCCCATTGAACACTAGTGCCCCCTTCGGATATTTTAATTCTTTCGCATAGTGTTTGGCTTCATAAATCTCTTCTTCAGACAATTTCTTCCCCGAAGCATGTCGCACAATGTAATCACATATGGTGGAAGAAGCTTCGGGGGCAGCAGTGTTAATTTCTTCAACCAAAATTGGCTCTGGCATTTTTATTTTTTCTTCGGTTTCCAAAGGTTGTTCCTTGGTGGGCTCTGAAGTCCCGGCTTCAACTTCAAGTTGTTGCTTCGAAGCTTCAGCAATTAAAGCTTCAGTAGACACTTCAGAAAGTTCAACAGTCCTCTTTGGAGTTATGCTTGAAGACTTAATTGTCTCCAAAACGTCTAAAACGTTCGCCATTCTTTTTCTTTTTGGGGTCACAGATGGGCCCTTTTGATTTTTTATTGTTTCAACATTTGCTGAAGGGCTTAAGATTTCCAATATTTTTGGTCCTTCAGTTCTCGGTTTTTCTGCCTTCTCTGCTGAAGGCGCTTCAGTTTTTTCTTCGATCTTCGGCACTGGAGCTGGCTCTGTATTTTCAGTGGCCAACGAGACTTCACCGATAAATTCAGGCACTGTGGCAGGCTCAATAAAACGTGCCCGGTGGGTAAGCACCTTCATCTTTTTTCTTTGCGGCGCTGGCTCACTAGAAGCACTTGTGGCAACTTCTGTTGCAGGAGAAGCATTTTTTCTTTTGCGGCCCGGCACCGGATAATGGTAGTCAGGGTAGACAAACCCGATTGCATCAAATACCCGGTTGAGCCTCTTCTTCTTTCGGCCTCCAAAGGCTGCCGATAGTGCAGTGTTCTCGGCCGTCGAATATACCCCAAGCAGTTCGTCACTTAATGTTTCAATGCTTTTTAACCAGTCGTCATCAGGTTCAACAAATTTATCCCCGTATTTGAATGAGTATTTTAGTCTGACTAGTCCACCTTCGTCAGACTCTTTGATGGTCTCCTTCGGCATTTCCCACTTTCCTGCAAGTGGCCACACCCTGAAGGCAATATGCTCTTGGACCAGATCCCTTGTCCCAATAAAAGAGCAGACTACGCCGAAGGCTCTTTGGCATTCTTCGGCTGCTTCATCCATTTCAACCTTCGGCTTTCGAAGTCCGAAGCGTTGCCAGATGGGGCGCATAATGATACTCTTAACATCTTCCTGCGCTGTCAAGTCATTCTTTACATAGAACCACTCTGTCATCCAGGCTCCGGGCCACCTCTTCCGAAAGGTTGGCACAGGGCGGCTTGACCCGGAGCGGGCACCGAAGCTGTAACACCCAAAGTTGTTGTGATATTGCTCTTTTCCCCAGGGTTTCGTCTCATATACCAACTCATGAATTTTGCAAAAGCTTTTAGCATTTGGTTCTAAACCTTGGTTTTTCACAGCCCAGACAAAGATCCCCATTCTTATGATAGCTTCGGGAGTAATTTGATGAAGGTAGACTTGAAATGTCTTCAGGACTTCGACAACAAAGCTGCTTAGGGGGAATCGAAGCCCAGCCTTGAGAAAGCTTCGGAAGATCACGACCTCATCTTCTTCGGGGGTGGGAGAAGTTTTTTCTCCAGCATCAGCCCTCACAATAGATATATCTCGAAAATATCTCCCTCTCATATTGTCAATATGACTCTGCTTAATAGTGCTTTTCCCGAAAACTGAGTGACTTGGCCGCCATGGTTGATCTTCGGACTCTCCCCCACCGCTTTCTACATCATAACTGTCGCTGTCACTAGTATCTTCAGACAAACCTTCCAGAATCTCCTTGGTGATTTTTTCCGTATTGGTCTTCGCCATCGCTATAAGGAACCCCAAGTTCTTCTCTTCGTCGAGGCTCAGCTTCATCTCAGCAGCGACCTTCTTATCTTCAGACATCTTCGGAAACACTAAAAAACTGTTTTCAAAGCCGAAGCTTCAAAACCAAAAGATCAGCAAGTCTTAGTGCGCAAGAGCTAAAAATTTAGTGAGCGGAAGCAGATGGCAAGTGAGCGTACCAAATGAGTTTGTGGTATGATCTTATTTATACGCCCAGTGCGTTGAAAATTGAAAGACCCCGCTTGTCAGTGAATGTTGCTATTCTAGCAAAGGGAAGGTGTTTTTTCGGACCTTCGGCTTAAGGCCTTCGTCCATATCGCAATCTGAATTTATCACTAACAAATTAATATTGCGAGGGGCTACTGTTGGGGGCCTTCGTCCTCCGAAGGTCCTCAAAAACAAGATTTGACAATATTTTCCAAGTGAATTATATGAACAGGTATTTTCGGACTCAGATTATGAACATGGAGTACGGACAGGACGAAGCTTAAGCCAGACGAAAGGAGGTTGAGATGAAGGACGGGCTGGTTACCATGCTGTACGAAGGATGGTGCGCAGCCGAAGCTATGCGCAGGAAAGCTTCGTCGCGATAGCAGAACGGGGAACCGACCTAAAGATGAAAAGACTACTTAGGCCTTGACAGACTCCCATAGGTCATTAGCGAATGTAATGGACATGAATGTAATTTTACATGGGCTGCGTCCCACGCCTATAAATAGATGAACAGTACTCCCGTACTGTTCACGCTGACTTGGCATTTGCTTTTGCGTCATCCTTGTACTTTTGTCTTCCTGCAATCCAAAGGTACACTTGTAATCTAAAATCATTTCTATTGTTAGGCGATAATAAAATAGAAATGATATTGTGATGAGATTTAAATGTTTATATTACTTTTTATGTCGCGTGTAAGTCCTTCGTCATAGCTTATTGTGCTTACGAAGATATATTGTTTGTGACCTTCGTCCGGAGCACATTATATCCCGAAGGGAAATAATGTTTCAAAGGACGAAGGACCTTATCATTTAACACTTTTTATGTTGCCTTGTTCTTAATCCGAAGCATTTGAGAACAAGTCACCAACATCGACACCATCCTCGGCGACATTCATAAGGGGGTAACCACTAGATCTCGTGTTGCACATTTTTGTGAGCATTACTCTTTTGTTTCCTCTATTGAGCCACACAGGGTAGAGGAAGCACTACAAGATTCGGATTGGGTGGTGGCGATGCAAGAGGAGCTCAACAACTTCACTAGAAATGAGGTATGGCATTTAGTTCCACGTCCTAATCAAAATGTTGTAGGAACCAAGTGGGTCTTCCGCAACAAGCAAGATGAGCATGGTGTGGTGACAAGGAACAAAGCCCGACTTATGGCCAAGGGATACTCACAAGTCGAAGGTTTGGATTTCGGTGAAACCTATGCACCCGTAGCTAGGCTTGAATCAATTCGCATATTACTTGCCTATGCTACTTACCATGGCTTTAAGCTTTATCAAATGGACGTGAAAAGTGCCTTGCTCAATGGACCAATCAAAGAAGAGGTCTATGTTGAGCAACCTCCCGGCTTTGAAGATAGTGAGTATCCTAACTATGTATATAAACTCTCTAAGGCGCTTTATGGGCTCAAGCAAGCCCCAAGAGCATGGTATGAATGTCTAAGAGATTTTCTTATCACTAATGGCTTCAAAGTCGGAAAAGCCGATCCTACTTTATTTACTAAAACTCTTGACAATGATTTGTTTGTATGCCAAATTTATGTTGATGATATCATATTTGGGTCTACTAAAGAATCTACATGTGAGGAATTTAGTAGGATCATGACACAAAAATTCGAGATGTCGATGATGGGGGAGTTGAAGTACTTCTTGGGATTTCAAGTGAAGCAACTCTAAGAGGGCACCTTCATTAGCCAAACAAAGTATATTCAAGACATTCTAAACAAGTTTGGGATGAAGGATGCCAAGCCCATCAAGACACCCATGGGAACCAATGGGCATCTCGACCTCAACACGGGAGGTAAATCCGTCGATCAAAAGGTATACCGGTCGATGATAGGCTCTTTACTCTATTTATGTGCATCTCGGACAGACATAATGCTTTCCGTATGCATGTGTGCAAGATTCCAAGCCGACCCTAAGGAAGCTCACCTTACGGCCGTAAAACGAATCTTGAGATATTTAGTTCATACTCCTAAGTTTGGGCTTTGGTAACCTCGGGGATCCACATTTGATTTAATTGGTTATTCGGATGCCGATTGGGCGGGGTATAAGATTAATAGAAAGAGCACATCAGGGACTTGCCAGTTCTTGGGAAGATCCTTGGTGTCTTGGGCTTCAAAAAAGCAAAATTTCGTAGCTCTTTCTACCGCCGAAGTCGAGTATATTGCCGCAGGCCATTGTTGCGCGCAATTACTTTGGATGAGGCAAACCCTTAGGGACTATGGTTACAAATTAACCAAAGTTCCTCTTCTATGTGATAATGAGAGTGCAATCCGCATGGCGGATAATCCCGTTGAGCATAGCCGCATTAAACACATAGCTATTCGGTATCATTTTCTAAGGGATCACCAACAAAAGGGGGATATCGAGATTGCATATATTAACACTAAGGAACAATTAGCCGATATCTTTACCAAGCCACTAGATGAACAAACTTTTAACAAACTTAGGCATGAACTAAATATCCTTGATTCTAGGAATTTCTTTTGATGTTTTTGCACACATAGCTCATTACTATACCTTTGATCATGTCTCTTTTATATACTATAACTAATGTGTTTTCAAGTATATTTCAAACCAAGTCATAGGTATATTGAAAGGGAATTGGAGTCTTCGGCGAAGACAAAGGCTTCCACTCCACTCCTTGACTCATCCTTCGCCGTCGCTTCGAGCAACTCTCCATCTTTGGTATAATCTTCACTCATATTTTATTTGCCAAAGGGGAGAAAGTAGTAATAAGGGCTTATATTTCACTCAAAGTATCTGTTTTTGGCGATTCATGCCAAAGGGGGAGAAAGTATTAGCCCAAAGCAAAAGGATCGCACCACCACCTAATTTTAAACTAATGATTTTCAAATTGGTATTTTATTGTGTTCAAAAGGGGGAGAAAGTAATATTTTCAAAATTGATATCTTAAAACCCTCTTGAACACTAAGAGGAGGATTTTATCGAGGGGGAGTTTTGTTTTAGTCAAAGGAAAAACATTTCAAATAGGGGGAGAAAATTTCAAATCTTGAGGATGCTTCTCAAAATCTTATTCATTTACCTTTGACTATTTGCAAAAGAACTTTGAAATGAATTTACAAAAGAATTTGCAAAAACAAAACATGTGGTGCAAGCGTGGTCCAAAATGTTAAAGTAAAGAAACAATCCATGCATATCTTATGAGAATTACTATTGGCTCAATTCTAAGTAACCTTTGCACTTACATTATGCAAACTAGTTCAATTATGCACTTCTATATTTGCTTTGGTTTGTGTTGGCATCAATCACCAAAAAGGGGGAGATTGAAAGGGAATTAGGCTTACACCTTTTTCCTAATTGATTTTGGTGGTTGAATTGCCCAACACAAATAATTGGACTAACTAGTTTGCTCTAGTCTATAAGTTCTACAGGTGCCAAAGGTTCACAATAAGCCAATAAAAAGACCAAGAAAAGGGTTCAAACAAGAGAAGCAAAAGACAAAGGCACCCTGGTCTGGCGCACCGGACTGTCCATTGTGCCACCGGACAATATCCGGTGCACCAGGGCACTTTAGCTCGAACTCATCACCTTCGGAAAAAATCAGAGGGCGCTCCGCTATAATTCATCGGACTGTCCGGTGAGTCACCGGACTGTCCGGTGTGCCAGCGGAGCAACGGCTACTTCGCGAAGCAACGGTCGACTGCAACGCATTAAATGCGCGCCTACGCGCGGAGAGGACAGAGCAGCGCCAGAAGGCGCACCGGACAGTCTACAGGACCTGTCCGGTGCACCACCGGACAGCCCAGAGTCCCCACAAGTCAGAGCTCCAACGGTCGAACCCCAACGGTCTGCTGACGTGGCTGGCGCACCGGACTGTCCGGTACGCCATGCGACAGCACACTTCCAACGGCCATTTTTGGTGGTTGGGGCTATAAATACCCCAACCACCCCACATTCAATGGCATCCAAGTTTCTACACTTCTACACCTTACAAGAGCTCTAGCATTCAATACAAGACACACCAAAGAGATCAAATCCTCTCCCAACTCCACACAAAGCTTTAGTGATTAGAGAGAGTGATTTGTTGTGTTCATTTGAGCTCTTGCGCTTGGATTGCTTCTTTTCTTTCTCATACTTTCTTGTGATAAACTCAATTGTAACCAAGGCAAGAGACACCAATTGTGTGGTGGTCCTTGCGGGGACTTTGTGTCCCGTTTGATTGAGAAGAGAAGCTCACTCGGTCTAAGTGACCGTTTGAGAGAGGGAAAGGGTTGAAAGAGACCCGGTCTTTGTGACCACCTCAACGGGGAGTAGGTTTGTGAGAACCGAACCTCGGTAAAACAAATCCTTGTGTCTCACTCTTCATTTGTTTGCGATTTGTTTTTCACCCTCTCTCTCGGACTCGCTCATATTTATAACGCTAACCCGGCTTGTAGTTGTGCTTAAGTTTATAAATTTCAGATTCGTCCTATTCACCCCCCCCCTCTAGGCGACTTTCACCCTCAGGACTAAATCCAAGTCTCATTGCCAAGGGTACCCTCAGCCAGATGTTGTAGGACATATTGGAGCATGAGGAATTGTTGAAAGGCTTGAGGAGGTAGGGGGAGCTAGAAGAGGTCCACGAGGTGCTCTAGGTTCATTGCCATTTGAATCGTGGCTCCGGCGTTAACTCTAAAAGAAAGAAGCTTAGGGTCAGCAACAATAGGGTGTCCATGCCCCTAGTTGTCGAACCGAAGAGAAACTGATTGGCCTTTAGATACTTTGACCTCGATGTCAGATTTGAACTTAGACAACAGTTTGAGCACATCTCCCCAACAAAATAAACCTTTATTCCTGAATGCAGGCAGCCCCCCTAATGATAGTGATTATTCCAAAAGAGGTCCACCCAAGGTGGGTTAAGTGTGTTGTAGAACTTGTGTATGAATTTCATGAGAAGCGCCTAGTTGTGTAGTCCTAGATCGATGACCCCTAGCCCCCAAGGGTTTTGGTCTGGCGATCAATGACCAGGCAGCCAAGGGACCATCTTGGAAATCATATCAGCACCCTCCATAGGAAATGTCTCCTATACCTGTCAATCTGCATAGTCACAGCAATCGGTAGCCTGAGAGTGCACATATAGAAGGTAGAGAGGGACGAGAAACAAACACGAGTTAACCAATTCTAGGTGCTAGGCCAAGGAGAGGAACATGGATGTATTGCACGGATGTTTCCAACACTCTGAATAAGGGGGAAGAGGTCCACAATTTTTGGCTAGTCAAGCTGAGAAGAAGGACAAGGTAGGTGAACAGGAATGAAAGAATCTTACAATTGAAGGTTCTAGCAAGGTGCAACATCTTGTCATTGAAAAGAATATTTATCTTCGTACGCAATCTTCATGATTGAGTCTTGTTATGTGTATTATTCACACTTGAAGTTTCGAGCATCCTTCCTTTATTGCAGTTTATGGATGAAGCTTGGCGTACTTAGTCTTCATAGTCAATGCTTGGTGGTGAAGTCTTTATATATGAAATTTTCTCACTTCTTACTGCTTTATTTGGCACGAAATCTATCCTATAAACCTTTGTTAATAATGGATGCTTGTTAGTTAACTACGAATTATCGAGGGATGTGACTACCTATAACAAAATTCCTAACGGAAAATATTCCAGTTTCTATATGCATAACTTTTATGATGTATTTAGATATGATAAATATCAATTGGATAGCAGAAGCTATATATTTTTAAAATGAAGAATGGCTTATAATTTAATTTGCCGTAGAATGACTAATTAATTCTTTCAGCAACATATTAATATAATTAAAATTTATCGGGATACATGCATGATAATACGACGTGATTGGTTATTACATAAATTTACTAGTGAATTTAACAAAATAAGAATCATCATATAGTTTATAACCCCTTCATTTTAAATTGTAAGTTGATCTAATTTTTCTATGTTCATAACTTTTATTAAGATCTAGATATATATCATAAATATAGGTTGCTAAAGCGTATTGACATGTTTATGTTTTATATTCGAAAACTAGGGACCCTAAATTTTAGTTTCCTTTAAGGTGACAGCTATTGCTTGTATTTTATATTAGAATTATACTAGAGATTTAGTTCGTTGCAACTCTTTTAGACGTATTTTTTTATTTTTAGAGTTAAAAACCTATGAAACAAAATCATAGACCCGATAAAATCTGATTTATGTTGGCACAAAAACAATTAACAATTATGTTTGTTTCTATAGTAGTATGGTAAGGATAAAAAAAGAGATATTATAATATAAAAATAGTATATCATAAAAACAACAATTTGATTATATTAATTGGTGGTACAAGAATATTGCTTCGATCAGATTATCTTAAAATTTAATTCTGGCACAGGAGAGTGGAAACAATAACCGAAGCACGCGTCACAGCATTGCCGAATGCCGATCCATCGTCCATGGTCAAGTCTGGGGCGTACGTGTCCCACAAATTAAATGCTCGCTCGATCAAGAAACAGTACGCGCAGAAAATTAGCGACTTTCAACATCGTCATCCGGTAGACTGATCCATCCGCTCAACGCCAATGCTGCCTGTCTCTCTGACCATTTGGTATCTTCAGACCTGAGTCAACTGCCGTTAATTTCAGCATTCGTAGTACACCCAGATTATTTTTGCTGCTGAATTAGTCATAGTTAAATTATTCTTCATGTAAATGCTTGTCAAGGTGGACGTTTGACTAGCGAATACTTGTGATGGCGACCTCAACTATTTCTACATTATTTAAAAGCAAATGATATATATAGCCTGGTAAAATTATTTGTGGGTGCCTACATGCATGTTCAAACTATTTCCATTTTTTTAGTTTTTAACTATTGTTTATAATGCAAAGAAGTGGTGGTCCTATATAGATATACATAAAAAAATTGTTTCTTCTCCTGGGTCCCCACTGATGAATTTTTGTGTTTCAAAAGAAGTTAAAAGTTTTCTTGGTGTGTGACTAGATGGGCTTATATATAGTTGTGTTCAAATGAAGTAGTTGGTAGGGTACGGTTGCCTTCGATCGTCGCTAGTCACTAGAAGCCATAGTGTGACATATATTTTAGAACAGTACAAAAACATCTAAATGGGACACTCTAATACGTACGATATGATGATGACGCATCAAAACTGGGTAATTTGACTATGCAAGGGTTCCGATAATGACTTGTAAAGAAAAAATGCACATAATTAGATAAAAATGTTGCGGGCTTGTTCGTTTCACCGTTAATCCATGTGGATTGAGTGGTATTAAGTCGGTTTAAATCCATAGCAAGTCAAAATCTATTCCAATATATTCCAATACACTTCGATCCACATGGAATTAGAATAACCGAACAAGATCTGAAATGGAATTCATGAGTATTACTGTTTATCGAGGCTATTTCTTGCTCTAACACATGTGATAAGAGTACAACCTACTTTCTTCATGTAGTTGACTTTTACGCTTGGATTGCAGCTTTCCAATTTCTTAGTTCTACTTAATTATTAGCCAATAATTCTATAATTTCTAAAACACATTTAGTGTATTTTTTCTTTCTTTTTATGACCATAAACTGTTGTTTTTGGTGCAATATAAAATTCTTACAGTCTAATCCGAAATGATGTACAGTGTTTTTCACATTATTTGAAGGATTTAACGTTAGAATTCACTCTTATGTTGAGAATCTATTAATTTTCCACATAAAAGCATGATGTGAGACTATGAAATCATTATTATTGCATGTTTACCGATGATTGGTTTACTAAATTATACTAGGTTATTTCTACCAACTTTAATTTCGTTCAATTCTAACATTTCATTATTAGTTGTTTTATATGCAAAAATAACTAACAGTGAGAAGAGATAACTTTTATAATTCTTATAGCCTGCATGCATGAATTGGACATTCAGTTTGTATGATACAACCTGGAGACCAACCATGTTTTTTCTTAAGGAAAAAGCAGGTGTCAACTCTTCTTCATGGTTTCACACACCTAGTTGGCAATTTATTAGCAGGTCCCTTCCCCACATCCAAATTATAAACCCCCTAGTGGAGGCACTAACCTCTACTCCCCAATTCTCTCACCCTATACAAAACTGCATGAAATGGAATAACACTGTTGAAAACTAGTCAATATAGTGGAATGCTTGTCCATTTCCCAGTCCATATATTTTATTCCCACATCAAGCTTGCTTATGCTTCTTCCGCTCCCCACTATTATTCTCATCACGTTCTTCCCTTCTTCCTTCCTGGTTCCTACTCCCACCCACACACATCTTCCCAGTCCTATCATGGTGGCGTAGAGATATAGAACGTAGAGATCGAGGAGGGAGAGCAGGAGAAGAACCTCATCTCAGAGGTGGGGAAGCCACATGGGAAAGGTGAAACAGAAGGTGGCAACGGCGGCGGAGGACATCGTCCTTGAAGACGAAGATGATGCGGAAAGATCTTCGGAGAACTCTGTACCGCCTGTGATTCTGGACCTCAACCAGAGTTTCGGCGAGGGTAGCGAGGAAGGGGAAGCCGGAGAGGATGGCAGCTACGACGAGGAGGATGGTGACTGCGACGGCGGTAGCACGAGTAGAGTCGCCGGAGGAAGCAGTTCAAGCAACAGCAGCAGCACCAACCACCGTACTTGTATGAGCAACAAGAATTATGACACGAATAACAATAGCAGCAGTAAGGGTGAGGGCAGCGGGGAGACGGCGCAGACCGTGAGGCAGTACAACAGATCCAAGCTTCCCCGGCTCCGGTGGACTCCGGACCTGCATATGGCGTTCGTCCACGCCGTGGAGAGGCTGGGCGGGCAAGAGAGTAAGTGATCTGTCTCTCATGAGAGTTGTGTGGTTCTTTCCTTCTTAATTTTTCCTGCAGAATTGAGTAATTTCCCGCTGATCGATTCGATGTTCTAAATTTTCTGCTACAACACTGATGGACGATAGGAGCAACGCCAAAGCTGGTGCTTCAGATGATGAACGTGAGGGGGCTCAGCATTGCTCATGTAAAAAGTCACCTGCAGGTAAAGCAGATTAATTAGAAACAGGCCTACATCTCATGACTACTTTGCTTGCTTTCCTGACTGCTCATGCGTACCTTGGCTTTTCAGATGTACAGAAGCAAGAAGCTGGACCACGAGTCTGCTGGACACGATAGAGCAGCCATCTACTCCGGTTCTCATCTCAATTCTCTCTCCCCTCCGCCTCCCCCCACCCCCGACCCCGACCGCCCCCAAATTTTAGTTTAGTTTTATCTACTCCACAGAAGCATACTGCACACGTACATAGAAAACGCCATGGACTACTGCATCATTTCCTTAACCATCGCTGCTCAATTTTGGCAGTTTTCAAGCCCATGGATTTGCACATGATGAGGAGAGGAGACCATCGCTTCCATGACATGTTTCTCCATCGAGCTGCCGCTGCCGGCTCGGTCATCTCCTCCCCGCTGCTCCACAACGGGGATTTATTCGGGTCACGGGACGCCGTCTCGCCGGAGGCCAGCAGGCTCTACGCGCTCCTCCAACGCCGGCAGCAGCCTTCCTCCACGCAAACGTTCGCCCTCATGAACTACAGTAGTAGCCTGATAGATGTACTTAATCAACCACCAGATCGAAATGAAGAACACCACCATGCATGCGCACTGCACTCAACTTGGATATCGTCCAGCTGCGATCGTGCAGCAGAACCCTAACTAGTGTTTCTTACCTATGCGTACAGTGATCAAGTGTGGACTTTCAGCCAGCATGCAGCGGCGGCGGCGGCGAGGGCTGGGGCCATCGATGACGACCAGGGCGGCCCAACGAAAGGGCTCATCCATGATATGATCTTGAGAAAGGACGGCAGGCTGACGTCCCATTTGTTCGGCCTGTGGGATACCATCGCTTCCAACAGGACGTCGTCGAACGCCGCTGGTGCTGCCAGCCACGGCGCAAGGGTCGTCACAAGCACGGATTGGAACGGCACCTGCAGCTCATCTCGGCCCCTGTCTGTGACAATGTCGGCAGCTGCCTCCACAGGTCTTGAGATGGGCAGTCACCACCTCATGTCCAGGGGAAGAGGCGGCTCCGCTAACGACGTGACATCGTCAGATCATGCCGTGGTGACAAGTGAAGCCCTAGGCTCCCGACTCCAGGTATACCACCAATCGATCGAATTCCTTGTCTATATATAACATTGAAGCGCCCTTTAAATTTTGTTATATATGAGTATATGACTCATAACAATGCATGGCTTTTGCTGTCATGGAGCTGCAGACGCTCCTAGAGCCGAACAATGCGGCCAAAGTAACCGGCGAGGAGATGTGCGGGGGGACAAGAACCAAGATGCTGAAGACGGCAATGGAGGGCAAGAATGGCGGCATGCCGGAGCCGGACTTGCAGCTAAGCTTCAGCCCCAACGACGACATGGAAGGAGATGCCAACAAGCAGATCAAGAAGAGGAAGATCATAGGCGGCATTGGGTTCAGTCAACAGGAGGTGGACAGTGATAAGTCGATGCTACCTCTTTCGCTCTCACTGTCACTCCGTGGCGGCGACATCGGCGGCGAGGATGCCGGGAGGTTCGAGGCAGCGGCAGGTAGCAGCGGCAAAAAGGCCGCTCTGGGACGGAGCACTTTGGATCTGACCATGTCGATCAAGGCATTGGAGTGAGAAGATGTTTCACGGTCGCTCTTGGGGTGAGTACTTTGGATCTGACCATGTCGATCGATCCATCAAAGGCATTGGAGTGAGATCTTTCAAGTACTCGTCCCAAGGCCTTCCAAAACTTGCACACTGCACCATGAGATTAATTAAGTCATAAGACTGTTTGTTTAAGTTAACCATGCATGAGCAGACCAGGCCAGACCAGACCACATATACTTACAAATAATATCTGTCTTCGATGAGATGCACTAGACATAGCTACGAACTGTACGTTTTTCTCTATGTATATGCATATATATAGTTACATGCTTATTACATGCATCATCAGTTGTCACGCCCACGAATAGTTAGAGGATTCCTCACCATGCATCCCCTCTATTTCTATGTCCACCAAACCAACTCTAAGTATTAAGTTGCATGCATCAACCAGTCTAATCTAAAAACTTAAACTGATAAAAAGAGATAACTAATTCATTTATACTATATTCCAACACTTCTCACGTCAAGTCTCTCTTAGGTCTAAGTCATAGAATAGGAGCGACCAGTCCAATCTAAAAGGTTAAGCTAATAGTAATTGAATAAAAACGGGATTTTAGCCTTTCTAATCTCTTCCGATTTCCTGGCTCCCCAACTAGCTCTGAGAGGAAAAAATCGTGCAACCTATCTAGATGCAAACTAGAATCCCTTGCAGCCCTCAAAATCTCCATGGGTCTAAAAAAGATGCACCACTACCAGTACAAAATAATGTTTTGAACGCCCGTTGCTGCTGGTGCACGTGGAACACATCCTTCAGATTAAGTTGCATACACCAACCAGTGCAATCTAAAAGCTTAACCTGATAGTAATTAAATAAGAACCGGATTTTAGCCCTTATAATCTCTTCCGATTTCCTGGCTCCCCAACTAGCTCTAAGAGGAAAAAAAATCATGCAGCCTATCTAGATGCAAACCAGAATCCCTTGTAGCCCTCGCAATGTCTTTGGGTCTAAAAAAGATGCACCACCACCTGTACAAAATAATGTTTTGAACGAACGTTGCTGCTGGTGCACGTGGAGCACATCCTTCATATTGTGAGGGGCTGCAGGGATATTCTGGTTTACATCGGGCTACACGAACTTTTTTCCATCAAGAATGCATGCATATAAAACAACTCTATAACATTATAAATATCTTTAGAAACTGAGTCGATAAATATTCGAGATTGATAAAGTTTACTGCAGGCGCTTCACAATCGACAGAAACGTCGTCCACTACCTGAAAGCACAATAATGTTGTTATAAACATAATCACTACCGGAATTTGACTCTTTGCCGAGTGCCATATTCTTTGCCGAGTGTTTTATTTCGGGCACTCGGCAAAGAAGCTCTTTGCCGAGTGTCACACAAAAAACCCTCGGTAAAATAAAACACTCGGCGAAGAAGCTCTTTGTTGAGTGTTTTATTTTTGAAAATCGGCAAAGAGCTCTTTGCCGAGTGTCACATATACAACACTCGGCAAAGAGCTCTTTGCCGAGTGTCACATATACAACACTCGGCAAAGAGCTCTTTGCCGAGTGTTTTTTCTCCAACACTAGGCAAAGACAATTTAAAAATCATATTTTAAAGCAGTAAATTAATTCAAATGAAAAAGTTTTCAACTACAAATTTGTATAACTCATCATGATGTACAATTTATATATTGAACATTTCTTCATATGACAAAATAAAAATAAATTTGTTCATAAAACCTATATCTTTCTCGTAGTTTATAAAACTACGAGAGAGACGTATAGAATTTGTGCATATTGTTAGAACCATCATGTGAGATAAACAAATGACCAAACAACCAAAATAAACTTTGTAGATCTTGAGAAGTTATAGAAGTTTATAGTTGACAACTTTTCATTTGAAGTCATATTGTCAACGAAAACTACGTCTGAATTTAAAAAATTTAAAATTTGAATTTTGAAAACGACTTCGAAAGAAAAAACCACCAACATAAAAGTTGTAGGTATTGAAGAGTTATGAAACTTTGTAGTTGACAATGTTTTGGTTTGAAATCATCTTGTTATGCAAAACAATGTTTGAATTTTGAATTTTTCAAACTGTCTCGGATGGAAAAACCACCAAAATAAAAGTTGTAGGTCTTGAAATGTAATGAAACTTTGTAGTTGACAATTTTTTGATTTGAAATCATCTTATTATTGAAAAATTCGTGTGAAGTTTTCAAATTTAAAATTCAAATTTTATAAACGGTCTCAGATGTAGAAACTATTATAATAAAACTTGTAGATCTCAAAAAGTTATGCAACTTTATAGTTGGTCACATTTTCAAATGAACTCATTTAGTGCCTTAAATAATCAAATTACTTTCGATTTGTTATAGTACATGGGGAATGATGTAGTAGTATAGTGGTATAAGAGGGTATGCGCGAGAGAGAGGTTGCGAATTCGAATCTCACCATTTACAAAACTTATAAGTTTGATTCAAAATAATAGTGAAAAATGATAAGGCAACGAGTAAAGTAAAAATAGGTAGGATTGGAGAGTTGTTCCTAGAATTTAAAAAAATGTTTTGCTTTTTTTTTAAAAAATTGATTCTTAATTTGCCGAGTGTTTTTATTTGCCGAGTGTTTTTTGACACTCGGCAAAGTCTTTGCCGAGTGTCCGAAAAAAGTACTCGGCAAAGAACCCTTTGCCGATGAAATATTTGCCGAGTGTTTTTTGCCGAGTGCCTTTGCCGAGTGTCTTAGACACTCGGCAAAGAACGCGATTCCGGTAGTGAATACGCTTTGATCCTCAAATATTGGTTCAAATAGAAAGTCAAACAGGGCAACCTGAAATGGTATCATGTTATCACTGCACACATTTTGTAGGTATAAAAGAATTTACACTTTTTTTATAATTTCTTTTGACCAAATTATCTTTTGTACTAGGTATATGCCCGTGCGTTGCTACGGAAGAAAAATTGTATGAAACATAGATACGAAACGATAAACATCACTATGATATGCAAAATAAATGTGGTAAACATTATCAATATTGCACAAATTATTTCTAAAGAGTCAATATAGAATTTTTAATGACAGACAAATGAAGTCGTTGTAAAAAAGCTTAGCAATTGTCACATTTATTCAAGTGATCCAGGAGTATAGAAACGAAGACATTCTGATCACAGAAACTTAGTCATACTTTTTGGTTTCTGCAGTCATGAAGATGAGAAATCACTTAACTTGGAGTACTTACCTAACAAAAGCTTACATGCTTACATTCTGTATTAAATAAGTTAGACCATCAAATTCACGGTAAACTGCAGCACAAGGTTTTTTTATTTGTAAAACAAAAAAAACATGTAGACAAAACAATGTACAATAGTAATACACTAATACTACATTTTCAATTTTCAATGTGGAAATAATGTTACAGGACCATAGGGCCAGCATGGATATGAAGCAATCTGGTCTTGACTGAAGCTAAATCCAATGTATATTGGTCTTGACTGAAGTTGAATCCATTGTATTTGTTCAGTAACAGGCTATATTTATCTTGAATAAACATGTCACAGTTGATCACTATATTTATCTTGAATAATCAGGATGTGATTAAGCTCTAATACCAGACTCTGTGGCTGTTAGTGAAGAGGGATTAGTCAAAAAGAGAACAAGGCGTCCAAAACCTGTTGGCAATGAGGGGGCTGTCAGAAAGAGAAGAGGCTCTGATAATAAGGTAGGGACAAATATAATAACGGAATCAACAGATGACATCCAAATGACTCTTTGCATGCATTTACAAGTTACTGCTACCTGTATATGTGGTGCCAGTTTTCGAATCAACAGATGACATCCAGATGACCCTGGTTCTGTCTAAAAAAACATCCCTGCATAAGAGCGAGGCAGCACAGTAACGCATTGGCAAAACAAGCTCATTATAATTGATGTCCTCCAGTAGTTAAAAGAGACCTTGTGTAAGGGAATCTGCTGTGGAGCTGCTCACAAACAAGGCAATGTGCCTGATGACACTCCAACTTATTGGGCGTCATCCTGAACAGGGAGAAACAATAAGAAAATTTCTCATCCCTTGAGCCTGGATAGTTCTAGATCACAATTTACTACCTTTGAGCATTCCACGCGTACTGACTGCAACCTCCACACGCAAAACCATCATCACAGGTGAAATTAAACCCTTTTCAAGGGGCGGTTTCTACAGCCACAAAAGCAAGCAAATGTCAGTACGATAAGGCAGCAGAAGAGGGTAACATATTACAAAACAAATCACAAATATATTAAGGTCTTTTGGATGCAACAATTCTCAATGATATTATACCTCAACTTCAATTATCTTTTGTTCCTGTCGATTCCTTTCATACGGGCAAATGACAGGCAATTGACAAGTCGTGTGAATGTTGAGTTTTTATCAGCATCCTCTTTAGGCATGTTTATCTGCTTGGGTCTACAAACAACAGGGTGTAAAAAAATTTAGGAAACAACAGCTACCCTTCATCTCGAAGTTATATGCATGCACCAAAAAAGATAAAAGCAAACGACAAAGTAAAGCGTGATACCTCGGAGTTGATTTTCTTCTGCCTTTATCCATATTTCCAACATCAACAGCTCTTTCTTCAGAAGTTGCACAAGGAAAGTCCAAGTCAGGGACAGCACTCGGTACACCCTCCTCTGTTGGCAAATTAACTTCAGCTAATTTCCTCCTGAAAGGGCAAAAAACAATCTTGATGTTACATAACTCCACAAGGAGATCGATGCAAATCATACGAGTCTCTATGAGGAACCACTGCATATAAGTGCTACCTTGATGACACTATCTTCCTTTTTCTCACAGCACCAATATTTTTGGTGGAGACAGAACCTATCCTTCTCTTGTTGACCATGCCATCACCACCAATAGAGGCAGCCCCTTCAGTGCCAACAGGTTTTGAGCGTCTCGTTTTATTTTTAACTACTTCCTGCTCCCCAAACACAGAATTCATCATTGTATTTGTTCCTGGCTCATCATAATTATTGATAGAGCCCCTCATCTTTCTGACAACCCCCTCATTGTCAACAGGTTTTGAACGCCTTGTTCTCTTTTTGACTACTCCCTCTTCACCAACAACCACAGAGCCTGTTATTCTATATGTTACTACCTCATTATCAGCCCCCTCATTCCCAACGGGTTTCGAACGACTTGTTCTCTTTTTGACTACTCCCTCTTCACCAACAGCCACAGATTCCGTTATTATATTTGTCCCTACCTCATTATCAGAGCCTCTTCTCTTTCTGATTGCCCCCTCATTGCCAACATGTTTTGGACGCCTTGTTCTCTTTTTGACTAATCCCTCTTCACTAACAACCATAGAGTCTGTTATTCTATTTTTCAGTGTGTAGTAACCCTCAACACATATGCAGTCATCAGGGATATATCACACAACTTCTTCTTTGGGGTCATTTTCTTAATAAAATAAAAATTTTAGCCTTGCATGGTGATGTAGTCAGTTATTCAAGATCTTCAGTTACAGGTTGTGATGAAGTAGTCCTCATGTCCTTTGGAACCCAATTCTTCATGTTGTTCTTTCATCCATTGTGGCACCTGAGATTTTGACAACGTCAAAAACAACTAACAAAGAAGATAGATCAAGAAAAAAACTCACCAGGGAGCAAGGAGATGCCAGTTTGGGTGGAGGGGTGGGTGGCCGAAACGTCCATGAATGTGACAGTGGGACCAACGGACATCGGTATACTCCTCTCCATTGCGGCTTCTACAACTGCTGCCCATATATTTGGACTTAGAAGAAGGGAAAATGTGCAAACACCATCTAGGCTAAAATTAAAATTGGAGCTAGAAAAGGGTTCATGTTATTGCATAAGTAAATTCTGAAAAAGAAAATTAGATTTCTAGAAGCGTGAACTCAATAGCAATTTGATGAGGGAGAAGAAACATGCATCACAATGGAATTTGAAACGGGGCATTTTGGCTCGAAATCAACAGGGAAGCCCCAGGAACCCATAAAACCTGCTCATCAAATTGCTCCTGTCGATCGCCCTGCTCACACTTGGGTAACTTCTCCTCCTATCGATCGCCACTGGATTGCCCTGCCTTTCCTGTGACTGCATCCTTAGTTCCTGACACTGCTGCACTGTGCGTCTCACAGTTTACCTGGGTGCTCATCGCCTCTACAGCAACGGCTGGCACTCTATTCTTGGTCCTATGATCCTGAAAAAGATGCAGTAAAGGAAATATATATTAGTCCACCCCAAATCATAGTCAGGTACAGCTGGACAGGCCCGACCTGTTTTTTTAAACTTGACAGGAAGAAAAATAAACTATCAACCAACCCGACCTGTTTTTTTAAGCTGGACAGGCCCGACCTATACATGGACCTATACAGAGCTGACGCCCACATAGTTTATAGACAAGACAAATAAACTATCAACCAACACAGGAGATCAGTCTAACAACAAACATTCAATCAGACAACTAAGCAACCAGTAGCATGGGCTGTTAAACAAGAGGTCATGGGATCAATTGCCGGTTTCCAGATCAATCAAGTGTAGGAATTGGTAGAACAAAAGGGGGTCTAATAAACCTTGGGTGAGTGAAAAAAGGTCACAGTCCAAAAAGAGTAAACCATACAGGAAATGAAAACCATAGCACAGTTCATTCACAACATTTTAGCTATAGCAGGACATCCCAAAGGACACTCTTGAAAAAAATAGTAAAACAAAGAAAGCTAAACAAATTATAGCAGAACATACGGATCTGCCCGGTTCAGTCGGCACAGTTCACAATAAAAATGAGGTGGAATATCAGGGCCAGCACCCTCCGTGGGTGTATCTGGAATGAGTACGCAGGTAAAATGCTGCCACAGCTGGCATTTGCCATCTTCACACTGCAGGAAACAAAGCGCGAGATAAAAGATTAACAAGGCACATGGCATCAAAACATACTGGTTGCAATTAAGAGAAAATGTTTCATGTCCTATGTCCCTTTCAACTGAAAACAAAATAAATGCACATATATAAAAGGTTAAGATACCTTGATAATCTTGTCATTTAGCATTGTGCTATTGCAAAGGCAGCGGACCTTAGTCTCCACATAGTAGAAGTCAGTGGCTTCCTCTTTGGGCCTAAAATGATTGAAATCTGACCCACTGTGACTCCTAGAGGGAAGATCAGGAGCACATACTTGCATTTTCCTGCTAATGAAAGCACCGAGGCACCAAAAGGAACCAAGTCAACAACTGTTTTAGTGTTCATGGATCCGTTCGCATAATTCAGATAATGGACAGGACACCAAACCTTCCAAAAATCTTCTGGGTCATGTGCATGCAATGATATCCCCAAGTAATCATTAGCCTCAACAAGGGCATTCACGAGCATGAGTTCAACAGCCTAAAAATGTACCGGATGCATAAAAAGTTAATCAAGCTGAATTGCCAAGAGATTTACCTATGAGCGGTAGCCCACGTCAAGGATCTCGAACCATCGGCTCTGCACCTGCACCTCCTCAAAGTCTTCAGTTATCTACACATAGATTGACACAAAGCAATTAGCGCTCGCTGCAGCTTCTTTTCTGTTCTAGCTAGCCACCTACATGACTAATGAAAAGCAACCTGTGCATGCAAAAAATTACATATGCATCGACAACAACAGATTTTCAGATGAATGATCTTAAGGAAATCATCAGTCTTAAATATTAGAAAAAATACTATTTAACCCCCTTCATACAGATGAAAAAGAAATTTAGTACATGATAAAAAAAAGTTAACCTGTTAATTCCCCTCTCCTTCTATTTGGTATTCAGCTAAGCCACCAAAAAAGTTCACAGGTGAAGAAACCTCCGCCCTGCTCCTTCCTGATGCCCTTCCCCCTCCTCCGCCATGGCCCTTGCCAGACATCCGATGACTGGACGACCACCACCGCGGCCGCTCTCGGCGCGTACGGCTGCACCGCCGTCACCGAATGTAGCCATACCTCACGGTGCCGCCAAGGGCGAGGACGAGGAGGCCTCGCTGCAGGGATGCAGGAGCAGGCGTCAGATCCCCCGTCGTTGCTCTACCGTGAGCGCGTACGGCTGCACCGCAGATGGGATGCAGAGAAGGATGGGGAGGCAGGGCGCTGTGTGGGGAGAAGAAGGGCGCCGCCGATGGAAAGGACGATTTCCATCCATGGATGGAAGGCGTCGAGGATGGAAGGTGCCAATGGTGCGGCATCGATTTAGGCGACCCACGGTGCCCACACAGATCCCATCCAGCGTGGATTTTGGCGAGGATTTCTTCCAGCGACGATTCCTTCCAGCGTGGATTTTGGGGGAAGGGTGGGTCGGTGGGCGCGGCGAGCTCGCTCATCTCATCGCTGAACCGTGCGACGGTGAGGACGGCGTTGTCTCGGTGGCGCGGGGGAGGGGCGGGGAGCACGCTGGATGCAGGGGCGGGGGCGGCGTCGAGGTGGGGAAGAGGCAGGCGGGCAGGGCGAGGAAGAGGCCACCAGGTTTACCGTGCGGACGGAGGAAGTGGCGGCCGCGGTATTGATGGGAGGATGCGGCAGCCGCGATTCGCGCCGCGACAGTCGGGGCGGGATGGACGCGTCTGGCTTTGGCAGAACCGTGCGCCATTCTACTGTGAACGTCTACACTATGTACATAATAGTAGTAGAGATGAATGACACCCTTTTGTAGGTATGAAAGAAATCTTTAATTTTCAGCGTATCATTAATTTTTGAAGAGGTGTTTTCTTAAGAACTAACCGAATCAATGCCCTATATATGACATTCTCTTATTAAGGGTCCATATATAGAAATATATTAATTATGGAGATTTATGCAGACAACTTTTTTTCAGTAATTTTCGTTGACCTAATTAAGTGACGTTTCTTGACAAGTTCAAAGACTACTTGTACATTTAACTCATCCATATACTAACTCCAACATACGGTGTAAATTAAATTAAAACACATATTGAAATATATTATGCACTGCACAAAATGAATGATACGATAAATAAATTATTAATTATGCGGTAAGAATAATGTAACTTGGAATTTGTAAGATGTTGATCTGCTCTATTGTGTGAATTATACAGGTAGAGTTTGTTTCCATAGCATTCGGTAAGATGATAAAAAGTACGATATTATTCCATGGATTATGTAAAGGACGTACATTTGTGTTTCGATCGTTGTCCTAGCAAGTTCACATAAAACTAACAATTTTCCAGGATGCTTATATCTTAATCATTTTTTGTCATCCGAGAGTTAGGGGGTGTTTGAATGCACTAAAACTAATAGTTAGCCACTAAAATTAGTTGAGACATCCAAACACCCCTAGCTAATAGTTAAACTATTAGCTATTTTTAGTAAATTAGTTAATAGTTAGATAGTTATTTGTTAGCTAGCTAATTTCACTAATAATTTTTGGCCAACTAACTATTAGTTTTAGTGCATTCAAACACCCTTTTAGCATGAAAACTAACAGTAATTAGTCATCCGAGAGTTACATTATGCTTTGGGACACAAAAGAGTATGTTGGGTTTTGGGGTCCACTACTGCATCTAGAGTCTGATTGCATTCCTTTTTATTTAAACAACATATTGATTGATTTGCAATAGATTTTAGCTTCGGCATGACTCTTTAAGTTCAGTTTAAAAATGTCTCGAACACACATGTGATGACATTAATAACTATAAATATGAATAATATGTCAATTTTCAAGAAAGCTGAGAGCACCTAGAGTGGAGTGGGTGAATATGTGATCCTGCAAAAATCAATTTAAAACATGAATTTAATCTAAAATATTAGAGTTAGCGCAATTTAAACCAAGTTTGATATAGAAGAAGAGAGAAAAATTTCGTTCACTTGATTCTTCTTTCAAGATATAAATTAAACCAAGAGCAATATCACAAGTGAAAAGAGCACTAGTAGAAAAGAGCTCATAGCCTGCGGCACCCATAAATTATCACTGGCGGTTTCAGTTATCGCGCGCCAGTAAAAAAACGAGGCGGGCCCGGCTTTGGAACCGCCAGTGGAAACACATTTCCACTGGCGGTTATCTTAACACAACCGCCAGTGGAAATAGGATGTTTCCACTGGCGGTTGGTGTAACATAACCGCCAGTGGAAAACCAATTTCCACTGGCGGTTGGTGTAACCGAACCGCCAGTGGAAATACCCTATTTCCACTGGCGGTTGTGTTAAGATAACCGCCAGTGGAAATTGGTTTCCACTGGCGGTTTTTCAAGCCAACCGCCAGTGAACTGTCTGTTATAAATAGCTCTCTTCTTCCCCCGACAGTGAACTGTATGCTCGCAGCCAGCTTCCATTGGAGGCGATTTTGGAGGTCCAGATTTCAAAAAAATATAAGGAGGGAGGTTTTGCTCTTCATTTCTTCGAAGAAGGTGGATAAGAAAGGTTGGTTTATGTTTCTTTGTCAATTTTTGTTCATTCTTGCTCAATTTTAGCCACATTTTGGATCTAGGGTTTTACATGTGAGAGAGAAGAGTATAGCTAGGTAATTTTCTCTATTTCCTCAAATGAGGTTGCTTAAGATGGTTAGTTTTTGTCTATTCCCTCTCCTTTTTCATGTTTAGTTATCAAATAAGTTTATCCATAACACATATTTAGTTGCTTTATGAATGGTGAATGTGTTGTATGGAAGGTTGGTTTAATTATGTTTCAATTGTCAGTTATTGTTTATTTTTGCTCAATTTTAACTACATTTTGAAACTAGGCTTTCACCATGTGTTAAAGATAGGTTTGGGTATTAATTTTTTTTGTTTATTAGTTGCTAGGAAAGTTTGGCTTATGTTTCTTTTGCCAAATTTTGTTCATTTTTCCTCCATTTTAGCCACATTTTGGATATAGGGTTTCACCATGTGTTAGAGATAAAGTAGTCTAACTACTTTTATTGGAAGAGATAAAGTAGTCTAACTACATTTTGTTAGCGACAAACCGAAGCATGTAATTTTACACGACTTTCTAGAGAGGAGAGGGAGAGAGAGCTATTGTTGCCAATGCGCTCGGAGCAGGTGCAGCACTTACCGTCCGTGCGGATGCAGCACTTTGCACATCCAGAATGCCCGTTCTTGCACTGATTTTACACAGAGCAGAGCATCATGCTGGAGTCTACCGATCAATATGTACTGTATATATACATGCATGGTAATCTGACTTGCCATGAAAACTTCGGACTGGAAGGGTAGGCAACAGATGTCGCACTCCAACGCGTCCTTCTCCATGGATAGTGTCACAGTCGCCTCTTCCTCATCCTCCAACCCCGACTCTTCCTCATCCTCCATGTGCAGCATGTAATTTTACACGACTTTCTAGAGAGGAGAGGGAGAGGGAGAGTGGAAATGCATTTTCACTGGCGGTTTTCTTTATTCAGCCGCCAGTGGAAATGCACTTTTCACTGGCGGTTCCTTAAGAAAACCGCCAGTGAAAATGCACTTTTCACTGGCGGTTCCAAAATAACCGCCAGTGGAAATGCTGATTTCCACTGACCCCTAGCACTGGCGGTACTGAAAAACGCCTGTGTAAATAGGTTTAGAACCGCCACTATAGAGCTTCTGTGTACTAGTGGAGAGAACATAGGAAGAGAGAAAACCACAAGAAAGTAAATAAACACAAGACACATGCGATTTTCCCGTTGTTCAGTCACGCATGAAATGCTTGCCTACTCCACGTCATGGTGTCCCAATAGACACAGGGCCGTTGCTGACTTTTCAGGGGCCTAGTGCGAAATCCGATATAGAGGCCCTATCCACACACAAATATATATATATATATATAATTATACATATATTATCGAATATTTGACGTATAAAAATTATTATGCACTGTTCTAAAGTTTATAAGATAACAAATATAAAATATAGCAAAAAACACTAACATATTATCTGATATCATTAAAAATATCTTCTAACATTTTGTGATACAAATTCATCTTTATATCATTGAGATCAATCTCATCCAACAACTTTTTTCGATATATAGAATTGTCACGCCATTTAACCTCTCTTGATTTATTGTTGACCATAAATAGTTCACAAAAATATTTCAATTTTAAAAAATTTCTCTCTGCCGATGCAACCATCATGTGTATAGTAAATAATACTCGCTATATCAAAATAGAATTCATTTTGCTTCTTTAGTGGATTAATCATCATCTAGTTGAATATAAACATAAAAAATCAAGAGCTAAAGCAAATACTATTTTGAAACGGATGGAGTATTCGATAAGTAATTGAAACATTAGTTTAATAATCTAAACGAGACTGGTCAAGTGGATTAATCATCATCTAGTTGAATATAAACATAAAAAATCAAGAGCTAAAGCAAATACTATTTTGAAACAGATGGAGTATTCGATAAGTAATTGAAACATTAGTTTAACAATCTAAACGAGACTGGTCAAGTGGATTAGTCATCATATAGTTGAATATAGACATAAAAATCAAGAGCTAAAGCAAATACTATTTTGAAACGGATGGATTATTCGATAAGTAATTGAAACATTAGTTTAACAATCTAAACGAGACTGGTCGATAGCATATCGCTCTTTGCGCATTTATGTCTAGAATATATAGGTTTAACAGGAAAAAGTGCTAGCGTCCAGTGACTAGGGGCCCTCTGTTTTTGGGGCCTGGTGCGGCCGCACCCTCCGCACCCACTCAGGTACGACATTGGGACAAAGGTTGTAATCAACTCCTCTCAAGTGAAACAAAGATCAAACTTGAGTGCCACGGTTCTTCCTTATATCAAGATTATCCCCGTTCACAAGAAATCTTCATAAGATGGAGTCTCTTGCAGCCTTACACAAGATCAGAGTCACAAATCAGAGTAAGGGAGGGAGAGAGTACAGTATTAGGAGATCAAAACCAGCAACTGAACACAAAAGAGAGAAACACAAGCGCACAATACACCAAGCATGAAGAACAACACTAAGACGGCGCTCGGGTCTTGCTAGAACCGCACGATTGAGTTGTGGCAGAGTGTCGAAGTGTTGAGAGTCTCTTGAGAAGCTTGTGTACTCGATGGGCGCCATGGTGCTCCATTTATATCCCCAAAACGGCCAAGAGCCATTGCCTCCTTACTTAGAAAAACTGCCAAAAATCTGCTCACTACAGGGGCAACAGACTGGTCCGGTGCAATACCGGACTGGGTCCACATGCCCCCAGTCCAGGATTTGATTGGTCGGTTTCCATACCTGCGACGCACATGTCCGATGTGCCTTCGGAACATGGGCCATGTCAGCTAGCCGTCATTTGGAGGCACCCGACAGCTGGAGGCGGTCCGACGGCACACCGTACCATGAACAGTAGTGGTCCGATGAAATTTATAACTAAATTCCTGAGAGCTCACTGTTCACGTACGAAGGCGGTCCAGTGTACCTCGGACCGGTCTGGTGCGCCAGCCAGCCTGGCGGCTAGGTCCAGGCCCCCACGGACCCAATCCTGTGCACCACCGGACCGGTCCAGTGAGACCCAGACCAGCAGAACTTAGGCTATTTTGAGCATCCTTCAACCTTTTTGGTCTGTTATTGGGCGCTTTCCTACGACTTAGACAAACATAATTAGCATATAATCCAATTGACTAAGTGTGGGAAACTTACCTCTTTTACAGATTTTATCTAAGGTTTGCAATATGGCTCAAACTAAGTCCTGGAAGCACTTTTCTCACAAAATTGAGTTAGACAACAAATAAAAGTGCTAGATACATAGTAATAGGCCTATGCAACTTATTCAAATACTCAAATCTCATGTGCTTGTTGTTTTACTCAAAGTTGCACTTTTGGCCTCTAGCGTAGCTCATTTTGTATCTAGCACTTTTGAATTAAGGCCAAAGCAACTGGATCACCACCACAAGTGAATTTCAAAAAGATTTGTGCTTTGAACTTGTATTTTTGATCAAAACCCTCTTGGAAGCAAAGTGGATACCTCTAATTGCAAAACTATTCTCTTATGAGGGAGAAATCTATCTTATGGGAAGAAGGGAGAATTTTTGGCATTTGATCAAAACTAGTCTTGAAAAATCGTTTGATTTGCAAAACTAAAGTGTTTTGACTTAGAAGTTAGAAAAATAATTTTGTTTTGTGAAAACAAACCAAGTGGTGGCAAAATGATCCAAATATGCCAAATCTTATGAATCTTCAATTAGTTTTTAGTTCGACTTGGATTTGCAAAAGTTAGGTATTTTGAGTTGCTTTTGGTGTGTTGACACAAATCACCAAAAATGGGAAGATTGAAAGGGAAATGTGACTGTGGGCCATTTCTAGTTGTTTTGGTGATTAATTGCCCAACACACTACCTTGAACTAACTATAATGATAAGAGCATGAGCACATGTGGAAAGAAAGCAAATTGAAGATATCATATCCAAAAGAGCACAAACATGGAGCCAAATGTGCAACCTGATGTAAAATGGTACAAGTATAAGGTTTGCACTTGTAAATATGTTGCATAGGTCCATTACAATGTTTCTAGCACTTGTGTTTGGGCTCTAACCAATTTTGTAGAGAAAAGCACTTTTTAGGCTTGAATTTCCACATATTGCAAATCCTTTTAAATGAAGTGAAAAAGGTATGGTTCCTACTGTCCTACACTTAGTCATTTGTTTAGTTGCTAACTATGTTTGTCTAAGTGATAGGGGACCTCTCAAGAAGAGCCAAATGAAGTTGGAGACATTTGGCTCAACAGAGCTAAACTTGGGCTAGCCAAGGACCCACCGGACAGTCCGGTGAGGCTGTCTGGTGAAACGTACGGCCGAAGTCGCCTCTCTCGGGAATTTTCATCGGACAGTAAACAATGCATTGTCCGATGCACCAGACATCGTCTCCAATGGCTCTCTCCGCAAGCGGGCGCTAGCCGCCAACGGCTAGCTAACGTGGTAGCTACCGGTGGCGCACTGGACTATCCGCTGCCACGCCAGAAAATTAAACTGCCTAATCAGATCATTGGGCGAGTCGCGCACCACACTATTTGGTGAGCCCGCAGATAGGGAAGTTTTTCAGCTTCCTTGTGGAGAAGGCAACAACTCCTTTGGCCCCTTAGGGCTATAAAAGAGGTTCATAGGTGCCTCAACCAGTACACTAAGCATTGTAAGATCACACTACAACTTCGAGAGTCTACGACCACATCTTTGAAGTGTTTGAGAGAGATTTGAGCGCGTTTCTGAGCTATCACTCTGTCGTTTTGTTCTTGCGCTCTCTTCTTTGCTTGTGTACGTGTTGTTGTTGCGATTGTGCTCTTGTGTGCATGTTTTTACTCCCCCCGTACTCTAGATTTGATTGTGATCATTTGTGTAAGGCATGAGATACTCTAACTTGTGGAGATTCCACACAAGCGGGATCAAGATATAAGGAAGACATATGTGGCACTCATGTTTGATCTTTGGATCACTTGAGAGGGGTTTAGTGCAACCCTTAATCAAAGGAGGTCACCAAAACATGGAGTAGGCGTTGGCCGAACCACGGTAAAAATCATCATGTCTCTTTTCCATTTTCTGTATTGCGGATATTGTCTTCTTGAGTTCTCATATTCACTTGGAAGGTCCTAGTTTAATACTCATATTAATAGAGCAATCAAGTGAAGAGTTCTCTTCTCTCGTCTCTTCTCATCCAAACTTGGTTTTAATTCACTCTACTCATTTATTAGACCAAGTTTGTGTTGTTTGGAGCAAGTTTTACAGGATCACCTATTCACCCCCTTGAGGTGCTTTCAAGTAGGAGTTTCCAATATATAGCAGCTCTTGCAGTCGAATAATGGAAATACGATCCGATGATATCAATCAATGCAATACAATGTATGTGTGTATGCAGAAAGTTATAGCATGTATACGGAAAGCTATTCTTCACATTCCATCTTCAATGAATTGTTCTATTCTAACACTCCCCCACAGTCATAGTGGTAGTAGAACGAACGTTCAGGCTAGACCGAACGTCATAGAACACAGAAGATAGAAGACCTTTGGTGAAGATATTTGTATACTGTAATTTTGTCGGCACATGGAGGACACGAACAGCCCTGTCAGCGACTTTGTTTCAAACAAAATGCAAATCGATCTCAATATGTATGGTTCATTCATGTTGAACCGGATTTATAGATAGATATACACACTTTATGTTGTCGCAGTATACGAGCATGGCTAACTGAAGGGGTTGGTGAAGTTCCTGAAGTAACTGACGTAACCAGCAAGTCTCAGTGACAGAAGTAGCGATAGCCTAATATTCTACCACAACACTGGATCAAGAGACAATGTGTTGTCTCTTGGACGATGAAGACACCAAATTATTGCCAAGAAAGACCCCAAATCCGGACATGGAACGACGGATGTCAAGACAACTGACACCATCCGCATCAAAGTAAGCCACAAGGCTAGTTACCGAAGAACGATGCAGTTGGAGGCCATGGTCGAGAATGCCCTTGAGATAATGAAGAATACGCTTGACAAGGGATAGGTGAGGCTCCCGAGGATCATGCATTGAAAGACGCCTAGACGGGGGGGGGGGTGAATAGGGCGAATCTGAAATTTATAAACTTAAGCACAACTACAAGCAGGGTTAGCGTTAGAAATATAAACGAGTCCGCGAGAGAGAGTGAAAACAAATCGCAAGCAAATAAAGAGTGAGACACAAGGATTTGTTTTACCGAGGTTCGGTTCTTGCAAACCTACTCCCCATTGAGGTGGTCACAAAGACCGGGTCTCTTTCAACCCTTTTCCCTCTCTCAAACGGTCACTTAGACCAAGTGAACTTCTCTTCTCAATCAAACGGAACACAAAGTTCCCGTAAGGACCACCACACAATTGGTGTCTCTTGCCTCGGTTACAATTGAGTTGGTCATAAGAAGAATGAGAAAGAAAAGAAGCAATCCAAGTGCAAGAGCTCAAATGAACACAAATGTCGCTCTCTCTAGTCACTATTTGATTTGGAGTGATTCCGGACTTGGGAGAGGATTTGATCTCTTTGGTTGTGTCTAGAATTGAATGTTATAGCTCTTCTAAGGTCTAGGAAGTTGGAAAACTTGGATGCAATGAATGGTGGGGTGGTTGGGGTATTTATAGCCCCAACCACCAAAAGTGGTCGTTGGAAGGCTGATGTCGCATGGCGCACCGGACAGTCCGGTGCGCCACCGGACACTGTCCGGTGCGCCAGCCACGTCAGCCGGCCGTTGGGTTCTGACCATTGGAGCTCTGACTGGTGGGGCCTCTAGGCTGTCTGGTGGTGCACCGGACAGGTCCTGTAGACTGTCTGGTGCGCCGTCTAGCGCTGCTCTGACTCTGGCGCGCACTGTAGCGCATTGAATGCGTTTGCAGTCGACCGTTGGCGCGAAGTAGCCGTTACTCCGCTGGCACACCGGACAGTCCAGTGTGACACCGGACACTGTCCGGTGCTTCACCGGACAGTCCAGTGAATTATAACGGAGCGGTCTCCCATTTTCCCGAAGGTGGCAAGTTCAGCTTCGAGTTCCCTGGTGCACCGGACACTGTCCGGTGGTGCACCAGACAGTCCGGTGCGCCAGACCAGGGTGCCTTTGGGTTGTCTTTTGCTCTCTTTGTTTGAACCCTTTCTTGGTCTTTTTATTGGCTTATTGTGAACCTTTGGCACCTGTAAAACTTATAGACTAGAGCAAACTAGTTAGTCCAATTATTTGTGTTGGGCAATTCAACCACCAAAATCAATTAGGAAAAAGGTGTAAGCCTAATTCCCTGTCAATCTCCCCTTTTTTGGTGATTGATGCCAACACAAACCAAAGCAAGTATAGAAGTGCATAATTGAACTAGTTTGCATAATGAAAGTGCAAAGGTTACTTAGAATTGAACCAATAAATATTTTCATAAGATATGCATGGATTGTTTCTTTTTATTTTTAACATTTTGGACCACGCTTGCACCACATGTTTTGTTTTTGCAAATTCTATTCAAAGTTCTTTTGAAAATAGTTAAAGTTAGATGAATAAGATTTCGAGAAGCATTTTCAAGATTTGAAATTTTCTCCCCCTGTTTCAAATGCTTTTCCTTTGACTAGACAAAAACTCCCCCTTAATAAAATACTCCTCTTAGTGTTCAAGAGGGTTTTAAGATACCAATTTAAAAAATCACTATTTTGAAAAACCTTTTCTTAATTAAAATTTTTGAAAATTGGTGGTGGTGCGGTCCTTTTGCTTTGGGCTAATACTTTCTCCCCCTTTGGCATGAATCGCCAAAAACGGATACTTTGAGTGAAATATAAGCCCTTCTAACTACTTTCTCCCCTTTTGGCCAACAAAATATGAGTGAATATTATACCAAAGTTGGAGAGATGCTCGGAGCAACGGCGAAGGATGAGTGATTCAATGGAGTGGAGTGGAAGCCTTTGTCTTCGCCGAAGACTCCAATTCCCTTTCAATCTATGACTTGGTTTGAAACACACTTGAAAGCACATTAGTCATAGCATATAAAAGAGATATGATCAAAGGTATATTAATGAGCCATGTGTGCAAGACATCAAAAGAAATTCCGAGAATCAAGAATATTTAGCTCATGCCTAAGTTTGTTAAAAGTTTGTTCATCTAGGGGCTTGGTAAAGATATTGGCTAATTGTTCTTTGGTGTTAATATATGCAATCTCGATATCTCCCTTTTGTTGGTGATCCCTTAGAAAATGATACCGAATGACTATGTGTTTAGTGCGGCTATGCTCAACGGGATTATCTGCCATGCGGATTGCACTCTCATTATCACATAGAAGAGGAACTTTGGTTAATTTGTAACCATAGTCCCTAAGGGTTTGCCTCATCCAAAGCAATTGTGCGCAACAATGGCCTGCGGCAATGTACTCGGCTTTGGCGGTAGAAAGAGCTACGGAATTTTGCTTCTTTGAAGCCCAAGACACCAGAGACTTTCCCAAGAACTGGCAAGTCCCCGATGTGCTCTTTCTATTAATTTTACACCCCGCCCAATCGGCATCCGAATAACCAATTAAATCAAATGTGGTGTTGGGACCATGCTTCGTCGCCGAAGGTCCTGCAGGAAGAAACAGCTTCGGCTGAAGCTGTCTACACGTGATGCCAAAGGGTGCTGTTCATGAAGCTTCGGAATTACAAACCGACTTAAAAGTAGAATGACCTTTTAGTCCATAAGTGTTTGAGTCGTTGTTGTAAACTTTTATAAGGGGTATGATTGTAATTGCTCACATGCTGTGTCATGTGCCTATAAATAGTGAACAATATTCCTTTACTGTTCACGCATTCCTGTAATTGCAATCACATCATTCGAGAATTATTCTTTGCCAAGGCAGAGGTATAAATGTATCTTATATTTGAATACATCAAGTTGATATAATGTGAAAATGATGTTGTTCATTTATAATTTACTTGTCTTTAATGTTTCATATCTCGTATTATTTTATACAATTTATTAGAGTTCAACTACAAAGAAACAACCTTCGTAGTTGTATCGTCTTTAACCTTCGTCCGAAGTGCATTAAATCCTTAAGGAAATAATGCTTCAGCGGACGAAGGGCATTAACATTTAACATTTTATGTTGCCTTGTTCTTGATTCATAGCATTTGAGAACGAGTCTCCAACATTGGCGCCCACCTCCGGTGAACTCACTTCTACTTTTCTGAGCTGATGGCTTCGTTCAATATTCAAGCTGGAGCTGCTTCGGTTCCAAAGCTGGTACTTCCGATAACAGGCGGTTCATGTTCAGAACCAGCCAATAAGAAGCAGAAGAAGGAAGCATAGAGAAGGGTACAGCATGTCGGGGTGCAAGGACCCTTCATCAAGTCAAGATGGTCTCACATTCCTATTACCTTCTCCCAAGAGGACCTTCAACTCAAGGATTACCCACACAATGATGCTATGGTTATCTCTTGTGTTATCAAAGGATTTCTGGTCCACAATGTTTTGGTTGATACAGGCAGTGCAGCTGATATCATATTTGCTAAGGCCTTCAGACATATGCAAGAGCCCGAAGATAAAATTCTTGATGCCACACATCCCCTCTGCGGCTTTGGAGGAAGGCAGATTGTAGCACTCGGCAAAATCTCAATGTCAGTGGCCTTCGAATTCATCAACAACACAAGGACTGAACAAGTTATGTTTGATATCGTTGACATGGAGTACCCCTACAATGCAATCATTGGTCGTGGTACTCTTAATGCCTTCGAAGCAATTCTGCATCCAGCTTATCTTTGCATGAAGATACCTTCGGACCAAGGGCCCATTGCTATTCATGGAAGTCAAGAAGCTGCCAGAAGGGCCGAAGGAAATTGGACAGACTCAAAAGCAATCCATAATATAGATGGAACTGAAGCTTGTGAGCAATACAAGTTCAGAAGGGAAAAAGCTGCTTCGGCTGACCAGCCGAAACCCATGCTCTTATGTGAGGATATAGCAGAGCAGAAGGTGCTATTGGGATCTCAATTGTCCGAAGAGCAGGAGAAAACCTTGATAAGGTTTCTGTTCAACAATAAAGATGTTTTTGCTTGGTCAGCTAATGATCTTTGTGGAGTTAACAGGGATGTTATCGAGCATTCGCTCAATGTTGACCCATCCTTCAGGCCCAGAAAGCAGAGGCTTCGGAAAATGTCTGAAGACAAGGACGAAGGTGCTCGGAATGAAGTAAAAAGACTCCTCAGTGCCGGAGTTATTAGAGAGGTAAAATACCCAGAATGGTTGGCTAACACTGTTATGGTGAAGAAGGCCAATGGTAAATGGAGAATGTGTATCGATTTTACTGACCTCAATAAAGCCTGTCCGAAGGACGAGTTTCCATTGCCAAGGATAGATTCCTTAGTTGATGCAGCAGCTTCATCAGAGCTTATGAGTTTGCTGGATTGCTATTCAGGCTATCATCAAATATGGATGAAGAAGGAAGATGAACCAAAAACCAGCTTCATAACCCCTAGTGGGACATATTGCTACCTTCGGATGCCTGAGGGGCTTAAAAATGCTGGAGGAAGTTTCAGCAGAATGACAGCGAAGGTCCTTCACTCTCAGATAGGAAGGAATGTGCTAACTTATGTTGATGATATCATTGTAAAAAGCACGAAGCAAGATCACCACATAGCTGATTTACAGGAGACCTTCGCTAATTTTAGACAGGCTGGTCTAAAATTGAATCCAGAAAAATGTGTCTTCGGAGTAAAGAAGGGGAAATTTCTCGGTTGCCTAGTCTCAACAAAAGGAATCGAGGCTAATCCAAGCAAAATCGAAGCAATACTTCGAATGGAACCACCAAGTACAAAAAAGGGGGCTCAAAGATTGACTGGAAGGCTCGCGTCTCTCAACAGATTCATATCTAGATCAGCAGAGAGAAACTTACCATTCTTCGAAGTGCTGAAGACAGCTGAAGTCTTTCAATGGGGACCGATCCAGCAGAAGGCCTTCGAAGAGCTGAAGCAGTATTTGATAGATCTAACAACATTAACTCCACCTACGCCAGGGGCTCCTTTGTTATTATATGTGGCAGCTTCGCACTTAGCGGTAAGTGCAGCACTTGTTCAGGAGAAGCTTGAAGGCCAAGTTAAGAGGCAGGCCCCAATATATTTTGTATTCGAGGTTCTTAGTTTATCAAAGAAAAACTATACAGAGTTGGAGAAGGTATTGTATGCTGTCTTGATGGCCTCCAGGAAGCTTCGGCACTATTTTCAAGCTTACAACATAATTGTTCCTTCTTCACAACCTCTGAAGGATATTATGAAGAACCGAGAAGCTACTGGAAGGATTGGAAAATGGGCTGCAGAGCTCAATGAATTTTGTATTGATTATGTTCATAGATCTTCGATTCAGTCCCAGGCGTTAGCAGACTTCATTGCTGACTGGACGCCAGGGGCTCAGGAGGAAGAAACAAATAAAGACGCCGAAGCATGGACAATGTTTTGCGATGGGTCTTGGGGAACCTTCGGAGCGGGAGCGGCTGCTGTGTTGGCTTCACCTTCCAAAGTTAAAACTTGTTATGCGGCAAGACTTGATTTTAGTTGCACAAATAACATCGCCGAGTATGAAGCTCTGCTTTTGGGTCTTCGGAAACTAAAGGCAATGGGAATCAGAAGGGCCATTCTTAAAACTGATTCTCAAGTTATTTCTGGTCATATTGACAAAAGTTACAAAGCAAGAGACCCGAAGCTTGAAAAGTATTTAGATACAGTCCGAAGGATTGAGGCTTCCTTCGAAGGTTTCTCTGTCAAAAATATTCCTCGTGGAGAAAATGAATACGCTGATCTATTGGCTAAGTCAGCAGCCCAGGGGCTACCTATACCTTCGGAAGTATTTTTTGAAACAATAGAAGCACCTTCGGTCGAGCTTCTTGAAAGAGCAATCCTTAACATATCCCCTGTTTATAGTGAAGATTGGAGAACTGAGATTATCTCTTTTCTTCAGGGTAATTTTCTTTTAGACGACGAAGCTTATAACAGGAGAATAGAAGCAAGAGCTCGACCATATGTCATAATAGAAGGGGAGTTATACAAGCGCGGGGTCTGTTCCCCATTGCTCAAGTGCTTATCCAGATCCGAAGGTATAGAATTAATGAAGGACATACATGCAGGTCTGTGTGGATCTCACATTGGATCTAGGCCCTTGCTTGGGAAAGTCTTTCGCCAAGGGTTTTATTGGCCAAAGGCAGCTTCGGATGCAGCGGATTTAGTTCAAAAATGCGAAGGTTGTCAGAAATGTGCAAGAGATCAAAAACAACCTTCGTCTTTAACTCAATTAATACAACCCACTTGGCCGTTGCAAAGGTGGGGTCTGGATTTGCTAGGTCCATTACCACCAGCACAGAGGAACTTAAGGTATGTGGTGGTGGCAGTGGAATATTTTTCCAAATGGATTGAGGCGAAACCATTAGCCACAATAACTTCATTTACTATTCAAAAGTTTTTCTGACAAAATATTGTTTGTCGCTTCGGAGTGCCGAAGGCTATCACTGTGGATAATGGGACACATTTTGATTCTGAAGCCTTCAGAGAATTTTGTAATCAAACTGGCACGAAGATCCATTTTGCATCAGTCCGACACCCAGAGTCAAATGGACTTGTCGAAAGAGCCAATGGGATCATAATGACAGGAATAATGAAGTCAATCTTCAATCAGCCCAGGGGAAAGTGGCCAGATGAGTTAATCAAAGTGGTGTGGAGTCATAACACAACCATGTCAAGATCAACAGGCTTTACACCCTTTAAACTATTGTTTGGTGACGAAGCAATAACCCCAGAAGAGGCCAAAACAGGATCAATAAGGACAGTAGCTTCGGCAGAGGGCGAAAACGAAGCTGATTGCTCTATAGAAAAAGATGCTATTGAAGGGGTCAGACTTCAAGCTGTGGAAAACATCAATAAGTACCAAGCTGAAACAATAAAATGGCGTGATAGAAAGGTCAAGCTGAAGAACATTGAACCAGGACACTTGGTACTTCGAAGAGTAGCTAACCCTGAAACAGTAGGCAAATTACAGCTGAAGTGGGAAGGCCCCTTTTTGGTAGTATCTTCGTCAAGACCCGGTTCCTACAGATTGAAGGATATGGACGACAATGACATTCCTAGACCGTGGAATGCGGATGAGCTTCGGCGATATTATGTTTAGTTCGATGTATTTTTTTATATTCTTTTTTGTGGCACCCTTTTCCTTTCCAAAGGGGGAGAAAGGTTTTTAATGGGGCCACAACATGTAATTTTTCTTTTCCTTATTTCAATTCTATAAGAGCGATATCCCCCAAAAATGTAAATGTAAAAGCTGAGAACGCACCTTCGAGTGCAAAGAAAAAAGAAAAGAAAACAGGGAGAAGCTCAAAAGTCGTTCCTAAGGGAATGCAGAGCTTACAGCGAAAAATAAACGCTGATTCCGCCGAAAGTAAAAGGAGAAGAAGCTCCTAAGGGAGGCTTACAGCGAAAAATAAACGCTGATTCCGCCGAAAGTAAAAGGCAAAGAAGCTCCTAAGGGAGGCTTACAGCGAAAAGTCAACGCTGATACACCGAAAAGTAAACGGCAAAAAGATTTCTATCATTCTTGAGGGGATGAAGGACTGTGCTTATGGTTTTTGAACATGTGTCCTAATACTCATTTGCACATTACATGTCATCATGTCATTTGCATTCATAAACATCCATTTAGACATATATAGAATCATCATCATACTACACAAAAAAGACAGGTGTTTCAGAAAATAAGGAAAAGATTCGAAGGAAAAAATTTTCTATGCTTCGTTGTGTACGAAAAGAAGGGAAGGTGTTTTTCGCCTTCGGCTCAAAAGAGAAGTTTCGTCCATAGCAAAGCAGACTGAATGCGGATAAGGGAGACAGGATATATTGCAAGGTATGTACAAATTTACATGAGTTATTCCATATCTATATTACAAGAGTTTCTCCAAGAATTTTTGCAGGAAAGCACATTATAAGCAACTTTAAGCTTCAGCTAAGGCTTCGTCTTCAGTTTTGTCAAACTTCAGCATTGTCAATCTTCAGCTTCGTCATCCTGTATATACCAAACAGCAGAGTAAGAAAGGTACAAATTTCAAAGGAGAAGGTAAAAGTAACAAACATAAGTTTCTTACCGGCTTAAGATGGCTTCGAGCTTCGTCGCCCGCCATTTTCCGCCCGCCACTTACCCAGATCTGGGTCATGAATTTATTTCCGATGCTTCTGGCTAAGCTTGGGATATCTATCAAATCTGAAGCTGACAAGCTGAAGTTTGGTCTGTTCACAATGTTTCCATGCGTGCAGCCAGCCTTCAAAAAAGTAGCAGCTGTGCCCCGAGAAGCTACCAGGGCGCAGAAGTCGGCGTGCCCACCAATAACTTCGTCAAGGGCATCAACTTCGCCTTCAATATGTTCTAATGTTCTTGGCAGATTTTCAGCTGAAGGTGTAAATTTCGAAGAGCTAGCTCCGACAGAGTGAAACACGTCCTTCAGCCGCTGCACACATCGGATGACGAAGCTTAAGCATTTCTCCTGAAGTTCTGTAAAGGATTTCTGCAAATTTGAGTATTTATCCACTTCAGTTTTCAGGCTTGCTTCAAGATATTTCTTTTCTTGCTCGAATTTTTCTGATTGTTGGAGCATTTCATTCTTTAATTTGTCATTCTCAGTTTGGACTTCAGCCAAAGAGCCCTCCATGGTCTGAATAACAAAATCCTTCTTTTCTAATGCACCTTCGTGCTCTTTGACCATGATTTCAAGGTCTTGGATTGTGAAGTCTTTCTTTTTCAGATTGGCTTCGTGATTTTCAACTTTTTCAGCCAAATCTTGAATGACGGCTTTGTTTTTCTCTTCTTCCAGGTCTTGTTGCATTTTTAGAACCTTGCTTAATAATATGCTCTGTCGAAACGATCTTCATTAGAACACGACCTAAAAGATAACAATAATAGTAATAAAATAACAAAAATATTCGTTACCTTGAAGTTAGCATAAAGCAAGCTTCCGGCGATGTGGTGTCATTGATAACGGCACAAGTCCGCTTCCAGCTTCGGCAAGCCAATGCTTTTGGAAAGGGTTCTAACAATTTTGGCCTCGGTGCGGTTCCGAAGGCATCTTAGTTTCCCTTCGTTCACCCCACCAAATAGCATAGCCCCTGATTTATATCCGCAAGATATGGCATATTTTTCAACTCCTCTTTCTCAGCGTCTGTTAACTCTTGTCCAAGTAGATCTTGAAAGTTAAAATCTTCTTCTTCAGAAATTTCATCAATTCGCTCTTTCCCCTTTTCAGTTGCCGCGCTCACCGCAGCTGCAGTAGTTTCTTCTTCAGCCATTTTCAGGAGTATATTGTCAATAACCTCAAGCGTAGTTTCCAGGTTCGACTCTTCGGTGGTCCCGGCTTCGGCCCCGGTAGCTTTGGCTTCGCCGGTCTCAGCTTCAGTGGTTTCCACTCCAGTAGCTTCGGCTGCGGCGCCTTCGGCTTCGGCAGTCTCGGCAAAGACAATTTTTCACACCATCACCGGTGGCGGTGTCTGATGGATCACATCTGTTACTTGAATAATTCTCCATTTTTTCGGCTTCACAGAACTTTTTGCTGCCAAAGCTGCCTTGTCCCTCTGAAAAAACTTCGTCAGTTCCAGTGCCAGTGGACTTAGCCTGATAGGCAAGGGTTCAGTCATTACCTTCATAATCTCTTCTACTTCAACAGCAGAAGGAGAAGCAGGAGTATATTCTCGGACCGGCGTTTCCGGCTCTGGGGATGCACTTTTTCTCTTTCTAGTGGCCACCTTTGGCTCAGGATTTAACTCTTCAGCGCTAAGATTTTCAGAATCTTTCTTTTTCTTTTTGGCCAACTTGACGACTTCTTCGTCAGTAGCGCTGGCAATCCTTTTTCGCTTCGGGCCTCCAGCATCTCCGCCCAGTCGGCCGTAGTCAGCATATTCAAAACCTATGGCATCAAGCACCCTGTTCAGCCTTCGTTTCGGCCGAGTGCCGAATGCCGCTGTCATCAGTTGGTCCTCTTTTTTAGAGTAATTCCCAAGAATTTCATTACTCATTGTTCCAATTGTATCAAGCCATTCTTAGCAGGGTACTTTAAAATATTTCTTGAACTTATAATAGTAGGGCAGTCGGACGAGTTCCCCCTCTTTCTTTTCCCCTTTTAGCTTCGGCATTGTCCACTCTTTCATAGTTGGAAAAACTCTGAAGGCCAGGAATTCCTGCACTAAATCTCTAGTGCCAATATGTTCTGCTATAATTTTGAATTCGCCCAGTGCAGCCCAAGTTGGACCTTCTACTGCCATTTTGCATCGGGGTCTTGTTTCTCCGAAGATTAGTTCAAGAGGGCTCTGAACCAGCTTCTCTTTATCTTCATCAACTTTGACATAAAACCATTCTGATTTCCAGCCTGCCGGCCACTTGCTTCGGTAGCTGATCACGGAAAACTTCGTGGTTTTCCGATAAGCAAAATTATAGCAACCAAAATTTTTGTGCAATCCATCTTTTCTGGTCTTAGTTTGATAATGCAGCTCATGAACTCGACAGAAGCTGTCGGCAAACGACTCCACCGCCTGGCTTCGGAGAGCCCAGATATAGACGCTGAGCCTGACAATTGCGTTGGGAGTTAGTTGGTGAAAGTAGATACCAAATCTTTGCAGCACATCAGAGATCATCCTATTTAAGGGGAATCTTAACCCAGCTTTTAGAAAGCTCTTGAAAATAACTATTTCATCTTTTTTTGGCTTCGGGGTAGTTTCTTCCCCCCCGAAGCGAAGCAGCTTCTTCTCATTCTCACTAAAATAGCCCGACTTCACCATTTTGGAGAAATCAGCCTTGGAAACAGTCGACTTTCCGAAGTCCAAATGGCTGGGCTTGCTTGGTACGGCAATATGGTAATCATCATCGGAATCAGCTTCCTCAATATCTCCTTCTTCCGCTTCGGCAGCAACTTGTTCTGTATCGGCAACAGTTTGCTCTGTATCGGCAGTACAGATTCCTTCCGAGGTCACCAGTCCGGATCGTTGCATCGCTTCGGAGATAGGAACAGTCTCCGCTCCTTCGGCTTCGCCTCCCTCACGCTCAACTCTAGCGGTAGAGCGCACTCTGGCCATTTAACTCTACATTTCTTGCGAACTAAATAACTTCCTCTCCCGAAGCTTTTCTTCTGACGAAGTAGGCCTTGAACTAGAGCTTCGTCTGATTGCGAGAGCAAAGCTTCGGCTATGGTTAAAAATTTTGGCAGCAGAACAGTGCAATAGCAATGAATGCTGTGGTAACTTCACACCTACCCGTCTGTTTATATAGTGCTGCAGGTAAGAAGGTGAATCGTCAGGATTTTTACACCAGGCAAACAGCTGCTTACACCCGTTGCGCGGTGGGCCGCAGAGACCAAATAGTAACCCTGCAGGGTGGGACCGCTACGCGCTCGGAAACTGAATCGTTTCTCGACAACGAGCTCAGGGAAGGTGTTTTTCGGACCTTCGGCTTCCTGAAGCCTAAGAGACTTTTTTCACGGATCAAGCTCATTACGAAAAACGATCTAGCACCGTGAAGGGGCTACTGTTGGGACCATGCTTCGTCGCCGAAGGTCCTGCAGGAAGAAACAGCTTCGGCTGAAGCTGTCTACACGTGATGCCAAAGGGTGCTGTTCATGAAGCTTCGGAATTACAAACCGACTTAAAAGTAGAATGACCTTTTAGTCCATAAGTGTTTGAGTCGTTGTTGTAAACTTTTATGAGGGGTATGATTGTAATTGCTCACAGGCTGTGTCCTGTGCCTATAAATAGTGAACAGTATTCCTTTACTGTTCACGCATTCCTGTAATTGCAATCACATCATTCGGGAATTATTCTTTGCCAAGGCAGAGGTATAAATGTATCTTATATTTGAATACATCAAGTTGATATAATGTGAAAATGATGTTGTTCATTTATAATTTACTTGTCTTTAATGTTTCATATCTCGTATTATTTTATACAATTTATTAGAGTTCAACTACAAAGAAACAACCTTCGTAGTTGTATCGTCTTTAACCTTCGTCCGAAGTGCATTAAATCCTTAAGGAAATAATGCTTCAGCGGACGAAGGGCATTAACATTTAACATTTTATGTTGCCTTGTTCTTGATTCATAGCATTTGAGAACGAGTCTCCAACATGTGGATCCCCGAGGGTACCAAAGCCCAAACTTAGGAGTATAAACTAAATATCTCAAAATTCGTTTTATGGCCGTAAGGTGAGCTTCCTTAGGGTCGGCTTGGAATCTTGCACACATACATACGGAAAGCATAATGTCCGGTCGAGATGCACATAAATAAAGCAAAGAACCTATCATCGACCAGTATACCTTTTGATCTACGGATTTACCTCCCGTGTCGAGGTCGAGATGCCCATTAGTTCCCATGGGTGTCTTGATGGGCTTGGCATCCTTCATCCCAAACTTGTTTAGAATGTCTTGAATATACTTTGCTTGGCTAATGAAGGTGCCCTCTTGGAGTTGCTTAACTTGAAATCCCAAGAAGTACTTCAACTCCCCCATCATCGACATCTCGAATTTCTGTGTCATGATCCTACTAAATTCCTCACATGTAGATTCGTTAGTAGACCCAAATATAATATCATCAACATAAATTTGGCATACAAACAAATCATTGTCAAGAGTTTTAGTAAATAAAGTAGGATCGGCCTTTCCGACTTTGAAGCCATTAGTGATAAGGAAATCTCTTAGGCATTCATACCATGCTCTTGGGGCTTGCTTGAGCCCATAAAGCGCCTTAGAGAGTTTATACACATGATTAGGGTACTCACTATCTTCAAAGCCGGGAGGTTGCTCAACATAGACCTCTTCCTTGATTGGTCCGTTGAGGAAGGCACTTTTCACATCCATTTGATAAAGCTTAAAGCCATGGTAAGTAGCATAGACAAGTAAAATGCGAATTTACTCAATCCTAGCTACGGGTGCATAGGTTTCACCAAAATCCAAACCTTCGACTTGTGAGTATCCCTTGGCCACAAGTCGGGCTTTGTTCCTTGTCACCACACCATTCTCATCTTGTTTGTTGCGGAAGACCCACTTGGTTCCTACAACATTTTGATTAGGACGTGGAACTAAATGCCATACCCCATTCCTTGTGAAATTGTTGAGCTCCTCTTGCATCGCCACCACCCAATCTGAATCTTGAAGTGCTTCCTCTATCCTGTGTGGCTCAATAGAGGAAACAAAAGAGTAATGTTCACAAAAATGAGCAACACGAGATCGAGTAGTTACCCCCTTTTGAGTATCGCCAAGGATGGTGTTCACGGGGTGATCTCGTTGGATTGCTTGGTGGACTCTTGGGTGTGGTGGTCTTGGTTCTTCATCCTCCTTGTCTTGATCATTTGCATCTCCCCCTTGATCATTGTCATCATCTTGAGGTGGCTCATCTTCTTGATCTTCTCCTTCATCATCTTGAGCCTCATCCTCATTTTGAGTTGGTGGAGATGCTTGCGTGGAGGAGGATGGTTGATCTTGTGTTTGTGGAGGCTCTTCGGATTCCTTAGGACATACATCCCCAATGGACATGTTCCTTAGCGCGACGCACAAAGCCTCTTCATCACCTAATTCATCAAGATCAACTTGCTCTATTTGAGAGCCGTTAGTCTCATCAAACACAATGTCACAAGAGACTTCAACTAATCCAGAGGACTTGTTAAAGACTCTATATGCCCTTGTGTTTGAATCATAACCTAGTAAAAAGCCTTCTACTGCCTTAGGAGCAAATTTAGATTTTCTACCTCTTTTAACAAGAATAAAGCATTTGCTACCAAAGACTCTAAAATATGAAACATTGGGCTTTTTACCGGTAAGGAGTTCGTAAGATGTCTTCTTGAGGATTCAGTGTAGATATAACCGGTTGATGGCGTAGCATGCGGTGTTGACTGCCTCGGCCCAAAACCGATCCGAAGTTTTGTACTCATCAAGCATGGTTCTTGCCATGTCCAGTAGAGTTTGATTCTTCCTCTCCACTACACCGTTTTGTTGTGGCGTGTAGGGAGAAGAGAACTCATGCTTGATGCCCTCCTCCTCAAGGAACCCTTCGATTTGAGAGTTCTTGAACTCCGTCCCGTTGTCGCTTTCGATTTTCTTGATCCTCAAGCCAAACTCGTTTTGAGCCCGTCTCAAGAATCCCTTTAAGGTTTCTTGGGTATGAAATTTTTCCTGCAAAAAGAATACCCAAGTGAAGCGAGAATAGTCATCCACAATAACTAGACAGTACTTACTCCCGCCGATGCTTATGTAAGCAATCGGGCTAAATAGATCCATGTGTAGGAGCTCGAGTGGCATGTCACTCGTCATGATGTTCTTGTGTGGATGATGAACACCAACTTGCTTCCCTGCATGACATGCGCTACAAACCCTGTCTTTCTCAAAATGAACATTTGTTAGTCCCAAAATGTGTTCTCCCTTTAGAAGCTTGTGTAGATTCTTCATTCCAACATGTGCTAGTCGGCGATGCCAGAGCCAGCCCATGTTAGTCTTAGCAATTAAGCAAGTGTTGAGTTCAGCTCTATCAAAATCTACTAAGTATAGCTGACCCTCCAACACTGTAACACCCGGTTTTAAGGAACAAAGCCGGGTGCATCTCATACATGCGCCAAGAAGACAACATATACAATAACAGAGTGTATAGAGATAAATGTCATAAAACATCAGAGTATTTATTACATAGCGGAAGACTTATTACAAAAGTAATAAAGATAAAACAAACTAAGGATCGTCGGCGCCAATGTCGACTGGGAAACGCCACCTAGATCAAGTCAAACTCCTCGATACTTGACTCCACTTGAAACCACCTGTTCTTCTCCTGTGGGGGGGGGGTGTGAGACAGCAAGGGTGAGCTCACACATGATCACAGCTCAACAAGTTGTGGGGAACCAGTGGACATAAACTCACAAAGGTGTGAGTTCATGTGATGTGTAAGGCTTAATCAAAGATAGGGGTTAAAGCTGAGCATTGCTTTTAAGTAGTTGGTCAAAATTTTATTAGCAGTTACTAAGTGTAAGTAAATACCAAACCATAAGTAAAGTGATAGAACAAAATTAATAACAAACCCATGCAATGCAAATGACAAAATTGAATTTAAGTTCCATAATTTAAACATCAGAGAGTCCTGAGCCGCTCATGACCGTGAGCTCGGCTAGTATACCAGTTTTACACTCTGCAGAGGTTGTACCCTTTACCCACAAGTCATGTTACCCATCTGCCAAGGGGTCGCGAATCCCATACACCTCTACCTAGGAAGCGCGGCAGGGCAACACTACGAGGCCTTTACAAAGTTCCACTAGCTTCCGAAAACCCGCTACAGTTTATAGGAAGATCCAGTAAAGGGTTCCTGGCTGACCGCCATCGCAGCAAAATCAACCAGGGACCTCCCCGCACTGACCTCTCCCCTACTGCCCTTGCCCCTTTCGGGTAAGGTAGTCTTCCACTAGCTTTCCTAATTAGTCAGCCAAGGGCGTCCCATTCCACCCTTGTGGTGGCACGTGGTTCTCAAGTTAAGCTCTATGTTCCAATTAACATTAATGATATCAACATGAACATAAACAGAATAACAACAAGAATTGGAACATAGAAGTAATAAATGATTATCCCAAAACCATATAAAGCAATAGCAAACTACCCAAGTGATTCAGGGGTAAACAAGGTAATGAGATAAACAAATCTAGGGTGTCCTATTGGGTCCCATCAAAATTAACCTATGCATGGATAAGTGATGTTAAAGAACATTATTGGGTAAAAAGTGGTCAAGGGCACAACTTGCCTTCAATGAGCTCCTGCTCAGCTACAACCTGCTGCTCACCAGGATCCTCGGTCACGGGCTCTTCTACTCGTCACAATACAAACAAGCACAGGATATAGGGGAAATTAACATTACACCAAGCATGTAACAAAATACACAGAGATATTCTACATATTAAAATAAAAACTTAGGAACTGGAATCATAATTTTCTGAGTTATAGATTTTAAGTTATGCATTTTCAAAGGTTTTATGTGCTTTGAATAGGATTAAGTGTGGAATTAAATTTCTTACTGTTGTCATGATAAAACAGAGACACTAAGTGCTAGAGAATAAGATTACAAAATTTTAGGAACTGGAATGGACTAATTTGGAGGTAGTATGAATTTTCTATGAATTTATAAAGTTCTAGCAATTATTTTCCTATTAAAAATCTATTTTCTATTTCTTTTATTCAATTTAAACGATCTCTGGACTGGGCGTCAATTATAGGAAAGCGCAGGGGCTAACGCATAAGAAATTCTAAGACACATAGCGCTACTGTGTGGACTGCGGGTTGAAATAGATAAAGGACAGGGGCTCTTATGCAAAAGAGTCAGCCGAAGAGGTATCTTGTCATCCAGGCCACACGATCCAGATCCGGTGGTCCGGATTAGATCGTCGGTTTAATGAAACAGTGTGTAATACGATCCACTGGATCATGATCCAACGGTCCCGATTTTAACCCACGCGCTTTGCTCCACACCACACATCTGCCGATCGACGGCAGTGGCGAACCCTAGCCAAACCGGACGCCAACCCAGACCACGCCCGTTCGATTAAGATTCGACGGTATCTGCCTGCTCTAATCGTCACCGTGCCTTAGCCGATCAACGGCCATCGTTCTTCTCTTCAACCTCCAGCCGAACAACCCACCGAACAGGGTGTATGCGGCGGCACCGCACACCGGCGGCCACGGATCCACATCCCCGCACCCTCCTAGACAAATCCGAGGAACTCTACTCGCGGCTTAGATGAAGGTGAAATGGTTAGAGAGGTTATCACCATGATTAGGGACGGAGAAGTTGCTGCCCACGCAAAACGGCAATTTCACGGCAAGACTCCATCACCAGTGACGAATTCCAGTCGATTCCTTGAATCAGCGCCCGAAGTCTCTCTCGCCCAACTCCCATGACCCTCCACTGACACTATCGCAAGGCAAGTGGCTAACCGATGAGGTCTTCATGAGCTCAGCCCTCCGTTCATGGCGATGCCTCGGTCGCATGCATATATACCCACGCCAGCGCGCGATTCTCGGCCACGAGCTCACAACGAGTAGCACGAGTTAAGCGGTGCCGAACCCATGACATCCGCGCGTTAGGTAGGAAGGGAAGTCCGGGTTCCGTTGAGGTTTGGGTCCGCGGGAAACGCCAGCCAGCGCGAGCGGCGGCGCAGAATTCGGCCGCGCCGTTTGCGATAGAGAAGGGTCGACTGGTGAGTGACAAGGTGGCCCTATGTGTCAGCGACACAGTGCACGCGCGTGTAAGAGCTGACGCATATGGCCCACATGGCGGTGACACAACCCCAGTACCACGACCAGCCTAGGCCAGCTGGTGGAGGGGAAAGTTGGGCTGGATTCCTAGGGTTTTGGCCCACTCGCATTCTTCCCTTTTTATAATCTTTTTCTTTTGTATTTTTTCCTTCTTTTCCCTTTTAATTTCTACAATTCGATTTGAATTAAATTTTAATTGTGAACTCTTGCTCATTTTAAATGTACAACTTGAAGCCAATAATATGGAAGGTCTAATATTTTTATATTTATTTTCTTTATCTTTGCTTGTTATTCTTCCTTTCTTTTCTCCACATTTTAATTTCCAAATTTAGGTTTAAATCCAAATTTGGACCTTAATGAATTTCTATTAATATCTTCATTATTATTATTAGATGCACACACATATAAACTCTAACATGATGCATAATTTAGTGGCATATATTTTATTAATTATTTGTTTTTAAGTATGGTGTTCACATGAGATGGTACAAAAAGGTCCAATCCACACATATAAATAAAGGAAAAAAAAATTTTCTTCTCCTTTTATATTCTCTATTACAAATTGGGTATTACAAATCCTACCCCCCTTAAAAATAATCTCGTCCTCGAGATTTAAGAAGAACGAGGGAAAAGATGGGAAAAATCTATGCGAAGCTCTTCTTCTCTTTCCCAAGTTGCTTCATCTTCACCGTGGTGACTTCATTGGACTTTGCACATCTTTATCACCTTATTTCTTGTAACTCGAGTCAAGGTATCCAAAATCTTGATCGGGTACTCCGTGTAAGTCAAATCACCTTGAACACTGAGCTTTTCCATCGGTAACTGTTCCTCGGGAACACGGAGACACTTCTTTAGTTGAGATACGTGGAACACGTTATGCACATCCGATAGACTATCCGGTAACTCGAGTTGGTATGCCATCTCCCCACTCTCCTAAAGATCAAGAATGGTCCAATATAGCGAGGGGACAATTTGCCCTTAACTTTAAATCTCCTCATTCCACGCAGTGGTGACACCTTGAGGTACACATAATCTCCCTCTTCAAATTCCAGTGGCCTCCTTCTATTATCAGCATAGCTCTTTTGCCTGGTTTGAGCCACTCTCAAATTCTCTCGAATTATACGGACTTGTTCTTCTGCTTCTTGAATCAGTTCAGGCCCAAAGAACTGTCTCTCTCCAGTCTGATCCCAATATAGAGGAGTCCTGCACTTCCTCCCATATAAAGCTTCAAAAGGTGACATCTTCAGACTGGCCTGATAACTATTATTATATGAGAACTCAGCATAAGGCAGACTCCTATCCCAACTTCCTCCATGCTGAAGGGCACATGCTCTCAACATATCTTCCAATACTTGGTTTGTCCTTTCAGTCTGTCCATCCGTCTGAGGGTGATAAGCTGTACTGAAATTCAACTTTGTACTCATGTTCTCATGAAAGCTTCTCCAAAATCTTGAGGTAAACTGCGAACCTCGATCAGACACGATCTTCTTTGGTACTCCATGTAAACACACAATCCGAGCCATATATAACTCTGCTAGCTGAGAACCTTTATAAGTAGTCTTCACAGGAATAAAGTGAGCCACTTTAGTCAATCTATCCACAATCACCCATATAGCCTCATATCCTTTCTGGGTGCGATGCAATCCAGTAATAAAATCCATACCAATCTCTTCCCATTTCCATTCGGGTATCTTCAGTGGATGCAGTAGTCCAGCTGGCCTCTGATGTTCAGCCTTAACTCTTTGACACACATTGCACATAGCCACATGTGCAGCTACATCTCTTTTCAATCCATACCACCAATACTTCCGTTTCAAATCCTGATACATCTTGGTACTACCAGGATGAATAGAATAATCCGAATCATGGGCCTCCTTTAAAAGAGTCACTCGTAGGCTTTTAATATCAGGAACACACATCTTGTCCTTGAACCATATGGCACCTTGCTCATCTTCCGCAAATTTCGGAACTCGATCTTCAGTAATCAGATCCTTAATCTCTTGTATCTTAGCATCACCAATTTGTCCTTTGCGGATCTCTTGCTCCAAAGTAGTTTCCACATCAATAATAACTCCTTTAGTGTGAGTAACTATCCCCAGGTTAAGCCTCCTGAAATTCTCAACAATCTCATCGAGTAGCTGGGCAACAACAGCTAAATGAACATGCTCCTTTCGACTCAAGGCATCTGTAACCAACTTTGCCTTGCCCGGGTGATAGTGAATTTCCAAATCATAATCCTTAATAAGCTCCAACCCACGGCGTTGCCTAAGGTTGAGATCCTTTTGAGTGAATATATACTTCAAACTCTTATGATCCGTATATACTTTGCACTTGGTTCCCATAATGTAATGTCTCCAAATCTTAAGTGCATGCACAACGGATGCCAATCCCAAGTCATGAGTAGGGTAGTTCACTTCATGTCTCCGCAACTGACGAGAAGCATAAGCAATCACATGTCCTTCTTGCATGAGCACACATCCTAAGCCTTGGCCACATGCATCGCAATAGATGTCAAATCCCTTCTGTAGATCTGGCATAACCAACATTGGTGGTGACATCGATCTCTTCTTCAATTGATCAAAGCTGTCTTGGCACTTCTCGTCCCACTTGAATTCTCTTTCCTTCACCAAAGCGAGGTCATAAGCTTAGCAATCTTAGAAAATCCTTCAATAAATCTCCAATAATATCCTGCAAGTCCCAAGAACTCTGGACCTCCGTAACCGTAGTGGGTATGCTCCACACCACTATATTCTTGACTTTAGCAGGATCCACTGATATCCTTCCATTAAAAATGATATGTCCAAGAAATGGCACCTCGCCATTCCAAAACTCCCATTTACCGTACTTGGCGTAGAGTTGATTATCTTAAAGCTTCTGTGGCACCAACCTTAGATGTTCTTCATGGTCACTCTCATTCCTAGAATAGATAAGAATATCGTCGATGAACACCACGACGAATTTGTCCAAATATTCCAAAAACATCTTATTCATCAAATCCCTAAAATAAGCTGGTGCATTAGTTAATCCAAACGACATAACGATGAACTCATATAATCCATATCGAGTCGAGAAAGCCGTCTTAGGAATATCTGATGGTCCAATCTTCATCTGATGGTATCCCGATCGGCGGTCAATCTTCGAGAATACCCTGGCTCCTCTCATCCGATTAAATAAATCCTTAATGCGGGGTAACAGAAACTTGTTCTTCATAGTGACATCATTAAGGAACCTTTAATCCACGCACATCCCTTGCAATCCATCTTTCTTCTTTACAAACAAAACTGGTATTCTCCAAGGTGAGGAACTCGGACGTAAGTAGCTAGCCTCTTGTAATTCCGTTCACTGATTCTTCAGTCCCTTTAGGTGTGATTACTCTCATGGGTTTTCTCTTATTGTTCAACACATATGCCCAAACCAAAATCTCAGCATGACGCATAATTTTTATTAGCAACTCATGGGGTCAAATAGACCTTTTTACTCCTCCTAAAATGGTATCATACCGAATACTAACTAAAGGAACATATAGATCCTACAAATAGTAGTAATTTACATATATGTTTATGTAGCTTGGTGGAGCCGGTGGTGGTGGAGAGGGTGGTTGCTCTTGTTGTTGTCTCTCCAACCGTGATTGCCTTATTTCTTGCTGTATCTCCAGACGAGCCTGACGTATTTCCTCGCGTTCTTGTCTTATCTGGCTTTGCATTTCGGTCATCATGTCTGTCAACTGTTGTATTACCAGCCTTTGGGTTGCGATCACTTGCTCAGTTTCAATAGGTGGGGAATTTGGAGGATTCATTTCTGTTCGTTGTTGCCTAATAACCTTCCCTTCCTAGTATTGACCATGAGAGTTAGATACATAAGGTAAGAAAGAGCAGTAGACAAGGTAGTAATTACAATCATGTTACTTTGGGGGACTTATTAGCTAAGTAGATTAGTGTGTCACCTACTAAAGCTAATACAATACATTACAGTGGTACATGCTAAAATGCCCATCTATACTATTTCAATCAATCAAAGAAGCAAATCAGGCATTGATCATCAGAACAATCAACCAACATTTTTAATAGAGAAAATAGTTTTAATTTGGTCTTAGGCCTCCTATCTCTTAAAAATGTCATAAGGGTATGGATTCCAAGGTGTGAAGTCCATCTTGTCTTAGAGTAGAAAAGATAAGAATGTTCAGAGTGGAACAGTAGAAGGTGAGACAGGATCAAGATAAGTATAGAAAGAATCAGAGTCAGGTAAGTATAGAATGAATCAGAATGAGATAAGTAGGTAAGGGTTGTCCATTTCTATCTAGGTTTCGTCCTACAGTCAACATTCCTCTGATACCACTTCTGTAACACCCGGTTTTAAGGAACAAAGCCGGGTGCATCTCATACATGCGCCAAGAAGACAACATATACAATAACAGAGTGTATAGAGATAAATGTCATAAAACATCAGAGTATTTATTACATAGCGGAAGACTTATTACAAAAGTAATAAAGATAAAACAAACTAAGGATCGTCGGCGCCAATGTCGACTGGGAAACGCCACCTAGATCAAGTCAAACTCCTCGATACTTGACTCCACTTGAAACCACCTGTTCTTCTCCTGTGGGGGGGGGGTGTGAGACAGCAAGGGTGAGCTCACACATGATCACAGCTCAACAAGTTGTGGGGAACCAGTGGACATAAACTCACAAAGGTGTGAGTTCATGTGATGTGTAAGGCTTAATCAAAGATAGGGGTTAAAGCTGAGCATTGCTTTTAAGTAGTTGGTCAAAATTTTATTAGCAGTTACTAAGTGTAAGTAAATACCAAACCATAAGTAAAGTGATAGAACAAAATTAATAACAAACCCATGCAATGCAAATGACAAAATTGAATTTAAGTTCCATAATTTAAACATCAGAGAGTCCTGAGCCGCTCATGACCGTGAGCTCGGCTAGTATACCAGTTTTACACTCTGCAGAGGTTGTACCCTTTACCCACAAGTCATGTTACCCATCTGCCAAGGGGTCGCGAATCCCATACACCTCTACCTAGGAAGCGCGGCAGGGCAACACTACGAGGCCTTTACAAAGTTCCACTAGCTTCCGAAAACCCGCTACAGTTTATAGGAAGATCCAGTAAAGGGTTCCTGGCTGACCGCCATCGCAGCAAAATCAACCAGGGACCTCCCCGCACTGACCTCTCCCCTACTGCCCTTGCCCCTTTCGGGTAAGGTAGTCTTCCACTAGCTTTCCTAATTAGTCAGCCAAGGGCGTCCCATTCCACCCTTGTGGTGGCACGTGGTTCTCAAGTTAAGCTCTATGTTCCAATTAACATTAATGATATCAACATGAACATAAACAGAATAACAACAAGAATTGGAACATAGAAGTAATAAATGATTATCCCAAAACCATATAAAGCAATAGCAAACTACCCAAGTGATTCAGGGGTAAACAAGGTAATGAGATAAACAAATCTAGGGTGTCCTATTGGGTCCCATCAAAATTAACCTATGCATGGATAAGTGATGTTAAAGAACATTATTGGGTAAAAAGTGGTCAAGGGCACAACTTGCCTTCAATGAGCTCCTGCTCAGCTACAACCTGCTGCTCACCAGGATCCTCGGTCACGGGCTCTTCTACTCGTCACAATACAAACAAGCACAGGATATAGGGGAAATTAACATTACACCAAGCATGTAACAAAATACACAGAGATATTCTACATATTAAAATAAAAACTTAGGAACTGGAATCATAATTTTCTGAGTTATAGATTTTAAGTTATGCATTTTCAAAGGTTTTATGTGCTTTGAATAGGATTAAGTGTGGAATTAAATTTCTTACTGTTGTCATGATAAAACAGAGACACTAAGTGCTAGAGAATAAGATTACAAAATTTTAGGAACTGGAATGGACTAATTTGGAGGTAGTATGAATTTTCTATGAATTTATAAAGTTCTAGCAATTATTTTCCTATTAAAAACCTATTTTCTATTTCTTTTATTCAATTTAAACGATCTCTGGACTGGGCGTCAATTATAGGAAAGCGCAGGGGCTAACGCATAAGAAATTCTAAGACACATAGCGCTACTGTGTGGACTGCGGGTTGAAATAGATAAAGGACAGGGGCTCTTATGCAAAAGAGTCAGCCGAAGAGGTATCTTGTCATCCAGGCCACACGATCCAGATCCGGTGGTCCGGATTAGATCGTCGGTTTAATGAAACAGTGTGTAATACGATCCACTGGATCATGATCCAACGGTCCCGATTTTAACCCACGCGCTTTGCTCCACACCACACATCTGCCGATCGACGGCAGTGGCGAACCCTAGCCAAACCGGACGCCAACCCAGACCGCGCCCGTTCGATTAAGATTCGACGGTATCTGCCTGCTCTAATCGTCACCGTGCCTTAGCCGATCAACGGCCATCGTTCTTCTCTTCAACCTCCAGCCGAACAACCCACCGAACAGGGTGTATGCGGCGGCACCGCACACCGGCGGCCACGGATCCACATCCCCGCACCCTCCTAGACAAATCCGAGGAACTCTACTCGCGGCTTAGATGAAGGTGAAATGGTTAGAGAGGTTATCACCATGATTAGGGACGGAGAAGTTGCTGCCCACGCAACACGGCAATTTCACGGCAAGACTCCATCACCAGTGACGAATTCCAGTCGATTCCTTGAATCAGCGCCCGAAGTCTCTCTCGCCCAACTCCCATGACCCTCCACTGACACTATCGCAAGGCAAGTGGCTAACCGATGAGGTCTTCATGAGCTCAGCCCTCCGTTCATGGCGATGCCTCGGTCGCATGCATATATACCCACGCCAGCGCGCGATTCTCGGCCACGAGCTCACAACGAGTAGCACGAGTTAAGCGGTGCCGAACCCATGACGTCCGCGCGTTAGGTAGGAAGGGAAGTCCGGGTTCCGTTGAGGTTTGGGTCCGCGGGAAACGCCAGCCAGCGCGAGCGGCGGCGCAGAATTCGGCCGCGCCGTTTGCGATAGAGAAGGGTCGACTGGTGAGTGACAAGGTGGCCCTATGTGTCAGCGACACAGTGCACGCGCGTGTAAGAGCTGACGCATATGGCCCACATGGCGGTGACACAACCCCAGTACCACGACCAGCCTAGGCCAGCGGGTGGAGGGGAAAGTTGGGCTGGATTCCTAGGGTTTTGGCCCACTCGCATTCTTCCCTTTTTATAATCTTTTTCTTTTGTATTTTTTCCTTCTTTTCCCTTTTAATTTCTACAATTCGATTTGAATTAAATTTTAATTGTGAACTCTTGCTCATTTTAAATGTACAACTTGAAGCCAATAATATGGAAGGTCTAATATTTTTATATTTATTTTCTTTATCTTTGCTTGTTATTCTTCCTTTCTTTTCTCCACATTTTAATTTCCAAATTTAGGTTTAAATCCAAATTTGGACCTTAATGAATTTCTATTAATATCTTCATTATTATTATTAGATGCACACACATATAAACTCTAACATGATGCATAATTTAGTGGCATATATTTTATTAATTATTTGTTTTTAAGTATGGTGTTCACATGAGATGGTACAAAAAGGTCCAATCCACACATATAAATAAAGGAAAAAAAAAATTTCTTCTCCTTTTATATTCTCTATTACAAATTGGGTATTACAAACACTCCCTTAAATGCTATTGAATCATCACTTCTTCTAAAGACACTAACACCTATATCTGAAAAAAGACAGTTGTAGCCCATTTTACATAATTGCGAAACTGAAAGCAAGTTATAATCTAAAGAATCTACAAGAAAAACATTGGAAATGGAGTGGTCAGGAGATATAGCAATTTTACCCAATCCTTTGACCAAACCTTGATTTCCATCCCCGAATGTGATAGCTCGTTGGAGATCTTGGTTTTTCTCGTAGGAGGAGAACATCTTCTTCTCCCCTGTCATATGGTTTGTGCACCCGCTATCGATGATCCAACTTGAGCCCCCGGATGCATAAACCTACAAAACAAGTTTAGTTCTTGATTTTAGGTACCCAAACGGTTTTGGGTCCTTTGGCATTAGATACAAGAACTTTGGGTACCCAAACACAAGTCTTGGTGCCCTTGTGTTTGTTCCCAACATACTTGGCAACTACCTTGCCTGATTTGTTGGTTAGCACATAAGATGCATCAAAAGTTTTAAATGAAATGTTATGATCATTTGATGCAGTAGGAGTTTTCCTTTTAGGCAATCTAGCATGGGTTGATTGCCTAGAACTAGATGTCTCACCCTTATATATAAAAGCATGATTAGGGCCAGAGTGAGACTTCCTAGAATGAATTCTCCTAATTTTGCTCTCGGGATAACCGGCATGGTACAAAATGTAACCCTCGTTATCCTCAGGCATGGGAGCCTTGCCCTTAATAAAGTTAGACAATCTTTTAGGAGGGGCATTAAGTTTGACATTCTCCCCCTTTTGGAAGCCAATGCCATCCTTGATGCCAGGGCGTCTCCCACTATAGAGCATGCTTCTAGCAAATTTAAAATTTTCATTTTCTAAGTCATGCTCATTGATCTTAGCATTAAGTTGAGCTATGTGATCATTTTGTTTCTTAATTAATGCTAGGTGATCATGAATAGCATCAACAGTAATATCTCTACATCTAGTACAAATGGAAACATGCTCAACAGTAGATGTAGAGGCTTTGCAAGATTTTAGTTCAACAATCTTAGTATGTAAAATGTCATTTTCACTTCTAAAATTGGAAATTGTAACATTGCAAACATCTAAGTCTTTAGCCTTAGCAATTAATTTTTCATTATCATTTCTAAGGCTAGCAAGAGAGATATTCAATTCTTCAATCTTAGCAAGTAAACTAACATTATCATCTCTAAGATTGGGAATTGAAACATCACTAACATTAGAATCAACCTTAGCAATTAATTTAGCATTTTCATTTCTAAGGTTGGCAATAATATCATTACAAATGCTTAGCTCACTAGATAAATTTTCACATTTTTCTACTTCTAGAGCATAAGCATTCTTAACCTTAACATGCTTCTTGTTTTCTTTAATAAGGAAGTCCTCTTGAGAGTCCAAGAGTTCATCCTTCTCATGAATAGCACTAAGTAATTCATTTAATTTTTCCTTTTGTTGCATGTTTAGGTTGGCAAAAAGGGTGCGCAAATTATCCTCCTCATCACAAGAGTTATCCTCATCACTAGAGGTTAGATATTTAGTGGAGGATTTTGATTTTACCTTCTTCCTTTTGCCGTCCTTTGCCATGAGGCACTTGTGGCCGACGTTGGGGAAGAGGAGTCCCTTGGTGACGGCGATGTTGGCGGCGTCCTCGTCGGAGGAGGAGTCGGAGGAGCTCTCGTCGGAGTCCCACTCGCGACACACATGGGCATCGCCACCCTTCTTCTTGTAGCATCTCTTCTTTTCTCTTCTCTTTCCCTTCTTGTCGTCGCCCTGTCACTATCACTAGATAATGGACATTTAGCAATGAAATGACCGGGCTTACCACACTTGTAGCATACTTTCTTGGAGCGGGATTTGTAGTCCTTCCCCCTCCTTTGTTTGAGGATCTGGCGGAAGCTTTGATGATGAGCGCCATTTCCTCATTGTCGAGCTTAGAGGCATCGATGGGTTGTCAACTTGATGTAGACTCCTCCTTTTTCTCCTCCGTTGCCTTGAATGCGACCGGTTGTGCTTCGGGCATGGAGAGGCCATCTAGCTCGATGATTTTCTTTGAGCCTTTGATCATCAACTCAAAGCTCACAAAATTTCCTATCACTTCTTCGGGAGACATTAGTGTGTATCTAGGATTACCACAAATTAATTGAACTTGCGTAGGGTTAAGAAAAACAAGTGATCTAAGAATAACCTTGACCATTTCATGGTCATCCCATTTTGTGCTCCCGAGGTTGCGCACTTGGTTTACCAAGGTCTTGAGCCGGTTGTACATTGCTTGAGGGTCCTCACCTTGGTTGAGTCGGAACCGACCGAGCTCCCCCTCGATCGTCTCCCGCTTGGTGATTTTAGTCACCTCATCTCCTTCGTGCGCGGTTTTAAGAACGTCCCAAATCTCCTTGGCGCTCTTTAATCCTTGCACCTTGTTATACTCCTCTCGACTTAGAGAGGCGAGGAGTATAGTGGTGGCTTGAGAGTTGAAGTGTCGGATTTGGGCGACCTCGTCCGAATCATAGTCTTCATCCCCCGGTGATGGTACCTGTACTCCAATCTCAACAACATCCCAAATGCTAGTGTGGAGTGAGGTTAGATGATGCCTCATTTTATCACTCCACATATTATAATCTTCACCATCAAACATAGGTGGTTTGCCTAATGGGACGGAAAGTAAAGGAGTACGTTTGGAAATGCGAGGGTAGCGTAGGGGGATCTTACTATACTTCTTGCGCTCTTGGCGCTTAGAAGTGACAGACGCGGTGTCGGATCCGGATGTAGAGGGCGAGGAAGAGTCGGTCTCGTAGTAGACCACTTTCTTCATTTTCTTCTTCTTCTCGCCACTCTTGTGCGATCGAATGCGTGAAGGGGATCCATCCTTCTTGTTGTTGGCGGACTCCCTCGATGGAGCCTTCCCGTGGCTTGTAGCGGACTTCTCACCGCCGATCACAATCTTCTTGGCGTGATCTCCCGACATCACTTAGAGTGGTTAAGCTCTAATGAAGCACCAGGCTCCGATACCAATTGAAAGTTGCCTAGAGGGGGGGTGAATAGGGCGAATCTGAAATTTATAAACTTAAGCACAACTACAAGCCGGTTACCGTTAGAAATATAAACGAGTCCGCGAGAGAGGGTGAAAACAAATCGCAAGCAAATAAAGAGTGAGACACAAGGATTTGTTTTACCGAGGTTCGGTTCTTGCAAACCTACTCCCCGTTGAGGTGGTCATAAAGACCGGGTCTCTTTCAACCCTTGTCCCTCTCTCAAACGGTCACTTAGACCGAGTGAGCTTCTCTTCTTAATCAAACGGAACACAAAGTTCCCGCAAGGACCACCACACAATTGGTGTCTCTTGCCTCGGTTACAATTGAGTTGGTCACAAGAAGAATGAGAAAGAAAATAAGCAATCCAAGTGCAAGAGCTCAAATGAACACAAATGTCGCTCTCTCCAGTCACTATTTGATTTGGAGTGATTCCAGACTTGGGAGAGGATTTGATCTCTTTGGTTGTGTCTAGAATTGAATGCTATAGCTCTTGTAAGGTGTAGGAAGTATGAAAACTTGGATGCAATGAATGGTGGGGTGGTTGGGGTATTTATAGCCCCAACCACCAAAAGTGGCCGTTGGAAGGCTGCTGTCGCATGGCGCATCGGACAGTCCGGTGAGCTAGCCACGTCAGCCGGCCGTTGGGTTCTGACCGTTGGAGCTCTGACTGGTGGGGCCTCTGGGCTGTCCGGTGGTGCACCGGACAGGTCCGATAGACTGTCCGGTGCGCCGTCTGGCCCTGCTCTGACTCTAGCGCGCACTGTAGCGCATTGAATGCGTTTGCAGTCGACCATTGGCGCGAAGTAGTCGTTGGTCCGGTGTGACACCGGACAGTCCGGTGAATTATAGCGGAGCGACCTCCCATTTTCCCGAAGGTGGCAAGTTCAGCTTCGAGTTCCCTGGTGCACCGGACACTGTCCGGTGGAGCACGGGACACTGTCCGGTGGCACACTGGACAGTCCGGTGTGCCAGACCAGGGTGCCTTTGGGTTGTCTTTTGCTCTCTTTGTTTGAACTCTTTCTTGGTCTTTTTGTTGGCTTATTGTGAACCTTTGGCACCTGTAAAACTAATAGACTAGAGCAAACTAGTTAGTCCAATTATTTGTGTTGGGCAATTTAACCACCAAAATCAATTAGGAAAAAGGTGTAAGCCTAATTCCCTTTCATGCATGAAGAGACATGCTTATTGAACAGCATATGCAATATCTGTCCGAGTGAAGGTGAGATACTAGAGAGCACCTGCAAGTCCACGATAATGAGTGGTGTTATCAACCGGAGGACCATATAATAAAAGCTTGGCGCTCGTGTCAACAAGAGTAGCACAGGGCTTGCAATCAACCATTCCAGCACGTGCAAGAATATCCAATGTGTATTGTCTCTAGATAAGAACAATCCATCGGCGACAAGTAACAGAGAGGCCAAGAAAATGATGGAGATCACCAAGGTCCTTCATAGCAAACTCATTTTGAAGCATATCAATAATATGGCACAGAAGGGCATCAGAGAAGGCAGTGAGTACAATATCATCAACATAAAGTAGGAGATATGTGGTATCAGCACCACAACAATAGATGAACAAAGAAGTGTCTGAGAGAGCCCCAACAAAACCAACTAAGATAATGTAAGAAGCAAAGTGATTGTACCTGTCACATGGGGCTTGCTTCAAACCATATATGGAATTGTTAAGACGACAGACATAGTACGGATGAGAGGAATCAATAAAACTAGGCGGTTGCTTGCAATAATCTGTCTCTGTTAGAGCACCATTGAGAAAAGCATTCTTCACATCCATATGATGAATAGGGCATATGTGTGTGAGAGAAACAGAGAGAACCGTCCGAATAGTAGCTGGCTTGACAACAGGGTAGAAATTCTCACCATAATCAACCCTATGCTTGTTGGTGTTTTGGGTCCGACCGCACACCCGGGGTTGCCCCTCAAGGTGTTTTTAGGAGTAGGACGGTGTCGACAACTGTAGCAAAATGGTTCGTGCCGATTGCACGAGGGACAGTGGACAAGGTTTACAGGTTCGGGCCGCTTAGAGATGCGTAACACCCTATGTCCTGGTGAGTATGCTAGGTGAACGTGGTTACAAGAGAGCTCTCTGGATTGAGAATACAGAGAGTTGGTGTGGGTGGCTACGTAATAGGGTCGATCGTTCTGAAGGGGTGCCCCCTAGGCCTTATATACTCGACCGTGGGGCAATACATGTGGATATGATAACAACGAGTAGCTAAAAGATAGTGAACTTCTTGAGTTTATCTCCGTGTAACCCTGCCGACTTATCCTCGCATGGCTCCGTTGCATGGGGGCTCCAGCGCGGGAAAATCGGATCTCTGTTGTGGTCACTCGCTCGACATTGTGGGTCGTCCGGGTTTACATCAATCCGGCCTCATGTCGATCTGCTCTGCTGGTTGTCTCTCCCCAGGCCCACGAAAGAATGACCTTATGATTTATTGGGCCCTTGGGCCTTTCGTGAGGTCTTTTACTCTTTAGTGGACCCGGGGGATATCTATCCCCCACAAGCCCCCGATCTTTGGGTTAATTTAGAGGTAATCAGCCCAAAGATCCCAGGTCCAGCTTGCAGGTGATTTGAAGAAAATGACTTCCTGTTGTCTTCTCCTGCTTCGATCACTCGTTGACCGAAGCTTAGTTTCGTGCTTGTGCCTTAGAGGTCGGAATTTCAATTTGTAGGATTCTGAACTTCATTGGGTGCACCGGAGGTGCACCCAATGGGTGTAGCCCCCGAGCTTCGAGTAGATTTTTAGAAAATAATCTGCTCGAAGGTCTTCCCCAGAAATTATTTCCATTTGTGCTCCTGCGTTTTGGTTGAGGGTTGGCCTTTTAATCTTGTCCCACGCCTTAGAAGTCGGCACTATCTTGGCTTGGAATGATAATCCATGGGGTGCACCGGAGGTGCACCCAATGGGTGTAGCCCCCGACCTTCAAATGGATTTTTGAGGATAATCCATTCGAAGGTCTTCCTTTCGTGTCTTTTTTCTGAAAAATATCCTTTCTGTTTGTAGAAATTGGCATGAAGCTATTCGCATTATGCTTTGGAGGTCAGCATTATGTCATCAATATTTTGCTTCAGAGGTCAGCATATATTTTGTCTTCAGTAGCTGAGTTCGCAATCTATCCATATCTTGCTAGGTAGTGCAGTTTATTTGCTCTGCGACTGATTGGATGTTTGATGGACGTTCTCTGTCTAGTCTTCATGTCGCTTCTGTCGGCCATATTTTGTACTTCGCTGGCTATATTTGGCTTTCTTCTGATCCTTACTGATATCTCATTTTTGTCTTGAGGTATTCACTGCGTGCCCTGCACAGATGTGACCGTTTTGAAAAATATGCTGATAATTCCTGGGCGTCCCCCCCCAATGGGTGTGAGCAAGGGACGGCTTGGTACGCTGAGTGTTTTAGCCGGCTGCTTCTGAGTAGTAATGTGATGTGACGGCGAGTGTAATCATATCCTCCACGCTGTTGACTGGAGTCCCAATGGGTGTAGTGTTGCGTGAAACGGTGTCAGCCGCCTGGCGTGTCTTCAGACAGGTTGAAGTGCTTGTTGAATGCTTTGCAACTGTTCAGTGACCGCGGTTGGAGGTGAGCGGTTGCCTTCTCCTTCTATAAATAACACCGTTGTCTCTCTGGCTTTTTCACATCTCTCGCTGTTCTCTGTTGCTTCCCTTTCTTCTCTCCCGTCTGCTTCCACCATGGGCAAGAACAACAAGCGCAAGCGTGAGCCAACTCCTCCATCGGAGGAGTTTGGTGACTCGGAGTACTCAGAGGAGGAGTTCTCCTCTGAGTCTGAGGGGTCTCCGGCTCCCATCCCCCTGCGCGAGTCGTCTGACGACTCAGACGACTCCCAGGGGCTTGTGGCGGAGGTCTGGACGTACATCCGGGCTATCGAGCGTTCCGGGCTCGAGGGCTCGGATGAGTCGGAGTACTCCTCGGATGAGGAGGACTCAGACAGCGGCGGCGAGGACGAGGACGATGACGACGACGACGACGACGATGGTGGCGATGGTGACGGCGACGGCAGCGGCAGGGGCGGCGGCGGCGGCAGCAAGGACGATGACGACGGCGGCAGCAGGGGCAGCAACCGGGGCGGCAGCAGCAGGGGCAGCACCAGAGGCGGCAGCGGCGGCGGCAGCAACAGGGCCAGTGGCTAGATGCCACTGGTTTTTTAGATATTAGTATAGTATAGTTAGAATAATGTAGTAGTAATTTAGAGTAGTATAGCGTAGTGTACTAGTAGTAGTAGTAATGTAATGTAGTGGTAGTAATGTAATGTAGTAGTAGTAGGGAAGTATCGACTCGTAAAGAGTTGATTTGTAAGTTTGTTATCTTCCCTTTTAATGAAAGAATGATGTTGGCTTCTCCTTGATAACTTGTCTTGCTTGTTTGTGAAGCTGATTCCTTTGAGACAGTAGATGAATAACTTGGGGATCAAACTGATGCTTTTAGAAATAGCTGCCGAGTAACTTGTAGACGGTGTCGGCGCTTTAGAGGTAACACCGAGCAACTGAAGACTGTATCAGTGTTTTAGAAGCAACGCCGAGTGATTGGGGAGCGACGTCGGCATTTTAGAGGTAATGCCGAGCGACTTGAGACGATGTCAAAGGGCGACGTCAGCGTTTTAGAGGTAACACCGAGCGACTGAAAAGCGACGTCGGCGTTTTAGAGGCAACGCCGAGCGACTGAACGCTATATCAGCGTTTTAGAGGCAACGCCGAGTGATTGGAAAGCGACGTCAGCATTTTTTAGAGGTAATGCCGAACGACTTGAGACGATGCCAGAGGGCGACTTCAGCGTTTTAGAGGTAACACCGAGCGACTGAAAGGCGATGTCGGCGTTTTAGAGGCAACGTCGAGCGACTGAACACTGTATCAGCATTTTAGAGGCAACACCGAGTGATTGGAAAGCGACGTCAGCATTTTTTAGAGGTAATGCCGAGCGACTTGAGACGATGCCAGAGGGCGACTTCAGCGTTTTAGAGGTAACACCGAGCGACTGAAAGGCGACGTCGGCGTTTTAGAGGCAACGCCGAGCGACTGAACACTGTATCAGCGTTTTAGAGGCAACGCCGAGCGACTGAACACTGTATCAGCGTTTTGGAGGCAACACCGAGTGATTGGAAAGCGACGTCAGCATTTTTTAGAGGTAATGCCGAGCGACTTGAGATGATGCCAGAGGGCGACTTCAGCGTTTTAGAGGTAACACCGAGCGACTGAAAGGCGACGTCGGCGTTTTAGAGGCAACGCCGAGCGACTGAACACTGTATCAGCGTTTTAGAGGCAACGCCGAGTGATTGGAAAGCGACGTCAGCATTTTTTAGAGGTAATGCTGAGCGACTTGAGACGATGTCAGAGGGCGACTTCAGCGTTTTAGAGGTAACACCGAGCGACTGAAAGGCGACGTCGGCGTTTTAGAGGCAACGCCGAGCGACTGAACACTGTATCAGCGTTTTAGAGGCAACGCCGAGTGATAGCAGGCCGCACGAGCCACTTTGAGGATGATAGCCGAGCGATGAGGTGGTGCATCGGTTTTTTGGAAATAACTGCCGGATGACCACGTGGTACGCTGGGTGCTGACTGGACACTTTTTGAAACAGTATCTGGCTCGAGAATATCCCATAAGAGCCGCGCTTTTAGCCGCCTTTGCTTTCCGTGCCCTAGTTCTTGCTTTCCCGCTTCCGAATCCTCTCTGCCATTCGCCTCCCACTCTGCTCGCTGGTAGAATCGAGATGGCACCCAAGAGGAAGACCTCGAGCTCGTCTGCTGTGGTGATTCCTCCGATCGACCCCAACAGCCAGTTGCCTTTCGCAGGTAACCACATGTCCATCATTTCTGAAACTGAACTTCTCCACCTCGTATCTATCGGGGTTCTTCCTCCGCGAGAACTCTGTTCTTGGCGGATTTGCCATGGGTTTACTGTTCCGACAGAGGATACCCATGAGTCCGTTGTTTACGCCCCTTTCCTTCTCCGCGGCCTTGGCCTTCCCATCTCTCCCTTTTTCCGCGGCCTCCTTGATTTCTACCATATTAACTTGACCCATTTGAACCCCAATTCAATTCTGCAAGTCTCCATTTTCGTTCATTTATGCGAGGCCTTTCTTGGCGTGCTGCCACATTTCGGTTTGTGGAAATACTTGTATCATTGTCGCCCTAGGATGGCCGGGGGACAACATCAGTTGGTCGGGGGTGCCAGCTTGGAGATGCGCCGCGGGAGGAAAACTGAATATCTCGAGATCCCCCTCAAGGACAGTATTAAGGGATGGCGCCTAGAGTGGTTCATAGTTGAGAATTATGGGAATTCTCTCCCCTCCCGGTCGGGAAGACAGCCGGACGTTCGCACCCCAAGCTGGACCGAGTCTCCCACAGATCAGGAGGTAGTTGAGGCAGGTGTGTTGCTAGCTGAAGTTGGACTACTGAAAGAGAGGGGTTTGACTGCTGAAGTTGTGGTTACTGATTTTGTTTTCAAGAATATTCAGCCACTGAAAGACAGGGCCTATCCAGCTTATCTGTATCGAGGGCTAGCCGACTCAACCCGGGTTACCAACAGGAGAATTCCTTCTGCAGACTTGGTGAGCCGACTTGAAATGATCCTCAGGGGCAAAGTGTCAAATGCTGGTGCTCCAGTGGCGTACTCGGCCTGGAACTTGCCTCCTCCCAAAGCCTTCACCCTTTTCGTGTCGAATCCACCCGTTACTGATGGCAGTTTGGGCCTTAGAGTGCGACCCTCTGCTGAAGAAGTTAGTGCTTTGGTTGCCTCGCTTGGGGAGATTCCTGATGACGAACGGGAGGTTCATTTTGAGGTGCCCCTGAACCCTAGTGATGCAGAGATAAGCGCTATGCTTGATTTGCTAGCTGAGGATTCATCCGACGCTGCTCCTGCTGGGACGTTGGTAGTGGCGCCCCTCCCAGAGGCTGATATGACTTTGGATGTTCAGAAGCCTGTCAGTACTCGCCCGAGGCGCCCTTGCCGAACCAATCAGCCTGATTCTTCTGCTGATGAGCAGAAGAAGAAAAGAAGACGCCTTCGGCGAGTATCCAGTTTTGATCAGGATGCTGGTACCTCAGTTCCTGCTACTGAAGAAGTGCCTGCGACTGGATTTACCGACGCTGACCCCAATGGGTGTACCCAATCCGCTGTTGATCCCAATGTGGGTGCCCCATCTATTGCCGATCCCAATGGGGGTGCTGCTTGTGTTGCCAATGTGGATGATGAGGAGGAAGAAAATGAGATTCCTTTGACTCGGAAAAACAGTCGGCAGTTCATCGCCAGTGGTGAAAGTAGTGGAGTTCCCTCTCCTGCTTTGTCTGCCCTCATTGGTCTGCAAGAACTGTCCCTGGCCAACTTTGATCAGACTCTGGAGGATATGGTCCTAGAGGACTTGTTATCGGAGCCAGTGGATGATGGTGCAATGGAGGCTTGCGCTGACGTGCCCGATGCTGGGTTGAGGTCATCTCGTGCCTCGTCGACCTTAGAGCGCGATCTCGAGGGTCGGGAGACTGACTTGGATCGTCCTGGTCCTATGGAAGTAGCTGAGGGCCCGTCAACCTTAGAGGTGGTTACTGCAGAGAGCTTCGATCTCAAGAATGGTGCCGACACATGCCCAGCCCCCGAGGGTGTCGCCGGGGATGACTTAGCTCAAGTGAAGAGTGTAAGCCACTGCCCAGCCCCCGAGGGTGCTGCCGGGGATGATCCGGCTCAAGTGGGCAGTGCAAACTATGACCCAGCCCCCGAGGGTGCCCGAGCAGGGTCTCCTTCCTGTACTTCCATGGACGTTCATGCGGGATCTCCTCCACACTCTGGCTGTATGGTGGTAGCTCAAACCTTGGACCAGGGAGTCGCTTTAGAGGGCAGCGTCCCTGCTGATCGAGTGTTTGGCTCTGTTGAAGGCACCGAGCTGATTCCTACTGGTTCGTTGCAAGCTGCTTCGGGTGGTGGCCTTACGCCTGGTTATCAACTGATCTCTCCTGATTTGGGGATCCCTTCGTTCTTTTCCAACCTCCAGGTACTGTGATGTATTTTAGCTTGATTTTCACATTGTATGAACTGCTGTCATTACACTCGTCTGTTTTCCTCATCAGGCTTTGGTGGATGGGATGGCTAGCCAGCTGAGGCTACAGGGTGCTTCTGTCCCAGAAGTAGCTTCGTCTCTTGCATGTTGGAATCCAGTGTCACTTCAACATCGCGTCTCTGAATTGGAGGCAACCAACGCTGGTTAGTGCCTTTTTGCTTCTCTTTGCCTTCGCTGTGGACTGCTTTACCTTCTGACCCCGTTTTGTTTGATTATCTCTTGCTAGGAATGACTCGGCAGATTTTAATTCTTGAGGAAAAACATTCCCGAGATCAGGCTGAATTGGTCCAGCGGTGTGCTGACTTCGAGGAGAAGTACTCTCAGAGCCAAATTGAACTGGGTCAAGTCTCTGCTGCCTTGGATGACGCCAATGCACTGAGTTCTTCTCTTCATGCTCAGCTCGATTCTGAAAAGGTAATTTACAAAACTGTGCTTTGCCTTGCTGTGTTCCTATTACTTGCTTGGTTTTTTGAAGGAGTTGATTTTTGCTCGCAGGAAGAAAAGCGTATCCTCGCTGCCTCTCGTGACAGTCTTGACAGATTGTATCGCGATTCTAGCAACTCGCTACCATCTTGGAGAGGAATCACCGCTTTACAATGGAGGAATTGGACAATCAACGCTGTAAGCTGCAGGAATCCGCGGACGAAGTGACCCGCCTCAAGCAGTTGATATCAGCAAAGGATGCTACCATCAAAGAACTCCGAGCTTCCAAGAAATCCATCGTCCAGGAGTTAGAAACTGCTTGACTGGCTGCCAAGGTTGCCGAAGAAACTTCTGTTACTCTCAGAGCCCAGCGTGACAGAGCCATGGACAAGGCTATTCGGGCGGGGCGAATCTTGATGAGGAGACCCGGTGTGGTTGTTCCTGAAGACATAAGAGCTGACGTGAATGCTGCCCCTGATTCCTCGAGTCGCCCTTCTTCGTCGGTCGCTCCTGAGAAAGACATTGCGAAATAGAGAAACATTTTGCGTGCTTTGAGCGTGCGGTTAGCATGATCGAGTATTTGTTAGAGGACATTAGTTCAGCATTCGAATGATATAATTACTCTCTTATTGTTTCAGAATTCATCAGTTCATAAATTTGCAGTAGTGTACTGACGCGCGATGATTATGGAATTTGTTTGCGGGATTTAGAAGTCATCTCTGTATGAGTAATTGTAATCACGTCAGATCGCCTTAAGTCGCTGCTGACTTAAGTCGATTGCTTTTGTTAATAGGGCGTAGTGGTCACCCTGAATTGCGTAGGCGTGAGCATGTTGCACCGGCTTAAGTCGCCACTGACTTTAGCCGATTGCTCCGTTAGCAGGGCATAGTGGTCACCCCGAGTTAAGTAAGCGTGAGCATGTTGCACCGCCTTAAGTCGTTGCCGACTTAAGCCGATTGCTCCGTTAGCAGGGCATAGTGGTCACCCCGAGTTAAGTAAGCGTGAGCATGTTGCACCGCCTTAAGTCGTTGTCGACTTAAGCCGATTGCCCCGTTAGCAGGGCATAGTGGTCACCCCGAGTTAAGTAAGCGTGAGCATGTTGCACCGCCTTAAGTCGTTGCCGACTTAAGTCGATTGCTCCGTTAGCAGGGCATAGTGGTCACCCCGAGTTAAGTAAGCGTGAGCATGTTGCACCGCCTTAAGTCGTTGCGGACTTAAGCCGATTGCTCCGTTAGCAGGGCATAGTGGTCACCCCGAGTTAAATAAGAATGCAAGTCAATCGCGAACAAACTAAGTATTTTTGAAACCCCCTTTTTATTGATGACATATTTCCACTTTACAGAGTACATCGTCGTCCCGATAGCTTTTTAAAATACAGCTAGGGATAAAACTTCCTGAGGTGTTCTATGTTCCAGGAGTTCCCGACTTCTGTGCCATCCATCTGAGTGAGACGATATGATCCTGGCCGAGTGACTTCTGCTACTATGAAGGGTCCTTCCCATAAGGGCGATAACTTGTGCCGTCCCTCCCCCGTTAGAATTCGGCGGAGGACGAGATCTCCTACTGAGAAGGATCGCTGTCGCACAGCCTTGTCGTGATAGCGCCTTAGAGTTTGCTGGTACCGTGCTGATTGGATTACCGCGTTTAGCCGTTCTTCTTCAAGTACATCAATGTCCTCCAGCCTGGTGGCCTCAGCTTCTGCTATGCTTTCGAAGATCAACCTTGGCGCCCCAAACTTGAGATCGGCGGGTAGCACTGCCTCCGACCCATAGACCATGAAGAAAGGAGTGTTTCCATGCAGGGCTCGGCTAGGTTGGGTTCTTAGGCTCCAAACGACATAGGGCAATTCCCTTATCCACTTTCCTGCGAACTTTTCATTCTTATCGAAGACCTTTTTCCTGAGTGCCTCCAATATTATCCCGTTGGCTCGCTCAACCTGCCCGTTGGCTCTTGGATGTGCTACAGATGCATACTTGATCTGGATGCTCTTTTTCTCGCAGAAGTCGAAGAATTCTGAACTTGTGAAGTTGGATCCTAAGTCAGTTATGATGCTGTTTGGTATCCCGAATCTGAATATTATGTCTTGTATGAATTCCACGGCCTTAGCAGAGGTTAAAGAAGCAATGGGCTTGAACTCTATCCATTTAGTGAATTTGTCGATCGCCACCAATACATGAGTGTATCCCCCTTGAGCTTTCTTGAAAGGTCCAATCATATCCAGTCCCCAGCATGCGAAAAGGCCAAGTTACTGGTATGGTCTGCAGTTGCTGCGCTGGCATGTGTTGTTGCTTTGACAAGTATTGGCAAGCTTCGCACCTCTGAACTAACTCGGCTACATCGTTCTTCGCTGTTGGCCAATAGAATCCTGACCTGAAGACCTTCCCGACTAGTGTTCTGGAGGCTGCATGTATTCCACATTGCCCAGCATGGACCTCCTCCAGAAGTTGCTTCCCAGTGGACGGGAGAATGCACTTCATGAGGACGCCTGATGCACCCCTTCTGTATAATGTCTCCCCAATGAGTGTATAGTGAGCCGACTGTCTGGCAATGCGCTCTGCCGAGTTCTTGTCATCTGGTTCTTCTTCATTCTTTATATACTTAATGATCGGCCTTCTCCAGTCATCAGAGTCTGACTCGGGTTGATCTATGATGTTGCACTCTTCTGTTTGATCCATTGAAATATTCGGCTGTAGAATTTCTTGCACAAAGACTCCGGGTGGGACCTGAGTTCGACTGGATCCTAGCTTGGACAGTACATCGGCTGCTGTGTTCCGATCTCTTTCTACATGATGAAATTCCAGACCCTCGAATTTATCTTCCAGCTTTCGGACGGCAGCGCAATATTTTCCCATTGAATCACTTGAACAATCCCACTCCTTGTTTATCTGGCTGATGACTACCAGAGAGTCTCCGTATACCATCAATCTCTTAACGCCCAATGATATGGCGATGTTCAATCCATGGATCAGAGCTTCATACTCGGCTGCATTGTTGGAGGCCGGAAATAGCAACTAGAGGGCGTACTTGAGGTGTTCGCCTCTAGGTGCGGTGAAGAGAATCCCTGCTCCTGCTCCCTGCAGCTTCAGCGAGCCATCAAAATACATTCGCCATACTTCTGCAGTCTCTGGGTTATCTGGTACTTGCTGTTCAGTCCACTCTGATACAAAATCAATCAGTGCTTGAGTTTTGATGGCAGTGCGAGGTCGGAACTCGATGTCATGAGATCCCAGCTCGCAAGCCCACTTGGCTATTCGGCCAATGGCTTCTTTGTTGTGAAGAATATCCCCTATTGGAAAACCAGTGACTACTATGACTTTGTGGTCATCAAAGTAGTGACGCAGCTTGCGGGCAGTTAGAAGTACTGCGTATAATAGCTTCTGAACTTGAGGATACTTTTTCTTTGAGGGGCCTAGAACTTCACTGATGAAGTAAACAGGATGTTGTATTGGATAGGCATGTCCTTCTTCTACTCGCTCGACTACCAACGCGGTGCTTACCACGTGAGTCGTGCAAGAGATATACAGTAGCAAATCTTCAGCTGGTTGAGTTGACGTAGCTCGCCGGGGTGGCTTCAGTACTGGTGGTGTTGTCAAGAATTTTTTCAGTGCATCTAGAGCTTCTTGTGCTTCTGAAGTCCATTGAAACTTATCCACCTTCTTGAGTAGCTTGTAAAATGGCAAACCTTTTTCCCCAAGCCTGGATATAAATCTGCTCAGAGCTGCCATACATCCAGTAAGTCGCTGAACCTTCTTTTGTGATCGAGGAGCTTCCATCTTCATGATAGCTTCAATCTTATCCGGATTAGCCTCAATTCCTCGGTGGCTGACGATAAACCCGAGCAACTTTCCTGCTGGTACCCCGAAAACACATTTTTCGGGATTAAGCTTCCATCTATATCGTCTTAGGCTGTTGAAAACCAGCTGTAAGTCTTCGATGAAGTTTTCCGAATTCTCCGTTTTGATTACCACATCATCTACGTAGGCCTCCACACGCTTGCCCCAGTGGTCGGCTAAGCATGTTTGAATGGCTCTCTGATAAGTCGCTCCAGCGTTTTTGAGGCCGAACGGCATGGAGGTATAACAGAAAGCACCAAACGGAGTGATGAACGCCGTTTTTTTCCTCGTCTTCCTTCGCCAAACTAATCTGATGATACCCGGAATAGCAATCTAAGAAAGACAGCATAGAACATCCAGCGATGGAGTCCACCACCTGATCTATCCTTGGGAGCCCGAAGGGATCCTTTGGACAGTGTTTGTTGAGATCAGTATAGTCGACGCACATGCGCCAATCCACTTTATTCTTTTTGAGTACAAGAACAGGGTTGGCTAACCACTCGGGATGTAATACTTCTCTAATAAATCCAGCCGCGACCAAGCGAGCTAACTCGGCGCGAATGGCCTCTCTCTTGTCGGGCGTGAAACGACGTAGCTTTTGCCGAATCGGCCTCGCCTGGGGATAGACCTTCAGTTTGTGCTCGGCCAGTTCTCTTGGGACTCCCGGCATATCCGCAGGTTGCCACGCGAATACATCTCGGTTATCTTGCAGAAACTGAACGAGCGCGCTTTCCTATTTGTCGTCCAGGCTGGAGCTGATGATGGCAGTCTTGCGCTCATCAGCGAACCCCAGGTTGATTCTCTTGGTTTCTTCAGTCGGCCGCATAGAGGTCGCGGCCTGAGCTTCGTTTGCCGGTGCTGCAAGGTCCTCCTCAGGCTTAGAATTCGCCAGTGTTGAAGAAACCGCCGACGGCTTGGTGGTGAGGGCTGCTTGGATGGCCACTCAGAAACACTCTGCGGCGCCTTGGAAGTCGGCGCGCACAGTTATGATTCCTTGCGGCCCTGGCATCTTCAGTATCATATATGTGTAATGAGGGATGGCCATGAATTTGGCCAGTCCCGGCCTCCCGATGATGGCGTTGTACCCGCAGTCGAAGTTCGCCACTTCGAATCTCAGGAACTCGGTTCTGTAGTTCTCCGGAGTTCCGAAGGTGACTGGCATGTAGATGTGGCGCAGCGGGTATTCCCCTTCCGTCGGCACGATGCCGAAGAAAGGAGTGTCCGACTCGTGGAGCTCTTTGAGGTGAACTCCCAAGCCTTGGAGTGTCCGGGGGAAGGTGACGTTGATGCTGCTCCCCCCGTCCACTAGCACCTTCTTTACCCGGCTCTCTCGGATCACCGGGTCGACGAGGAGCGGGTATTTGCCTGGATGGTCGAAGTTGAGCCATTGATCCTCTCGAGTGAAAGTGATCGGGTGCTCCAACCACCGGTATGGGGCAGGAGGACCGGTGGTCGCCACCAGTATCTGGCGGTCGTTGAGCTTTTGTTGTCTTTTGTTCTCCTGCGACCCATGTCCGCCGAAGATGACGTTGACCTCCCTGTCGACGCGTGGGAAAGCTCCTCTTCCTCCCTCCTCCTGCCGATGGGGTTGTCGTGGTTCATCTGGTCCTCCCCTCGGCGGAGGAGGAGGTAGAGGTTGGAAGGGTCGGCCGTGTCCGACGGAATGCTTGAAGTCCCGGCAGTTACGAAGAGTGTGGCGCATGTCCTTGTGGTACGGGCACTGGGCGTCGAGGATGTCGTCCAGCGTGCGTTCGCCTCCACGAGGTCCTCCTCGGGCGCGAGAGGCAGGTGGTCTGGCGGCATGTACTTCTTCGCGAGGCCTCTTCTCCCATCGTTTGTCGGGTTGCTGGTTCGCGTCGCGTCGTGGTGCTGCCGGTGCGGGCTTTGTTCCTCCGATGAGGTCCTGGGCCCGCTCGTCGGCGGTGATGTAGAGGTCGGCTTCCCGGAACAGCTCCTCGGAGGTAGTCGGTGCCTTCTGTAGTATGGCTCGGACGAAAGCCGAGTCATTGGATCCTCTGTAGAAGTCCTCAATCACGGCCGCCTCCGTGACCTCGAGGATACGATTTCTCATGGTCTGGAACCTTTTGAGGTACGACCGAAGAGTCTCGTCCCCCCGGCGCTTGATGGATTTGAGGTCCCACGGTTGCGCCGGCTTGTCGGAGAGGGACTGGAAGTTGGCGGTGAAACATCGACTGAAGTCGCCCCAGTCGTCGATGCAATGTCGGGGTAGATGTCGCAGCCATTGCAGCGCGTCTTGCCCAAGGACAATGGGTAAGTACGCGGTCATCACGTCTTCGGACGCCCTGGCAGCTCGAGCAGCGGTGGTGTAGACGGCTAGCCAACCCCCTGGATCCTGCTTAGGTTCATATTTGTCGACATTGGATACCTTGAAGTTGGGAGGCCACTGGATAGCCCTAAGGCGCGGAGTAAGAGCAGATACTCCGCACGTGTCCTCCTGTCGTCGGGGATGATGTCTGTCCCGGGGAGGGGAGTTGTGGTTGTGGTTTCTCGACCGTCCCTTGGTGGTACCGCCAGTTGAGGCCGTTGCCGACTCAGTTCTGGTGGCCTGGCTCTGATCCGGGATGCCATGATCCCTGTCGTACTCCTCCTGGCGGCGAATCTCGTTCTCATGCCGCCGTTCGCGCGAAGCATTGATGGAGCTTCGCGCGTCTCGGCGACTGTTTATGGCGTGTCGTAGATCGTTCGGCGGGTGAGCAAGCGGTAGAAGATGGTTGGCCGCCTAGGTGAACAGTCGTCAGTAGCCCTCAGCGTCGGGAGTCCGAGGAAGTCCATCAGCTATCCGAGCTAGTACCCCCCCCCCCCCGACTTCGCTCGGCGTGTTCATAGCTCGGGCGAAGTCGGGATTCAGGTTGCGCCCAAAGAATGGATTCTCCCGGCGTTGCCTTGCATCTTGCTCGGCTTGTTCTTGAGCCCGTCGGCGATCACGTCGTCGGGAGTTCCTTCGTTCTCTGAAGACGCGTTCTTCCGGAGTCTCTCCTATCTCCGAGACCTCGTCTCGCGAGACAGGTTGTTCCGGATCCCGTTCTCCGGCCGCGTGATGTCGTCGAATGTTCCTGCGCCGGTTCCTCCGTCGGCGGGATTCTCGTTGAGGCGGTTCTTCTCCAGGTGCGGTCGGCTCGTCGTCGGAGACGGTAGGCGACTCCACTCTCCCGATGAAGAGGACGTCGGGGTAGAATGGTGCTGCTGTCGTGGCGACCTTCTTTCCGTTCTCCTTTGAGGGCGGAGGAACGGAAAGAACAACTTGCTTCTCCCTGGTCTCCTTCTTCCTCGCGATCTGTGTCCATTCTTTTGTCGGAGAAGTAGACAGTGGAGTTCTCCGGGCCAGCGAGCTCTCGGCCCCCGACTTTCCGGAGACGATCTTTTTCCGGAGAGCTGGAGGTTGCGTTTCTCCGACATTTTCGGAGTTTGTTGGAGGAGACTTCTTTTCCGGCGGATCCGCAATGCGGTGTAGAGTTCCCTCTTCATCCGCTATGGATGAGATTGTTCCGAAGCAGAATACGGATCCGGGACGCAGGGTGATCTTGCTGTAGAAGGTGACGGCCATTGAGCTAGCTTGGATCGTCGACACACCCCCTACCTGGCGCGCCAGCTGTCGGTGTTTTGGGTCCGACCGCACACCCGAGGTTGCCCCTCAAGGTGTTTTTAGGAGTAGGACGGTGTCGACAACTGTAGCAAAATGGTTCGTGCCGATTGCACGAGGGACAGTGGACAAGGTTTACAGGTTCGGGCTGCTTAGAGATGTGTAACACCCTACGTCCTGGTGAGTATGCTTGGTGAACGTGGTTACAAGAGAGCTCTCTGGATTGAGAATACAGAGAGTTGGTGTGGGTGGCTACGTAATAGGGTCGATCGTTCTGAAGGGGTGCCCCCTAGGCCTTATATACTCGACCGTGGGGCAATACATGTGGATATGATAACAACGAGTAGCTAAAAGATAGTGAACTTCTTGAGTTTATCTCCGTGTAACACTGCCGACTTATCCTCGCATGGCTCCGTTGCATGGGGGCTCCAGCGCGGGAAAATCGGATCTCTGTTGTGGTCACTCGCTCGACATTGTGGGTCGTCCGGGTTTACATCAATCCGGCCTCATGTCGATCTGCTCTGCTGGTTGTCTCTCCCCAGGCCCACGAAAGAATGACCTTATGATTTATTGGGCCCTTGGGCCTTTCGTGAGGTCTTTTACTCTTTAGTGGACCCGGGGGATATCTATCCCCCACAATGCTGCTGAGTAAAATCGCGAAGGATCCAACGTGCCTTGTAGCGGTCCAAGGCACCATAAGAAAGAAACTTGTGCAAAAATCCCATATGACAGTAACAACATTAGTTCTAGTTGGTCGAGGAACAAGTGACCAGGTGTCGTTCGCCTACAAAGCTACAAATTCTTCACACATAGCACCACGCCAATTAGGATCAACGAGAGCGCCTCGATATGTCTTTGTAGAGGAGACAAACTTGAGGCACGGAGGTTGAGGCACGCTTTGGGTTGCATAAATCCATGCTTGCCTCGTGTGGCCATGGCGTGATCATTCTTCATAGGAGAGATGCATGGAGCACAAGGGATATCCCACACAGGAACACTGGCATTGGAAGGCTCGACCGGAGCCGTCACAATGGCTGAGAACGTGCTGGGGCTAGGGGTTGTCGTCCCAACGCTGGAGTCGTCGCAAGGAGCCACAGGAAGAAGCATACAAGGGGAACAACTTTCAGAGGTAGGAGGCCACGCCCCCCTGACCGAGCGACACGGGGTCAGGAGCGTGGACAAGTTTTGGGCATGTGGAAGTGCTAGGGCAGTGGGAGCCGAAGGCGTAGCCATGATGCGAGCATCAGTTTAGCCTGTTCCTGCATAATCATAAGACGGAAAACATGATCTAATGGGGATCGACATGGCAATCACATTAAACTCCAGAAGAAAATCAAAGTCAGATGATGGAAGGGGGTTAGATTTCTCAGCAAAAGGAAAAGAAGACTCATCAAACACGACATGATGAGAAATTGTAAGACGTTGGAGGCAAGGTCTAAGCAGTGATATCCTTTGTGATTTTTTGAGTAGCCTAGAAAAACACGGTGGGCAGAGCGTAGAGCTAGTTTGTGGGTAGCCGTAGCGGATGCATGTGGGTAGCACTTGCACCCAAACACACAGAGAGGGTCATAGGAGGGTGGAGAACCGTGAAGAGTGGTGTAGGGAGTCTGGTGAGCTAGTGTTTTGGAGGGTCTTTGGTTAAGAAAATAAGTGGCAATGTTAAGAGCTTTGGCCCAATAGGAAGGAGGAAGGCTAGCCTAAAATAATAGAGACCGGGTGATATTGTTAAGGGTTCGAATGATGTGTTCGGCTTTACAATTTTGTTGAGAGGTGTAGGGGCAATACATGCGAAAGGGTGACATCATGGGTGAGGAAGAACGTGCGAGCGCTGGAGTTGTCAAACTCGCAACCATTGCCGCACTTGACACTTGATGGTGCGGCTAAACTGGGTAGAAACAATAGAAAAATTAACGAGGGTGGAAAACATGTCTGATTTAAACTTAAGAGGAAACATCCACAAAAAGTGACAACAATCATCAAGAATGACGAGATAATATTTTAACTAGAAATACTTGGCACATGAGATGTCCATAGATCACATTGTATTAAATCAAAATTCTGGTATGTTCGAGAGCTAGAAGTATTAAAAGGTAAACGAAGATGCTAACCTAACTGACAATACAAGGTATGCTTGTATACGGAAAGTTATTCTTCACATTCCATCTTTAATCAATTATTCTATTCTAACATAAACATGTTAGTTTAAACAGTGCAATTAAACAATAGATAAGCATGTTAGTTTCAACAATGAAACTAAACAGTAGCAAAACATGTTAGTTTAAACGTCGAGTCATGGTAAAAAAGCAATTTAAATGTCTTCAAAGACTGTTATGTAGAGGGGTAATGTTGGAGCATCTCCTAGACCTTCTAAAAATGACTCCTATAATCTGTTTTTAGGAGCATCCCAAAAATTATTGGAAGTAGATTTTAACATTTCTATAATTGTTTCCTTAAAAGTGGATCAAAAATATTTTAAATTAGGCTAGATCAACCTTGGGCCCACGTTGATATGTTTTCACGGGTGTGTGTTTCTTCTTCCGCGGCTTTGACGCCTGTCCAACTATCAAACCCGCACTGCCATAAAAGGTCACTAGCGGTATGCGAGCGGGTTGCTGTCCAATAGCAGGACGTGCGACGACAGATGCCAGATAGTAGGGGTGCGCTGCCGACGACAGACGACGAGGTAGTGTGGGTGGCAGCGGACTGCGAGGTTGCGCGACCGTGGCGGTGTTGAATAATTAGACAAATTCCAGTTTAAATTCCGAATATAAATCATGACAAAATCACAAGCACTGAAATAACAAGCCAAATCAGATGATGCGTACTGATTAAACTTACTGATAGATGGCACACGCCGGAATCAGCAGGGTCGACGATGTCGAAGTAGCGAAATCAGCAGGGTCGACGAGGTCAATCAGATCACGAGCAGTCGCGTGAAGACGCTTCCCAAAAACCTTATTCGGCCTCTCCTGGTGCAGGATCTAGAAGGCGAAGGGTTCCGGAGACCTGCTCTCCTAATCGCAGATGCACCTCTACGATCGGGACAAAGAGAACTGGAAGGCGGCTCAGCTGTGAAGAGAGGCGAAAGCGAATTGGGATGATTTGGAGGCTGGCTGCCGGGCTCCTTTTATAGGGCCTAGTCCGCGACCCCTGGTCTTATCCGCCCACGAAAATCTCGCGATCAGTTGAGATTTTATAGCGATCGGTTAGGATAAACGTAACAGCCAGGAAACCAAAAAATCGAACGGCAAAAGGTAGCCGCGCCCCCGCAAGGCGAGGGACCGGATTTCGGCGGCACGCGCATGTCGTGCGCCCGCGCCCTTCGCCCCGCCCCGCCCCGCCCCGGCCAGGCGAGCGAGCGCGCACGTGGCTCTCCACACTCTCTCCTCTCATCCATGACTTGGTGAGTGAGTGTGGCTTCCATATTTAAGCTAGCTCTACTCCACTAGAGCTAGCAATATGGTGCTATTGGTTCCACATAACCTCTAGCCATCCACTTGTATGGGCTTTTGAGATTTTCCTGGGATTTATTTGAATTTCTTAATTTGGCCAAGCCCATAAATCCTAACAATCCCCCACCAGATCTCAAATGCCCATCTGCAGTTTTCGCCACTGTTCACTACTGTTTAATATACTAGTTTTTCAGCAGAGACTGTTAAGTTGAACTTCCGCCTAGAACTCCAAGCTACACCAACCCACAACTTGGACAATGGACTATGCCTTGAATTGCAAGTTTTGCGTGAATGGGTTTCACTTGAAGTCATGACCAGTACTTGGCTACCAGTAGTCCCCTTCTCGGGTGGAGCATATACGTCGTACTCCAAGGTCTCTTCATGAGTTTACTAGAGATCACCCAAATCTCATAGACTGCGACGTTAGACAGTCTAACTCATATAGGTGTGTTCTTTCAAAGAATGTTCTGCAGGACAACATCTTCGCTAATACAAGCCAACAGAACACATTAAGGCACAAAGCCAACCTGCCTTACAGCATTTGAGAGTATTGCATCTTTACTTAGAGAGGGTCAAAGGTTACTCTCCTCAGTTCACCAATGGCTTGTTCTTCCCAGGACCTAATTCACGGGATCTCCGATCACATAGACTGGGTTTCCACCATGGCAACTTTACTCGGGTCTCATACCCATCTCTCTCGATGCGATTTCTATCACATTACGTGGTAGTCCCTTGGTAAAAGGATCTGCCAGATTTTTATCTGTTGAAATATAAGTCACGCTTATAACTCCGGAGTTTCTCAACTTTCTGACAGACTTCAATCGTCTTTTGACATGTCTTGATGACTTTCCATTATCCTTAGAACTCGTCACTTTAGCAATCACTGTCTGATTGTCACAGTTCATAAGGATAGCTGGTATTGGTTTCTCAACCACCGGCAAGTCCATCAAGAGTTCACGCAACCATTCTGCCTCAACGGTTGCTGTATCAAGTGCAGCTAGCTCGGCTTCCATGGTTGACCTCGTCAAAATGGTCTGCTTGCATGACCTCCATGATACCGCACCTCCACCAATAGTAAAGACATAACCACTGGTGGCATAAAGCTCGTCTGCATCAGATATCCAGTTCGAATCACTATATCCTTCAAGTACTGCATGCTGACTAGAATAGTGAATTCCATAACTCATTGTACCTTGCAGGTAGCGCATAACCCGCTCAAGTGCATGCCAATGATCAGTCCCGGGGTTTGACATGAACCTGCTCAATTTGCTCACAGCAAACGAGATATCGGGCCTTATTGCACCAGCAAGATACATGAGTGAACCGACAATCTGAGAGTATCTCAATTGGTCTAAACCAATTCTCTTGTTCTTTCGCAGTGTCACACTGGGATCATAAGGTGTTGGAGAAGGTTTGCACTCAGAGAAGCCAAATCGCTTCAAAACCTTTTCAACATAGTGAGATTGCCAGAGAGTAATCCCACCATCTAGCTTAATCAGCTTGATATTTAGAATCACATCAGCTTCTCCCAGATCTTTCATATCAAAACTCTTTGATAGAAAAGACTTGACTTCATTGATCACATCAATGTTTGTGCCAAATATCAATATATCATCAACATATAAGCACAATATAACTCCTTCGCCCCCACCACAGCGATAATATACACACCTGTCTGCCTCATTAATGGCAAAGCCTGCAGACGTTAGAGTCGTGTCAAACTTCTCATGCCACTGCTTTGGTGCTTGCTTCAGACCATACAGATATTTCAATAACTTGCACACCTTGCTTTCTTGACCCTTTACTACAAATCCATCAGGCTGTTCCATATAGATTTCCTCGTCCAGCTCTCCATTAAGAAAAGCTGTCTTTACATCCATCTAATGAACAAGGAGACCATACGAGGCAGCCAAAGAAAGTAGTACTCGAATAGTGGTCATTCTAGCAACAGGTGAGTAAGTATCAAAGAAGTCTTCTCCTTCTTTCTGAGTATAGCCTTTAGCCACAAGCCTAGCCTTGTACTTTTCAATTGTACCATCAGGCTTGAGCTTCTTTTTAAACACCCACTTATAACCCACAGGTTTGCATCCATAGGGTCGATCAATGACTTCCCACGTACCATTTGAAAGAATGGAGTCCATCTCATTATGAACTGCTTCTTTCCAATCATCTGCATCTGGAGATGCAAATGCTTCTGCAATGGTAGTAGGAGTATCGTCCACAAGGTACACAATGAAATCATCACCAAAGGATTTTTCAACCCTTTGTCTCTTGCTCCTTTTAGGAGCATCATTGTCATCCTCCTCTAGGACAATTTCATGTGGCTGTTCAAAACTCTCAATAGGTGTACTATGTTCAGGAGTTATCTCAGAAGAGTATCTAGAATTGCTATGAATGTCTTTCATTGGAAATATATGTTCAAAGAAAGTAGCATCACGTGATTCCATAATAGTATCAACATACACATCAGGAACTTCAGATTTAACTACTAAAAATCTATATGATATGCTACACGAAGCATATCCAAGAAAGACACAATCCACTGTCCTTGGACCAAGCTTGCGCTTTTTATTAATTGGTACATTGACTTTCGCCATGCACCCCCAAGTGCGCAAGTATGAAAGTGATGGTTTTCTCCCAACCCACTTCTCATAAGGGGTTTTCTCTTCTTTGCCCATAGGAATTCTATTCAGAACATGACATGAAGTCAGGACTGCCTCCCCCCACCATGCCTTAGATAAACCACAAGTGTCTAACATGGCATTCACCAGGTCAGTCAACGTACGGTTTTTCCTTTCAGCAATCCCGTTTGACTCGGGTGAATAGGGAGGAGTCCTCTCATGAATAATGTCATGTTCTGCACAGAAATCGTCAAAGACTTTGGGAAAGAACTCGCCACCACGATCTGATCTAAGACGTTTGATCTTTCTCTCTAGTTGGTTTTCAACTTCAGCCTTATAGATTTTAAAGTAGTCTAAAGCCTCATCTTTAGTTTTTAGCAAGTATACATAGCAAAATCTAGACGCATCATCAATCAATGTCATGAAGTATCTCTTACCACCCTTTGTCAACACACCATTCATCTCACAAAGATCAGAATGTATGAGTTCTAGAGGTGCCAGGTGTCACTCCTCAGCAGCCTTGTGAGGCTTTCGAGGTTGCTTCGACTGCACACAACTATGGCACTTAGAACCTTTGACTATGGTGATATTCGGAATTAAACTCATGGTTGCAAGCCGAGACATAGAGCCGAAATTAATATGACACAAACGAGAATGCCAAATACTCGTAAGATCATCAACATTAGCGCAAATATGGTTCACAGACTTATTATTGAAATCTAACACAGAAAAGCGGAACAAGCCTCCGCAGTCATAGCCTTTACCAATAAATTGTCCAGACTTAGACACAACTAATTTATTGGACTCCAAAACTACCTTGAACCCATCTCTACACAGAAGGGTTCCGCTAACGAGATTCTTGTGTATAGAAGGGACATGATGCACGTTCTTCAGATGCACGATCTTTCCCGAAGTAAACTTCAGATCCACCGTGCCAATACCATGAACAGAAGCATGTGACCCATTCCCCATTAGGACGGAAGAATCCCGGGCAGCCTGATAAGAAGAGAACAAGTTAATGTCAGAACACACATGAACATTAGCACCAGTATCAAGCCACCAACTAGGTGATTGAAATACTGAGAAGATGAAAGGTAGATTACCATACCCTTTGTCTTCCTCATTGCTAGCGATCACTGTGTTGACATTGCCCTTTTTGCCACGGCGATCCGCTCGATCAGGACAATCCTTGGCAAAATGACCCGTCTCGCCACATGCGAAACATGTCAGTTCAGCCTTGTTCTTCTTCTTCTTGAAGTTGGTGGTTTTGTTGGGCTTGTTAGATTTTGACTTTCCTTTGCCCTTGTTGTGGTTCTTCTGAACCATGTTGGCGCTGGAGTGGCCCTCGCCTCCTTTAGATCTCGTGTCCTTAGCCCGAGCTTTCTCCTCAACATCCAGAGACGCTATCAGATTTTCAACTGATATCTCCTGTCTCTTATGTTTCAGAGATGTGGCGAAGTTCCTCCATGTAGAAGGCAACTTTGTAATAATGCACCCAGCCACAAATCGGTCAGGAAGGACTATCTTAAGGTGGTCGAGCTCCTTGGCTATACACTGTATTTCATGAGCTTGCTCTACAATAGAGCGATTATCAACCATCTTATAATCATGAAAGCTCTCCATGATATACAGGTCACTGCCAGCATCCGATGCACCATACTTGGTAGTAAGTGCATCCCATAACTCTTTCCCGTCTGTATACTGAATATTCGCATCAACCAGACGGTCAACAAGGGCGCTAAGAACGGCTCCCGTAAAAATAGTATTGGCATGGTCATACTCTTTCTCCTATTTAGGAGTCAGTGGACCCTCAGGTCTGCCTTTACTAACATGGAAGACATTCATAGCAGCAAGCCAGAGCGTGGCCTTGACTTGCCATCTCTTAAAGTGCATACCATTGAACTTTTCTGGCTTGAGCGCATCGGCAAAAGCAGCCATAGAAAAACTAGGAAATTGTCTACAATAAGGTTTTTGGATTGTTGAATAATTAGACAAATTCCAGTTTAAATTCCGAATATAAATCATGACAAAATCACAAGCACTGAAATAACAAGCCAAATCAGATGATGCGTACTGATTAAACTTACTGATAGATGGCACGCGCCGGAATCAGCAGGGTCGACGATGTCGAAGTAGCGAAATCAGCAGGGTCGACGAGGTCAATCAGATCACGAGCAGTCGCGTGAAGACGCTTCCCAAAAACCTTATTCGGCCTCTCCTGGTGCAGGATCTAGAAGGCGAAGGGTTCCGGAGACCTGCTCTCCTAATCGCAGATGCACCTCTACGATCGGGACAAAGAGAACTGGAAGGCGGCTCAGCTGTGAAGAGAGGCGAAAGCGAATTGGGATGATTTGGAGGCTGGCTGCCGGGCTCCTTTTATAGGGCCTAGTCCGCGACCCCTGGTCTTATCCGCCCACGAAAATCTCGCGATCAGTTGAGATTTTATAGCGATCGGTTAGGATAAACGTAACAGCCAGGAAACCAAAAAATCGAACGGCAAAAGGTAGCCGCGCCCCCGCAAGGCGAGGGGCCGGATTTCGGCGGCACGCGCATGTCGTGCGCCCGCGCCCTTCGCCCCGCCCCGCCCCGGCCAGGCGAGCGAGCGCGCGCTTGGCTCTCCACACTCTCTCCTCTCATTCATGACTTGGTGAGTGAGTGTGGCTTCCATATTTAAGCTAGCTCTACTCCACTAGAGCTAGCAATATGGTGCTATTGGTTCCACATAACCTCTAGCCATCCACTTGTATGGGCTTTTGAGATTTTCCTGGGATTTATTTGAATTTCTTAATTTGGCCAAGCCCATAAATCCTAACAGGCGGTAGACAGTTCGGCAGCTGTTGCAAACATGGAATAATTGAAGGGCTATGTGAGTAGATAAGTAGCAAACGGACACATGAAGCGGTAAAAAAAAGGAAATCAGCTCGATTCTGTGCGCGTTTGTGTCTGTGGGAGCAGAAAAATTCCCTTTTTTAGTTGCAAACCAAGGCGTTTTAAGGGCTATGAAAAAGTTAGAAACACTTTAGAGAAGTCTTTAAAGACAAGTTTTTGTGTTTTTCCCACAAAACATGATTTAGGACAGACTTTGGAAAGCTCTTGGAGATGCTCATAGTATGAGAAATGAGTGTCTAGTTGGCAATTGTAATTTGTATTGACATCTATATAAGAAAGATGGAACAAGGCCAATTAATAATTTAGTTCTATATTTTTTGATGGTCAACACAACCTTAGCTGCGGAAAATAAAGGCAGGTTGCTTTTGATGGTTGTCCCTGGTAACCGAAAATAAACTGAATATTTTCGGTGGCTAGACGTAGCCTCCAAAAATAGTCACTTTTAGTGTTACTTTCAGAAAATAAGTAATTTTTAGTGGCGACCGCTAATTATTACTCTTACTTAATGTGCCCAGCTTCCAACGAGATTGTTGCCACCGAAAATAACACTAAAGCAGCCACAAAAAATAGACTATTTTGAGTGGAAAAGACTTCGTTTTCCTATAGTGTATCTAATCTTGTGAGAAATATGATGGTTGTGAGATATGTGTGATGCATTAGTAACATCGTCTCTAAAACAGTAGACATGGTCACTGTTGGTTAAAGCCATTAATGTGACACTGAAGCATATATTATCACTATCAAGTAAAAGGCAGTGATCTAAGTGATGCTCACCCAATGGCACCAGGGCAAGCACACTAATCAGCCAACATTCTCTCGAGAGAAAGAAAAAGTTGTGGGATTGTTTGGAAGAAGAAGAAAAAAGCATTTATCTTGAATATGTAGTTTTCTGCATTGTCAGTTGCTTTACATGCCAAACCGACAGCTGTCAGCTTCAGAAGAACACAAGAGGAGGAGACTGCTAGCAATCGAAAGAACACAAACTGAGGAGATGACTGCTAGCAATCAAAAGACACATGGAGACGCAGTCATATCTGATACTCTATGTATTCTTCGTAGCCATCCATTTGTGTAGGCTATTAGCAATGTGCCCCACCCCGACGCAGCCACGCACGTTCGAGACAATTGACGACGGAACGCATCAGAGACAGACGAGGACAAGAGACGCATTATATAACCACCGGAGGGGCAGCGAGATGACACCCTCTGACCAATACATCGCTGTCCATGAAGAACTACAGCAGTGCGAAACAGAACGCTGCCGTCGTGTCACCGGCACCGCCGCTGCTCGTACAGCGACCCCATGCCCAGGCTTTCCGGCGAACGGGTGGTGGTTGGTGAGGCCGACGTCGCTTCCTCACACGGCCGAGGCCAACAGTTAGCTAGCCTGCTGCCCCACGATTGACTTGGGAGTTTGGCCGGGTTTTCCTCCTCCAACATGTCATACATATTTCAGCCTCACGTACGCAGCCATTACCGTTGATTTGCTGATTCCATGGATGCCTGCGGCCTGCCTCTAAGTTTTCAAACTGGCTGGTAGAAAATTTGAAGGTAATACAGTTTAGAAAAAAAAACAATAGAAATTTTGAGATTATATTTAGATTCAAATTAACCGCTAAAAATTATTACGTAGATAGTTGAGGGGATGTAGAAAATATAGTTAAGCTATATGCATTTTATGGAGAAGGGTATACAATATTTTATTATTTTTATCTAGATCTTTTAAAATTTATTATGGTCTATTTTTACCTCTGAATTTTAAAATTTAGCCAATTCATCCTCTCATATATTTTATAAGTATGTATGGAGGTACTATCATTTAGGAAAATCAGAATAGTGAAAAAATGGTAAAATTAAGCTTTTAAAAAATTGTGTTTATAAAAAAACTGTTTCAATAATATTTTATAAAATAATGCAAAAGAAGATGACCAATAAATATGTGTACAGCGTGGATCAACACTCTAAAGTATATATTTATTGAAGGCACAAATTATTTTATCAAGATGGCCGAGAGACACAAGCAAAAGGGTTTAATGTGTTATCGATACATAGACTACAAGGACCAGAGATTACTGTTCATCAGCACTGATGATTTGCATTCACTTAATGCTTTGGTTAGTTGTTTGGTATATTTTGCTAAGGGCACTCTTTGATGTGGTGGGGTGTAGTGGTGGAAGGTATTATTTATAGATTACAATAATCAACCAGAGATGTTAAATCTAAGATGTATAGTGATTATTTAATATGATTTACACTAAACTCTCTAGCTACGTGGGAGGACTAGGAGTCTCTTCGCCAGCGATTTCAGCGCGCTCCTGCTTGAGGAAGAGGGAGGGAGGGAGGGAATATTACCCACTCCGTCTTGACAAGAAAAAATGGGCGAGAAAGCACTCTCATTTCCACAGGGAAGAAACAAACAACATTTGTAGTTTTTATGTAGGTGACAACGTTGGGGGCTAACTTTGACATCGTTGACTGCATGCGTCGACTTACTAGAGCCTGTTTACAAGGAAGATTGAAGAGGCTAAAATCTCGTTGTCATTCAAATTTAAATAGCAAAAGAATTCCCCTCCAATCCTCTATATAGCACTCCCATTTCCACGGGAAGAAACAAACATCGTTTGTAGTTTCCATATAGCTGACAACTCTAGGGCTAACTTTGACACCGATGACTACATGCGCCGACTTCCTAGGGCCTGTTTAGAAGTAAGATTGAAGAGGCTAAAATCTCGTTGTCATTCAAATTTAAATAGCAAAGGAATTATATCCTCTCCAATCTTCTATAGCACTCCCATTTTCACATGGAAGAAACAAACATCGTTTGTAGTTTCCATGTAGCTGACAACGCCGGCGGCTAACTTTAACATCGTTGACTGCATGCGTCGACTTCCTAGAGCCTGTTTAGAATAAGGAAGAAGACTGAAGAGGCTAAAATCTCGTTGTCATTCAAATTTAAATAGCAAAGTAATTATATCACCTCCAATCCTCTATATGTACCCTTTGCTTCCAAACAACCGAGGGACATCAGACTAGCGCGACCATACGGGTGGGTATCTGATCCGAGAAACATCAGCTCAGAGACCTTCTTCTACTAGACTAGATTTTAACCAACGAAAACTCTGCTCAACGACAATTACTGATGCGTGACGCGACAGTCTCTAAGGCCACACGACTCTGCAGGGCGGATCGGTGTCTTTGATAGGCTTAAGAGCAACTCCAAGAAATTAGCTAAAAAGACTAGCCAAATTTACTGATTTAGCTACTCTCTAAAATAGATTTTAGAGAAAAAGTGTAGGCTAATCCAACAGACTCGGTAAACCTACGGATTGAATATAGAGTGAAGCAGGCTATCCAAAATTGGAGAGCGAAGATGGAGAAATAGAGAGCCACTAAATTTGAAGAGTCGTTTACAGAGTCTATTGGATACAATTTTCTTTTAATATTAGCTAAATTTACCTTTACAAAAACATATACCTAGTCGCTTGGAGTTGCTCTTAGGCTTGTTTGGTTTACTACCTAACTTACCACACTTTGTTTAACTTTTCTGACTAAGGTTAGTTCTTCAATTCAGTCGACTAACCTTAGGCAAAGTGTGTCACAGTTAGCCGCGAACCGTTTAGTCTGTTCGACCCTAAACTTTAGTCTCTAGAATAGAAATCTCATTTAGTCATACCGTTTGGTAGTCTAAGGATAACTAAAGTTTTAGGAGGTGGAACCAAACACCCCCTAATCAAGAAATGGGCAACAGACACCCGGCCGTACCTTAGTCAGTAGTCTCCAACACATGCAGAAAATATGTTCTTGCCTAACAGGAAGCTTTACAAGAACAATGCCACTGCAGTTAAGAGCAAGAATAGCACTATCTGCCTGCACAAACAGGAATTTAAATGGTCAAGTTCCGGAAAGGTACAAATCGTCAGGCACATAAGCGTCCCATCCATTCAAAGATATATCAGGTTTCATATCATTAAAAGGAAATTAAAAAAATAAAGAAGTGGTGCTAGAGGCAGAGAGATGCAGGTGCCAAAGAGAAGGATATCGTGTGATCCTTTTTTTTCCCAACACTACTGCATACCAGTTTTGTATCGAAAGAACGAAAAAATCTTATTAAACAAAAATCTCAGCGATGTACAGCCCAGACAAGTTAGATAATGAAAACATAAGCATAACTAGTCTTCATCTCCGCAATGGAGAAATATTGTGGAAACATGACAGTATTCTAACAAGGCACATAATGTTCAACAATATAAGTTTCAAACCATGTGTTTGCGAGTTGCAGATAATAAGTGTGCCCCCTACAATCTTTAAGCCCAAAGAGGCAAACGTTGCCATCAGTTTTTCCCCCCATACTGAGGAAACCTGAATTTCATTACTCAGGAACAACAAAATTACAGTCATAGCCAACTTGTTAACAAGTTCATACATCCGCAACATAAGCATGAGCACCCACCCACCAGAGAGGTTTACAGAGTACTAGACACAACTTACAAAGGAGTTAAACAGTCGTAAGAAAAATGGTAGGATCTTTGTTGTATTCAGGATATAGACGAATAAAAATCATATGACCTCAACATGACTGAATATCAGGAACCTTATAACACACCTGTCCGCAGATTGAAAAATCTTCAGCAAGTTTCTGTTCAGTTACCTGCAAACCGAGGGGGTCAACAGATAAAAAAATAAAACTAAATATAACCAAACACGATAGCTCGTTCTCAAGAATACATGCTGATGTTTCAAAAAAAAATACATGCTGATCAATGTGTTAGAATTATAGGCATTTTCTATATCATTTTAATTTCATAAATTAACATTATAATGACATATAAAAGATAATTAATCATAGAAATCATGATATCAAATATATCCATAACAATATGTATCATGAGAACATAAAACATATGAATCATATAAATCATATAAATATAATAAGCATATAAACTGTCGTAACAATTGAAAATAAACAGACAGCAACATAAACAACATAACTGTAAAATTAAAACAAACAGATATAACATTTTACTAGGAGACATCAGACATGTCATGATATGATACGACAGAATAGATTGGATAAATTCATGGCTATATATGAAACAGTAGAGATGGACAACATATATAATCTAAAAACGTAAAACAGTAAAGAGATGAATTGATCATACCCTCCCATGCGCTCCGAGGATCCAGATACTTGTCCAACTTCTCTTGTCATGCCGTACGGGATGAAGACGCTAGGAAGAAGAAGATGTTACCAGAAGGATGTTTGGGCAGTCGCGTAGACACTCTCCAAAAACCTAATTGCCGATCCCCTGTGCAAGTTCTCGAACGGCAAGGGCTTCGGAGGCACCTGTCCTCTCGCTCCTCTGTGCGCTCAGAGTTACGAGATGGAAATACCCACGCTTACGGCTGGACAATGATTCTGAAAGAGTTCTGCTCGCGTGTGCCAAGTGACAGGCGTTCTCCCTTTTTATTATCGCAGAAGGGAAGCTGAAGGAGAAGAGTCTCGCATGCGGCTGACGAAGAGACGGGCAACTGAAGGGTTTAACCCGGAGTTGAAACTCCCGCGGTTAATGAGTGCTAAAAATTAACACAGCCACACCACGCCCGCTCGCAACCTGCCTGCCACGCCCGGACCGAGCCCGACCCGGCCCCGCCGGCGGCGCGCGCGTGTGGCACGCCCATGTTCGTTTCTTGACTTCTCAAATTAAGTGGAATAATTCTGAAAGGGAATTAGGCTTACACCTATTTTCCTAATTGATTTTGGTGGTTGAATTGCCCAACACAAATAATTGGACTAACTAGTTTGCTCTAGTGTATAAGTTATACAGGTGTCAAAGGTTCACACTTAGCCAATAAAAAGACCAAGTATTGGGTTCAACAAAAGAGCAAAGGGATAACCGAAGTGTGCCCTGGTCTGGCGCACCGGACTGTTCGGTGTGCCACCGGACAGTGTCCGGTGCACCAGGGGACTTCACGCTGAACTCCTCACCTTCGGGAAAATCCAGAGGCGATCCGCTATAATTCACCGGACTGTCCGGTGTACACCGGACAGTGTCCGGTGCCCCAGGGAAGAGCGGCTCTGGAACTCGCCAGCTTCGGGAATTTGCTCAGCTATAATTCACCGGACATGTCCGGTGTGCACCGGACTGTCCGGTGAGCCAGCGGAGCAACGACTACTTCGCGCCAACGGTCACCTGCAGGCGCATTAAATGCGTGCCAGAGCGCGCAGAAGTCAGACACACGCGCGCGCTGGCACACCGGACACTCTACGGTACATGTCCGGTGTGCCACCGGACATCCAGGCGGGCCCAGAAGACAGAGCTCCAACGGTCGGAACCCAACGGCCTTGGTGACGTGGCTGGCGCACCGGACATGTCCGGTGTGCACCGGACTGTCTGGTGCACCATGCGACAGACAACCCCACCAAATGGCTACTATAAATACCCCCAACCACCCCACATTCAAATCATCCAAGTTTTCTCACTTCAACTACTTACAAGAGCTCTAGCATTCAATTCTAGACACACCCAAGTGATCAAATCCTCTCCAAACTCCACACAACACCCTAGTGATTAGAGAGAGAGATTTGCTTGTGTTCTTTCGAGCTCTTGCGCTTGGATTGCTTTCTTCTTTCTTTGATTCTTTATTGCGATCAAACTCACTTGTAATTGAGGCAAGAGACACCAATCTTGTGGTGGTCCTTGTAGGAACTTTGTGTTCCAAGTGATTGAGAAGAAAAGCTCACTCGGTCCGGGGGACCGTTTGAGAGAGGGAAAGGATTGAAAGAGACCCGGTCTTTGTGACCACCTCAACAGGGAGTAGGTTTGCGAAAACCGAACCTCGGTAAAACAAATCCACGTGTCTCACTCCTTATTCGCTTGCAATTTGTTTTGCACCCTCTCTCGTAGACTCGATTATATTTCTAACGCTAACTCGGCTTGTAGTTGTGATTATTTTTGAGAATTTCAGTTTCGCCCTATTCACCCCCCTCTAGGCGACTTTCAATTGGTATCGGAGCCCGGTGCTTCATTAGAGCCTAACTGCTCGAAGTGATGTCGGGAGATCACGCCAAGAAAGAGATGGAGACCGGCGAAAAGCCCACTACAAGCAACGAGAAAGCTCTATCGGGAGAGTCCTGCAACAAGGAGAAGAAGAAGGAGAAGAAGACTTCTTCTCACAAATCGCATCGGAGTGGCGACAAAATAAAGAAGATGAGGAAAGTGGTCTACTACGAGACCGACACTTCATCACCTTCTACCTCCAGCTCCGACGCGCCCTCCATAACTTCTAAGCACCATGAGCACAAGAAGTTTAGTAAGATCCCTTTACATTATCCTCGTACTTCTAGACATACTCCATTACTTTCCGTTCCATTAGGCAAACCGCCAACATTTGACGGTGAAGATTATGCTAGGTGGAGTGATTTAATGAAATTTCATCTAACCTCACTCCACAAAAGTATATAGAATGTTGTTGAGTTTGGAGCACAGGTACCATCCGTAGGGGATGAGGATTATGATGAGGGCGAGGTGACCCAAATCGAGCACTTCAACTCCCAAGCCACAACCATACTCCTCGCCTCTCTAAGTAGGGAGGAGTACAACAAAGTGCAAGGACTAAAAAGCGCCAAGGAAGTTTGGGACGTGCTCAAGATGGCGCACGAGGGTGATGAACTCACCAAGATCACCAAGCGGGAAACGATCGAGGGGGAGCTCGGTCGCTTCCATCTTCGCTAAGGGGAGGAGCCACAAAATATGTACAACCGGCTCAAGACCTTGGTAAATCAAGTGCGCAACCTCGGGAGCAAAAAATGGGATGACCACGAGGTGGTTAAGGTTATTCTAAGATCACTTATTTTCCTTAACCCTACTCAAGTGCAATTAATTCGTGGCAATCCAAGATATACACTAATGACTCCCGAGGAAGTAATCGGGAATTTTGTGAGCTTTGAATTTATGATTAAGGGCTCACGAAAGATCAACGAGCTTGACGGCCCCTCCACGTCCGAAGCACAACCGGTCGCATTTAAGGCGACGGAGGAGAAGAAGGAGGAGTCTACACCAAGTAGACAACCAATCGATGCCTCCAAGCTCGACAACGAGGAGATGACGCTTGTCATCAAAAGCTTTCACCAAATCCTCAAGCAAAGAAGGGGGAGGATTACAAGCCCCGCTCTAAGAAGGTTTGCTACAAGTGTGGTAAGCCTGGTCACTTTATTGCAAAATGTCCTATTTCTAGTGACAGTGATAGGGGCGATGACAAGAAGGGGAGAAGAAAGGAGAAGAAGAGGTACTACAAGAAGAAGGGCGGCGATGCTCATGTTTGTCGTGAGTGGGACTCCGACGAAAGCTCTAGTGACTCCTCCGACGACGAGGACGCCGCCAACATCGCCATCACCAAGGGACTTCTCTTCCCCAATGTCGGCCACAAGTGCCTCATGGCAAAGGACGACAAAAAGAAGAAGGTTAAATCTAAATCCTCCACTAGATATGAATCCTCTAGTGATGAAAATGCTAGTGATGAGGAAGATAACTTGCGTACTCTTTTTGCCAACTTAAACATGCAACAAAAAGAGAAATTAAATGAATTGATTAGTGCCATCCATGAGAAGGATGATCTCTTGGACTCCCAAGAGGACTTCCTAATCAAGGAAAACAAAAAGCATGTTAAAGTTAAAAATGCTTATGCTCTAGAAGTTGAGAAATGTGAAAAATTATCTAGTGAGCTAAGCACTTGCCATGAGACAATAGACAACCTTAGAAATGAAAATGCTAATTTATTAGCTAAGGTTGATTCAATTGTTTGTAATTTTCAATTCCCAATCTTAGAAATGATAATGATGATTTACTTGCTAAGATTGAAGAATTAAACATGTCTCTTGCTAGCCTTAGGATTGAGAATGAAAAATTGCTTGCTAAGGCTAAAGATTTTGATGTTTGCAATGCTACCATTTCCGACCTTAGAACTAAGAATGATATATTGCATGCTAAGGTTGTAGAATTAAAATCTTGCAAACCCTCTACATCTACCGTTGAGCACACTTCTATTTGTACTAGATGTAGAGATGTTAACATTGATGCTATTCATGATCACATGACTTTAATTAAACAACAAAATGATCATATAGCAAAATTAGATGCTAAGATTGCTGAGCATGACTTAGAAAATGAAAAATTTAAATTTGCTAGAAGCATGCTCTATAGAGGGAGACGCCCTGGCATTAAGGATGGCATTGGCTTCCAACAGGGAGACAATGTCAAAATTAATGCCCCTCCTAAGAGGTTATCTAATTTTGTTAAGGGCAAGGCTCCCATGCCTCAGGATAACGAGGGTTACATTTTGTACCCTGCCGGCTACCCTGAGAGCAAAATTAGGAGAATTCATTCTAGGAAGTCTCACTCTGGCCCTAACCATGCTTTCATGTATAAGGGTGAGACATCTAGATCTAGGCAACCAACCCATGCTAAGTTGCCTAAGAAGAAAACTCCTAGTTCATCAAATGAACATAACTTTTCATTTAAAACTTTTGATGCATCTTATGTTTTAACTAACAAATCCGGCAAATTAGTTGCCAAATATGTTGGGGGCAAGCACAAGGGGTCAAAGACTTGTGTTTGGGTACCCAAAGTTCTTGTATCTAATGCCAAAGGACCCAAAACCATTTGGGTACCTAAAGTCAAGAACTAAACATGTTTTGTAGGTTTATGCATCCGGGGGCTCAAGCTGGGTAATCGACAGCGGGTGCACAAACCACATGACAGGGGAGAAGAAGATGTTCTCCTCCTACGAGAAAAACCAAGATCCCCAACGAGCTATCACATTCAGGGATGGAAATCAAGGTTTGGTCAAAGGGTTGGGTAAAATCGCTATAACACCTGACCATTCTATTTCCAATGTTTTTCTTGTAGATTCATTAGATTACAATTTGCTTTCCGTTTCTCAATTATGCAAAATGGGCTACAACTGTCTATTCACTGATGTAGGTGTCACTGTCTTTAGAAGAAGTGATGATTCAATAGCATTTAAGGGAGTGTTACAGGGTCAGCTATACTTAGTGAATTTTGATAGAGCTGAACTCGACACTTGCTTAATTGCTAAGACTAACATGGGCTGACTCTGGCATCGCCGACTAGCATATGTTGGGATGAAGAATCTTCATAAGCTTCTAAAGGGAGAGCACATTTTAGGATTAACTAATGTTCATTTTGAGAAAGACAGGGTTTGTAGCGCATGCCAAGCAGGAAAGCAAGTTGGTGCCTACCATCCACATAAGAACATCATGACGACTGACAGGTCACTGAAGCTCCTACACATGGATCTATTCGGCCCGATAGCTTACATAAGCATCGGCGGGAGTAAGTACTGTCTAGTTATTGTGGATGATTATTCTCGCTTCACTTGGGTATTCTTTTTGCAGGAAAAATCTCACACCCAAGAGACCTTAAAGGGATTCTTGAGACGGGCCCAAAATGAGTTCGGCTTGAGGATCAAGAAAATTAAAAGCGACAATGGGACGGAGTTCAAGAACTCACAAATCGAAGGCTTTCTTGAGGAGGAGGGCATCAAGCATGAGTTCTCTTCTCCCTACATGCCACAACAAAATGGTGTAGTGGAGAGGAAGAATAGAACTCTATTGGACATGGCAAGAACCATGCTTGATGAGTACAAGACTTCGGATCGGTTTTGGGCCGCGGCGGTCAACACCGCCTGCTACGCCATCAACCAGCTATATCTACACCGAATCCTCAAGAAGACATCTTATGAACTCCTAACCGGTAAAAAGCCCAATATTTCATATTTTAGAGTCTTTGGTAGCAAATGCTTTATTCTTGTTAAAAGAGGTAGAAAATCTAAATTTGCTCCTAAGACAGTAGAAGGCTTTTTACTAGGATATGATTCAAACACAAGGGCATATAGAGTCTTTAACAAGTCCTCCGGACAAGTTGAAGTTTCTTGTGACGTTGTGTTTGATGAGACTAACGGCTCTCAAGTAGAGCAAGTTGATCTTGATGAGATAGGTATTGAAGAAGCTCCATGCATCGCGCTAAGGAACATGTCCATTGGGGATGTGTGTCCTAAGGAATCCGAAGAGCCTCCAAATGCACAAGATCAACCATCCTCCTCCATGCAAGCATCTCCACCGACTCAAAATGAGGATGAGGCTCAAGTTGATGAAGGAGAAGATCAAGCAAATGAGCCACCTCAAGATGACGGCAATGATCAAGGGGGAGATGCAAATGAGCAAGACAAGGAGGATGAAGAACAAAGGCCGCCACACCCAAGAGTCCACCAAGCAATCCAACGAGATCACCCCGTCGACACCATCCTCGGCGATATTCATAAGGGGTAACCACTAGATCTCGTGTTGCACATTTTTGTGAGCATTACTCTTTTGTTTCCTCTATTGAGCCACACAGGATAGAGCAAGCACTTCAAGATTCAGATTGGGTAGTGGCGATGCAAGAGGAAGCACTACAAGATTCGGATTGGGTGGTGGCGATGCAAGAGGAGCTCAACAACTTCACTAGGAATGAGGTATGGCATTTAGTTCCACGTCCTAATCAAAATGTTGTAGGAACCAAATGGGTCTTCCGCAACAAGCAAGATGAGCATGGTGTGGTGACAAGGAACAAAGCTTGACTTGTGGCCAAGGGATATTCCCAAGTCGAAGGTTTGGATTTCGGTGAAACCTATGCACCCGTAGCTAGGCTTGAGTCAATTCAAATATTATTAGCCTATGCTACTTACCATGGCTTCAAGCTTTACCAAATGGACGTGAAGAGTGCCTTCCTCAATGGACCAATCAAGGAAGAGGTCTATGTTGAGCAACCTCCCGGCTTTGAAGATAGTGAGTACCCTAACCATGTTTATAAGCTCTCTAAGGCGCTTTATGGGCTCAAGCAAGCCCCAAGAGCATGGTATGAATGCCTTAGGGATTTCCTTATCACTAATGGATTCAAAGTCGGAAAGGCCGATCCTACTTTATTCACTAAAACTCTTAAAAATGACTTGTTTGTATGCCAAATCTATGTTGATGATATTATATTTGGGTCTACTAATGAGTCTACATGTGAAGAATTTAGTAGGATCATGACACAAAAATTCGAGATGTCTATGATGGGGGAGTTGAAGTATTTCTTAGGATTTCAAGTGAAGGAACTCCAAGAAGGCACCTTCCTAAGCCAAACGAAGTATACTCAAGATATTCTAAGCAAGTTTGGAATGAAGGATGCCAAACCCATCAAGACACCCATGGGAACCAATGGACATCTCGACCTCGACGAGGGAGGTAAATCCGTCGATCAAAAGGTAATACCGGTCGATGATAGGTTCTTTACTCTATTTATGTGCATCTCGACCGGATATTATGCTTTTCGTATGCATGTGTGCAACATTCGAAGCCGACCCTAAGGAAGCTCACCTTACGGCCGTGAAACGAATCTTGAGATATTTAGTTTTTACTCCTAAGTTTGGACTTTGGTATCCTAGGGGATCCACTTTTGATTTGATTGGTTATTCGGATGCCGATTGGGCGGGTTGTAAAATCAATAGAAAGAGCACATCGGGGACTTGCCAGTTCTTGGGAAGATCCTTGGTGTCTTGGGCTTCAAAGAAGCAAAATTCCGTAGCTCTTTCTACCGTCGAAGCCGAGTACATTGCCGCAGGCCATTGTTGCGTGCAACTACTTTGGATGAGGCAAACCCTTAGGGACTACGGTTACAAACTAACCAAAGTCCCTCTTCTATGTGATAATGAGAGTGCAATCCGCATGGCGGATAATCCCGTTGAGCATAGCCACACTAAACACATAGCCATTCGGTATCACTTTTTAAGGGATCACCAACAAAAGGGAGATATCGAGATTTCATATATTAACACTAAAGATCAATTAGCCGATATCTTTACCAAGCCTCTTGATGAACAAACTTTTAACAAACTTAGGCATGAGCTAAATATTCTTGATTCTAGAAACTTCTTTTGTTGATTTGCACACATAGCTCATTCATATACCTTTGATCATGTCTCTTTCATATGCTATGACTAATGTGTTTTCAAGTCTATTTCAAACCAAGTCATAGGTCTATTGAAAGGGAATTGGAGTCTTCGACGGAGACAAAGGCTTCCACTCCGTAACTCATCCTTCGCCGTCGCTCCAAGCAACTCTCCATCTTTGGGGAGAGATCACTCTTCTACTTTGGTATATTCTTCACTCACTTATTTATGACCAAAGGGGGAGAGAGTATTTCTGTAACACCCGGCTTTAAGGAACAAAGCCAGGTGCATCTCATACATGCGCCAAGAAGACAACATATATAATAACAGAGTGTAAAGAGATAAATGTCATAAAACATCAGAGTACTTATTACATAGCGGAAGACTTATTACAAAATAAGAATAAATATAAAACGAACTAAGGATCATCGGCGCCAATGTCGACTGAGAAACACCACCTAGATCAGATCGAACTCCTCAGTGTTAGGCGGCTCCTCTTCGACCACCTGTTCTTCTCCTGTGGGGGGGGGTGTGAAACAGCAAGAGTGAGCTCACATACGTTCATAGCTCAACAAGTCGTGGGGAATAATGTGGCATGAACTCACCAAAGGTGGGAGTTCATGTAGTGTAAGGCTAATCAATGAAGTAAAGGCTGAGGCTGAGCATTGCTTTTATAAGTTGGTCAAAATTTTATTAGCAATTACTAAGTGCAAGTAAATACCAAACCTTAATAATAATAAAGAACAGTGATAGTAAAATAATCCCAAATGCGATGCAAATGTCAAATTAAATTTAAGTTCCATAGTTAATCATGTGAGGGTCCGAGCCGCTCATGACCGTGAGCACGGCTAGTATACTAGTTTTACACTCTGCAGAGGTTGCGCATCTTTACCCACAAGTCATGTTACCCATCTGCCAAGAGACGGCCAATCCCATGCACCTCTACCGAGGAGGCGAGGCAGGGTAACACTACGAGGCCTTTACAAAGTTCCACTAGCTTCAGAAATCCCGCTACAGTTTATAGGAAGCTCCAGTGCAGGGTTCTTGCCTGACCGCCATCGCAGCAAAATCAAACAAGGACCTCCCTACACTGACCACTCCCCTACTGCCCTTGCCCCTTTCGGGTAAGGAAGACCTCCACTAGCTTTCCTAGTTAATCAGCCAAGGGCGTCCCATTAAACCCTTGTGGTAGCACTGTTTTCCCGGGTGGTCGCTCCATGTTCCCATTAATTTAATGATCTTAACATGAATAGTAATAATAACAAGATAATAACAGAATAATCATGAATAGTGTATCTCCATACCCAATCCACATAAAGCAATAGAAAGTACTACCCAAAAATATTTCAGGGGTGAACAAGGTATAGAGGTAATCAAAACTGGGGTAACATAAAGGATCCCATCAAAATTAACCTATGCAGATCATTAAAATTAATAAGAACATGGCTAGGAAAAGTAAGTGATCAAGGGCACAACTTGCCTTCAATGAGCTCCTGCTCAGCTATCTCTACTTGTTGAACCTCAGTTTCCACAGTGGCTTGCTCGTCTACTCGCATCAACACAATACATACATAGTATAGCCAAAATCAACATTACACCAAATAGATGAATCAAATATACAGTAAAACTCTACACATTAAAATGAAATCATAGGAACTGGAATCACTAAATTTGGAGTTATAGTATTCAAGTTATGAATTTCCTAAGCTTTAATGTGATTAAAGTAGAATTAAATGACAAATTAATTTTATTACTGCTTTCATGTCAAAACAGTGATACTAAATGATAAAGAATATTATTACAAAATTTTAGAAATTGGAATGGTTCAATTTGGACCAAAAATGGAATTTCTATGAATTTTACAAGTTTCTAGATTTGTTTTTGTATTAAAAAGGAATTTCTAATATTATTTCTCTGTTTTTAAACACCTCTGGACTGGGCGTCCATATCTGGAAAGTGCAGGGACCCGCGCGTAAGTTTCCAGAGACACAACGAATAACACCCAGAGGACCGCGGGTTGATTCACTAATATTATAAGGGTTTCTTTGCAAACTGCGCAAGCGAAGGGGTACGGGCGAGACTAAACCACCCGATCAGAAACGAAGGGCTCAGATTAGATCTGGGTTCCGCGTGATTCAGTACGCAACGCAGGCCCTACGATCTGCGATCAACGGTCCGCGATCAACTTAACCAAGATCAATGCGCCACCCTCGGATCATTGATCGACGGTCGCGCGCGCTCGATCCAAACGGTTGTTGGAGCGAAGGCAGAAACGCCACCCTTCGCCCGAAGTCTCCACCGCTTAGCCCCTGCCCTGACAGACAAAGCAGGCAGGGACACCCTTCGCTTCATCGGCACCAGAGACAACACGGAGACCCTTCGCTCGATTCGGCACCAGACGAAGGCCTGCGGCGACGCCTCCCCGCGGCGCGGCCTCGGTCAGCTCCGAGGCCCACATGAGATCTGGCCCATTGTAACGGGCCCTGCGTGGCCGTGTTTGTGTTACGGGCCTAATTTGTAAAGGCGTACTTGTAATTACAGCTTGTAACCCCGCTTTATGGGAATATTCTGGGGATAAACTAGGTACCTGAGGGCACATGCGTCCTTAACGCAAGGCGCCGTGCACTCGGATACCTATAAATACCCCCGCACAGTGCCCGTGAGAGGCTGGATTAACAGAGCTTTTGCCATCACACGCGAGTGCCCTGTTGCCATCTCCATTCACTCGTGTTGGATCTCCTTGCTGTCGAGAGACAGTGCCAACATTTGGCGCCCACCGTTCGTGCCACGAGACAACCACCCGCGATGGCACCCAAGAGAGCTAACCCGAAGGCTGACGAGGCTGCGAAGGCAGCACTGCTCGCCGCAAGAAAGGGCAAGGCCCTCGCCCTCACCCAATCCACCCACCAAGAGGCCACTGAAGACGACACCCTCCGCACCTGCGACCCTGAGGGACAACCCTCAGGCTTCGCACCTCCCTCAGGCTTCGCACCACCGGAGGGCGCGGACCTCGCCGAGGACGGTGAGGTCCTCGGCATCTCAGCAGAAGAACAGCTACAGCTGCGCGCTCTGCGCCTCAAGAACCGCAACCTCCAGAGGCAGAAGGAGATACTGGAGGCCAAGCGCCAGCGTGTGTCCGCACTCGCCAAAGTGCGGCAGATGATACGCGACGAAGAGCACAAGGCCCAGGAACTCGAACGGGAGATCACGCTGATGCAGCGCGAAGGCCACCTCGGCCCGCAGCACGAGTCATCCCTCCAGCAGCGCGCACAAAACGAAGACACGCGCGAAGGCCACCCCGGCCTGCAGCATGAGCCACCCCTGCAACACCGCGCGCAACCGGAGGACCCGCGTTTACCCCAGCGCGACTTCACTTTCCCGCACGCCGCGCCATTCCAAGGGGTCAATTATCTCGATGAGCGAAGTCCCCTGGCGCCTCACCTGCAAGTGACGCCGTGGCCAGCTAACTTCCGGGCTGGGACCTACCCCAAGTACAACGGCAGCACCGACCCGGCTCAATACATAATGAGTTACCAGGTCGCCGTCGCATCGTCCGGGGGGGACGACGCCACAATGGCGAAGTCCTTCATCATCGCCCTCGAGGGCCCCGCACTCACCTGGTTCACCAGGTTGCCTCCGCTGTCCATCGATTCCTGGAGAAGTCTCCGGGACAAGTTCCTCCTCAACTTCCAAGGGTACCGCCCGGACACCGACGCCCTGGCCGAGCTCTCGCTCTGCAAGCAGCTAGAGAGGGAGACCCTGAGGGAATATTACCGCAAATTCCTGACACTCAAGTCACAGCTACCCTCAGTCGATGACCAGATTGCCATCCACTATGCTATCAGTGGTCTTCGCGCTGGCGTCCTTTACAGCCACTGCATCAGAGATCCGCCGAAGAACCTCCAAGAGTTGTACCAGCTGTTTGAAAAGTATGCCAGATCCGAGGAGCTCCACCAGCGCAAGATTGAGTCCCAGCGGAAGCCAAAAGACGCTCCACAGTCCAGCCGCACGTGGACAAGAACTCCGCAACCAGACTCCGGTCGAGATGGTCGCGGTCAGCCGCAAGTGCACAACATTGCCAACCAGCAGCCGGCCGCTGACCCCCTTCGCCGCCAGGAATATCCCCCCCAGGGCCGCGGAAGTGGAACTCGCGGCAGGGGCCGAGGGCGTGCGCAGCCACCCCCTCCACCGCGCCGATTTTACTGCCTTTTCCATGGCGAAGACTGCGCCCACCCAACCAAAGACTGCCCCGAAGTGAAGGCCACCAGAGACAGAATGGCGAGGGCGCAGCCAGCCGACAACCCCAGAATTGTCGCGCATAACTACCAGCCACCCCCTCCACCATATATCCACGCTCCCGCCCCGCATCCACCGCACCACGCTTACCAACATCATCAGGAAGTACAAATCGTACATCCTCCGCCTCCACCACCACACCAGCAACAACAAAACATCCCCCACGCCCCAAAGCAGGAGGACTTCGCCGATCAACCTTATCGCGGAGTCATTCATATGATAACTGGGGGGTCCAGCACCGACTTCGACACCAAGCGGCAGAAGCGGGACCACTACCGCAGCATAAACCATGTCGCCGTCACGGGCCCAGTTGTACAGACAAAGTGGTCCCACGTACCGCTCACCTTCGACGCACGGGACGTCGACTTGCGCAGCGCCCCCCACTGCGATGCCATGGTTATCAATTGCAGCGTGGCAGGCTGGGACCTACACAAGGTCCTCGTTGACAACGGCAGCCAGGCAGACATCATCTTCCTCCACGCCTTCGATCGCATGGGCATCAGCCACAGCCTGCTTAAGCCTTCGGACAACCCGTTGTATGGCTTCGGCGGCAAGGGCACCTTCCCCGTCGGCAAAATAGAATTGCCCCTCTCCTTCGGTGTAGCACCCAATGCCCGGAGTGAGCAGGTGACTTTTGACATTGTGGATATGGTATATCCATACAACGCCATCATGGGCCGGGGCTCCATCAATAAGTTTGAAGCTGCCATCCACGGACTGTATTTGTGCATGAAGATACCAGGCCCGCTAGGCGTAATTACAGTCTTCGGTAACCAGCAGACAGCGCGCAACATAGAGCGAGACTTCGTACCGGGTCAGAGGAACGTGCACTGTCTCACGACACAGTGCGAGGTCCCTGCGCCCGCCAGCCCAACTGACAAGCAGCACGACAAGGCTCAGTTGCAGAGTCAGGATGGGACCAGGACTGTCCCCCTCGATCAGGCCACGCCCAAGCAGACAGTCACTATCAGCGAAGACCTTACTTCGCATGAAGAAGAGAAGCTCCTCTGCTGCCTGGCCAAGAATAAAGATGTCTTCGCCTGGTCTGCCCTCGACCTGGTCGGAGTCAGCCGATCTATAATCGAGCACAGTTTGGGAATTGACCCCTCGGTGCGACCAAGAAAGCAAAGGCTCCGCAAAATGTCCGACGAAAAGACAGAGGCTGCCAAGGCGGAGGTGCACCGCCTCCTAGAGGCTAAATTCATTGAGCCAGTGGCTTACCCCACATGGCTCTCCAATGTTGTAATGGTGCAGAAAAAAAGCGGGAAATGGCGGATGTGCATAGACTTCACCAGTCTCAATAAGGCCTGCCCAAAAGACAATTTCCCGTTGCCACGGATCGACAAAATAGTCGATAGCGCGGCCGGATGCGAGGTCATGTCTCTCCTCGACTGCTTCTCCGGCTATCACCAGATATACATGAAGGAGGAAGACAAGGCCAGCACCAGCTTTATAACACCCTTCGGCACTTATTGCTTCGTCAGAATGCCGGAGGGTCTCAAGAATGCCGGGTCCACCTTCTCCAGACTCACCAAAACAGTACTCGAAGGGCAGGTCGGCAGAAATATATTTACATATGTGGACGACATCGTCGTCGCCAGCAAAAATAAGGAGGACCATCTCGCCGACCTGGCCGAGACATTCGCAAACATGCGAGATGCATGACTCCGCCTAAACCCAGAAAAGTGCGTTTTCGGTGTTCGCCAGGGCAAGATATTGGGCTACCTGGTGTCACACCGCGGCATCGAGGCCAACCCAACCAAGATCCAGGCCATCATCGACATGTCGCCTCCGCAGTCCACCAGGGACGTCCAGCGTCTGACAGGCAGATTGGCCGCTCTCAACAGATTCATCTCCAGGTCGGCCGAGCGAAGTCTTCCTTTCCTCAAAACTCTCCGCGGCACAAAAGACTTCGCCTGGGGGCCGGAGCAAGCAGCGGCCTTCGCCTCATTAAAACAGTACTTAACGGAGCTGGCCACCCTCACGAGCCCCGACTCCTCGCTCCCCTTATTGCTCTATGTCGCGGCTTCGCCGCACGCGGTCAGCGCGGCACTAGTGCAGGAGCAGACAGTCCAAGGCGCTGTCAGACAGTGCCCTGTTTATTACGTCTCCGAGGTCCTGACACCGTCCAAATGCAACATGACAGAGCTGGAGAAGATCGCCTACGCAGTCGTTATGTCCTCGCGCAAGCTGCGCCATTATTTTGAAGCATTCAAGGTCCGCGTCACCTCAGACAGGGGGCTCGGCGAACTGTTCAGAAACCCGGAGGCATCGGTGAGGATCGCCAAGTGGGCAGCCGAACTCTCCGGCTACCACATCAGCTTCGAGCCCAGGACAGCCATCAAATCGCAAGTCCTGGCAGACTTCGTCGTCGACTGGACCGGGCCAGTAGCACAGCCGGACCCGACCACAGAGAAGGTCTGGACGATCCATTGCGACGGCGCATGGTGCCATGCGGGGGCAGGCGTCGCTGCAATCATAACCTCACCAGTCGGGGTCAAGCACAGATATGCAGCACGACTCAGCTTCAATCTGGACTCCGACAGATGCACAAATAATATAGCAGAGTACGAAGCAGTCATCCTCGGCCTCCGCAAGCTAAGGGCCCTCGGAGTCACCACTTGCATCATCAAAACAGACTCCAAGGTAGTTGCCGGCCAGGTCGAAAAAGACTATGCAGCCAAGGACCCCGCACTCATCCAGTACCTCGCGGCCATCCGAAGTCTCGAGAGGCAGTTCAAGGGGTTCACCGTGCAGCACGTGGACCGGGCCAAGAACGAGGAGGCCGATGCATTGGCCAAGGCCGCGGCCAGGGGCGAAACTCTGCCCTCCGACGTGTTCTTCCACGTCATCGGCACACCAGCAGTCCGGAGCCCCGAAGGGCTCCAAATAACCAATGACAGCGAGGGCCACCGTACAGTCAACCTCATCATGACCGAAGACTGGCGCGCACCCATAACCCTGTTCCTGCAGGGGTATTATCACCCAGCCGACATCAGTGAGGCCAAGCGCCTCAGACATCGAAGCCGAGACTTTGCTCTGATTGAAGGCCAACTCTACAAAAAAGGGGTCAGTCAACCAATGCTTAAGTGCGTCACCGAGGCCGAAGGCATGCAGATTCTACGTGAAGTCCACAGTGGCACGTGCGGCTCGCACGCGGGGCCGAGGGCCCTAGCTGCTAAGGTGATCCGCCAGGGTTTTTACTGGCCCGCAATGATTTGCGCTGCGAATCGGGTCACTCGGTCCTACGAAGCCTGCCAGAAGTTCTCTCCTCGGTCAGGCGGCCCTTCGCAGTATATAAAGCTGATCGCCCACACATGGCCTCTCCAGCGCTGGGGTCTCGACATTGTTGGACCCTTGCCCACCGCTCAGGGGAACCTTAAGTTCGCCTTCGTCGCGGTCGAGTACTTCACCAAATGGATCGAGGCACGGGCTGTCTCCACAATAACATCAAAGACTGCCCAAAAATTCTTCTGGCAGAACATCGTTTGCCGCTTCGCTGTACCGTCTGAATTAACAGTCGACAACGGCAAGCAGTTTGATAACCAAGGCTTCAAGGATTTTTGTTTCTCCATTGGCACCAAGCTTGCCTTCGCCTCAGTCTATCATCCGCAGTCCAACGGGGTCGTGGAGCGCGCCAACGGAAAAATCTTCACAGCTATCAAAAAAATGCTCCTCGATGAAAAAAAGGGCAGATGGAGCGATTTTTTACCTGAGGCAGTCTGGGCACTAAACACGACTGAGTGCAGGGCGACCGGATTCACTCCCTTCCGTCTTTTATACGGATCGGAGGCCATGACCCCACAAGAAATAAAGCACTGGTCCCCGCGAACAGTCCCGTCGGCCGTCCCAGATGTGGACGAGCCAACTTCAAAGGATCTCATCGACGGAGACCGTGTCTTCGCCCTACAGGCCCTGAACAAGTATCAAGCCCAGACCAAAGCATGGCGCGACCATTCAGTCACCCCGAGGGAGTTTAGCGAGGGGGACCTCGTACTCATTCGGACAGCTCGAACGGAGTCCAAGGGCAAGCTGGAGCCCAGGTGGGAGGGCCCTTTCATCGTCAAGACAAAAGCTTCCCCCAGCGCTTACAGGCTCACAACGCCAACCGACGAGGACCTGGAGCACTCCTGGAACATTGACAACCTCCGCAAATTTTTTGTTTGATTCCTCAGGGCCGTCTTCGCCCTTGTAATTCGCAAAAACAATCCTGCACCGGCCCGCACTCTTTTCCTCCCGGGGGGTGAGGTTTTTAACGAGGCGGAGCCATGTAATATATGCGTAAAAAATCCCCCGCAAAAAGACATGCGTCGAAAAAGACCGCGATGACGGTCTTCGACATTCGACCACCACGAGGTCACCGCGAGGCTAAGCGCTAGCTACCCTCGCGTGCGACAAATCCGCGCAAAAGTCGCCTAAGGGTGCAGCCGGATTAGCACAACAAGTGCGAAAAAAAAAATCTAAGTCTATCGCGAAGACTATCCGCGCAAAAGTCGCCTAAGGGTGCAGCCGGATTAGCACAACAAGTGCGAAAAAAAAATCTAAGTCTATCGCGAAGACTATCCGCGCAAAAGTCGCCTAGGGGTGCAGCCGGATTAGCACAACAAGTGCGAAAAAAAAATCTGAGTCTATCGCGAAGACTATCCGCGCAAAAGTCGCCTAAGGGTGCAGCCGGACTAGCACAACAAGTGCGAAAAAAAAATCCGAGGCTATCGCGAAGGCTATCCATGCAGAAGTCGCTTAAAAGTGCAGCCGGATCAGCAACACAAGTGCGAAAAAACCGAAGACCATCTGTGCAGAAGACACCTAAGGGTACACCTGGACTAGCACAACAACGGCCGAAACGACAACATCAAACCATCCACACCAAGACCAACTATAATCAAGCCAACACAGCGCAGCAAAACAAATCAGTAAGTACAAAACGCCTTCGCACACACACATGCACGCGAGGGCACACAATTCCACCATACAAGCCTCGACGTACACAAGCGAGGGCACCACACTCTACATCGGCTCAACCTTAGGAATAATTCCCATCTCCCTATAATTAAATAACATTATCCTGAGCTCCTCACCCGCAAAAAGCCTTCGCAGTTCCCCTTCACCTACACCCTCGGCGGTCGGCAGGGACAACAGTTCCTGCCGACCAGCCCCACTCACACGAAGCAGAGCCCGCTCCTCCGCGCTAACCCTACGTTTTGCAACCGCCCTTCGTCGACGGCGCCCGGTGCTAGGGCCCGGCACGTCCGACGCGTCCGCGGCGTGTGGCGAAGCCTCCGCCGCAGCCACGTCCAAGGCCGCAAAATAATCCAAATTCTCCTCCGACGACTCCTCAGTCCACTCAACCGAGCTCCCGGAGTCGGCAAAATCAAAAAACTCAGATGCAGACCCACTATATTCATTACCACCTTCCGCGGTCGAAGCCGCCAAAAACTCAGTAGCAGCGGTTGCGTGCGCAGGCCCAAAATCTTGAACCTGCGCAGCAACCAAAATTCAGTACAACATCCAAAATTCCCCAACCCTAAACAACCACTACGCCACCTGCGAGGGCCCTGACGCTGCGGGGGCCTCCGCCGTTGGCTCCGCTGCCACCTCCGCCATTGTTTCCACCGCCTCCGCCGCCGGATCTTCGACGGTCGGCGCAGCTGCTGCGAAGGCATCGGGAGCGCCTTCGGCCACCTTCAGGGGCAAGTCTTCAACTGTCGCAGCAGGTGTGGGGGCGCCTGGTGCGTCTTCCGTGGTCTCCGGGGTCGGCTCCGGGTCCGGCAGGGCGTCGTTCAGTGCTCCGAAGTCGTCCACCCGCTCGCCTCGCTCCGCCTAAAACAAAACATACAAAAAGTCAGCAAACACACGCACAGACCACATCCAGCAAACGCCGAACAAACGACAACGTTACCTGAGCCCTCGCAGCCTCGGCCCGCTCCCTGACCACATCACCACCATACAGACCCCACATCCGGTCATAGAGGGCGCCGGCGGACTCCTTCACCACGGGGTCTTCGACCTTATAGATGTCTCGCCCAAAATCTTCATCTGCCTGGTCGAAGGCCTCATAGTGCCGGCACCCTTCGCGAGAGAGAGCGTTCATCGCCCCCTCGCAGGTGACCAGGGAGGCGAACGACATTAATCCCCCCAGGACAGTGGGGAGCTCCTGCAGCTCCTCTTGCACCCATTCCAAACAGCGAAGCCCGGCCTCTCGCTCCGGCACCACGAAGTCACCGGTCCGCGCACCCAGCTCGTGATATGTGGCCATAAGCTGTGTGCGCGTCCGTTCGGCCTCCGTTCGCACCGCGGCTTCGGCCCCCTTCGCGCGGCTCTCCAGAGCGGTGAGCCGCCCCCGCAGGTCTTCGGCGAGATCCTTGGCAAGATTGGCTTCCGCCCGTGCCAGCCTAGCCTCCGCCTGCGCGGCCTGCTCCTTGGCGATGGCCTCGTTGGCCTCCCTCCTCTCCCCCGCCAGCTGGCGCCGGAGGTCAGCCTTTTCCTCCTCCAGGGCGGCCACCTTGTCTGCCAGGTTACGACACTTGCTGTCGGAGGCCGATTTCTCACGGACAGCATCAGCATGTTGCGTCCGAAGTCTCTCGACTTCGGCAGATAAGGCTGCCGTAAGTGCCCCCGACGCAGTACGGCTGGTGAAGTCAGTCACCTGCAGAGCACACGTAAGGCCATGGCCGTAAAAAAAAAAAGCTCGGTGGACCTAACTCAGTGCCTCCGTCGCCTGACTCAGTGCCTCCGTCACTCCTTTCAGCCGGCGGGTCGCCGCGCCAGCCTCGTCCCTGACCAACGCGAGGGCCGACACCTCGCCTCCGGCGCCAAGGGTCCCGCCCCTCGCCTTCGACGACAGCGCAGCCGTCGCGATTGCCCCGGCAGGCACAGCTATAGCAAGCCGGCCCTCGTCCGACCCTGCAACGCATCAACGATCAAAAAAAAAAGGGCGGCCGGGTGACCTACCCCCAAGATAATCGTCCACACTAATGTCGGTGCCGAAGTCGGCAACGCGTTTGCCCGGCGGCGGCAACGTTCGGGCTGCCTTCGAAGCCACCGCCACTCCGCTGGCCGGCGGCACCACCTTCGTCAGCTTGGAGACTCCGGCGCCCGCCGTTGTCTCCGGCGCCTTGCTGGGTGCAGAGGCGCCCGCCTTCGCCGCCAGCGGCGGCTTGCCTCCGCTGGAGGCCGCAGCCTTCGCCGTTCCCCGCTGCCTTTTCGGCCGAGCCTCGTGAATCCTGACGGTTGCCTGGCGTTTTTGCGCCGCCCCTTGGCGATCCTTGTCCATCACTGCCCACACAACAGCACCGATATTTCGCCCGTAAGGAAAAACTCTCCACCGACGAGCCATACGAGATGTAAAACAGTCTTCCTCAGCCGCGCAGGGGACAGGAACATTTCTAGGCCAGCAGCCCCCGGTAACCCTCAGCATCCGAGCCGAAGACTCCCGGAGCTCGGGCGAAGACATCCTCTCCCCCGGGGCCGCACACGTCCTCATTAACTCTCTAGCAAAACTATCAGACACCCCGATTCCTCCCATCGCAGTACCTAATTTTCTCTTTTTTGAGGTGGGGGCGGCCGTCAGCGCAGGGTCGCCTCCAGTCTCCACCGCCGGCTTCTTCCCACGGCGGTCTGCTTCGTCTTGACCAGGGTAGCCGTCGTACGGCAATTGATTTAATTCGAAGACCCTGTTCAAACGTTCATTTGACCCGCGAATATCAAAGCTGCGCTGGCCTTCCGTCCTCGCCACGTACCGCCCCACGAGCCGCACCGCCAAGTCCTCCGCATCACGCACAAAGGCGGCCGGGTCATGGTTTCGCAAATTCAGTGCAAAGGCAGGACTTCGCACCACTCTTCCTCCGTGAAAAGGCATCTGGCGAGGGCACACTTCGCCCAGCGCCCAGCCGTGCGCCAAGGGCCAGACCCCGTACGCCACAAACTCTTCAACTAAATCACGACCACTGCTCTGGCCGGCGGCGCACCGAAGGGCCCCTTCGTCTGCATCCTCTTCTGCCACTTCAAAAGGCGGATACGCAGAGTAATAGTGAGAGCACATCTCAGACACGGGAAGTCCTTCATGGCCTTCGACAGTAGCCTCAGCAACGTAAAACCAAAATTCATTCCAATTGCCCCACTTGTTGCGGGCGCACGGAACCAACTCCACTACTGGCATTGTGGTCTTGCCGGTCTTCGGCGTGAATGTGCACGACCTGAACTGGGCAACTCCGTCCTCAACCATCCTCTTCTGCCAATGCAAGCAATAATTCTTCGCAAAAACTTCAACCGACGGCTGCCCGCCGTACGAAGTCGTCGCCCAGACATACTTCGCCAGCGCCACCACGGCGTTCGGTGTCAGCTGATGAATTTGAACGTTGAATCTACGCAGGACTTCGCCAACAAACCGGTGCGCAGGCAAGCGGAGACCGGCGACGAAAAACGCCTCGAAAACAACCAACTCACCCTCCGGCTCGGGGACTTCCTCCATCCCCGGAGCACGAGCGACTCCGCCGCCAAAGTAGCCCAAACGCTGCATATCTTCAACGCGGGCCGACGTCATCCGCGACACACCAAAATCAACAGAGTCGTCGGCGCGCAGCTCCTCCACCATCACGCTACTCAACGTCTCCTCAGACGAGGCGGCGGCCGGCGGCGTGGCGTCGGCGGAAGAAGAAGAGGATGGCATTGCTACGTACCGTCGGCGGCGGCGGGCGGTCTGCTTCACTCGAGCCAGAACTCCGACGAGCAAAGGGAGCAGCAGAAGAAGAGGAGCAGAAAGACGGCGGGCGGCTAGGGTTTTCACGGAGCGCGGAAGGCAAAGTGCAAACAGCGCCGTCCCCCGCCCCCTTTTATAGGCAGGGCGCGGCTCCTCGGGAAACCCGCAATCCCACAGGGCGCGACGCTTCGGAAAACCCGCAGTCCAACAGTACGATGTCCATCAACGGTCACATCAAAAACCCCCGCGGAACCACTTCGAGCGAGGGCAGCGTCTCCGCCATCTAGCGACGTCTTCGGCACCAGGTGACTTTGTCGAACTGGTCCCTCGGAGGGCAAATGTTGGAGCGAAGGCAGAAACGCCACCCTTCGCCCGAAGTCTCCACCGCTTAGCCCCTGCCCTGACAGACAAAGCAGGCAGGGACACCCTTCGCTTCATCGGCACCAGAGACAACACGGAGACCCTTCGCTCGATTCGGCACCAGACGAAGGCCTGCGGCGACGCCTCCCCGCGGTGCGGCCTCGGTCAGCTCCGAGGCCCACATGAGATCTGGCCCATTGTAACGGGCCCTGCGTGGCCGTGTTTGTGTTACGGGCCTAATTTGTAAAGGCGTACTTGTAATTACAGCTTGTAACCCCGCTTTATGGGAATATTCTGGGGATAAACTAGGTACCTGAGGGCACATGCGTCCTTAACGCAAGGCGCTGTGCACTCGGATACCTATAAATACCCCCGCACAGTGCCCGTGAGAGGCTGGATTAACAGAGCTTTTGCCATCACACGCGAGTGCCCTGTTGCCATCTCCATTCACTCGTGTTGGATCTCCTTGCTGTCGAGAGACAGTGCCAACAACGGTACACACGCGATCTAATCGGAGCCGCCCCTGGTGGATCCAACGGCCACCACGCTACCCGGCCAGTCGACCCAAGTCCGCGGCGGCGCCGCCCCGCCGGCCAATTCCACGCCGGTGAGCACCCCCTTCCCGGCTATTCCGAGCATTAAACCCTAATTAATCTAGTGCTAAATGAAGAGAACAACCTAGCGAACTAGATGGGGAGTGGGTTACCGGCTATTGTCGGGTTGCGGTGTCCGGCCACGGTAGAAGGCGTTCCGCGGCGGTGCTGAGTCGACGTCGACGAATTCCGGTGCCGCCGGTGGCTAATCCTCTGAAATTCGGTTGCGGCCGCCTTCAACACGTCTAAAAGGAGCCCCGGGTTCCACACCCCGAGCACGGTCGTCGGCCAGCTTGGGTTTGCCCGCGGCGGGTCTCTCTCTCCCCTCCGTCGTCGATGGTGGCTCTGTGTTGCTAGGTCTGCGCGGGCGTAATGGACAAGGAAGGGAAGGATGCGATGGCGGCTGCGGGCTTTATCTCTCCACAGGACGGATTGGAACGCGTGGCCCGGCTTCCCGTCAACGACGCGCCCGCCATGCGCGGGTTCGGTTGAAGCTTAGAGCTGGCTAAACGGCCCACACGTCAGAGGGCGTGCGCGGAAGCCAGCGACCGAAGCGTGGGCCCATCGCGGCAGAGAGTGCGCGCGGGCGAGACCAACAGACAGCCAGGCCCCAGGTGTCGGCGCTGCGGCAAGGAGGTGGGCTGCACAGCGGTTCCCCCCTGGTGGGCCGAATTGTGCGAACCAGGCCCAACTGCAGGGTTTTTCCTTTTTCTTTTATGTTTTCTTTTTCTTTTCTTCCTTTTAAATTTTAGATTTCAAATTTGAATCTATTTTTGTGTGAAGATCAAACTCAGGTTAATTTTATAAATCTTCATAACCATATGGACTAACTTTTATTTATTTATGAATTTATTTTATCCTCTTTGTTTAGTATTTTCCCAATCTTCTCCAATTATAGAATTCCCTTTAGAATTCAATTTCCAATTTGGGTGTCCACATATTCTTTTATATTATAAGTTTCCATTTTGGGATTTCAATATATTTCTTGTCATTTTATTTTATAGTCACGAGATGCACACAAAAGTAAAATCCCAGCATGATGCATAATTTAATGGTTTTTTTTATGTCATTAATTATTTGTTTTTACATAGGGTGCTCACATGTGATGATGCATAAGGTCAAACTCACATATAGATGAAGTGAAATTGTGTCCCCGTTTTTATTATCTCTTACCAATTACAAGTTGGGTATTACAAATCCTACCCCCCTTAAAAATAATCTCGACCTCGAGATTTAGGAAGATCTAGGGAAAAGGTGGGGAAAATCTATGCGAAGCTCTTCTTCTCTTTCCCATGTTGCTTCATCTTCTTCGTGGTGGCTCCATTGCACTTTGCACATCTTTATAACCTTATTCCTTGTAACTCGAGTCAAAGTATCAAGAATCTTGATGGGGTACTCAGCATAAGTCAAATCTTCTTGAACACTAAGGTCTTCCAGTGGTAACTGTTCTTCAGGTACCCTGAGGCATTTCTTCAGCTGAGATACATGGAATACATCATGAACATCCGCGAGATGATCCGGTAACTCCAATTGATATGCAACCTCTCCCACTCGCTTTAAGATTAAAAAGGGTCCAATAAAGCGAGGGGACAACTTTCCTTTGACTTTGAACCTTCTCATACCCCGGAGTGGTGACACCTTCAAATAGACATAATCACCCTCCCTAAACTCAAGTAGTCTTCTCCGGGTGTCAGCATAACTTTTCTGCCTGGACTGTGCAGTTCTCAAATTCTCCCTTATTTGCCGAACTTGTTCCTCTGCTTCTTGTATAATCTCAGGCCCAAACAACTGCCTTTCACCGGTCTGATCCCAATATAATGGAGTCCTGCACTTTCTGCCATATAAAGCCTCAAACGGTGACATCTTCAAACTGGCCTGATAGCTATTATTATAAGAGAACTCCGCAAACGGTAGACTCTTATCCCAACAACCACCATGCTTAAGAGCACAAGCTCTTAACATATCCTCTAGCACTTGGTTGGTCCTCTCAGTCTGCCCATCAGTCTGTGGATGGTAAGCCGAACTAAAATTCAATCTCGTATCCAATGACTCGTGCAACTTCTTCCAATATCGAGAGGTAAACTGTGATCCTCGATCAGACACGATTTTCTTTGGCACACCATGTAGGCAGACAATCCGTGCCATGTACAACTCTGCTAACTTGGCTCCTGAATAAGTGGTCTTCACCGGAATAAAGTGGGCTACTTTAGTTAGCCTGTCCACAATCACCCATATAGAATCATATCCAGCAGACGTGCGGGGTAATCCAACAATGAAGTCCATGCCAATCTCTTCCCATTTCCACTCAGGTATCTTCAGTGGATGCAGTAGTCCGGCTGGCCTCTGGTGTTCAGCCTTAACTCTTTGACACACATCGCACATAGCCACATCTGCAGCCACATCTCTCTTTAGTCCATACCACCAATACTTTTGCTTCAAATCCTGATACATCTTAGTACTTCCAGGGTGGATAGAATAAACTGAATCATGTGCTTCCTTCAATATAGTTTCCCGAAGACTATCAATGTCGGGAACACAGATTCGATTCTTGAACCATATCGTGCCTTGCTCATCCTCCGTGAACTCTGGGCCTCTACCCTCTGTTATCAGATCCTTGATCTCCTGGATTTTGGCATCACCAACCTGACCTTTACGAATTTCTTGCTCCAAGGTAGGTTCCAATTCAATAGTCACTCCTTCCATATGTGTAACAATTCCCAGGTTGAGCCTCTCAAAGTCTTTTGCTAATTCATCAGGTAGCTGGACAACGAAAGCGGAGTGAACATGCTCCTTCCGACTCAAGGCATCTGCAACCAAATTCGCCTTGCCTGGGTGATAATGAATCTCCAAGTCATAATCCTTAATAAGCTCCAACCAACGGCGTTGCCTCAGGTTGAGATCCTTCTGAGTGAATATATACTTCAAGCTCTTATGATCCGTATATACTTGGCACTTAGTTCCCATAATGTAGTGTCTCCAAATCTTAAGTGCATGCACAACGGCAGCCAGCTCTAAGTCATGGGTGGGGTAGTTCAATTCATGCTTCCGCAACTGACGAGATGCATAGGCAATCACATGACCATCTTGCATAAGCACACATCCAAGTCCTTGGCCACATGCATCACAGTAAATGTCAAATCCCTTCTGCAGATCTGGCATAATCAATACTGGAGGTGACATCAATATCTCCTTCAACTGATCAAAGCTTTCTTGGCACTTTTCATCCCACTTGAATTCTCTTCCTTTCTCCAAAAGTGAGGTCATAGGTTTGGCAATCTTAGAGAACCCTTCAATGAATCTCCGATAATATCCTGCGAGTCCCAAGAAACTCCGAATCTCAGTAACTGTAGTGGGCACCCTCCACTCCATAATCTCCTTCACTTTAGCAGGATCCACTGCTATTCCTCCATTAGAAATAACATGACCAAGGAATGGCACCTTGTCAATCCAAAACTCGCACTTGCTGAACTTAGCATAGAGTTGATTATCTCGTAACTTCTGTAGCACCATCCTTAGATGTTGTTCATGATCACTTTCATTCTTAGAATAGATAAGAATATCATCGATAAACACCACGACGAATCTGTCCAAATACTCCATAAACACCTTGTTCATCAAATTCATGAAATAAGCCGGTGCATTGGTTAATCCAAATGACATAACAGTAAACTCATATAATCCATATCGAGTCGAGAATGCTGTCTTGGGAATATCCGATGGTCTAATCCTCATCTGATGGTACCCCGATCGGAGATCAATCTTCGAGAATACTCTAGCACCTCTCATCTGATCAAATAAATCCTCAATACGGGGTAATGGATACTTGTTCTTCACCGTGACATCATTAAGTGATCTATAGTCCACACACATCCTCTGGGATCCATCCTTCTTCTGTACAAATAGAACCGGTGCTCCCCAAGGTGAGGAACTTGGACGAATGTAGCCAGCCTCTTGTAACTCCGTCAACTGCTTCTTCAGTTCCTTCAACTCTTCTACGGACATCCTATATGGCCGTTTAGAAATAGGGGCGGTTCCAGGTAAGAGATCAATAACAAACTCAACTTCTCTATCAGGTGGCATCCCTGGTAACTCCTCTGGAAAGACATCCGGAAAATCTCTAACCACCCGGATGTTGTCGCCAACAAACTCCTCAGGCATAAAGAACATTGCACGCATGGATGAGGAGGTTACTGCAATATTAACTTGAAATCTTTCTCCTTTAGTGGTAGTGAGTTCTATGGTACCTCTACCACATGCTATAACGGCCTTTGCTTTCCTTAGCCATGACATACCAAGGATCAGATCTATACTGCTTGACTCTAATATTATAGCAGTAGCTCCAAATTCTCTACCCATAATGGTCAAGGTCAATCTACGTGTCATTTGATTCGCCTCAACAGGCCCTTTAGGTGTAATTACTATCATGGGTTTTCTCATATTTAGCAGTGGTATTTCATTTGTGTTGGCATATCTAGCAGACATGAATGAATGTGTAGCACCAGAATCAAATAATATGGTTGCAGGAATTGCATTAACATAAAACATACCAATTACGAGGTCCCCACCATCAGGAGTATCATCAACGCTGACTTGATTCACCCTGGCTATAGAATATCCCTTGCCAGGGGTCTGTTGCTTGTTCTGAACTGGAGTAGTAGCAATCCTCTGTGGGCAGACATTTGCATAATGACCAGTCTTCCCACACTTGAAACACGTAGTGCCTGGACTCTGTCCCGCAAACTTCGTCGGGGTGCCAGTGGGAGTAGCCTGTCGAGGAGGTGGAGTCCTCAGTGGTGATTGCTGAACTGGGCGTGGTCCTCCCGGTCGAGTCGGTGTACCCTGTGGTGAACTGTAGCGAGGACGAACACTGCTGCTACCCTGTCCCTGTGAGATAGCCTTCCTCTTCAAATCACCCAGTTGAACACGCTTGTGTTCAATAGCAAGAGCCTTATCCAGTAGCCTCTGAAATGATGGAAAGGTGTGTGCAACCAGTGCATACTGCAAGGGTCCATTAAGTCCTTCAATAAAGTGCTCCTGCTTCCTTTCATCCTCAGCAACTTCCTCCGGAGCATATCTCGACAGCTGAATAAATTTGTCTCTGTACTCGCTGACCGACATGTTGCCTTGCTTCAATGCTAGAAACTCCTTCTTCTTGATCTTTATCATCCCAGCTGGAATATGGTAGTTCCTGAACTGCGTACTGAACTCTGCCCAGGTAATAGTATCAGCAGCATCATGGGCAGCAGTATAAGAATCCCACCAGTCAGCAGCAGGACCCGTCAGACGTCCAGAAGCATATAAAACCTTCTCCCGGTCAGTGCATTGTGCAATGTTGAGCATCTTCTCAATTGCTTTCAGCCAATCATCTGCATCAAGTGGATCTGGCGAACTTGCAAATGTAGGTGGCTTATGACTCATGAACTCTCGGTGCTTATCACGAGGTGGAACTGGTGGTGGTGGTGGAGGCAATGGCACTTGTTGTTGTTGTTGCTGTTGTTGAAGTTGTTGTTGCAGCTGCTGTTGTTGCGCCCTCCTTTCTTGGCATATCTCATCTCTCTCCTGGCGCAACTCCTGGCGTATGTCTTCTCTTTCCTAACGCATCTCTTGGCGTTCTTGCTGCATCTGGGCACGCATATCAGCCATAGTGTCCGCCATTTGCTGCATCACCGCCATCTGAGCAGCAACCAGTGGGTCAACTCCGCCCGGTGGAGGATTAGGAGGATTCATCTCTGTAGGCTGTGGCTGAGGTTGTCTATATATCCTTCGAGTGTGTTGGTTAGGAGGCAAATCAATTCCACCACCCCTCCTGGTATTGACCATCTGAGTTAGGTACATATGGTAAGAAAATAATAGCCAAGGCAGGTATTTATAAAGCAGGTTACTTTGGGGAATTTTCATTAGCTAAGCAGATTAATATTTTACCTACCAAAGCTAATCCAACACCGTATGGTGGTACATACTAAGATGTCCATCTATAATAATTCAATCAATCAAAGAAGCAAATCAGGCATTTAGCATCAGCACAATCAAACAACATTTTTAAAGAAAGTAGTTTTGAATTTTGTCTTTGGTCTCCTATCTCTTAAAAATGTCATAGGGGTAGGGATTCCAAGGTGTGAAATCCATCTTGTCTAAGAGTAGAAATGGTAAGAATGATTAGAGTAGAACAGTAGAAGGTGAGACAGGATCAAGATAAGTGTAGAAAGAATCAGAATAAGATAAGTAGGTAAGGGTTTTGGTCCATTTCTATCTAGGTTTCGTCCTACAGTCAACATTCCTCTGATACCACTTCTGTAACACCCGGCTTTAAGGAACAAAGCCAGGTGCATCTCATACATGCGCCAAGAAGACAACATATATAATAACAGAGTGTATAGAGATAAATGTCATAAAACATCAGAGTACTTATTACATAGCGGAAGACTTATTACAAAATAAGAATAAATATAAAACGAACTAAGGATCATCGGCGCCAATGTCGACTGAGAAACGCCACCTAGATCAGATCGAACTCCTCAGTGTTAGGCGGCTCCTCTTCGACCACCTGTTCTTCTCCTGTGGGGGGTGTGAAACAGCAAGAGTGAGCTCACATACGTTCATAGCTCAACAAGTCGTGGGGAATAATGTGGCATGAACTCACCAAAGGTGGGAGTTCATGTAGTGTAAGGCTAATCAATGAAGTAAAGGCTGAGGCTGAGCATTGCTTTTATAAGTTGGTCAAAATTTTATTAGCAATTACTAAGTGCAAGTAAATACCAAACCTTAATAATAATAAAGAACAGTGATAGTAAAATAATCCCAAATGCGATGCAAATGTCAAATTAAATTTAAGTTCCATAGTTAATCATGTGAGGGTCCGAGCCGCTCATGACCGTGAGCACGGCTAGTATACTAGTTTTACACTCTGCAGAGGTTGCGCATCTTTACCCACAAGTCATGTTACCCATCTGCCAAGAGACGGCCAATCCCATGCACCTCTACCGAGGAGGCGAGGCAGGGTAACACTACGAGGCCTTTACAAAGTTCCACTAGCTTCAGAAATCCCGCTACAGTTTATAGGAAGCTCCAGTGCAGGGTTCTTGCCTGACCGCCATCGCAGCAAAATCAAACAAGGACCTCCCTACACTGACCACTCCCCTACTGCCCTTGCCCCTTTCGGGTAAGGAAGACCTCCACTAGCTTTCCTAGTTAATCAGCCAAGGGCGTCCCATTAAACCCTTGTGGTAGCACTGTTTTCCCGGGTGGTCGCTCCATGTTCCCATTAATTTAATGATCTTAACATGAATAGTAATAATAACAAGATAATAATAGAATAATCATGAATAGTGTATCTCCATACCCAATCCACATAAAGCAATAGCAAGTACTACCCAAAAATATTTCAGGGGTGAACAAGGTATAGAGGTAATCAAAACTGGGGTAACATAAAGGATCCCATCAAAATTAACCTATGCAGATCATTAAAATTAATAAGAACATGGCTAGGAAAAGTAAGTGATCAAGGGCACAACTTGCCTTCAATGAGCTCCTGCTCAGCTATCTCTACTTGTTGAACCTCAGTTTCCACAGTGGCTTGCTCGTCTACTCGCATCAACACAATACATACATAGTATAGCCAAAATCAACATCACACCAAATAGATGAATCAAATATACAGTAAAACTCTACACATTAAAATGAAATCATAGGAACTGGAATCACTAAATTTGGAGTTATAGTATTCAAGTTATGAATTTCCTAAGCTTTAATGTGATTAAAGTAGAATTAAATGACAAATTAATTTTATTACTGCTTTCATGTCAAAACAGTGATACTAAATGATAAAGAATATTATTACAAAATTTTAGAAATTGGAATGGTTCAATTTGGACCAAAAATGGAATTTCTATGAATTTTACAAGTTTCTAGATTTGTTTTTGTATTAAAAAGGAATTTCTAATATTATTTCTCTGTTTTTAAACACCTCTGGACTGGGCGTCCATATCTGGAAAGTGCAGGGACCCGCGCGTAAGTTTCCAGAGACACAACGAATAGCACCCAGAGGACCGCGGGTTGATTCACTAATATTATAAGGGTTTCTTTGCAAACTGCGCAAGCGAAGGGGTACGGGCGAGACTAAACCGCCCGATCAGAAACGGAGGGCTCAGATTAGATCTGGGTTCCGCGTGATTCAGTACGCAACGCAGGCCCTACGATCTGCGATCAACGGTCCGCGATCAACTTAACCAAGATCAATGCGCCACCCTCGGATCATTGATCGACGGTCGCGCGCGCTCGATCCAAACGGTACACACGCGATCTAATCGGAGCCGCCCCTGGTGGATCCAACGGCCACCACGCTACCCGGCCAGTCGACCCAAGTCCGCGGCGGCGCCGCCCCGCCGGCCAATTCCACGCCGGTGAGCACCCCCTTCCCGGCTATTCTGAGCATTAAACCCTAATTAATCTAGTGCTAAATGAAGAGAACAGCCTAGCGAACTAGATGGGGAGTGGGTTACCGGCTATTGTCGGGTTGCGGTGTCCGGCCATGGTAGAAGGCGTTCCGCAGCGGTGCTGAGTCGACGTCGACGAATTCCGGTGCCGCCGGTGGCTAATCCTCTGAAATTCGGTTGCGGCCGCCTTCAACACGTCTAAAAGGAGCCCCCGGGTTCCACACCCCGAGCACGGTCGTCGGCCAGCTTGGGTTTGCCCGCGGCGGGTCTCTCTCTCCCCTCCGTCGTCGATGGTGGCTCTGTGTTGCTAGGTCTGCGCGGGCGTAATGGACAAGGAAGGGAAGGATGCGATGGCGGCTGCGGGCTTTATCTCTCCACAGGACGGATTGGAACGCGTGGCCCGGCTTCCCGTCAACGACGCGCCCGCCATGCGCGGGTTCGGTTGAAGCTTAGAGCTGGCTAAACGGCCCACACGTCAGAGGGCGTGCGCGGAAGCCAGCGACCGAAGCGTGGGCCCATCGCGGCAGAGAGTGCGCGCGGGCGAGTGCAACAGACAGCCGGGCCCCAGGTGTCGGCGCTGCGGCAAGGAGGTGGGCTGCACAGCGGTTCCCCCCCTGGTGGGCCGAATTGTGCGAACCAGGCCCAACTGCAGGGTTTTTCCTTTTTCTTTTATGTTTTCTTTTTCTTTTCTTCCTTTTAAATTTTAGATTTCAAATTTGAATCTATTTTTGTGTGAAGATCAAACTCAGGTTAATTTTATAAATCTTCATAACCATATGGACTAACTTTTATTTATTTATGAATTTATTTTATCCTCTTTGTTTAGTATTTTCCCAATCTTCTCCAATTATAGAATTCCCTTTAGAATTCAATTTCCAATTTGGGTGTCCACATATTCTTTTATATTATAAGTTTCCATTTTGGGATTTCAATATATTTCTTGTCATTTTATTTTATAGTCACGAGATGCACACAAAAGTAAAATCCCAGCATGATGCATAATTTAATGGTTTTTTTATGTCATTAATTATTTGTTTTTACATAGGGTGCTCACATGTGATGATGCATAAGGTCAAACTCACATATAGATGAAGTGAAATTGTGTCCCCGTTTTTATTATCTCTTACCAATTACAAGTTGGGTATTACAATTTCTAAGGGCTCTAATGACTCCGTTTTTTTGGCGATTCATGCCAAAGGGGGAGAAAGTATTAGCCCAAAGCAAAAGGACCGCACCACCACCTAATTTTAAAAAGAGTTTTTCAATTGGTATGATTCACAATTGATAAATTTAAAAGTGGTATCTTATTGTGTTCAAAAGGGGGAGAAAAGTAGTATTTCAAAATTGATATATCAAAACCCTCTTGAACACTAAGAGGAGAATTTTATTTAGGGGGAGTTTTGTTTAGTCAAAGGAAAAGCATTTGAAACAAGGGGAGAAAATTTCAAATCTTGAAGATGCTTTGCAAAATCTTATTCATTTTTCTTTGACTATTTGCAAAAGGACTTTGAAAAGAATTTACAAAAGAATTTGCAAAAACAAAACATGTGGTGCAAGCGTGGTCCAAAATGTTAAAAATGAAGAAACAATCCATGCATATCTAGTATTTATATTGACTCAATTCCAAGCAACATTTGCACTTACATTATGCAAGCTAGTTCAATTATGTACTTCCATACTTGCTTTGGTTTGTGTTGGCATCAATCACCAAAAAGGGGGAGATTGAAAGGGAATTAGGCTTACACCTATTTTCCTAATTGATTTTGGTGGTTGAATTGCCCAACACAAATAATTAGACTAACTAGTTTGCTCTAGTGTATAAGTTATACAGGTGTCAAAGGTTCACACTTAGCCAATAAAAAGACCAAGTATTGGGTTCAACAAAAGAGCAAAGGGATAACCGAAGTGTGCCCTGGTCTGGCGCACCGGACTGTCCGGTGCACCACCGGACAGCGTCCGGTGCACCAGGGGACTTCACGCTGAACTTCTCACCTTCGGGAAAATCCAGAGGCGCTCCGCTATAATTCACCGTACTGTCCGGTGTACACCGGACAGTGTCCGGTGCCCCAGGGAAGAGCGGCTCTGGAACTCGCCAGCTTCGGGAATTTGCTCCGCTATAATTCACCGGACTGTCCGGTGAGCCAGCGGAGCAACGGCTACTTCGCGCCAACGGTCACCTGCAGGCGCATTAAATGCGCGCCAGAGCGCGCAGAAGTCAGACACGCGCGCGCTGGCACACCGGACACTCTACAGTACATGTCCGGTGTGCCACCGGACATCCAGGCGGGCCCAGAAGACAGAGCTCCAACGGTCGGAACCCAACGGCCTTGGTGATGTGGCTGGCACACCGGACTGTCCGGTGCACCATGCGACAGACAGCCCCACCAAACAGCTAGTTTGGTGGTTGGGGCTATAAATACCCCCAACCACCCCACATTCAAATCATCCAAGTTTTCCCACTTCAACTACTTACAAGAGCTCTAGCATTCAATTCTAGACACACCCAAGTGATCAAATCCTCTCCAAACTCCACACAACGCCCTAGTGATTAGAGAGAGAGATTTGCTTGTGTTCTTTTGAGCTTTTGCGCTTGGATTGCTCTCTTCTTTCTTTGATTCTTTATTGCGATCAAACTCACTTGTAATTGAGGCAAGAGACACCAATCTTGTGGTGGTCCTTGTAGGAACTTTGTGTTCCAAGTGATTGAGAAGAAAAGCTCACTCGGTCCGGGGGGCCGTTTGAGAGAGGGAAAGGGTTGAAAGAGACCCGGTCTTTGTGACCACCTCAACGGGGAGTAGGTTTGCGAAAACCGAACCTCAGTAAAAACAAATCCACGTGTCTCATTCCTTATTCGCTTGCGATTTGTTTTGCACCCTCTCTCGCGGACTCGATTATATTTCTAACGCTAACTCGGCTTGTAGTTGTGATTATTTTTGAGAATTTCAGTTTCGCCCTATTCACCCCCCCTCTAGGCGACTTTCAAATTCCCACCATATAAGTCAAGCCAACGACCCTTGGACTTCTAATATGGTACTATTGGTATTCTCCACTAAAAGTCGCCTAGAGGGGGGGTGAATAGGCAAATCTGAAATTTATAAACTTTAAGCACAACTACAGTCCGGGTTAGTGTTAGAAATAAAGCCGAGTCCGAAAGAGAGGGCCAAAACAAATCACAAGCAAATGAAAGCGGATGACACGGTGATTTGTTTTACCGAGGTTCGGTTCTTGCAAACCTACTCCCCGTTGAGGTGGTCACAAAGATCGGGTCTCTTTCAACCCTTTCCCTCTCTCAAACGGTCACCTAGACCGAGTGAGCTTTTCTCCTCAATCAATTGGGTCACTTAGACCCCACAAGGACCACCACAACTTGGTGTCTCTTGCTTTGATTACAAAGGGTTGAGAACAAGAATGGGGAAGTGAAAGTCGCCTAGAGGGGGGGTGAATAGGGCGAAACTGAAATTCTCAAAAATAATCACAACTACAAGCCGGGTTAGCGTTAGAAATATAATCGAGTCCGCGAGAGAGGGTGCAAAACAAATCACAAACGAATAAGGAGTGAGACACGTGGATTTGTTTTACCGAGGTTCGGTTCTCGCAAACCTACTCCCCGTTGAGGTGGTCACAAAGACCGGGTCTCTTTCAACCCTTTCCCTCTCTCAAACGGTCCCTCGGACCGAGTGAGCTTTTCTTCTCAATCACTTGGAACACAAAGTTCCCACAAGGACCACCACAAAATTGGTGTCTCTTCCTCAATTACAAGTGAGTTTGATCACAATAAAGAATCAAAGAAAGAAGAAAGCAATCCAAGCGCAAGAGCTCGAAAGAACACAAGCAAATCTCTCTCTCTAATCACTAGGGCGTTGTGTGGAGTTTGGAGAGGATTTGATCACTTGGGTGTGTCTAGAATTGAATGCTAGAGCTCTTGTAAGTAGTTGAAGTGGGAAAACTTGGATGTCTTGAATGTGGGGTGGTTGGGGGTATTTATAGCCCCAACCACCAAACTAGCCGTTTGGTGGGGCTGTCTGTCGCATGGTGCACACCGGACATGTCCGGTGCGCCAGCCACGTCACCAGGCCGTTGGGATTCGACCGTTGGAGCTTCTGACTTCTGGGCCCACCTGGCTGTCCGGTGTACACCGGACAAGTACTTTAGATTGTCCGGTGCACCATCTCGCGCGTGCATGACTTTTGCGCGCTTCTGTCGCGCATTAAATGCGCCTGCAGGTGACCGTTGGCGCGAAGTAGCCGTTGCTCTGCTAGTTCACCGGACAGTCCGGTGTACACCGGACATGTCCGGTGAATTATAGCGGAGCAAATTCCCGAAGCTGGCGAGTTCCAGAGCCGCTCTTCCCTGGGGCACCGGACACTGTCCGGTGTACACCGGACAGTCCGGTGAATTACAGCGGAGCGCCTCTGGGTTTTCTCGAAGGTGAAGAGTTCAGCGTGAAGTCCCCTGGTGCACCGGACACTGTCCGGTGGTGCTCCGGACACTGTTCGGTGGCACACCGGACAGTCCGGTGCGCCAGACTAGAGGTGCCTTCGGTTATCCCTTGCTCTCTTTGTTGAACCCCATACTTGGTCTTTTTATTGGCTAAGTGTGAACCTTTGGCACCTGTATAACTTGTACACTAGAGCAAACTAGTTAGTCCAATTATTTGTGTTGGGCAATTCAACCACCAAAATCATTTAGGAAATAGGTGTAAGCCTAATTCCCTTTCAATCTCCCCCTTTTTGGTGATTGATGCCAACACAAACCAAAGCAAGTATAGAAATATATAATTGAACTAGTTTGCAAAATGTAAGTGCAAAGATAGCTTGGAATTGAGCCAATATAAATACTTATAATATATGCATGGATTGTTTCTTTATTTTTAACATTTTGGACCACGCTTGCACCATATGTTGTCTTTGCAAATGTTTTTGGAAATCCTTTTCAAAGTCTTTTGCAAGTAGTTAAAGGTAAATAAGTAAGAATTTTGAGAAGCATTCACTAGATTTGAAATTTTCTTCCCCTGTTTCAAATGCTTTTCCTTTGACTAAACAAAACTCCCCCTAAATGGAATCCTCCTCTTAGTGTTCAAGAGGGTTTTGATATATCAATTTTGAAAAGCTACTTTCTCCCCCTTTTGAACACAATAAGATGCCAATTTTAAATTTATCAATTGAGAATCATACCAATTGAGAAACTCTTTTTTTTTAAATTAGGTGGTGGTGCGGTCCTTTTGCTTTGGGCTAATACTTTCTCCCCCTTTGGCATGAATCGCCAAAAACGGAGTCATTAGAGCCCTTGGAATTACTATCTCCCCCTTTGGTCATAAATAAATGAGTGAAGAATATACCAAAGTAGAAGAGTGATCTCTCCTCCAAAGATGGAGAGTTGCTCGGAGCGACGGCGAAGGATGAGTTACGGAGTGGAAGCCTTTGTCTTCGTCGAAGACTTCAATTTCCTTTCAATACACCTATGACTTGGTTTGAAATAGACTTGAAAACACATTAGTCATAGCATATGAAAGATACATGATCAAAGGTATATAAATGAGCTATGTGTGCAAATCAACAAAAGAAGTTCATAGAATCAAGAATATTTAGCTCATGCCTAAGTTTGTTAAAAGTTTGTTCATCAAGTGGCTTGATAAAGATATCGGTTAATTGATCTTTAGTATTAATGTAAGAAATCTCGATATCTCCCTTTTGTTGGTGATCCCTTAAAAAGTGATACCGAATGGCTATGTGTTTAGTGCGGCTATGCTCAACGGGATTATCCGCCATGCGGATTGCACTCTCGTTATCACATAGAAGAGGAACTTTGGTTAATTTGTAACCGTAGTCCCTAAGGGTTTGCCTCATCCAAAGTAGTTGCGCGCAACAATGGCCTACGGCAATGTACTCGGCCTCGACGGTAGAAAGAGCAACAGAATTTTGCTTCTTTGAAGCCCAAGACACCAAGGATCTTCCCAAGAACTGGCAAGTCCCCGATGTGCTCTTTCTATTGATTTTACACCCCGCCCAATCGGCATCCAAATAACCAATTAAATCAAATGTGGATCCCCTAGGATACCAAAGCCCAAACTTAGGAGTATAAACTAAATATCTCAAGATTCATTTAACGGCCGTAAGGTGAGCTTCCTTAAGGTCGGCTTGGAATCTTGCACACATGCATACGGAAAGCATAATATCCGGTTGAGATGCACATAAATATAACAAAGAGCCTATCATCGACCGGTATACCTTTTGATCGACGGATTTACCTTCCTCGTCGAGGTCGAGATGCCCATTGGTTCCCATGGGTGTCTTGATGGGTTTGGCATCCTTCATTCCAAACTTGCTTAGAATATCTTGAGTACACTTCGTTTGGCTTAGGAAGGTGCCTTCTTGGAGTTGCTTCACTTGAAATCCTAAGAAATACTTCAACTCCCCCATCATAGACATCTCGAACTTTTGTGTCATGATCCTACTAAATTCTTCACATGTAGACTCGTTAGTAGACCCAAATATAATATCATCAACATAAATTTGGCATACAAATAAGTCATTGTCAAGAGTTTTAGTGAAGAGTGTAGGATCGGCCTTTCCGACTTTGAATCCATTAGTGATAAGGAAATCTCTAAGGCATTCATACCATGCTCTTGGGGCTTGCTTGAGCCCATAAAGCGCCTTAGAGAGTTTATACACATGGTTAGGGTACTCACTATCTTCAAAGCTGGGAGGTTGCTCAACATAGACCTCTTCCTTGATTGGTCCATTGAGGAAGGCACTCTTCACGTCCATTTGGTAAAGCTTGAAGCCATGGTAAGTAGCATAGGCTAATAATATTCGAATTGACTCAAGCCTAGCTACGGGTGCATAGGTTTCACCGAAATCCAAACCTTCGACTTGGGAGTATCCCTTGGCCACAAGTCGAGCTTTGTTCCTTGTCACCACACCATGCTCATCTTGCTTGTTGCGGAAAACCCATTTGGTTCCTACAACATTTTGATTAGGACGTGGAACTAAATGCCATACCTCATTCCTAGTGAAGTTGTTGAGCTCCTCTTGCATCGCCACCACCCAATCCGAATCTTGAAGTGCTTCCTCTATCCTATGTGGCTCAATAGAGGAAACAAAAGAGTAATGCTCACAAAAATGTGCAACACGAGATCTGGTGGTTACCCCCTTATGAATGTCGCCGAGGATGGTGTCGACGGGGTGATCTCGTTGGATTGCTTGGTGGACTCTTGGGTGTGGCGGCCTTTGTTCTTCATCCTCCTTGTCTTGGTCATTTGCATCTCCCCCTTGATCATTGTCGTCATCTTGAGGTGGCTCATTTGCTTGATCTTCTATTTCATCAATTTGAGCTTCATCCTCATTTTGAGTTGGTGGAGATGCTTGCGTGGAGGAGTATGGTTGATCTTGTGCAATTGGAGGCTCTTCGGATTCTTTAGGACACACATCCCCAATGGACATGTTCCTTAACACGATGCACGGAGCCTCTTCATCACCTATCTCATCAAGATCAACTTGCTCTACTTTAGATCCGTTAGTCTCATGAAACACAACGTCACAAGAAACTTCAACTTGTCCAGAGGACTTCTTAAAAACTCTATATGCCCTTGTGTTTGAATCATATCCTAGTAAAAAGCCTTCTACAGTCTTAGGAGCAAATTTAGATTTTCTTCCTCTTTTAACAAGAATAAAGCATTTGCTACCAAAGACTCTAAAATATGAAATATTGGGCTTTTTACCGGTTAGGAGTTCATAAGATGTCTTCTTGAGGATTCGGTGTAGATATAACCGGTTGATGGCGTAGCAGGCGGTGTTGACCGCCTCGGCCCAAAACCGATCCGAAGTCTTGTACTCATCAAGCATGGTTCTTGCCATGTCCAATAGAGTTCTATTCTTCCTCTCCACTACACCATTTTGTTGTGGCGTGTAGGGAGAGGAGAACTCATGCTTGATGCCCTCCTCCTCAAGGAAGCCTTCAATTTATGATTCTTGAACTCCGTCCCGTTGTCGTTTCTAATTTTCTTGATCCTTAAGCCGAACTCATTTTGAGCTCGTCTCAAGAATCCCTTTAATGTTTCTTGGGTATGAGATTTTTCCTGCAAAAAGAACACCCAAGTGAAGCGAGAATAATCATCCACAATTACTAGACAGTACTTACTCCCGCCGATGCTTATGTAAGCTATCGGGCCGAATAGATCCATGTGTAGGAGCTCCAGTGGCCTGTCAGTCGTCATGATGTTCTTGTGTGGATGATGGGCACCAACTTGCTTTCCTGCTTGGCATGCGCTACATATCCTGTCTTTCTCAAAATGAACATTGGTTAATCCTAAAATGTGCTCTCCCTTTAGAAGCTTATGAAGATTCTTCATCCCAACATGTGCTAGTCGGCGATGCCAGAGCCAGCCCATGTTAGTCTTAGCAATTAAGCAAGTGTCGAGTTCAGCTCTATCAAAATTTACTAAGTATAGCTGACCTTCTAACACTCCCTTAAATGCTATTGAATCATCACTTCTTCTAAAGACAGTGACACCTACATCAGTGAATAAACAGTTGTAGCCCATTTTGCATAATTGAGAAACGGAAAGCAAATTGTAATCTAATGAATCTACAAGAAAAACATTGGAAATAGAATGGTCAGGTGATATAGCGATTTTACCCAGCCCTTTGACCAAACCTTGATTTCCATCCCCGAATGTGATAGCTCGTTGGGGATCCTGGTTTTTCTCGTAGGAGGAGAACATCTTCTTCTCCCCTGTCATGTGGTTTGTGCACCCGCTGTCGATTACCCAGCTTGAGCCCCCGGATGCATAAACCTACAAAACATTTTAGTTCTTGACTTTAGGTACCCAAATGGTTTTGGGTCCTTTGGCATTAGAAACAAGAACTTTGGGTACCCAAACACAAGTCTTTGACCCCTTGTGCTTGCCCCCAACATATTTGGCAACTACCTTGCCGGATTTGTTAGTCAAAACATAAGATGCATCAAAAGTTTTAAATGAGATGTCATGGTCATTTGATGCACTAGGAGTTTTCTTCTTAGGCAACTTAACATGGGATTGTTGCCTAGAACTAGATGTTTCACCCTTATACATAAAAGCATGATTAGGGCCAGAGTGAGACTTCCTAGAGTGCATTCTCCTAATTTTGCTCTCAGGATAACCGACAGGGTACAAAATGTATCCCTCGTTATCTTGAGGCATGGGAGCCTTGCCCTTAACAAAATTAGACAATTTCTTAGGAGGAGCATTAAGTTTGGCATTGTCTCCCTGTTGGAAGCCAATGCCATCCTTGATGCCAGGGCGTCTCCCACTATTGAGCATACTTCTAGCAAATTTAAATTTTTCGTTTTCTAAGTTATGCTCGGCAATTTTAGCATCTAATTTTACTATATGATCATTTTGTTGTTTAATTAAAGCCATGTGATCATGTATAGCATCAATGTTAACATCTCTACATCTAGTGCAAATAGTAGTGTGCTCAATGGTAGATGTAGATGGTTTGCAAGATTTTAGTTCAACAATCTTAGAACACAATATATCATTTTTATCTCTAAGATCGGAAATAGTAGCATTGCAAACATCAAAATCTTTAGCCTTAGCAAGCAATTTTTCATTTTCATCTCTAAGGCTAGCAAGAGAAATGTTTAATTCTTCAATCTTAGCAAGCAAATTATCATTATCATTTCTAAGATTGGGAATTGAAACATTACAAGCAATAGAATCAACCTTAGCTAATAAATTAGCATTCTCATTTCTAAGGTTGTCGATTGTCTCATGGCAAGTGCTTAGCTCACTAGATAACTTTTCACATTTTTCAACTTCTAGAGCATAAGCATTTTTAACTTTAACATGCTTTTTGTTTTCCTTGATTAGGAAGTCCTCTTGGGAGTCCAAGAGATCATCCTTCTCATGGATGACACTAATTAATTCATTTAATTTCTCCTTTTGTTGCATGTTTAAGTTAGCAAAAAGAGTGCGCAAGTTATCTTCCTCATCACTAGCATTTTCATCACTAGAGGATTCATATCTAGTGGAGGATTTAGATTTAACCTTCTTCTTTTTGCCGTCCTTTGCCATGAGGCACTTGTGGCCGACGTTGGGGAAGAGAAGTCCCTTGGTGACGGCGATGTTGGCGGCGTCCTCGTCGTTGGAGGAGTCGCTAGAGCTTTCGTCGGAGTCCCACTCACGACAAACATGGGCATCGCCGCCCTTCTTCTTGTAGTACCTCTTCTTCTCCTTTCTTCTCCCCTTCTTGTCATCGCCCCTGTCACTGTCACTAGAAATAGGACATTTTGCAATAAAGTGACGGCGCTTACCACACTTGTAGCAAACCTTCTTGGAGCGGGGCTTGTAATCCTTCCCCCTCCTTTGCTTGAGGATTTGGCGAAAGCTTTTGATGACAAGCGCCATCTCCTCGTTGTCGAGCTTGGAGGTGTCGATGGGTGTTCTACTCGGTGTAGACTCCTCCTTCTTCTCTTCCGTCGCTTTGAATGTGACCGGTTGAGCTTCGGACGTGGAGGGACCGTCAAGCTCGTTGATCTTTCGTGAGCCCTTGATCATGAATTCAAAGCTCACAAAATTCCCGATTACTTCCTCGGGAGTCATTAGTGTATATCTTGGATTGCCACGAATTAATTGTACTTGAGTAGGGCTAAGGAAAATAAGTGATCTTAAAATAACCTTAACCACCTCGTGGTCATCCCATTTCTTGCTCCCGAGGTTGCGCACTTGATTCACCAAGGTCTTGAGCCGGTTGTACATATCTTGTGGCTCCTCCCCTTGGAGAAGACGGAAGCGACCGAGCTCCCCCTCGATCGTTTCCCGCTTGGTGATCTTGGTGAGTTCATCACCCTCGTGCGTCGTCTTGAGCACATCCCAAACTTCCTTAGCGCTTTTTAGTCCTTGCACCTTGTTGTACTCCTCCCTACTTAGAGAGGCGAGGAGTATGGTTGTGGCTTGGGAGTTGAAGTGCTCGATTTGGGTCACCTCGTCCTCATCATAATCCTCATCCCCTACGGATGGTACCTGTGCGCCAAACTCAACAACATTCCATATACTTTTGTGGAGTGAGGTTAGATGAAATTTCATTAAATCACTCCACCTAGCATAATCTTCATCGTCAAAGGTTGGCGGTTTGCCTAATGGAACGGAAAGTAATGGAGTATGTCTAGAAGTACGAGGATAATGTAAAGGGATCTTACTAAACTTCTTGCGCTCATGGCGCTTAGAAGTTATGGAGGGCGCATCGGAGCCGGAGGTAGAAGGTGATGAAGTGCCGGTCTCGTAGTAGACCACCTTCCTCATCTTCTTTATTTTGTCGCCACTCCGTTGCGATTTGTGAGAAGAAGTCTTCTTCTCCTTCTTCTTCTCCTTGTTGTGGGACTCTCCCGATGAAGCTTTCCCGTGGCTTGTAGCGGGCTTGTCGCCGGTCTCCATCTCCTTCTTGGCGAGTTCTCCCGACATCACTTCGAGCGGTTAGGCTCTAATGAAGCACCGGGCTTTGATACCAATTGAAAGTCGCCTAGAGGGGGGGGTGAATAGGGCGAAACTGAAATTCTCAAAAATAATCACAACTACAAGCCGGGTTAGCGTTAGAAATATAATCGAGTCCGCGAGAGAGGGTGCAAAACAAATCACAAACGGATAAGGAGTGAGACACGTGGATTTGTTTTACCGAGGTTCGGTTCTTGCAAACCTACTCCCCGTTGAGGTGGTCACAAAGACCGGGTCTCTTTCAACCCTTTCCCTCTCTCAAACGGTCCCTCGGACCGAGTGAGCTTTTCTTCTCAATCACTTGGAACACAAAGTTCCCACAAGGACCACCACAAAATTGGTGTCTCTTTGTAACACCCGGTTTCAAAGAACAAAGCCGGGTGCATCTCATACATGCGCCAAGAAGACAACACATATAATAACAGAGTGTATAGAGATAAATGTCATAAATCATCAGAGTATTTATTACATAGCGGAAGTCTTATTACAAAATAAAGATAAACATGAAACGAACTAAGGATCGATGGCGCCAATGTCGACTGAGAAACGCCACCTAGATCAGATCGAACTCCTCGGTGTTAGGCAGCTCCTCTTCAACAACCTGTTCTTCTCCTGTGGGGGGGGGTGTGAGACAGCAAGAGTGAGCTCACATACGTTCATAGCTCAACAAGTCGTGGGGAATAATGTGGCATGAACTCACCAAAGGTGGGAGTCCATGTAGTGTAAGGCTGATCAATGAAATAAAGGCTAAGGCTGAGCATTGCTTTTATAAGTTGGTCAAAATTTTATTAGCAATTACTAAGTGTAAGTAAATGCCAAACCTTAATAATAATAAAGAACAATAATAGTAAAATAATCCCAAATGCGATGCAAATGTCAAATTAAACTTAAGTTCCATATTTAATCATGTGAGGGTCCGAGCCGCTCTTGACCGTGAGCACGGCTAGTATACTAGTTTTACACTCTGCAGAGGTTGCGCATCTTTACCCACAAGTCGTGTATCCCATGTCGCCTGGGTTTGCAAGGCCCTTAGACACTACCGAGGTGAATGGCTAGGGATCCACTACGAGGCCTTTACAAAGTTCCACTAGCTTCCGAAAACCCGCTACAGTTTATGGGAAGATCCAGTAAAGGGTTCCTAGCTGATAGCCATCGCAGCAAAATCAACTAGGGACCTCCCCGCACTGACCTCTCCCCTACTGCCCTTGCCCCTTTCGGGTAAGGTAGTCTTCCACTAGCTTTCCTAATTAATCAGCCAAGGGCATCCCATACTACCCTTGTGGTAGCACTGTTTTCCCGGGTGGTCGCTCCATGTTCCCATTAATTTAATGATCTTAACATGAACAACAATAATAACAAGATAATAACAGAATAATCATGAATAATGAATCTCCATACCCAATCCACATAAAGCAATAGCAAGTACTACCCAAAAAATATTCCAGGGGTGAACAAGGTATAGAGGTAATCAAAACTGGGGTACATAAAGGTTCCCATCAAAATTAACCTATGCAGATCATCAAAATTAATAAGAACATGGCTGGGAAAAGTAAGTGATCAAGGGCACAACTTGCCTGTAATGAGCTCCTGCTCAGCTATCTCTACTTGCTGAACCTCAGTTTCCACAGTAGTTTGCTCGTCTACTCGCATCAACACAATACATACATAGTATAGCCAAAATCAACATCACACCAAACAGATGAATGAAATATACAGTAACAATCTACACATTAAAATAAAACCATAGGAACTGGAATCACTAAATTTGGAGTTATAGAATTTAAGTTATGAATTTCCTAAGATTTAATGTGATTAAAATAGGATTAAATGTTAAATAAATTTTCTAACAGAGTTCATGTCAAAACAGTGATACTAAATGGTAGAGAATAATATTACAAAATTTTAGGAATTGGAATGACTCAATTTGGAGCTAAAATGAATTTTCTATGCATTTTACAAGTTTCTAGATTTGTTTTTGTATTAAAAATGAATTTTAATATTAATTTCTCTGTTTTTAATACCCACTGGACTGGGCGTCAAATACTAAAAACTGCAGGGGCTTTGGTGCAAGAAATCAGAGACACAGTGAATAGCGCCCCCAGGACGGCGGGTTGATTCCTAGCTTTTCTAGGGTCTCTTTAGAAAAACTGCCACGGCGAAGGGTTACGGGCGATTCACGGCCGATGGATCGCTAACGAACGGCCCCGATTAGATCCACACCCGGCCGAAACGGTACATAATCTACACCGTCGGATCAAAGATCTGGGGCCGAGATCCAAACACGCACGCCAACCCTGCTGGACCGTCCGATACGATCTAACGGCACAGACGCAATCTAGCGAAGGGGTACGCCAGCTCTAATCCCGGCCGTTCATCCAGGGATCAACGGTCGACTCTACTTTCCCCAACCCCGCTCACGCCGGCAGCGGCGGCGCTCACCAGAGCCGCGCGGCGGAGAGCCTCCGGCGAGTGCTTTCCGGCGCATAGATGCCCCAATCCCCGATCCTAAGGGTGCTACGTGAATCGCAAAGCACAGACAACAGGGAGGTGTGATTCTCACCGACGGCAGAGACTCGGTCGATGCAGTCCACGGCAGAGGGCGAGCCCGCGGCGGCGCAGGAACTCCGGTGAGAAATTGCGTGCGCCCCAGCCCTCAATCGCGCCAGCCGAGCAAACCCCGAGCACCAGCGAGCCTCAACGAAGGCCCCAGAAGCCTAGTCGAGGCCAAAGAGACGGCCAGAGCGCGGGTCCGCTTTGGTGTGTTCCGCGCCAAGCTAATCACGGCGAGTGCGAGCGCGATTGACGTCGGTCTGGGCTCGGCACGGGAAGGTAGGTGAAGGTGAGATGGCGAGTGCGGCCGAGGACTCGTTTCCCCACCATATCTAGTCGCAAGAGCAACGACCCAAGCGAGATTACCGGATCCGAGCGCGCGCGCGCAGAGAGGAAATCGCGTGCCGTTGAGAAGGAAGACCGAGCTGACGTGCGGGTCCCGCGCGGCAGTGGAAGAGCAAGGCGCGACGCGAGCGAGCACACGGCTGACGAAAGGGTCCCGCCGCGCAGCGACAAAGGACGCGCGCGTGGAGAAGGCTGGGCGAGGCGCGCGGAATACACAGCTGACGGGTTGGTCCCGCCGCGCAGCGAGAGGGGAAGACTGCGCGCAGCTGAAACAGAGGCTGACAGGTGGGGCCCGGGTGTCGGCGCCCATGTGTATGAATGGGCCGCGCGAAGAGCATCCCTGGGTGGGCCGAAATCGTTGTATAGGGCCCAGGTAAGGCTTATTCCCTTTTTCTTTTTATTTTTCTGTTTTCTTTCTTCATTTTCAAACCAAATTTGAATTAGTTCAAATCTTTGTGGATCCTCTTTTATAAACTCTATTTTTGTAGCTAAAAATAGTAAGTCTGAAGATATTTATGTATACATTTTATTTATTTTTCCATATCTCTTCTCTTTTCCTTATTTTCAAAACCCTAATTTCAAATTTAGGGTTAAATCAAGTTTCAAATAATTAATACCTTATTATTTTTATCTTCATGGTTTTATTCAATGCACAACACATAAAACTCCAACAATTGCACTTTTTCTTTATTTTAGCATAATTGTTTTATTTAGTCACTCTCAATTACATAGGTGCTCTTTTTATGATGCAAATAAAACACACAAAATGAGAAACTCTCTTTATTACTCTTGGTATACAACTTGAGTATTACAGATCCTACCCCCCTTAAAAATAATCTCGTCCTCGAGATTTAAGAAGATCTAGGGAAAAGGTGGGGAAAATCTATACGAAGTTCTTCTTCTCTTTCCCAAGTTGCTTCATCTTCACCATGGTGACTCCATTGAACTTTGCACATCTTTATAACCTTATTCCTCGTAACTCGAGTCAAAGTATCCAAAATCTTGATGGGGTATTCAGCATAAGTCAAGTCCTCTTGAACACTAAGGTCCTCCATTGGTAACTGTTCTTCAGGCACCCTGAGACATTTCTTCAGTTGAGATACATGAAATACATCATGAACATCCGCGAGATGATCTGGTAACTCCAATTGATATGCAACCTCTCCCACTCGCTTTAAGATTAAGAAGGGTCCAATAAAGCGAGGGGATAACTTTCCTTTGACTTTGAACCTTCTCATACCTCGGAGTGGTGATACCTTCAAATAGACATAATCTCCTTCCTTAAACTCAAGTAGTCTTCTCCGGGTATCAGCATAACTTTTCTGCCTGGACTGTGCAGTTCTCAAATTCTCCCTGATCTGTTGGACTTGTTCCTCTGCTTCTTGTATAATCTCAGGCCCAAACAACTGCCTTTCACCAGTTTGATTCCAATATAAGGGAGTCCTGCACTTTCTGCCATACAAAGCCTCAAACGGTGACATCTTCAAACTGGCCTGATAGCTATTATTATATGAGAACTCTGCATAAGGCAAACTCTTATCCCAACTTCCACCATGCTTAAGAGCACAAGCTCTTAACATATCTTCAAGCACTTGGTTAGTCCTCTCAGTTTGCCCATCAGTCTGGGGATGGTAAGCCGAACTAAAGTTCAATCTCGTATCCAATGACTCGTGCAACTGCTTCCAATATCGAGAGGTAAACTGTGATCCTCGATCTGACACAATCTTCTTTGGCACACCATGCAGGCATACAATCCGTGCCATGTACAACTCTGCCAACTTGGCTCCTGAATAAGTGGTCTTCACTGGAATAAAGTGGGCTACCTTGGTTAGCCTGTCCACAATCACCCATATAGAATCATATCCCGCAGACGTGCGGGGTAATCCAACAATGAAGTCCATGCCAATCTCTTCCCATTTCCACTCAGGTATCTTCAGTGGATGCAATAGTCCGGCTGGCCTTTGGTGTTCAGCTTTAACTCTTTGGCATACATCGCACCTAGCCACATGTGCAGCCACATCTCTCTTCAAACCATACCACCAATACTTTTGCTTCAAATCTTGATACATCTTAGTGCTCCCAGGGTGGATAGAATAAACTGAGTCATGCGCTTCCTTCAGTATGGTTTCCCGAAGACTATCAATATCGGGAACACAGATCCGATCCTTGAACCATATCGTGCCTTGCTCATCTTCCGTGAACTCTGGGCCTCTGCCCTCTGTTATCAGATCCTTGATCTCCTGGATTTTGGCATCCCCAATCTGACCTTTACGGATTTCTTGCTCCAAGGTAGGCTCCAATTCAATAGTCACACCTTCCGTATGCGTAACAATTCCCAGGTTGAGCCTCTCAAAATCCTTTGCTAATTCATCAGGTAGCTGGACAACGAAAGCGGAGTGAACATGCTCCTTCCGACTCAAGGCATCTGCAACCAAATTTGCCTTGCCTGGGTGATAGTGAATTTCCAAGTCATAATCCTTAATGAGCTCCAACCAACGACGCTGTCTCAGGTTGAGATCCTTCTGAGTGAATATATACTTCAAACTCTTATGATCCGTGTATACTTGGCACTTAGTCCCCATAATGTAGTGTCTCCAAATCTTAAGTGCATGCACAACGGCAGCCAATTCCAAATCATGAGTGGGGTAGTTCAATTCATGCTTCCGCAACTGACGAGATGCATAGGCAATCACATGACCATCTTGCATAAGCACACATCCAAGTCCTTGGCCACATGCATCACAATAAATGTCAAATCCCTTCTGCAGATCTGGCATAATCAATACTGGAGGTGACATCAACCTTTCCTTCAATTGATCAAAACTCTCTTGACACTTCTCATCCCACTTAAATTCTTTTCCTTTCTCCAAAAGCGATGTCATAGGCTTGGCAATCTTAGAAAACCCTTCAATAAATCTCCGATAATATCCTGCGAGTCCCAAGAAACTCCGAATCTCCGTAACTGTAGTGGGTACTCTCCACTCCATAATCTCCTTGACTTTAGCAGGATCCACTGCTATTCCTCCATTAGAAATAATATGACCAAGAAATGGCACTTCGCCAATCCAAAACTCGCACTTGCTGAACTTAGCATAGAGTTGATTATCTCGTAGCTTCTGTAGCACCAACCTTAGATGTTCTTCATGGTCACTCTCATTCTTAGAATAGATAAGAATATCGTCGATGAATACCACGACGAATCTGTCCAAATACTCCATAAACACCTTATTCATCAAATTCATGAAGTAAGCTGGTGCATTGGTTAGTCCAAATGACATAACAGTAAACTCATATAATCCATATCGAGTCGAGAAAGCCGTCTTGGGAATATCCGATGGTCTAATCCTCATCTGATGGTAACCGGATCGGAGATCAATCTTCGAGAATACTCTAGCACCACGCATTTGATCAAATAAATCTTCAATACGGGGCAACGGGTACTTGTTCTTCACCGTAACATCATTAAGAGATCTGTAATCCACACACATCCGTTGCGATCCATCCTTCTTCTGCACAAATAACACTGGTGCTCCCCAAGGTGATGAACTTGGACGAATATAACCAGCCTCTTGTAACTCCGTTAACTGCTTCTTCAGTTCCTTCAACTCTTCTACGGACATTCTATATGGCCGTTTAGAAATAGGGGCGGTTCCAGGTAAGAGATCAATAACAAACTCAACTTCTCTATCAGGTGGCATCCCTGGTAACTCCTCTGGAAAGACGTCCGGAAAATCTCTAACCACCCGGATGTTGTCACCAACAAACTCCTCAGGCATAAAGAACATTGCACGCATGGATGAGGAGGTTACTGCAATATTAACTTGAAACCTTTCTCCTTTAGTGGTAGTGAGTTCTATGGTACCTCTACCACATGCTATAACGGCCTTTGCCTTTCTTAGCCATGACATACCAAGGATCAAATCTATACTGCTTGACTCTAATATTATAGCAGTAGCTCCAAATTCTCTACCCATAATGGTTAATGTCAATCTACGTGTCATTTGATTCGCCTCAACAGGCCCTTTAGGTGTAATTACTATCAGGGGTTTTCTCATATTTAGCAGTGGTATTTCATTTGTGTTGGCATATCTAGCAGACATGAATGAATGTGTTGCACCAGAATCAAATAATATTGTTGCAGGAATTGCATTAACATAAAACATACCAATCACGAGGTCCCCTCCATCCGGAGTATCATCAACGCTGACTTGATTCACCCTGGCTATAGAATATCCCTTGCCAGGGGTCTGTTGCTTGTTTGGAGCTGGAGTAGTGGCAATCCTCTGTGGGCAGACATTTGCATAATGACCAATCTTCCCACACTTGAAACACTGAGTGCCTGTACTCTGTCCTGCAAACTTTGTCGGGGTGCCAGTGGGTGTAGCCTGTCGAGTAGGTGTCCTCAGTGGTGATTGCTGAACTGGGCGTGGTCCTCCTGGTCGAGGCGGTGTACTCTGTGGTGAACTGTAGCGAGGACGAACACTGCTGCTACCCTGTCCCTGTGAGATAGCCTTCCTCTTCAAATCTCCCAGCTGAACACGCTTGTGTTCAATAGCCAGGGCCTTATCCAACAATCTCTGAAATGATGGAAAAGTGTGTGCAACTAGAGCATACTGCAATGGTCCATTAAGTCCTTCAATGAAATGCTCCTGCTTCCTCTCGTCTTCAGCAACTTCTTCAGGGGCATATCGGGATAGCTGAATAAACCTGTCGCGGTACTCGCTGACTGACATACTTCCTTGCTTCAGCGACAGAAACTCCTTCTTCTTGATCTTTATCATCCCAGCTGGAATATGGTAGTTCCTGAACTGCGTACTGAACTCTGCCCAAGTAATAGTGTCCGCAGCATCATGGGCAGCTGTATAGGAATCCCACCAGTCAGCAGCAGGACCAGTCAGACGTCCCGAAGCATATAAGACCTTCTCCCGATCAGTGCATTGTGCAATATTCAGCATCTTCTCAATTGACTTCAACCAATCGTCTGCATCAAGTGGATCCGGCGAGCTGGCGAAGGTCGGTGGCTTGTGACTCATAAACTCCCGGTGCTTATCACGAGGTGGAACTGGTGGTGGTGGTGGAGGCAGTGGCACTTGTTGCTGCTGTTGCTGTTGTTGAAGCTGTTGTTGAAGCTGTTGTTGCGCCCTCCTTTCCTGGCGTATCTCATCTCGCTCCTGGCGCAACTCCTGTCGTATATCCTCTCTTTCTTGACGCATCTCCTGGCGTTCTTGCTGCATCTGAGCACGCATATCAGCCATGGTGTCCGCCATTTGCTGCATCACCGCCATCTGAGCAGCAACCAGTGGGTCAACTCCGCCTGGTGGAGGATTGGGAGGATTCATCCCTGCAGGTTGTGGCTGAGGTTGTCTTCGAGTGTGTTGGTTAGGAGGCAAGTCAATTCCACCACCCCTCCTGGTATTGACCATCTGAGTTAGATACATATGGTAAGAAAGAGCAGTAGACAAGGCAATAATTACAATCATGTTACTTTGGGGGATTTATTAGCTAAGCAGATTAATATTTCACCTACTATAGCTAATTCAATACCTTGTGTTGGTACATGCTAAGATGTCCATCTATAATAATTCAATCAATCAAAGAAGCAATTCAGACATTTAGCATCAGCACAATCAACCAACATTTTTTTTTTAAGAAAATAGTTTTAACTTTTGTTTTGGGTTCCCTAACTCTTAAGAATGTCATAGGGGTAGGGATTCCAAGGTTTGAAATCCATCTTGTCTTAGAGTAGAAAAGGTAAGAATGATCAGAGTAGACCAGTAGAAGGTGAGACAGGATTAAGATAAGTGTAGAAAGAATCAGAGTAAGGTGAGTGTAGAATGAATCAGAATGAGATAAGTAGGTAAGGGTTTGTCCAGTCTATCTAGGTTTCGTCCTACGGTCAACATTTCCTCTGATACCACTTCTGTAACACCCGGTTTCAAAGAACAAAGCCGGGTGCATCTCATACATGCGCCAAGAAGACAACACATATAATAACAGAGTGTATAGAGATAAATGTCATAAATCATCAGAGTATTTATTACATAGCGGAAGTCTTATTACAAAATAAAGATAAACATGAAACGAACTAAGGATCGATGGCGCCAATGTCGACTGAGAAACGCCACCTAGATCAGATCGAACTCCTCGGTGTTAGGCAGCTCCTCTTCAACAACCTGTTCTTCTCCTGTGGGGGGGGGGTGTGAGACAGCAAGAGTGAGCTCACATACGTTCATAGCTCAACAAGTCGTGGGGAATAATGTGGCATGAACTCACCAAAGGTGGGAGTCCATGTAGTGTAAGGCTGATCAATGAAATAAAGGCTAAGGCTGAGCATTGCTTTTATAAGTTGGTCAAAATTTTATTAGCAATTACTAAGTGTAAGTAAATGCCAAACCTTAATAATAATAAAGAACAATAATAGTAAAATAATCCCAAATGCGATGCAAATGTCAAATTAAACTTAAGTTCCATATTTAATCATGTGAGGGTCCGAGCCGCTCTTGACCGTGAGCACGGCTAGTATACTAGTTTTACACTCTGCAGAGGTTGCGCATCTTTACCCACAAGTCATGTATCCCATGTCGCCTGGGTTTGCAAGGCCCTTAGACACTACCGAGGTGAATGGCTAGGGATCCACTACGAGGCCTTTACAAAGTTCCACTAGCTTCCGAAAACCCGCTACAGTTTATGGGAAGATCCAGTAAAGGGTTCCTAGCTGATAGCCATCGCAGCAAAATCAACTAGGGACCTCCCCGCACTGACCTCTCCCCTACTGCCCTTGCCCCTTTCGGGTAAGGTAGTCTTCCACTAGCTTTCCTAATTAATCAGCCAAGGGCATCCCATACTACCCTTGTGGTAGCACTGTTTTCCCGGGTGGTCGCTCCATGTTCCCATTAATTTAATGATCTTAACATGAACAACAATAATAACAAGATAATAACAGAATAATCATGAATAATGAATCTCCATACCCAATCCACATAAAGCAATAGCAAGTACTACCCAAAAAATATTCCAGGGGTGAACAAGGTATAGAGGTAATCAAAACTGGGGTACATAAAGGTTCCCATCAAAATTAACCTATGCAGATCATCAAAATTAATAAGAACATGGCTGGGAAAAGTAAGTGATCAAGGGCACAACTTGCCTGTAATGAGCTCCTGCTCAGCTATCTCTACTTGCTGAACCTCAGTTTCCACAGTAGTTTGCTCGTCTACTCGCATCAACACAATACATACATAGTATAGCCAAAATCAACATCACACCAAACAGATGAATGAAATATACAGTAACAATCTACACATTAAAATAAAACCATAGGAACTGGAATCACTAAATTTGGAGTTATAGAATTTAAGTTATGAATTTCCTAAGATTTAATGTGATTAAAATAGGATTAAATGTTAAATAAATTTTCTAACAGAGTTCATGTCAAAACAGTGATACTAAATGGTAGAGAATAATATTACAAAATTTTAGGAATTGGAATGACTCAATTTGGAGCTAAAATGAATTTTCTATGCATTTTACAAGTTTCTAGATTTGTTTTTGTATTAAAAATGAATTTTAATATTAATTTCTCTGTTTTTAATACCCACTGGACTGGGCGTCAAATACTAAAAACTGCAGGGGCTTTGGTGCAAGAAATCAGAGACACAGTGAATAGCGCCCCCAGGACGGCGGGTTGATTCCTAGCTTTTCTAGGGTCTCTTTAGAAAAACTGCCACGGCGAAGGGTTACGGGCGATTCACGGCCGATGGATCGCTAACGAACGGCCCCGATTAGATCCACACCCGGCCGAAACGGTACATAATCTACACCGTCGGATCAAAGATCTGGGGCCGAGATCCAAACACGCACGCCAACCCTGCTGGACCGTCCGATACGATCTAACGGCACAGACGCAATCTAGCGAAGGGGTACGCCAGCTCTAATCCCGGCCGTTCATCCAGGGATCAACGGTCGACTCTACTTTCCCCAACCCCGCTCACGCCGGCAGCGGCGGCGCTCACCAGAGCCGCGCGGCGGAGAGCCTCCGGCGAGTGCTTTCCGGCGCATAGATGCCCCAATCCCCGATCCTAAGGGTGCTACGTGAATCGCAAAGCACAGACAACAGGGAGGTGTGATTCTCACCGACGGCAGAGACTCGGTCGATGCAGTCCACGGCAGAGGGCGAGCCCGCGGCGGCGCAGGAACTCCGGTGAGAAATTGCGTGCGCCCCAGCCCTCAATCGCGCCAGCCGAGCAAACCCCGAGCACCAGCGAGCCTCAACGAAGGCCCCAGAAGCCTAGTCGAGGCCAAAGAGACGGCCAGAGCGCGGGTCCGCTTTGGTGTGTTCCGCGCCAAGCTAATCACGGCGAGTGCGAGCGCGATTGACGTCGGTCTGGGCTCGGCACGGGAAGGTAGGTGAAGGTGAGATGGCGAGTGCGGCCGAGGACTCGTTTCTCCACCATATCTAGTCGCAAGAGCAACGACCCAAGCGAGATTACTGGATCCGAGCGCGCGCGCGCAGAGAGGAAATCGCGTGCCGTTGAGAAGGAAGACCGAGCTGACGTGCGGGTCCCGCGCGGCAGTGGAAGAGCAAGGCGCGACGCGAGCGAGCACACGGCTGACGAAAGGGTCCCGCCGCGCAGCGACAAAGGACGCGCGCGTGGAGAAGGCTGGGCGAGGCGCGCGGAATACACAGCTGACGGGTTGGTCCCGCCGCGCAGCGAGAGGGGAAGACTGCGCGCAGCTGAAACAGAGGCTGACAGGTGGGGCCCGGGTGTCGGCGCCCATGTGTATGAATGGGCCGCGCGAAGAGCATCCCTGGGTGGGCCGAAATCGTTGTATAGGGCCCAGGTAAGGCTTATTCCCTTTTTCTTTTTATTTTTCTGTTTTCTTTCTTCATTTTCAAACCAAATTTGAATTAGTTCAAATCTTTGTGGATCCTCTTTTATAAACTCTATTTTTGTAGCTAAAAATAGTAAGTCTGAAGATATTTATGTATACATTTTATTTATTTTTCCATATCTCTTCTCTTTTCCTTATTTTCAAAACCCTAATTTCAAATTTAGGGTTAAATCAAGTTTCAAATAATTAATACCTTATTATTTTTATCTTCATGGTTTTATTCAATGCACAACACATAAAACTCCAACAATTGCACTTTTTCTTTATTTTAGCATAATTGTTTTATTTAGTCACTCTCAATTACATAGGTGCTCTTTTTATGATGCAAATAAAACACACAAAATGAGAAACTCTCTTTATTACTCTTGGTATACAACTTGAGTATTACACTCTTGCCTCAATTACAAGTGAGTTTGATCGCAATAAAGAATCAAAGAAAGAAGAAAGCAATCCAAGCGCAAGAGCTCAAAAGAACACAAGTAAATATCTCTCTCTAATCACTAGGGCGTTGTGTGGAGTTTGGAGAGGATTTGATCACTTGGGTGTGTCTAGAATTGAATGCTAGAGCTCTTGTCAGTAGTTGAAGTGGGAAAACTTGGATGTCTTGAATGTGGGGTGGTTGGGGGTATTTATAGCCCCAACCACCAAACTAGCCGTTTGGTGGGGCTGTCTGTCGCATGGTGCAGCCGTTGGGATTCGACCGTTGGAGCTTCTGACTTCTGGGCCCGCCTGGCTGTCCGGTGTACACCGGACAAGTACTGTAGATTGTCCGGTGCACCGTCTCGCGCGTGCCTGACTTCTGCGCGCTTCTGGCGCGCATTAAATGCGCCTGCAGGTGACCGTTGGCGCGAAGTAGTCGTTGCTCTGCTGGTTCACCGGATAGTCCGGTGTACACCAGATATGTCCGGTGAATTATAGCGGAGCAAATTCCCGAAGCTGGCGAGTTCCAGAGCCGCTCTTCCCTGGGGCACCGGACACTGTCCGGTGTACACCGGACAGTCCGGTGGATTATAGCGGAGCGCCTCTGGATTTTCCCGAAGGTGAAGAGTTCAGCGTGAAGTCCCCTGGTGCACCAGACACTGTCCAGTGGTGCTTCGGACACTGTCCGGTGGCACACCGGACAGTCCGGTGCGCCAGACCAGAGGTGCCTTCGGTTATCCCTTGCTCTCTTTGTTGAACCCCATACTTGGTCTTTTTATTGGCTAAGTGTGAACCTTTGGCACCTGTATAACTTGTACACTAGAGCAAACTAGTTAGTCCAATTATTTGTGTTGGGCAATTCAACCACCAAAATCATTTAGGAAATAGGTGTAGGCCTAATTCCCTTTCAGAAAGAAGAAAAGCGATCCAAGCGACAATAACTCAAATGAACACAAATATCTCTCTCTCACTAGTCACTAATTGTTTGGAGTGATCTTGGACTTGGGAGAGGATTTGATCTCTTGTTTGTGTCTTGGAGTGAAGTCTAGAGCTCTTGTATTGAATGCAATGGCTGAAAACTTGGATGCCTTGAAGTGGTGGTGGTTGGGGTATTTATAGCCCCAACCACCAAACCAACCGTTGGGGTTGGGCTACTGTCGATGGGCGCACAGGAAAGTCCGGTGCGCCACCGGACATTGTCTGGTGCGCCAGCCACGTCACCCAACCGTTAGGGTTCGACCGTTGGAGCTCTGACAACCTGGGCCACCGGATAGTCCGATGGTGCACCAGATAGTCACTGTTCACTGTCCGGTGTGCCTTTTGGCGCTGCTCTGACTCTACGTGCGCTGTCCGCGCACTGTTCACGTTCATTGTTCACTTTTGCAGACGACCGTTGGCGCAGTAGCCGTTGCTACGTATGGCACACCGGACAGTCTGGTGCTACACCGGACAGTCTGGTGCTACACCGGACAATCCGGTGAATTATAGCGGAGTGGCTTTTCCAGAAACCCGAAGGTGGCGAGTTCGAGTTGATCCACCCTGGTGCACCGGACACTGTCCGGTGGCACACCGGACTGTCCGGTGCGCCAGACCAGGGCAGCCTTCGGTTTCTTTTGCTCCTTTCTTTTTGAACCCTAACTTTGACCTTTTTATTGGTTTGTGTTGAACCTTTGGCACCTGTAGAACTTATAATCTAGAGCAAACTAGTTAGTCCTAATATTTGTGTTGGGCAATTTAACCACCAAAATCATTTAGGAAAAGGTTTGACCCTATTTCCCTTTCAATCTTCCCCTTTTTGGTGATCGATGCCAACACAAACCAAAGCAAATATATAAGTGCAGAACTGAACTAGTTTGCATAAGGTAAGTGCAAAGGTTGCTTGGAATTAAACCAATTAATACTTTCATAAGATATGCATGGATTGCTTTCTTTCTTTTAATATTTTGGACCACGCTTGCACCACTTGTTTTGTTTTTGCAAATCTTTTTGGAAATTCTTTTCAAAGTCTTTTTGCAACTAGTCAAAGGTATATGAATAAGATTTTGAGAAGCATTTTTAAGATTTGAAATTTTCTCCCCCTGTTTCAAATGATTTTCCTTTGACTAAACAAAACTCCCCCTTAATGAAATTCTCCTTTTAGTGTTCAAGAGGGTTTTATCAATTGAAAGAAGATCAAGTATTTTAGATACCAAATTTTTGAAAAAAAAAACTCCTCCTTAAAATATAGATACCAATTGAGATAGAATTTCTTAGAGGAATACTAATTTCAAAGATACCAATTGAAAAACATTTAACAACTTAAACTTGTTTCGAAAGATTTTGAAATTGGCATGGTGGTGCGATCCTTTTGCTTTGGGCTAATACTCTCTCCCTCTTTGGCATAAATCGCCAAAAACAGAGTTTTTAGAGCCCTTTTTACTTTCTCCCCAATGGTATGAGTAATAAGAGTGAAAATTGTACCAAAGTGAAGAGCGGTGCGGAGTGACGGGGAAGGGTAAATAATACCGATAGAGTGGAGTGGAAGCCTTGTCTTCGCCGAAGACTCCATTTCCCTTTCAATCTATGACTTAGCATAAAAATTTTCTTGAAAACACATTAGTCATAGCACATGAAAGAAATATGATCAAAGGTATATAAATGAGCTATGTGTGCACAATATCAATCAAAGTTCCTAAAATCAAGAATATTTAGTTCATTACTAAGTTTGGTAAAGGTTTTCTCATCTAGTGGTTTGGTAAAGATATCGGCTAATTGTTCTTTGGTGCTAACATAAGCAATCTAGATATCCCCCTTTGTTGGTGATCTCTCAAAAAGTGATACCGAATGGCTATGTGCTTAGTGCGGCTGTGTTCAATGGGATTATCCGCCATGCGGACTGCACTCTCATTATCACATAGGAGAGGGACTTTGGTTAATTTGTAGCCATAGTCCCTAAGGGTTTGCCTCATCCAAAGCAATTGCGCGCAACAATGGCCTGCGGCAATGTACTTGACTTAAGCGGTGGAAAGAGCTACTGAGTTTTGTTTCTTTGAAGCCCAAGACACCAGGGATCTTCCCAAGAACTGACAAGTCCCTGATGTGCTCTTTCTATCAATTTTACACCCTGCCCAATCAGCATCTGAATAACCTATTAAATCAAAAGTGGATCCCTTGGGGTACCAAAGACCAAACTTAGGTGTATGAACTAAATATCTCAAGATTCTTTTCAAGGCCCTAAGGTGAACTTCCTTAGGATCGGCTTGGAATCTTGCACATATGCATACGGAAAGCATAATATCCGGTCAAGATGCACATAAATAGAGTAAAGACCCTATCATCGACCGGTATACCTTTTGATCTACGGATTTACCTCTCGTGTCGAGGTTGAGATGCCCATTGGTTCCCATGGGTGTCTTGATGGGCTTGGCATCCTTCATTCCAAACTTGGTGAGGTTGTCTTGAATGTACTTAGTTTGGCTGATGAAGGTGCCCTCTTGGAGTTGCTTCACTTGAAATCCTAAGAAATACTTCAACTCCCCCATCATTGACATCTCGAATTTTTAAGACATTATCCTACTAAACTCTTCACAAGTAGATTTGTTAGTAGACCCAAATATGATATCGTCAATGTAAATTTGGCATACAAACAAATCATTTGCAATAGTTTTAGTAAAGAGAGTAGGATCGACTTTGCCGACTTTAAAGCCATTAGTGATAAGGAAATCTCTTAGGTATTCATACCATGCTCTTGGGGCTTGCTTGAGCCCATAAAGCGCCTTAGAGAGTTTATACACATGGTTAGGGTACTCACTATCTTCAAAGTCGGGAGGTTGCTCAACATAGATCTCTTCCTTGATTGGTCCATTGAGGAAGGCACTTTTCACGTCCATTTGATAGAGCTTAAAGCCATGGTAAGTAGCATAGGCAAGTAATATACGAATTGACTCAAGCCTAGCTACTGGTGCATAGGTTTCACCGAAATCCAAACCTTCGACTTGTGAATATCCTTTGGCCACAAGTCGGGCTTTGTTCCTTGTCACCACACCATGCTCATCTTGCTTGTTGCGGAAGACCCACTTGGTTCCTACAATATTTTGATTAGGACTTGGAACAAGATGCCATACCTCATTCCTCGTGAATTTGTTGAGTTCCTCTTGCATCGCCAACACCTAATCCGAATCCCTTAATGCGTCTTCCACCCTGTATGGCTCAATAGAAGACATAAAAGAGTAAAGTTCATAAAAATGAGTGATACGAGATCGAGTGGTTACCCCCTTATGAATATCGCCGAGGATGGAGTTCATGGGGTGATCTCGTTGTATTGCTTGGTGGACTCTTGGGTGAGACGGTCTTTGACCCTGATCATCTTCCTTGTCTTGATCAACTTCATCTCCCCCTTGATCGTTGTCCTCCTCTTGAGGTGGCTCTTATTGATCTTCATTTTCATCATCTTGAGCTTCATCCTCATCTTGAGTTGGTGGAGATGCTTGCATGGAAGACGATGGTTGATCTTGTGCTTGTGTGGGCTCTTCGGATTCCATAGGACACACATCCCCAATGTACATATTCCTTAGCGCGACGCATGGAGCCTCTTCATCATCTAGCTCATCAAGATCAACTTGCTCTACTTGACAGCCGTTAGTCTCATCAAACACAATGTCACAAGAAACTTCAACTAGTCCAGTGGACTTGTTAAAGACTCTATATGCCCTTGTGTTTGAGTCATAACCAAGTAAAAAGCCTTCTATAGCCTTAGGAGCAAATTTAGATTTTCTACCTCTTTTAACAATAATAAAACATTTGCTACCAAAGACTCTAAAATATGAAACATTGGGCTTTTTACCGGTTAGGAGTTCATAGGATGTCTTCTTGAGGATTCGGTGAAGGTAGAGTCGGTTGCTGGCGTAGCAAGCGGTGTTGATTGCTTCCGCCCAAAACCGGTCCGAAGTCTTGTACTCATCAAGCATGGTCCTTGCCACGTCAAGTAAAGTTCTATTCTTCCTCTCCACTACACCATTTTGTTGTGGTGTGTAGGGAGAAGAGAACTCGTGCTTGATGCCCTCTTCCTCAAGAAATCCTTCTATTTGTGAGTTCTTGAACTCCATCCCGTTGTTGCTTCTAATCTTTTTGATCCTTAAACCGAACTCATTTTGAGCCCGTCTCAAGAATCCTTTTAAGGTCTCTTGGGTTTGAGATTTATCCTGCAAAAAGAACACCCAAGTGAAGCGAGAATGATCATCCACAATTACAAGACAATACTTACTCCCGTCGATGCTTATGTAAGCGATCGGGCCGAATAGATCCATGTGGAGTAGCTCAAGCGGCCTGTCGGTCGTCATGATGTTCTTGTGTGGATGGTGAACACCAACTTACTTCCCTGCTTGACATGCGCTACAAACCCTGTCTTTCTCAAAGTGAACATTTGTTAGTCCTAAAATGTGTTCTCCCTTTAGAAGCTTGTGAAGATTCTTCATCCCAACATGGGCAAGTCGGCGATGCCAGAGCCAACCCATATTAGTCTTAGCAATTAAGCAAGTATCGAGTTCAGCTCTATTAAAATCAACTAAGTATAGCTGACCCTCGAGTACTCCCTTAAATGCTACTGAATCATCACTTCTTCTAAAGACAGTAACACCTATATCCGTAAAAAGACAGTTGTAACCCATTTTACATAATTGAGAAACTGAAAGCAAGTTATAATCTAAAGAATCTAGAAGAAAAACATTGGAAATGGAATGGTCAGGTGATATAGCAATTTTACCAAGTCCTTTGACCAAACCTTGATTTCCATCCCCGAATGTGATAGCTCTTTAGGGATCTTCGTTTTTCTCATAGGAGGAGAACATCCTTTTCTCCCCTGTCATGTGGTTTGTGCACCCGCTATCAACGATCCAACTTGAGCCCCCGGATGCATAAACCTACAAAACAAGTTTAGGCCTTGTTCTTAGGTACCCAAACGGTCTTGGGTCCTTTGACATTAGAAACAAGCACCTTGGGTACCCAAACACAAGTCTTTGAACCCTTGTGTTTGCCCCCAACATATTTGGCAACTATTTTGCCTGATTTGTTAGTGAGCACATAAGAAGCATCAAAAGTCTTAAATGAAACATTAGGTTCATTTGATGCAATAGGAGAATTCTTTTTAGGCAATTTAACATGGGTTGATTGCCTAGAGCTAGAAGCCTCATTTTTATACATAAAAGCATGATGTGAAACATTATGAGGTTTCCTAGCATGAATTCTCCTAATTTTGTTCTCGGGATAATCGGCAGGATATAAAATATAGCCCTCGTTATCCTGAGCCATGGGAGCCTTACCCTTAACAAAATTAGACAATCTTTTAGGGGTATTAAGCTTGACATTGTCTCCCTATTGGAAGCCAATGCCATCCTTAATCCTAGAGCGTCTCCCATTATAGAGCATGCTTTTAGCAAATTTAAAATTTTCATTTTCTATCTCATGCTCATTAATTTTAGCACTAAGTTGAACTATGTGATCATTTTGTTGTTTAATTAAAGCTAGGTGATCATGAATAGCATCAACATTAATATCTCTACATCTAGTACAAATGGAAACATGGCTAACAGTAGATGTAGAGGGTTCGCAAGCATTTAATTCATCAATCTTAGCATGTAACATGGCATTCTCATTTCTAAGATTGGAAATAGAATCATTGCAAACATTTAAATCCTTAGCCTTAGCAATTAAATTATCATTCTCAATCTTAAGGCTAGAAAGTGATTCATTCAACTTGTCAATTTTAGAAATCAAACTAGCATTAACATTTTTGAGGTTGACAAGAGAATCATCACAAACATTTAACTTCTCAACCTTAGCAGTTAATTTAGCATTCTCATTTCTAAGGTTGGAGATAGTATTATGGCAAATGCTAAGCTCACTGGTCAATTTTTCACACTTTTCTATCTCCTGAGCATAAGCATTTTTAACCTTAACATGCTTCTTGTTTTCTTTAATAAGGAAGTCCTCTTGGCTATCCAAAAGTTCATTCTTCTCATGAATAGCACTAATCAATTCATTTAACTTCTCCTTTTGTTGCATATTAAGGTTGGCAAAAAGTGTAAGCAAATCATCCTCATCATTACTAGAGCTAGCCTCATCACTAGATGTTGCATATTAAGTAGAAGCTCTAGATCTTACCTTCTTGTTTTTGTCGTCCTTTGCCATGAGGCACTTGTGGCCGACGTTGGGGAAGAGGAGGCCTTTGTTGACGGCGATGTTGGTGGCGTCCTCGTCGGAGGAGGAGTCGGTGGAGCTCTCATCGGAGTCCCATTCCCGACACACGTGGTCATCGCCGCCCTTCTTCTTGTAGTACTTCTTCTTTTCCTTCCTCTTTCCCTTCTTGTCGTCGCCCCTGTCACTATCACTTGATAATGGATATTTAGCAATAAAATGACCGGGCTTAACACACTTGTAGCAAACTTTCTTGGACTGGGCTTGCAATCCTTCCCCCTCCTTTGCTTGAGGATTTGGCGGAAACTCTTGATGATGAGCGCCATTTCCTCGTTGTCGAGCTTGGAGGCGTCGATGGGGAGCCTACTTGACGTAGACTCTTCTTTCTTCTCCTCCGTCACTTTGAATGCGACGGGTTGCACCTCGGGTGTGGAGGTGGCGCCTCGCTCGATGATTTGTTTGGAGCCTTTGATCATCAATTCAAAGCTCGCAATCTTTTCTATAACCTCCTTGGGAGACATTAGCTTGTATCTAGGATTACCACGAATTAATTGAACTTGTGTAGGGTTAAGAAAAATGAGTGATCTTAGAATAACCTTGACCATTTCATGGTCATCCCATTTGGTGCTCCCGAGGTTGTGCACTTGGTTTACCAAGGTCTTGAGCCGGTTGTACATAGCTTGTGGCTCCTCCCCTTGGTTGAGCATGAATCGACCGAGCTTCCCCTCGATCGTCTCCCGCTTGGTGATCTTGGTCACCTCATCTCCTTCGTGCGCGGTCTTGAGCACATCCCAAATCTCTTTGGCACTCTTCAACCCATACACCTTATTATACTCCTCTCGACTTAGAGAGGCTAGGAGTATAGTAGTGGCTTGGGAGTTGAAGTGCCGGATTTGGTCGACCTCCTCTAAATTGTAGTCCTTGTCGCCTTCCTTCGGTACCTGTGCTCCATACTCAACAATGTCCCATATGCTTTTGTGGAGTGAAGTTAGGTGATGCCTCATTTTATCACTCCACATAGAATAATCTTCACCGTCAAAAACCGGTGGTTTGCCTAATGGGACGGAAAGTAATGGAGTACGTTTGGAAATACGAGGATAGCGGAGGGGCATCTTACTATACTTCTTGCGCTCATGGTGCTTAGAAGTGGCGGATGCCGATTCAGAGCCGAAGGTGGAGGGTGACGAAGAGTCGGTCTCGTAGTAGACCACTTTCTTCATCTTCTTCTTCTTGTCACCTCTCCGTTGTGTCTTGATGGAGGAAAAGGATTCCTCCTTGTGCTTGTGGCCGGACTCCCTCGAGTGGGTTCTCCCCGAGCTTATGGACTTGTCGCCGCCGGTCCCAATCTCCCTCTTGGCGGATGCTCCCGACATCACTTTGAGTGGTTAGACTCAAATGAAGTACTAGGCTCTGATACCAATTGAAAGTCGCCTAGAGGGGGGGTGAATAGGCAAATCTGAAATTTATAAACTTTAAGCACAACTACAAGCTGTGTTAGCATTAGAAATAAAGCCGAGTCCGAAAGAGAGGGCGAAAACAAATCAAAAGCAAATGAAAGCGGATGACACGGTGATTTGTTTTACCGAGGTTCGGTTCTTGCAAACCTACTCCCCGTTGAGGTGGTCACAAAAACTGGGTCTCTTTCAACCCTTTCCCTCTCTCAAACGGTCACCTAGACCGAGTGAGATTTTCTCCTCAATCAATTGGGTCACTTAGACCCCACAAGGACCACCACAACTTGGTGTCTCTTGCTTTGATTACAGAGGGTTGAGAACAAGAATGGGGAAGAAGAAAAGCGATCCAAGTGACAAGAACTCAAATGAACACAAATATCTCTCTCTCACTTGTCACTAATTGTTTGGAGTGATCTTGGACTTGGGAGAGGATTTGATCTCTTGTTTGTGTCTTGGTGTGAAGTCTAGAGCTCTTGTATTGAATGCAATGGCTGAAAACTTGGATGCCTTGAAGTGGTGGTGGTTGGGGGTATTTATAGCCACAACCACCAAACCAACCGTTGGGGTTGGGCTGCTATCGATGGGCGCACCGGACAGTCCGGTGCGCCAGCCACGTCACCCAACCGTTAGGGTTCGACCATTGGAGCTCTGATAGCTTGTGCCACCGGACAGTCCGGTGGTGCACTGGACAGTCACTGATCACTGTCTGGTGTGCCTTCTGGCGCTGCTCTCACCCTGCGCGCGCTATCCGCACACTGTTCACGTTAATTGTTCACTTTTGCAGACGACCATTGGCGCAGTAGCTGTTGCTCCGCATGGCACATAGGACAGTCCGGTGCTACACCGGACAGCCTGGTGAATTATAGCAGAGTGGCTTTTCCAAAAACCCGAAGGTGGCGAGTTCGAGTTGATCCACCCTGGTGCACAGGACATTGTCCGGTGGCACACCGGACAATCCGGTGCGCCAGACCATGGCAGCCTTCGGTTTCTTTTGCTCCTTTCTTTTTGAACCCTAACTTTGACCTTTTTATTGGTTTGTGTTGAACCTTTGGAACTTGTAGAACTTATAATCTAGAGCAAACTAGTTAGTCCTAATATTTGTATTGGGCAATTCAACCACCAAAATCATTTAGGAAAAGGTTTGACCCTATTTCCCTTTCATCCACCATTACACACCATAGGGTTTATTGAATAAATGGGCCAAGCCCATAAAAGATCCAACAATCCCCACCAAACTCTAGGGTTTGTAATGATGAAGTATCAGAATCACAATCCTTTGATATACCAGTGTTTCGATGGAGACTGTTAAGTTGAACATCCATCTAGAATAAGAGTTTCACTCATTCACAACTGAAGAATGGACTAAGCCTTGAATTGACAGTTTTGTGCGAAGCGAGATTCGCTCAAGTCCTTTTCTGATACTAGGCTGCAAAAGGGCATCCCCGCTGTTTAGAAGCATATAAGTCACACTTCAGTGCCTTTCATGTGTATTTAGGGTTTACCCAAGTCCCATAGACTGTGACACAACTGAACAATGGACTAAGCCTTGAATTGACAGTTTTGTGTGAAGTGAGATTCACTCAAATCCTTTGCTAATACTAGGCTGCAAAAGGGAATCCCCGTTGTTTAGAAGCATATAAGTCATACTTCAGTGCCTTTCATGAGTATTTAGGGATTACCCAAGTCCCATAGACTGTGACCAGCAGTCTGACTCATATAGGTGTACTCCTCAGAAGATGTTCTGTAGGACAACATCTCACCTTTATAAGACTCTTGGAATACATTAAGGTAAATACCATCCTGCCTTACAGATAGGAAAGATGTGCATCAGAAATGAGTTAAGGAAGGGATCTTTCCTCACAATCTACTCCTAGCTTGTTTCTCCACTCTACTTCACGAGATGTCCGATCACATAGAGCAGGTTACCACTAGAGTAAATTTCACATGGGTCTCATACCCATTTCTCTCGATGCACTTTCTATCACATTGCGTGACAAACCCTTAGTGAATTGATCTACTAGATTATTAGATGTGTGGACATAATCCACCGTTATAACTCTGGAGCTTTTCAGCTTTCTGTCAGATCTCAATCTCCTCTTAACATGCCTTGTAGACTTCATGTTATTCCTAGAACTGTTAACCTTTGTAATCATAGTTTGGTTGTCACAGTTCATGGAAATAGCCGGTATCGGTTTTTCAACTACTGGTAAATCCAATAGGAAATCACGGAGCCACTCGGCCTCAGCCCCAGTAGTGTCTAATGCTGCGAGTTCTGCTTCCATTGTAGACTTCATTAAGATAGTCTGCTTGCAAGACTTCCAGGAAACAGCGCCACCTCCAAACAGAAACACATATCTGCTTGTGGCATAAAGCTCATCAGCATCAGAAATCCAGTTGGCATCACAATAGACTTCTAGCACTTTTGGGTTTCCAGTATAATGAATACCGTATATCATAGTACCTTTCAAATACCGCAACACTCTCTCAAGAGCATGCCAGTGATCATCTCCTAGTTTTGACACAAACCGACTCAGCTTACTCACAGCATATGAGATGTCCGGCCTTGTTGCACTTGCAAGGTACATGAGCGAGCCAATGATCTGAGACTGGGAGTATGTCAATTGATCCCTTGCTATTATCCGATTCTTTCTCAATAGCATGCTAGGTTCATAAGGTGTTGGAGCAGGATCACAGTCACTAAAACCAAAGTGACTCAATACTTTTTCCACATAATGAGATTGTAACAAAGTTACCCCACCATCACCTTCTTTAATAAGCTTGATGTTTAAAATGACATCAGCTTCTCCCAAATCTTTCATTTCGAAATTGCTCGATAGAAGATTTTTAACTTCCTCAATCACATTGAGATTTGATCCAAAGATCAAGATGTCATCAACATAAAGGCACATCATAATAGACTCACCCCCACCATATCGATAATATACACACGTGTCAGATTCATTTACAGCAAAACCAGCAGCTGTAAGAGTATTATCAAACTTTTCATGTCATTGCTTAGGTGCTTGTTTTAGGCCATACAATGATTTTATCAACCTGCACACCTTGTTCTCTTGACCATCCGCAATGAACCGTTCTGGCTGATCCATATAGATCTCCTCATCCAACTCTCCATTTAGGAAAGTTGTCTTAACATCCATATGATGAATGATAAGACCATAAGAGGCTGCCACAACTATTAATGTGCGAATCATAGTTAATCGAGCCACTGGTGAGTAGGTATCAAAGAAATCTTCACCCTCTTTTTGGGTATATCCTTTGGCCACAAGCATTGCCTTGACCTCTCCATTGTACCATCGGGCCTAAGCTTTTTCTTGAAGATCCATTTGCAGCCTATAGGTTGACAACCATAAGGACAGTCAACGACCTCCCAAGTTCCATTAGACATAATAGATTCCATCTCACTCCTTACTGCTTCCTTCCATAAGTTAGCATCAGGAGAGGAATATGCCTCACTAATGGTAGTTGGTGTGTCTTCCACAAGGTACACTATAAAGTCATTACCAAAGGATTTTGCATCCCTCTATCTCTTGCTCTTTCGTGTGACTATAGTGTCATCCTCCTCAAGGATGTGCACGTGAAGATCCTCAGCATGATCTATAGGAATAGACAGTTCATGCTCAAGGGGAATTATAGTCTGATGACTTATATCACTAGGTGTATTCTTCATGGGAAACTCATTCTCAAAAAATGTTGCGTCTCTTGATTCCATGATAGTATCAACATACATATCAGGCACATCAGATTTTATAATTAAGAACCTATACCCAGTGCTGTGAAATGAGTATCCAAGGAATATACAATCAACAGTTTTAGGCCCAAGTTTACGCTTTTTGTTGATTGGCACATTCACTTTAGCCAAGCAACCCCAAGTCGCAAATATGAGAGATGTAATCTTCTCTTTTCCCATTCCTCAAATGGTGTGATCTCTTTGTTCTTTGTTGGAACTCTGTTCAGGACATGACACGCTGTCAAAATCGCCTCACCCCACCATGCCTTGGATAATCCCGCTGTACTTAACATGGCATTCACCAAATCTGTTAGAGTGGGGTTTTTCCTTTCAGCAATCCCATTGGATTGTGGTAAGAATGGCGGTGTCCTCTCATGAATAATATCATGTTCCACGCAGAACTCATCGAACACATTAGAGAAATATTCTCCACCTCGATCGGACCTTAACCGTTTTATTTTCCTCTCAAGTTGGTTCTCAACTTCAGCTTTATAGGTCTTAAAATAATTAAACGCTTCATCTTTTGTTTTTAAGAGATACACATAGCAAAATCTGGTGGAGTCATCTATAAAAGTGAGAAAGTATCTTTTACCACCTTTGGTCAAAATTCCATTCATCTCGCACAGATCAGAATGAACAAGTTCTAGAGGTGCCAAATTCCTCACCTCAGCAACCTTGTGAGGCTTGCGGGGTTGTTTTGATTCAACACACACATGGCACTTAGACTTTTTGGCCAAGTAAAATTTAGTAATTAAATTTAGATTTGCTAACCGCATAAGACAGCCAAAGCTTGCATGACAAAAACGTGAATGCCATATATCTGACTCATCAGAAAAAATTAACAGAATTCACCATTTTATTACACACATCATGCAGTGATAAGCGGAACAAGCCTCCACAGTCATATCCTTTTCCAACAAAAGTACCATGTTTCGACACAACACATTTATTTGACTCAAGAACAACTTTGTACCCATCTCGACATAGCATAGAAGCACTAACGAGATTCTTCTTGATAGAGGGCACATGCTGCACGCTCTTCAATGGCACCGTCTTTCCCGAAGTAAACTTCAGAATGACCGTACCAACACCAAGAACATGAGCACGTGACCCATTTCCCATTAACAAGGCGCCAGACCTCCCGACCTGGTAGGAAGTGAACATAGAGGCATCAGCACACACATGAATGTTTGCACCACTGTCCATCCACCACTCAGGTGAATTACAAACTGAAAGAACAAACGGTAAAGAATTACCATACCCAGATGTTCCATCTCTAGTTTCAGTGGTTACAACATTAGCTGATTTCTTGTCCTGTGTGAACTTGCGATCAGGGCACTCTCTATCCCAATGTTGATCACTGCCACAGACAAAGCATCCTCCTTTTCCCTTGTTATTTGTCGGGGACCATAATTAGGGGTACCCTCAAAGCTCCTAATTCTCAGCTGGTAACCCCCATCAGCACGAAGCTGCAAAGGCCTGATGGGTGCGATTAAGTCAGGGATCGGTCCATTCGAGGGACTCGATCACGCCTCGCCCGAGCCTAGCCTCGGGCAAGGGCAGCCGACCCCGGAGGATCTCCGCCTCGCCAGAGCCCCCCCTCCAGCGACGAACATACTTTCGGCTTGCCCGAGGCCCTATCTTCGCCAAGAAGCAACCCTGACCAAATCGCCGCGCCGACCGACCAAATCGCAGGAGCATTTAATGCAAATGTGGCCTGACACCTTTATCCTGACGCGCGCCCTTCAGTCGACAGAGCCGAAGTGACCGCAGTCACTTCGTCGCTCCACTGACCGACTTGACAGAAGGACAGCGACGTCTGCGCCGCGCCGACTGCAGCGCCACTTGACATAGTAAGGCTGACAGGCAGTCAGGCCCGACCTAAGGGGCCATAGGAAGCTCCGCTCTGCCCGACCCAGGGCTCGGACTTGGGCTCAGCCCCTGAAGACGGCGAACTCTGCTTCGCCCGACCCAGGGCTCGGACTTGGGCTAAGCCCCGGAAGACGGCGAACTCCGCTCCGCCCGACCCAGGGCTCGGACTTGGGCTAAGCCCTAGAAGACGGCGAACTCCGCTCCGCCTGACCCAGGGTCGGACTTGAGCTAAGCCCCGGAAGATGGCGAACTCCGCTCCGCCCGACCCAGGGCTCGGACTTGGGCTCAGCCCCAGAAGACGACGAACTCCGCTTCGCCCGACCCCAGGGCTCGGACTCAGCCCTGACCTCAGCCGACGGTCTCCGCCTCGCCCGACCCAGGGGCTCGGACTCGACCACGGCCATGGAAGACAGACTCGACCTCGACCTCGGAGGAGCCTCCACATCGCCTAACCTAGGGCGCGGGCCGGCCGCGTCAATAGGAGGCGCCATCATTACCCTACCCCAAGCTGACTCAGGCTACGGGGAACAAGACCGGCGTCCCATCTGGCTCGCTCCGCCAGATAGGCAATGATGGCGCCCCGCACACTCCCTGACGACGGCAGCTCTCCGCCCCCTTACGGAAGCAAGAGGACGTCAGCAAGGACTCGACAGCCCCAACAACTGTCCTTCCGCCAGGCTCCGGCGCTCCTCCGACGGCCACGACATCACACGAACCGGGTGCCGAAACCTCTCCGGCTGCTACGACGGCGTGTACTTAGGGCGCTAGCTCTCCCCCGCTAGACACGTAGCGCTCTGCTACACCTCCCATTGTACACCTGGATCCTCTCCTTGCGCCTATAAAAGGAAGGACCAGGGCCCTCTTAGAGAGGGTTGGCCGCGCGGGGACGAGGACGAGATAGGCGCTCGCGTGAGGCCGCTCGCTCCCTCTCCCGCGTGGACGCTTGTAACCCCCTACTGCAAGCGCACCCGACCTGGGCGCGGGACGAACACAAAGGCCGCGGGATTTCCACCTCTCTCACGCCCGTCTCCGGCCACCTTTCTCCCCCCTTCGCGCTCGGCCTCGCGCCGACCCATCTGGGCTGGGGCACGCAGCGACATTTCACTCGTCGGCCTAGGCACCCCCCAGTCTCGAAACACCGACAGTTGGCGCGCCAGGTAGGGGCCTGCTGCGTGTTGACGAACAGCTTCCCGTCAAGCTCCAGATGGGCAGTCTCCAGCAACCTCTCCGGCCCGGGACGGTGCTCCGTTTCGGGAGTCTTGAGTTCATGTCCCTCGACGGCAGCTACGACATGATACTCCTTCCACCGCCGTGCGACAGCGACAATGGCGGCCGACAGCCCGCCTGCCGGCGGCGGAATCGACGACGTCTTCCCCGCGTGGTGGAAGAACAACATTCGAGCTCACCCCGTCCTCTCCCCCGCCGACGGAGGAGGAGGCGGGGCAACCAAGGCCAAGCAGAAGGCAGCGCCTCATCGGTTGTCGAGCGAGTCGACGGCGCCAGTGCCCCAACGGGGGGCGCGTCGGGCATCGACCTCGCGTTTGAGACGAAGACGAGCGCCGTCTCCCCGCGACACGCCAATTCCGAGCAAACGGACGACGCCAGCACGCTCGCGAAAAGCTTGCTGGACGTCACCTTCGTACCTGAGACGACGATGCAGTCAGTCCCTGACGTGACTTCATCACCGCCCGTCGACCAAGAGGTACCGACCGATTCCCATCTCACGCCTTTCGGATTCAGCCTCGACCAGCCAAGCGACTTCGCTTTGGCGGATGCTCTCATAGGGGCGAGTCCAAACCCTCTGGGGTTTCGTGTGCGGTCACCCTAGGACCGGCTGACGGACGTCTCGACCTACGGGCCCTCAGGGTCCGAGGAAGATGACGAGCCCGACTTCTGTTGGGATTTCTCTGGACTTGGCGACCCCAGTGCCATGCGGGACTTCATGACCGCATGCGACTACTGCCTTTCCGACTGTTCCGATGGTAGTCGCAGCCTCGGCGACGAGGACTGCGGCCCAAGCCGCGAATGTTTCCGCGTCGATCTAGGGGGGCCCTCCGAAGGCAACCATCTCGGCATGCCGGAGGACGGTGATCTCCCTAGGCCGGTGCCTCGCGTTGACATCCCACGGGAGCTAGTTGTGGTCCCCGTTCAGGCGGGGGGCCATGACCCATAGCTCGAGCAAATTCGTGGGGTGCAGGCCAGGCTCGACGAGGGAGCAGGAGCGCTTGAGCCGATCCGCCGGGACGTCGGGCAGGAATGGGCGGGCCAACCTCCGGCCGGAGAAATGCGTCATCTACCCCAGGGCTTCCAGCACCGCATCGCCGATGATGTCAGGGTCAGGCCGCCACCCGCATCCAGTGGGGTCGGCCAGAACCTGGCTGCAGCAGCAATGCTTCTCCGTGTGATGCCAGAGCCATCAACCACCGAGGGGCGGCGAATCCAGGGAGAGCTCAAGAATCTCCTGGAAGGCACCGCCGTCCGACGGGCCGAGAGCTCCGCCTCCCAAAGGCAGGGGTACCCCTCAGAACATCATGCCGCGACTTCCTGATTCATGCGGGAAGCCTCGGTCCACACCGGGCGCACGCGCAACACAGCGCCTGCGGCCCCGGGTCGCCTCGGCAACGAGCACCATCACCGTGACCGTCGGGCCCACCTCGACGAGAGGGTGCGCTGAGGCTACCACCCCAGGCGCGGAGGACGCTACGGCAGCGGGGAGGATCAGAGTCCCTCGCCCGAACCACCCGGTCCGCAGGCTTTCAGCCGGGCCATACGACGGGCGTCGTTCCTGACCCGGTTCCAACCCCCGACTACCATCATAAAGTACTCGGGGGAGACGAGACCGGAGCTGTGGCTCGCGGACTACCGGCTGGCCTGCCAACTGGGTGGAACGGACGATGACAACCTCATCATTCGCAACCTCCCCCTGTTCCTCTCCGACACCGCTCGCGCCTGGTTCGAGCACCTGCCTTCGAGGCAGATCTCCAACTGGGACGACCTGGTCCAAGCCTTCGCCGGCAATTTCCAGGGCATGTACGTGCGCCCTGGAATTCCTGGGACCTCCAAAGCTGCCGACAGCAGCCGGGAGAGTCTCTCCAGGACTACATCCGGCGATTCTCGAAGCAGCGCACCGAGCTGCCCAACATCACTGACTCGGATGTCATCGGCGCGTTCCTTGCCGGCACCACCTGCCGCGACCTGGTGAGCAAGTTGGGTCGCAAGACCCCCACCAGGGCGAGCGAGCTGTTGGACATCGCCACCAAGTTTGCCTCTGGCCAGGAGGCGGTCGAGGCTATCTTCCGGAAGGACAAGCAGCCCCAGGGCCGCCCACCGGAAGATGCCCCCGAGGCATCAACTCAGCGCAGCGCCAAGAAGAAGGGCAAGAAGAAGTCGCAAGCGAAACGCGACGCCGCCGACGCGGACCTTGTCGCCGCCGCCGAGTACAAGAACCCTCGGAAACCCCCCGGAGGTGCCAACCTCTTCGACAAGATGCTCAAGGAGTCGTGCCCCTATCACCAGGGGCCCGTCAAGCACACCCTCGAGGAGTGCGCCATGCTTCGGCGCCACTTCCACAGGGCCGGGCCACCCGCGGAGGGTGGCAGGGCTCGCGACGACGACAAGAAGGAAGATCACCAGGCAGGAGAGTTCCCCGAGGTCCACGACTGCTTCATGATCTACGGTGGGCAAGCGGCGAACGCCTCGGCTCGGCACGACAAGCGAGAGCGTCGGGAGGTCTGTCCGGTGAAGGTGGCGGCGCCAGTCTACCTAGACTGGTCCGACAAGCCCATCACCTTCGACCAAGCCGATCACCCCGACCTCGTGCCGAGCCCCGGGAAATACCCGCTCGTCGTCGACCCCGTCATCGGCAACGTCAGGCTCACCAAGGTCCTCATGGACGGAGGCAGCAGCCTCAACATCATCTACGCCGAGACCCTCGGGCTCCTGCGTGTCGATCTGTCCTCGGTCCGGGCAGGCGCTGCGCCTTTCCATGGGATCATCCCCGGGAAGCGCGTCCAACCCCTCGGACAACTCGACCTTCCTGTCTGCTTCGGAACACCCTCCAACTTCCGAAGGGAGACCCTGACGTTCGAGGTGGTCGGGTTCCGAGGAACCTACCACGCGGTACTGGGAAGGCCATGCTACGCGAAGTTCATGGCCGTCCCCAACTACACCTACCTCAAGCTCAAGATGCCGGGCCCCAACGGGGTCATCACCGTCGGCCCCACGTACAAACACACGTTCGAATGCGACGTGGAGTGCGTGGAGTACGCCGAGGCCCTCGCCGAGTCCGAGGCCCTCATCGCCGACCTGGAGAGCCTCTCTAAGGAGGTGCCAGACGTGAAGCGTCATGCCAGCAACTTCGAGCCAGCGGAGACGGTTAAGTCCGTCCCCCTCGACCCCAGCAGCGACGCCTCCAAGCAAGTCCGGATCGGCTCCGAGCTCGATCCCAAATAGGAAGCAGTGCTCGTCGACTTTCTCCGCGCGAATGCCGACGTCTTCGCGTGGAATCCCTCGGACATGCCCGGCATACCGAGGGATGTCGCCGAGCACTCGCTGGACATCCGAGCCGGAGCCCGACCCGTCAAGCAGCCTCTGCGCCGATTCGACGAAGAGAAGCGCAGAGCCATAGGCGAGGAGATCCACAAGCTAATGGCGGCAGGGTTCATCAAAGAGGTATTCCATCCCGAATGGCTTGCCAACCCTGTGCTTGTGAGAAAGAAAGGAGGGAAATGGCGGATGTGTGTAGACTACACTGGTCTAAACAAAGCATGTCCGAAGGTTCCCTACCCTCTGCCTCGCATCGATCAAATCGTGGATTCCACTGCTGGGTGCGAAACCCTGTCTTTCCTCGATGCCTACTCCGGGTATCACCAAATCAGGATGAAGGAGTCCGACCAGCTCGCGACTTCTTTCATCACGCCCTTCGGTATGTACTGCTATGTCACCATGCTGTTCGGCTTGAGGAATGCGGGCGCGACGTACCAGCGGTGCATGAACCATGTGTTCGGCCAACACATTGGCCGGACGGTCGAGGCCTATGTCGATGACATCGTAGTCAAGACAAGGAAAGCCTCCGACCTCCTTTCCAACCTTGAAGTGACATTTCGATGTCTCAAGGCGAAAGGCGTGAAGCTCAATCCCGAAAAGTGTGTCTCAGGGTGCCCCGAGGCATGCTCTTGGGGTTCATCGTCTCCGAGCGGGGCATCGAAGCCAACCCGGAGAAGATCGCAGGCATCACCAGCATGGGGCCCATCAAGGACTTAAAAGGCGTACAGAGGGTCATGGGATGTCTCGCGGCTCTGAGCCGCTTCATCTCACGCCTCGGCGAAAGAGGTCTGCCTCTGTACCGCCTCTTAAGGAAGGCCGAGTGCTTCACTTGGACCCCTGAGGCCGAGGAAGCCCTCGGGAACCTGAAGGCGCTCCTCACGAATGTGCCTATCTTGGTGCCCCCAGCTACCGGAGAAGCCCTCTTGATCTACATCGCCGCGACCACTCAGGTGGTTAGCGCCGCGATTGTGGTCGAGAGGCAAGAAGAGGGGCATGCATTGCCCGTTCAGAGGCCAGTCTACTTCATCAGCGAGGTACTGTCCGAAACCAAGATCCGCTACCCACAAGTTCAGAAGCTGCTGTATGCGATGATCCTGACGCGGCGGAAGTTGCGACACTACTTCAAGTCTCATCCGGTAACTGTGGTGTCATCCTTCCCCCTGGGAGATCATCCAGTGCCGAGAGGCCTCGGGTAGGATCGCGAAGTGGGCGGTGGAAATCATGGGCGAAACAATCTCGTTCGCCCCTCGGAAGGCCATCAAGTCCCAGGTCTTGGCAGACTTCGTGGCTGAATGGGTCGACACCCAGCTCCCAACAGCTCTGATCCAACCGGAGCTCTGGACCATGTTCTTCGACGGGTCGCTGATGAAGACAGGAGCCGGCGCAGGCCTACTCTTCATCTCACCCCTCGGGAAGCACCTACGCTACGTGCTACGCCTCCATTTCCCGGTGTCCAACAATGTGGCTGAGTACGAGGCTCTGGTCAACAGGTTGCGGATCGCCATCGAGCTAGGGGTCCGACGCCTCGACGCTCGCGGTGACTCGTAGCTTGTCATCGACCAAGTCATGAAGAACTCCCACTGCCGCGACCCGAAGATGGAGGCCTACTGCGGTGACGTTCGGCGCCTGGAAGACAAGTTCTACGGGCTCGAGCTCAACCACATCGCCCGGCGCTACAACGAGACTGCAGACGAGCTGGCTAAAATAGCCTCGGGGCGAACAACAGTTCCCCCGGACGTCTTCTCCCGAGACCTGCATCAACCCTCCGTCAAGATCGACGACACGCCCGAGCCCGAGGCACCCTCGGCCCAACCCGAGGTACCCTCGGCTCAGCCCGAGGCACCCCCGGCTCGGTCTGAGTCACCCTCGGCTCGGCCTGAGGCACCCTCGGTTCGGCCCGAGGTACCCTCGGCCCCCGAGGGCGAGACACTGCACGTCGAGGGGGAGCGAAGCGGGGTCACGCCTGATCAAAACTGGCAGACCCCGTACCTGCAATATCTCCACCGAGGAGAGCTACCCCTCGACCGAGCCGAAGCTCGGTGGTTGGCGCGGCGCACCAAGTCGTTCGTCTTGCTGGTTGATGGGAAGGAGCTCTACCACCGCAGCCCCTCAGGCATCCTCCAGTGATGCATCTCCATCACCGAAGGTCAGGAACTCCTACGAGAGATACACTCGGGGGCTTGCGATCATCACGCAGCACCTCGAGCCCTTGTCGGAAATGCTTTCCGACAAGGTTTCTACTGGCCGACGGCGGTGGCCGACGCCACTAGAATTGTCCGCACCTGCAAAGGGTGTCAGTTCTACGCAAAGCAGACCCACCTACCCGCTCAGGCTCTACAGACCATACCTATCACTTGGCCTTTTGCCGTGTGGGGTCTGGACCTTGTCGGCCCCTTGCAGAAGGCGCCCGGGGGCTACTCGCACCTGTTGGTCGCCATCGACAAATTCTCCAAGTGGATCGAGGTTCGACCCCTAAACAGCATCAGGTCCGAGCAGGCGGTGGCGTTCTTCACCAACATCATCCATCGCTTCGGGGTCCCGAACTCCATCATCACCGACAACGGCACCCAGTTCACCGGCAGGAAGTTCCTGGACTTCTACGAGGATCACCACATCCGGGTGGACTGGGCCGCCGTGGCTCACCCCATGACGAATGGACAAGTAGAGCGTGCCAACGTCATGATTCTACAAGGACTCAAGCCTCGGATCTACAACGACCTCAACAAGTTCGGCGAGCGATGGATGAAGGAACTCCCCTCGGTGGTCTGGAGCCTGAGGACGACGCCGAGCCGAGCCACGGGCTTCACGCCGTTCTTTCTAGTCTATGGGGCCGAGGCCATCTTGCCCACAGACTTAGAATACGGTTCCCCGAGGACGAGGGCCTATGCTGACCAAAGCAACCAAGCTAATCGAGAAGACTCGCTGGACCAGCTGGAAGAGGCTCGGGACAAGGCCTTACTACACTCGGCGCGGTACCAGCAGTCCATGCGACGCTACCACGCCCGAGGGGTCCGGTCCCGAGACCTCCAGGTGGGCGACCTGGTGCTTCGGCTGCAACAAGACGCACGAGGGCAGCACAAGCTCACGCCCCCCTAGGAGGGGCCGTTCGTCATCGCCAAAGTTCTGAAGCCCGGAACGTACAAGCTGGCCAACAGTCAAGGCGAGGTCTACAGCAACGCTTGGAACATCCAACAGCTACGTCGCTTCTACCCTTAAGATGTTTTCAAGTTGTTCATATACCTCGCTCCCACGCAAAGTTTAGTCATCAAGGAAGGGTCGGCCTCGCCTCGGCAAAGCCCGACCCTCCCTCGGGGGCTAAAAGGGGGGAACCCCTCTGCGTCGAATTTTTTCCTCGAAAAAAGATCCTTTCTGCCAGAATGTCTTTCGTGCTTTTCGACTACTTCGAAAGTGGATCCTGAAAACGACGGAGTACATGTAAGCAGCCAAGGCTGACCGAGCCGAGGGACTCCTACGCCTCTGGGATACGGATACCTCACTCATCACCTTCTGCGATAAGTAACTCACGTTCGGATAAGTGATTTCGCAGACCGAACAAGTCTTCACGTTCGAAAGCTCTTCTGCCGAAGCGATTCTTCGAGCCTTCTCGACTGCGTCGGTGACAGAACCCTATGGACGGGTAAGAGTGCGCGTAAGCGGCAAGGTCGACCGAGCCGAGGGATTCCTACTCCTCCGGGATACGGATACCTCACTCATCACCTTCCGTGAGAAGCAACTCTCGCTCGCACAGACAATTCTGTTACCGACAAAAAAGTCCAGATACTCGAAACAAGAGGAAAAGAGACGCAGCTTTACAACACGGCGAGGGTGTGTTTGGGCCTCGGCGGCTGTAGAAAACACACACTACAAGACAATCCGATCCTGCAGGCTCGGATCTTGATGGCTGAAGGGAGCAGCGGCACCCTCGGCGTCGACTACAACTTCGGCGAGGTCCGACCTAGCCTTGGACGGTGACCCGGTCCGAGGATCTCCACTCTGAAGGACAACATCATCACCAAGCCCAGGCCATCGCCGCCAGGGTCTTCTCCGAGAATCCGGCCCGAGCAGGCGGCTCGGCCGGTCACCCCGAGGCCTCGGCCAGCTGTCCTCCGAGGACATCAGCCCGGCCCGAGGCCTCGGCAGATCAATTCCGGCGTCGGTCCCGCTAACGAACGACCCGGCCAGGCTCCGGCCGACCAAGTCTTCTTTTTCGAGCCAACTCTGCCTCTGTCCATGCTGACACCGCTACCCCTAGCCTCGGCTCATCGAAGAGCGGCCGAGGGGTTCCTTTAACTAAGCAAGGGAAGCCTCAGACAGCAAGGCCGACTGAGCCGAGGGACTCCTACGCCTCCGGGATATGGATACCTCACTCGTCACCTTTGCACGGGGCAACTCACGCTTGGTGAAGCGGTTCAGACAACCAACAGGCGAGTCTTAGTGCTCAAAAATGAGGAAAAATACATACATGTTCAGGCCCCGACAGCCACAATGAACAAAAACACCGGCATTCAAGGTGCCATTACAAACGAAACTCCGGTTCCGTCCCCGCGGGTATGGACAACCTCCACACCGGGGAGCCTACGGGGCGACGGGTTCCAGGCGACTCGCCAGCGACCTCTGCAGCAGCAGCCATGGTCCCAGGACGGACGCGGCCACCATAAGGCTCCCGTTCGCGTTCCCGCTCAAGGGACGTGAACCAGCCATCAAAGCCAAAGAGCGGGCCGCTCCGAAGCGCACCGGCAGGCCCTCGCTCCCGTCCTCGCCACGAAAGCGAGGAAGAGGGCGGAATGTTGCATCCTAGCTGGGCAGCAATAGTTCGCCTTCCCCGGCATGGCTGGAGGACGCCTCCTCCGCAGAGCTGGAGGATGGTTTCCACCACCAGAAGCTGGAAGAGGAGGTGGCCAGCCGGCCCGCGCGGGAGGTAGAGCCCCGGCTCGCCTCGCTCTCCGCCCCAGCAAGGATGATGAACATCCTTGAAGCTGAGGGCGGGACCAAGATCATAGCCCGGCTTGCCTCTCCCCATCCAGGGGCTGGTGGTCACCGCCTTGGGTGACCGCCGGCGGAGGGGTGCAGCCGGGCTGCGTGATGAAAATCCTTGAAGCCGAACGATGGCTGAAAGGTACCAGCTCCCACGGAGTTGTGTTCCTCCAACGACAAGGCAGAAGGACTGCGGGCATCCCCCATCCGGGGGCTTGGAAGGTGGAAAGACACGATGCATAAGGGAGCGCGAAGACATGGTCGCCTTTCAAGGGGGGTCATCCTCCTTTTAAAGGCGACTCTCCCTACTTGCGCCCCTAGCCGTCGTGGGCTGAGTCTTCTCCAACACGCTCCAAGGTCCTCCCCCTGCGGCGCGGGGGCTGGGTCCCACGCGTCATGCAAGTCGGCCCAGAACAGAAGAAGCCAAACCGCCGCGCGCGGTGCATGCAACCGCCCAGCGGTTACAAGCGGCCCTCCACTTTTGCCCAGACCAGCGGGCGAGAGGGCGGGCAGCCATGCAGGCGGCATGCAACCACGCCAAGTGGGCGCACTTCTCCGACTTCTAGCGCGCCCAGCATGGAGGCCCATGCCCGCGCGTCATGCCACCGGCGCGCCGGAAGCTACGTGCGAGCAACTGCACCGCCACTCGCGCCACTGCCACGCCTCCTCGACTGCGGAACCAGTACCGCGACTCGAGGCAACCCTACGCACGACCCAGCAGCGCCAGCCTGGCGTGATGGTCAATGCAGCCAAAAATGGGCCGGCAGTAATGGCGGTGGTAGGCGGGCAGGAGCAGCGGTCACGTCGTCAGCCAGGCTTACGTCCCATCCAGGGGCAGCGAGAGAACCGTCTCTCACGGCGTGAAGACGACACACCCGTGTTCCGTTCCTCGAACGGCTCGCGCACGCGCAACAGCCGCCCCGCGAACCGTACGCCCCGTCGCATTAACTCCGCGGCGAGAAAGGCGGCGCCTCTGGCAGGGGAAGCGAGCGGCGCTTCGCCTTCGCCATAATGACCGCGTCAAAAAAGGTACGCCGCGTCATTCGATTTCGAATCCTTTCCCTTTTTCCTCTTTATCTCTCTTACAACAGGGACCGCGAAAGGGGGATACCCCGAAAAGGATCCTTCTCCGTGAAGGAACCAGGCTCCGAGCCTCCCTACTGATCAAAGGTTCGAAGGCTGGCCCCTCGGAAGGGTTCAACAGCCACCTTAGAGCGCGTGGGCTCCACACCCACTACTGGTCAGAGGTTCGAAGGCCGGCCCCTCGGAAGGGTTCAACGACCGCCTCGGGCTACTCGGGCTCCGCGCCCACTTCTGATCAGGGGTTCGAAGGCTGGCCCTCGAAGGGTTCACAGCCGCCTCAGACACAAAGCGAGGGATGACCATGGGTACGTTCGATACATAACCAAGGCTCGGGCTGCGCTCCCGAGGTACCCTAGGACATTTCCGAGACCAGCGGGAACGATCTTGTAACGGAATCCCATCAGAGGGAGGCATCGAGCCCTCTGACCCCGTTGACAGGGGACCGGGTCCGGCAGATCACCCGCAGGTACTTTTGGGCGCGCCTCTAGGCCTCTAGCCGACCCCTAGCAAATGGGGCACGGACGTCCGCTCGGATTACCTGCCAGCAGCTCATCGGAGACACCATGTTCGGCGCCCACCGAGGGCAACATGGCACTTTCCCCCGCTCCTTGCGGAAAGGCGACGCAGGGGCGTATGTAAAAAAGTCAAGTCTGTCCCTGATCGTCCTCTCGCCCTGTGCAGAGGCTCAGGGGCTGCTCTCGCAAACCCGACTCCGGCCAAACCGTTGACAGCGTCAACATACCAGCCCGAGAACTTGGAACCCGACCGTGCACCCGGGCTACGGCCAGCTCGCATGAGGGAACGACCAGACCAGCCGAAGCATTACACGAGGCATTAAGACCTCGGAGGAGTCAAACCACTCCTCCGAGGCCTTGGGGGCTACACCCGGCGGGTGCGCTCGCGCGCACCCACCGGAACAAAACACAACCGAGAAAGGCTAGTCCCCTTGCAAAAAAGTGCGACAAAAGCCTCCAAGCGAGTGTTAACACTCCCTTCGAGGCTCGGGGGCTACTGTCGGGGACCATAATTAGGGGTACCCTCAAAGCTCCTAATTCTCAGTTGGTAACCCCCATCAGCACGAAGCTGCAAAGGCCTGATGGGTGCGATTAAGTCAGGGATCGGTCCATTCAAGGGACTCGATCACGCCTCGCTCGAGCCTAGCCTCGGGCAAGGGCGGCCGACCCCGGAGGATCTCCGCCTCGCCCGAGGCCCCCCTCCAGCGATGAACATACTTCCGGCTTGCCCGAGGCCCTGTCTTCGCCCAGAAGCAACCCTGACCAAATCGCCGCGCCGACCGACCAAATCGCAGGAGCATTTAATGCAAAGGTGGCCTGACACCTTTATCCTGACGCGCGCCCTTCAGTCGACAGAGCCAAAGTGACCGCAGTCACTTCGCCGCTCCACTGACCGACCTGACAGAAGGACTGCACCGCCTGCGCCGCGCCGACTGCAGCGCCACTTGACAGAGTAAGGCTGACAGGCAGTCAGGCCCGACCTCAGGCGCCATAGGAAGCTCCGCTCCGCCCGACCCAGGGCTCGGACTTGGACTCAGCCCCTGAAGACGGCGAACTCCACTCCGCCCAACCCAGGGCTCGGACTTGGGCTAAGCCCCGGAAGACGGCGAACTCCGCTCCGCCCGACCCAGGGCTTGGACTTGGGCTAAGCCCCAGAAGACGGCGAACTCCGCTCCGCCCGACCCAGGGCTCGGACTTGGGCTAAGCCCCGGAAGACGGCGAACTCCGCTCCACCCGACCCAGGGCTCGGACTTGGGCTCAGCCCCAGAAGACGACGAACTCTGCTTCGCCCGACCCCAGGGCTCGGACTTAGCCCTAGCCTCAGCCGACGGTCTCCGCCTCGCCCGACCCAGGGGCTCGGACTCGACCACGACCACGGAAGACAGACTCGACCTTGACCTCGGAGGAGCCTCCACATCGCCCAACCTAGGGCGCGGGCCGGCCGCGTCAACAGGAGGCGCCATCATTACCCTACCCCAAGCTGACTCAGGCTACGAGGAACAAGACCGGCGTCCCATCTGGCTCGCTCTGCCAGATAGGCAATGATGGCGCCCCACACACTCCCTGACGACGGTAGCTCTCCGCCCCCTTACGGAAGCAAGAGGACGTCAGCAAGGACTCGACAGCCCCAATAGCTGTCCTTCCGCCAGGCTACGGCGCTCCTCCGACGGCCACGACATCACACGAACCGGGTGCCAAAACCTCTCCGGCTGCCACGACGGCGTGTACTTAGGGCGCTAGCTCTCCCCCGCTAGACACGTAGCGCTCTGCTACACCTCCCATTGTACACCTGGATCCTCTCCTTGCGCCTATAAAAGGAAGGACCAGGGCCCTCTTAGAGAGGGTTGGCCGCGCGGGGACGAGGACGAGACAGGCGCTCGCGTGAGGCCGCTCGCTCCCTCTCCCGCGTGGACGCTTGTAACCCCCTACTGCAAGCGCACCCGACCTGGGCGCGGGACGAACACGAAGGCCGCAGGATTTCCACCTCTCTCACGCCCGTCTCCGGCCACCTTTCTCCCCCCTTCACGCTCGGCCTCGCGCCGACCCATCTGGGCTAGGTCACGCAGCGACATTTCACTCGTCGGCCCAGGGACCCCCCGGTCTCGAAACGCCGACATTATTGTTGTTGTTCTTCTTTTTAAACTATGCTGTTTGAACAGGTTTATTTGTGTTCTCTTGTTTGTTTTGGTTTTTCTTCTTGTTAAACTTGCAGAAATTTCTCTTTTGTACCACATTAGTAGTAGAGGTCTCAACACCTTTTCCACTATCCTTTGTTCTAGCCCTTTCCTCAACATCAAGAGTACCAATGAGCTCTTCCACATTGAACTCTTGCCTCTTATATTTGAGAGAGGTAGCAAAGTCCTTTCAAGAAGGTGGCAACTTGGCGATTATACCGCCAGCCACAAACTTGTCAGGCAAAGGACAAGGAAAAAGCTCAAGTTCCTTAGCTAGTGCTTGAAACTCATGAGCCTGTTCCACTACAGATCGGTTCTCAACCATCTTGTAGTCATACAGCTGCTCCATGAGATACAGCTCGCTACCAGCGTCAGTTACTCCATACTTTCCAACAAGTGCATCCTACAGCTCTTTCCCTGTAGGAAGGATGATATAGCTTTTCTGGAATTTTGTATCAAGTGCGCTAATTACTGCTCCTCGAAAGAGGTTGTCTTCAGCCTTAAACTTAGGGTCTGTTTGGTTGAGCTGTGGCTGTGAAAAAAGCTGCTGTGGGCTGTGAGCTGTGAGAAAAGTTGTTGTGGGCTGCGAGCTGTTAAAAATCTAAAAAGTGTTTGGTGAAAACCACTAAAAGTCGCTAAAAGTTTTTCCATATATATTTTCACAGTTCCATCCAAAAGCCGCTAAAAGTAGGTCCAGAGGTGCTTTCAGTTTTGCACTGCAAGAAAGTCGGCTTTTAGAAAAAGCTGCTTTCTAGATCCAACCCTTTGGTTTGGCTTTTGCCTTTTAGGGGGTAAAAGCCAAAGCCAAAAGCCAAACCAAACACACCCTTAGCCTCATCCTTAGGAGGTAAGTTGGCAGGCTTGCCCTCAGCGGCATGATAACAAGACATTGCATTAAGCCACAATTCCATCTTAGCTTTCCAAATCAAGAAGTTTTTACCATCAAAAGGATCAAGCTTTAGCACAGCAACAAAACCACTGACAGAAAAATGCCTAACATTAGGTTTTTGGATTGTTAGAATTATAGGCATTTTCTATATCATTTTAATTCCATAAATTAACATTATGATGATGACATATAAAAGATGATTAATCATAGAAATCATGATATCAAATATATCCATAACAATATGGATCATGAGAACATAAAACATATGAATCATATAAATATAATAAGCATATAAACTGTCGGAACAATTGAAAATAAACATACAACAACATAAACAACATGACTGTGAAATTAAAACAAACAGATATAACATTTTACTAGCATGAACAGACATCAGACATGTCATGATATGATACGACAGAACAGATTGGATAAATTCATGGCTATACATGAAACAGTAGAGATGGACAACATATATAATCTGAAAAACGTAAAACAGTAAGGAGATGAATTGATCATACCCTCCCATGCGCTCCGAGGATCCCGATCCTTGTCCAACTTCTCTTGTCATGCAGTACGGGATGAAGACGCCACGAAGAAGAAGATGTTTACTAGAAGGATGTTTGGGCAGTCGCGTAGACGCTCCCCAAAAACCTAATTGCCAATCCCCCGTGCAAGGTCTCGAACGGCAAGGGCTTCGGAGGCACCTGCCTGTCGCTCCTCTGTGCGCGCAGAGTTACGAGATGGAAATACACACGCTTGCGTCTGAACAGTGATTCTGAAAGAGTTCTACTCGCGTGTGTCAAGTGACAGACGTTCTCCCCTTTTATTATCGTGGAAGGGAAGCTGAAGGAGAAGAGTCTCGCATGCGGCTGACGAAGAGACGGGCAACCGAAAGGTTTAACCTGGAGTCGAAACTCTCGTGGTTAATGAGTGCTAAAAATTAACACAACCACACCACACCCGCTCGCCGCCTGCCTGCCTGCCTCGCCTCGTCTCGCCACGCCAAATTAAGTGGAATAATTCCCACCATATAAGTCAAGCCAACGACCATTGGACTTCCAATATGGTACTATTGGTATTCTTCACCATTACATACCATAGAGTTTATTGAATAAATGGGTCCCCATAAAAGATCCAACACAATGTCGGAGACATAGAGACTGTTTTCCGCACATTATCCTCTCTGTCAACTCGACGAGACCCGTCACCCATCAACCTTCTCCTCGCCTCCGTGTAGAGTTGATTTAGTGACAAGATGATCACCGGGGGATTGAAGGGTTTTAGAGGGAAATGAACTAATTTCTCCCTCGATCCCCTTTAATCCTCTCGTGATCTCTAGTCACCAAATCAGCCAGTAGGGGTTTTTCCTACAACCTTTACCCCTAAAAAACCTTCTCCTCGCCGGGATGAAACTATTCCTTAGATGTAATCACAAACCAAATGCAGCTGAATATTCTCAAGACAGTACTCCAATTGTACTACCCAACTCATAGCACTGGCTAACGATATGCTGGGAGAACATAACTGAGAAAGAAACCATAACGAAAATCTAATGACAGAAAATTCATTTGCATGGTACGGATCAGGAAGTAATCAGTTGGTAAGAATCTTCTAAACATCTCCTGTCATAGTGTATCAATATCAATCGATCCTGGCAGATGGATTGAATTTTATATTGCGGCCAATCTAGACCTAAAACCCTCCCAAAAGATTAGCTCCCTGACTCGGCAATTCAACAAATGCCCGTGGATTCGGCTGCCCATTGATGGATCCGTCGCTGCTCGAGTCCCTCCTACCGGCACGACCCAGGGTCAAAATTAGGGGGTTTGTCGAGGTTAACAGATCCCAATAAAATTTATAAACCCATTGGTAAAATAATATTAAAGTTTAAGAAAATTTATATCATACAGAAAAACTGATCCCGACAATATTCTTGATTAGATTAGTCACTACCCACAAACTACAGCACGTGCATCGGCGGCTGTTGTAGGCTTGTAGCAGCACTGGCAGCGGTGTTAGAGTGTTGATATAAGAGTGTTGATATAACTCCATTGTAATGAGCATTGACCCACAACACTCAGCTAGTCAGCTATATATACACTCCTAGACTCCCTACACTGATTAGGGTTAAGAGTTTTCTCATTCCAAATTGGTATCAGCAGCTAGGTTTAGTTTTTCTCTCCTCCCCTCCCACCCCACATCCGCTGGCCAGGGGCGGACCTCCACCCGGGGCTGCCCGGGCTACAGCCCCGGTCGGCAGTCGCAGCCCAATAGAGGCCCATCGTCGCGCTAGGTCAGTCCCAGCTCCAGCCGCCGCTCCATGACGCTGCCTCCCTCTACCCGCCTAGCCGCCTCGGCGCCTCTCTAGACCAGCGCGCTGCGCGCTCGCCTGTGGCCTACCAGCGCCAGGACACCGCCACCGCCACCGCTCCGCCAGGCGCCCAGGCGCGCTTGCCCGCCACCGCAGCGCCAGCGAGCTCGCCCTCGCCCACCACGGCGCCACCCACACCGCCACACGCCACAGCGCGCTGCCGAGCTCGCGGCTCGCCCCAGTCGCCCGCCACCGCCAGGCCCAGGCACGGTCATGCGCTCGGCACTCGCACGGAGGCGCCAGCCGACAGCCGCGGAGCGCCGTTGCGCAGGAGCCGCAGACCACAGCAGCCCGAGCCGCCGAGCGCGCTCGCCCGGAGCCCGGAGCAGATGAGCAGTGGAGCACCGCCGACCCGCCGACCATGCGAACGCCGCCATGGACATGGAGCTGAAGCACGGAGGGGCTGAAGACGACAGAGGAAGTTATTCCTCCTCCTCCTCCTCCAAGCGGAGCTTCGGCGCCTCGTCGGACGCAACCGTCAGCAGCACGCCAAGCAATCTGCAAGCTCTGAGGTTTGCAGAGGACCTCTCTCTCCCATCGGTACGTTCTCTCTCTCTTTGTCATCGTCGTCAGCAAGCTGATCAGCGCCAAGGCCGCCGTTGTCCAGCCGCCGGAGTCCGGAGCACGGGAGCAACCGAGGCGAGCACCGCCGGAGCAGCCGTGACTAGGTATACCTTTTTTATTTGGTTTAAATTTTTTTGTTATAGTCTTAAATTAGCCCCCTCTTGAACCAATCCTGGATCCGCCACTGTCACCGGCTACCCAGTGCCCCCATGCCGGCCACCCCAGGCCAGGCCTACCGCCACTCTCTCCTCGCCCCTCACCCCGCATGCGCCCTGTTGCGCTTCGCAGTGCACAAGGGCTGCACCCCTCCTCTTCGCCCTCCGTCACGCCAGCCGCTCGGGACCCCAGCGTGCCTGACCGTGTGCCTTCCTTGTTGCCCAGGCCCGATCGTGCGCCGCTGACCCTCGCCACGCCGGTGAGGTTCCCCTGCTCGGCTCCCTGGACGCGCGCTCCTTTCCTTGGCCACCACAGCGGAGCTCGCGCAGCTCACTGGGTTCGTGGAGGACAACAGAGGTTGTGCGCCGGCTCTGAGCTGCTCCTTGTCTCCACCCACATGGCTGGCAACTGTGCTGCTCCCCGCCGTGCTGCCCCCTGCAGCGCTCCTTGCGGCGCTCCTTGCAGCGCTCTCCCACCTTTCCCCACAGCCGTCGCCGGCCAACACAGACTCGTCGACGCTGCCTCCCCTCTACCGCGGTGCCTCCCCTGCTCTCCTCTCTGTGTCGCCCGTCCGGGGCCGTCCCCTCCACCTGGACGCGCGTGCGCACTCCACTGGCGCTCTCTGCCCGCCTCGTCCTGCCCCCGTCGGATGGAGCTCGCTCGCCATAGAGCTCTGCTCCCCTCGGTCGTCGGCCTTTGGTTTGAGGTCGCGCCGCCAGCCAAGAACCCCGCCGCCGGCCACATGCCCGCCGCGGACAAGCCGCCCCTGCGCCGCTGCCTTGATGGCAGTCCCCATCTCCCACTTCTTTGGCACCACCCTGCTCGACTCGCCCCACCAACAGGCATACGATGTTGCAGCTGGCACCCCAGGCACTCTTCTCCCCGCTAGCGATCCTCCCAACGCCGCCGTGCCATGCCCTGCGACAACCCCGGCTCCCTTCTCTACGAATGGTGTGCCTCTCCCGGCATCCCCTCACCCACTGCGTCCGTTGCTCCCAGTTTCTCCGCCCCGCTGTTGCTCTAGCTGACTACATCCCCTCCATTTTGGGTCCGCCCAGTTTCGTCGCGATCTTTGTGCGCGTCCTCATTCATGACGATCAGTTCGATCGAGCCCCGAACCGTGTTCTTTGTGACTGCATCGTGATCTACCCTCGTCCCTCTCGCCCCTAGTGATCGAGCCCTTGTTGTCTCCCTCCCCTCTCAGTGGTCCTATCGGAGCACCTCCCCTGGTCCTCTCTATGTATATTGTACCTTCGTCAGTCCCTTCCTCTTCCACTGATTGGGTGGTCGACTCCGAAGCCTCCTTCCACATCACTCCTACCATCAGCTCTTTATCCCATTCCCATCCACCATATCCCTCACATCATCCCTCTATCGTCCTCTCTATCACCTCAATAGTCGTGTGTTTGGTTTATGTAGAAGTCAAACCAGACCGGAATGAGCATATATAGTATCTGTAGAACTAGGATAAATACATACAAATGTCTTTGTTTGGTTGCTTGTACGGACTTGTTCGGTCTAGACACATATTTTGTTTGGTTGGTTGTACTGAAATGTGTATTAGAGAAGTGTGCATAAACAAATCTTCAAATATTATATAGTATTAGTGGTATAGTTTTGTTTATAAAAATTTTAAGAACATAATAATGAAAATCGGTTCAATGATTAAATATTTAATTAGAAGATATAAAAACTACCTAACAAAGCATCTTGTTTTGTGTGCCTGTGCTTCTGGCTGCATGCGCCGTGCTTGCATGCCCACGGATGCGAGGCCAAAGAGCCTGGCTGAGCGATACGATTTGCATGCCTTCAACCTGCATGAGCATATGTACGAACCAAACATATTATGCTTTGTAACTTCACAGGTGCAACTGCACATGACGAGAAGTGAACCAATCACGTGGTAGGTGCATCGGTTCTTCTAGGGGCCATTCTATCTTAACGACGTTCTTCTTGCTCCCGATCTGATTCATCCCCTTCTCTCGGTTCGTCGCTTCACTAGTGACACCACTGTTCTATGGAGTTCGGTTCCTAGGGGCTACTCACCATATGCCACCTTCCCACTTGTACCGTGATCGCTTGTTGTGACAGGTCCGGTCCCCTCTACTCTATTCAACCGCCATCCACTTCACCCACAAGCGTAGCCTCCCCCATGCTCTTGCAACTACCACCACCTCTGTCATTTGGCATTGTTGTCTCGGGAACCTTGGACCTGACGTGATGTCCCAGCTTTCCACCCGTTCAGATATCTCATATACCTGGGGCTCCTCTGAGCACCTCTGTCATGCTTGTCAGCTCGGTCATCACTCTCGTCTTCCTTTTTCCACTTCCACGTCCAGGGCTGCTCAGCCTTTGATCTTTTCCATTGTGATCTCTGGACTTCTCATGTCCTCAGCCTCTCTGGTTACAAATACTACCTAGTCATTCGGGACAACTTCTCTCATTTTCTATGGACTTTCCCGCTTCGACTGAAGTCCAACACTTTTGCCACCCTCACCAACTTATTCACCTGGGTTTCCTCCCAGTTCTGTCGCCCCGGGCACGTCCACCCGATGATGACTTGTCACGCAGCCAACATTCTCTACCCCGTCGACCAGCTGATCCTAGCGACTGACATGATTGCCACTCTTCTGGACGCCTCCCCGGTCCCCTTCTCTGTTTGCGCCGCCCTCGCCGACCCCCACTGGTGTCGCTCTATGGAGGAGTAGTACGCGGCCCTGCTAGCCAACCACACCTGGGACTTGGTGTCGCATCCACCAGGCACCAATGTGGTCATTGGCAAGTGGCTTTTTCGTCATAAGCTGGCCTTGGACAGTGCCCTAGACGGCTACAAGGCTACCTGCGCGCAACGGTCGACTCTGACAGCAGGAACAGTGAGCTACAGAGACGCGGCAGAAGTCAGAGCCGCAAAGTCAGAGGGCACCAGACTGTCCGGTGTGGCACCGGACTGTCCGGTGCCGCAAGAGGACAAAGCTCCAACGGTCACCCGAGCTAAGAACCCTAACGGTTGGGTGATGTGGCGGTGCACCGGACAACTTTTCATCATAGCGCTTTATTAGCTTTTCAGTTTCTTCCTTTTCGCGTTGCATTTTAGCTAATAGTGCATTATTATATTCCGTCTTAGTTGTTATATCTAGCTCTGATATCAATGCGACTGCTAGCACACTAGTCTTTTCGAAAGAAAACACATTAAACAGCTTGCTTAACACATGTATTGCTACACATTCCAGTGTATAGGTGCCCATACCTCTAACAATATCTTTATCTTTATCATCCTTCAATTTATCAAGAAGGTAATCCCTAGCTGATTGTCTATCCTTATTGAAGAACTTCCCCTTCAACTGGCCTGCAGACTCATGGATGCTACCCTCATCAAAGTGGATAGTCAACGCACAGTACCTGTCCGGTGGCGCACCAGACTGTCCGGTGCGCCCATCGCCAGCAGCCTCCCCAACGGCTACCTTGGTGGTTGGGGGCTATAAATACCCTCAACCACCACAACTTCAAGCATCCAAGATTCTGAAGATCACATTCAATACAAGAGCTCTAGCATTCACTCCTAGACACAATTCAAAAGATCAAAGCCTCTCCAAGTCCCAAATTCATCTCAAACACTTAGTGACTTGTGAGAGAGAGATTTTGTGTTCTTTTGAGCTCTTGCTTCTTGGATTGCCTTTTTTCTTTTCCCATTCTTATTCTCAAGTGCTTTGTAAGCAAGGCAAGAGACACCAAGTGTGTGGTGGCCCTTGCGGGGTCTTAGTGACCCGTGAGATTAAGGAAGAAGGCTCACTCGGTCTAAGTGAAAGGGACGTGCTCTAGGATACCCGCAGTGGGTCCAGACCTACCGCAAGGAAATCACCGGACCCCCATATGTGACGAACGGACCTTCGAGATGGGTCCCAGACCCTTCTGAGTGGGGTCCGGACTACTCACCGCCGGATCCCGGGATTCTGGGGCAGAGGATACCCGGACCCTACTCAGGAAGGGGTCCAGGGGCGACATGTGTCCAGACCCAGCTTGGTGCAAACCTGTCCACACAACGTTCCTATTCCCTAGCCAGGCGAAGGCCTGGTGCAGCCAAGCGCCTACTGGGCGTGACATGGGCTTGGGGGATGGGCCTGACGTAAGACCTCTGGGCCACGCTACCCTTGCATTTATTGTGGAGAAGACGTGTCGCCTGACTACCCCGCTGACAAGCGATGTGCCCCTTCAGCATTTAATGCGCCCTGTCCACTCAACTGGCAGGCGGCGCCCAAGCCATCCTGCAGGCGGCGTGTCTGACAATTCCCGTTGGCCAACAGTACACCTGTGTCATGGCATGCGCTGCACCAATCATGACTCGCGCGTTACCGAGGGCGCTGCAGCAAGATATCGATATTGTATGCACTACGGATATTATGGCGCATGGAGATTACACGGGCATGGCAAGCAGTAGTTCCATCTTTCCATTTGTCCTTGGGCCCGCGTGTCGGGGCTCAGAACCCTTGTACATGCCCCCTTGAACTATAAAAGGGGAGGCATGCAACGTTGAGATGCCCTAAGTCATTTAAGACAACTCAAGCTCTCAAGCAATACAACACACAGTGGAGTAGGGTGTTACGCTCCGGCGGCCCGAACCACTCTAAACTCTTGCGTATTCTCGTGTTCATTCCTACATCTCTCAACAAGCAAAATGCTTAAGCCCCTTCCACATCTTAGGACTTAGGGCGGGTGCACTCCGCCACCCGGCCAGAGAATTTCCTCTCCGACATTTGCCGCGCCAGGTAGGGGGCTAGGCTCGAAGTTTTTGCTTGTTTTCCTGTTCGACACTATGGTCCATATCGTTGAGCATCGTGACGAGACTTCTGAAGACTTCCCCAAGGAGGAGGAGGCCGCATCTTCTACGCCGCAGAGTTCTAGCCGCCCGATGCCTGGTGCCGCAGTTGTGTGCTCCGCGCGGCAACACACGCTAGCACAGGCGTCCCGGACTCCATCAGGGGTTGCTCTCGCCGGAGCGCTCTCTGTGGCTAGGGAGTTGTTGCGCCACCCACCAAACTCCATGGCCTCGCCGGGGGCTATGAGGTAGTGGTGTGACGACGTGGATTGCCTCCTTGGCGTGGCGCACTCTAGCTCGGTCAGGCCCAGACCTCGATCATCCCGGTGCCAGTACGAGGCGTCAGCCTCAGTGCGCTCGCCCTCGGTAAGGGCTGCCCCGACCGAAGATCTACGAGCGGAGCTCAACCGCAGACGCGCGGTAGAAGACGCGCAAGTTCCTCCGGAGAGACCAGAAGACCTGCGGGACAAACTCAACCGTAGGCGTGCGGGCAAAGATGCATGTATCTCTTAAGAAATGGCGCGTGAGCGCCGTGGGAACCTCGAGGGTCACAACCTCGAGCAAGATTTCTCTGCGGACGCGCCGTAGGCCCCAGGGTATGCTCGATTCCAGACAAGCATCCCGTTGGCTGGAGTAGGCTGCACCGCCCTAGCAAACCACCTCTGCGCGGCAACGTGGCCACCCAAGTTTCGGCCACACCTGCCAGAAAAGTACGACGGTATGACAAACCCGTTGTAATTCCTGCAAGTTTATGTCACCGCCATTACGGTAGCAGGTGGAGGCACCGCCGTAATGGCAACCTACTTCCATGTAGCCTTGTCTGGGCCAGCTCGGACTTGGCTCATGAACCAAGCCCTAGGGTCCATCTACTCCTGGGAAGAGTTCTGCGCATGGTTCGTGGCGAACTTCGCCAGCGCTTACCAGCAGCATGGTGTGGAGGCATACCTCCATGCAGTAAGGCAGGAACCCGGGGAGACTCTCTGGGCGTTCATTTCCCGCTTCACCAAGGTACGTGGGACAATCCCCCGTATCTCAGATGCTTCCATCATCACTGCTTTCCGCCAGGGGGTACGTGATAAAAAGATGCTGGAGAAGTTGGCCACGCATGATGTGGACAACGTCACCACGCTCTTCGCTCTGGCTGACAAATGTGCAAAAGCCGCTGAGGGTCGAGCTTGGCACTCAACGCCACAGGCTAGGGTTACCCAGATGGGCGGCTCGGATGCCGTCATCCAGGGCGGCGGCAAAAAGAAAAAGAGGAACAAGAACTGTGGCCACGAGAAGCCACAGTTTGCTGCTCCAGTCGCCGTTGTCGCGACCGGGAGCCAAGGTGAGCGCAAAAAGCGCCCACGACCCTAGGGAAGCAGCAGTGGCACATGCCTAGTGCACCCCAACAGCCGCCACAGTGCCGTCGACTGCCGTGAGATTATCAAACTCACGAGGCGCGTCAGCGAGCGGCGCGAGCAGTCCTCCTAGGATGTCTTGCCGCCTCGCTGCCGGTCTGGCAAGAAGGGGGCCGACGAAGAAGCCGCAGCTGTGGAGGGACGAGACCTCGGCTACCAGTCGCTTGAGGGGGACCTTAAGGACGTTTTCACCGGAGACTCTGACTCCGGCGACGACAACGACCGTCGTAAGAAGCTGTATGTAATGTATGGCGGAAGTTGGGAGCTCATCTCCCGCAGGAGTGTCAAGTCCCTGCGACGGGAGGTTCTTTCGGCGGTTCCAGGGGTCCCCAAAGCTGCTCCACTGTAGAGCCCAAAAATTTGTATCAGAGAAAAATAAGGTTATAAATAAATAAATATGTTTATAAGTGGGTATCTTGGGATTATGGAACCCTTGGGAGTTAATTGGTTTTCTCTTCTTTGTGTATATTTGATTAATGGAATTATATGGGTTAACATAACAAATAAATAAATAAATAAAATGCATCTCATGATAAAGTTATTGTATTGTTGCACTTTGTATTCAAATTTGTGAAACAAGCTTAAGCTAAGAAAACTAGAATTTGAAAATGGAAATATAAAATAAAAGAGAAAAGAGAAGGAAGAAATTACTATGTGAATAAAAATAATTATAATATATATATATATATATATATATTATTCTTGTACAGATTTGAGATTGTACATTTGACTCAAAGGTGAAGTTCATAACAGATTTCAAATTCAAATTTGAGATTCAAATGAAAAGAAAATAAATCAAAAAGGAAAAAGGAAAATAAAAGAAAAAAAAAAGGGAAAACTTAACCGGGCCTCAGGTTTACATTTCGGCCCAGTGCTCAAATCCTCCCGCGCAGCCCACTCATTCCCACGCCCTGCGCTCGCGCTTGCTTCGTCGCTGACCGGCGGGGCCCACATGGTGGTCTCTGTCCCTCGCGCCGCTTCTCTCGTCTTCCACTGGCATCGGGGGCCCGCCTGTCGGGTTCTTCCCCAACCTCACCGTAACAAGCTTCGCATGATTCGCGCGGCCGTTGTGCAACGGACTCCCGTGGCAATTTTCGCCTGACCGCGTTCCTCGCAACAATCCGGACCGGGTCGCCTTGGGAGTATCGCGCGATCCGCCGCCAGTCCCCGCAACACCGCGCGGTCTCCGCCTCGCCGAGAATTTCGCCGAGCTACCCGGCAACAGCCTGGCCGAGGCCTCACCTCAAATGGCTTGCGCCGGGGTCTTCGCCACCCCTCCCTGCCTCCAACACCGCAGTACCGGTAGGATTCGGCTGTGAAATCGAAGGCCGTGTGCAGTGCGCGTACGACCGTCGCCGTGCGCCATTGCAGATGTAGCATAGCCGCCACCCCTCCAAATCACACCCTGCCGTCGATTCGTCCCGGGAAGGAGCTTTGGGAGTCGGCGATCGACCGTGGGTGCACATCCATAGCACACCGGAGCTCGGGATCAATGCGCGGCGCCGGAATTTCACATCGGCGCGGACTTCCACTCCGACACCCGCCCCGCGCCGTGGACCTGGGACTCTCGGCGTTGTCCATGGTATTGATCTGCCCCATCTAGTTCACTATTGGTCGTGCTACGATAATCTCCTTGCGGTTTGGACCTAGGACGTCGGGTCGTGGGCAGATTCCTCATCGGAGTTGCATCGCCGCGGTGGGCGCGCCGCCGTGGTTCGGCCATGTTTGGGCGAGCTATTCTCGGCCGTCGATCTGCGGGCGGACGACTTAGATTAGGACAGTGCGCTGTTTCGCTAGGAACCATCCCGACCATAGATCTCACGATGGGCGGTTGAAAACAGTTAGGGCGGTGATCAAACCAGAACCCTGGGATCGTGATCCAAGGGACACGTTTTGATCTCGGGTATTAATACCTCTGCCGTCGATCTGTTGATGGACGACCCATGCGTCGTACCGGTTCGCTGTGGTGTAAGTTCTAATCTTGATCGTTCGGTAGTGATCCAACGGCTCACGGTGCCCCGTACCCCCTTCGTCGTGGATGTTTTATAAAAGAGCCCTCGGGGTTTTGTGGAATCAACCCGCCATCCCTTGTCGCTGTGCATTGAGCCTTGGGATATTTGCGCAGAAGCCCCTGCGGTTCCTGAATTTTGGTGCCCAGTCCAGAATCCGAGGAAATTCAGAAAATTCAATTAGAAAATGATTTCTATTGTTAAAATAATTCCAGAATCTTATTTAATTCATAGAAAATCCATATTTAGTCCAAATTAATCCATTTCAGTTCCTATAATTTTGTAATAATATTCTCTATTAAATAGTACCACTGTTTTTACATAAAGTACACATTAAAATTTATTTCTCACTTAACCCTATATTAAATGCATAAAATCTTTGGAAATTCATAACTTAAAATCTACCACTCCAAAATTAATAATTCTTTTTCCTGTGATCTTATTTTAATAAGTAGATTATTAATATGTATTTTGGCATACATGTTTGGTGTAATGTTAATTTTGCCTATACCATGTTTGTTTGAATTGCTACGACTAGCAGTGAGGTCACGAGTCATCTGAAGATCATCCTGGTACCTGGATTCTCAAGGCCCAGGCAAGTTGTGCCCTTGATCACTTCTTTTTACCCAGCCATGTTCTAATTAATCATAATGATCTGCATAGGTTAATTTTGATGGGACCCAATAGGTTACCCTAGTTTGACTATCTTTATACCTTGTTCACCACTGAATCTTTGGGTAGTACTTGCTAGTGCTATATGTGGCTTTGGGTATAGAGATACACATTACTATTCATGATTATACTTTTGTTATCAGTTGTTATTTATGGTTCATGTTGAGATCATTATGTTAATTGGAACATGGAGCGACCACCCGGGAAAACAGTGCTACCACAAGGGTAGTATGGGATGCCCTTGGCTGATTAATTAGGAAAGCTAGTGGAAGACTACCTTACCCGAAAGGGGCAAGGGCAGTAGGGGAGAGGTCAGTGTAGGGAGGCCCTCGGGAGGATTTTGCTGCGATGGCGGTCCTGCAAGGGATTCCTGCACTGGATCTTCCTATAAACTGTAGCGGGTTTTCGGAAGCTAGTGGAACTTTGTAAAGGCCTCGTAGTGGATCCCTAGCCATTCACCTCGGAAGTGTCTAAGGGCCTTGCAAACCCTGGCGACATGGGATACATGACTTGTGGGTAAAGATGCGCAACCTCTGCAGAGTGTAAAACTGGTATACTAGCCGTGCTCACGGTCATGAGCAGCTCGGACCCTCACATGATTAATCTATGGAACTAAATTCAATTTGTCATATGCATTGCATCGCAGGTGATGTTGTTATTCTTGTTCTACTACTTAATTGGGTTTGGTATTTACTTATACTTAGTAACTGCTAATAAAATTTTGACCAACTTTAAAAGCAATGCTCAGCTCTAACCATCTTCTTTGGTAAGCCTTACACTTTATGTGAGCTCCCACCTTTGGCGAGTTCATGCACATTATTCCCCACAACTTGTTGAGCGATGAACGTATGTGAGCTCACTCTTGCTGTCTCACATACACCACAGGTCAAGACCAGGTACTGCAGGATGATGCTCATGGAGGATGCTGCGATGAGTTCGTGAGAGGTCTAGGCCGTCGTCTCCCAGTCAACTTTGGGTTGCTGGACCGTTGTCTCCTTATAATGTAATTATTTATTTTGTATAGAACTCCTGTTATATATAAAGTTGTGACATTCGATCCTGTGCCACTATACATCATATGTTTGAGACTTGGTCCCAGCATACCTGGTGTTTATGTTAACCCCGGGTTTTGGACCCCTAAAATCCGGGTGTTACAGAAGTGGTATCAGAGGAATGTTGACTGTAGGACGAAACCTAGATAGAACTGGACAACCCCTACACACTTACCTCTGCTACTCTGATTCTTTTCTAAACTTTCCTTAATCTTTCTCATCTATTTCCGCTTTACTCTGATTATTCTTACCTTTTTCCTTCTAAAGACAAATGTGGATTTCACACTTTGAAATCCTGTGCCTAGAGTGACCTTTAGGAATAGGAGACCTACTCCTAGGAATAAAAACAAAACTATTTTTATCTGGTTATCTATGCACTTGAATGTTTGTTCTTATGATATTTGTTTGATTTGGATCTTTGATTGAGTGTGATTAGTTGTGGAGTAATGTCCACAATTACATCTGCATATACATAATGCTTATAAAACTAACTATACAAACTAAATTATCCCTCACTAAAGTATCTAGCCTAACAATATCCATCTTATCTAAAAAGATTCTATCCTACACTCATAGATCCATCTCATCTCAAAAGATCCTAACTTATCCTAATTAAAATATATTTAACTTAACAGATCCATCTTATCTTAAAAGATACTCTATTACTTTAATAGATTCATCTTGTCTTGAAAAGATTTTATCTTATCCTAATAGATCTAACTGACCTCAAAAGATTCTACCTTATCCTTATAGATTCATCGTGCCTTAATTAGCATATTAACAACCATGATCTAATGCAAATTAATTAGATCTTATCTGGTCAAACTAATCACACCAATCTAACATAGATCTGATCTAATCTAAAGTGACTTACTAAACATGTTAGATAATACTTGTGAAATAGATTAGACCCTCTCCACATGTGTTAACTTAGTTCACCCTACACTAAATAAAGAATGAGAAACCAACCCAACCAATAGAGTCTTGATGGATTGCATGACCTGCCTATCCCCACCTAACATCAAACAAACTTTTGACCTACATCATGTAGTCTATCTCATCCATATCTATCTTAACCATATTTCCCCAACACCGATGATATACACTAACCTCGAATCAATAAAACCAATACCGGAGAATAAAAGATCAACATCGTCAAGGAAGGAAAAGCATCAACTCAAGTCTTCAAAGATCAAGTTGGATCGCTAGATGAAACAAGATCCACTGTACATGGAGTCTCTTATTACCATAATCCTGGTTATCTCAACCTATCCATTCATCAACCTACATAATAAGCATCTAGATATCTATACTCTCCTAATCACCCATTAAGGATTTTCATACAAAGTGGACATACATATATTACCCATGCTCTCCTAATCACTTACTAATAATAAAAAGAGAGACTCTTGATTTTGAACTAATTAGAAATTAAAAGCTAAATTTCAAATCACTCTTCCTATATCCTCTTTCTTACAAATCTCGAGGACGAGATTATTTTTAAGGGGGGTAGGATTTGTAGAGCCCAAAAATTTGTATCAGAGAAAAATAAGGTTATAAATAAATAAATATGTTTATAAGTGGGTATCTTGGGATTATGGAACCCTTGGGAGTTAATTGGTTTTCTCTTCTTTGTGTATATTTGATTAATGGAATTATATGGGTTAACATAACAAATAAATAAATAAATAAAATGCATCTCATGATAAAGTTATTGTATTGTTGCACTTTGTATTCAAATTTGTGAAACAAGCTTAAGCTAAGAAAACTAGAATTTGAAAATGGAAATATAAAATAAAAGAGAAAAGAGAAGGAAGAAATTACTATGTGAATAAAAATAATTATAATATATATATATATATATATTATTCTTGTACAGATTTGAGATTGTACATTTGACTCAAAGGTGAAGTTCATAACAGATTTCAAATTCAAATTTGAGATTCAAATGAAAAGAAAATAAATCAAAAAGGAAAAAGGAAAATAAAAGAAAAAAAAAAGGGAAAACTTAACCGGGCCTCAGGTTTACATTTCGGCCCAGTGCTCAAATCCTCCCGCGCAGCCCACTCATTCCCACGCCCTGCGCTCGCGCTTGCTTCGTCGCTGACCGGCGGGGCCCACATGGTGGTCTCTGTCCCTCGCGCCGCTTCTCTCGTCTTCCACTGGCATCGGGGGCCCGCCTGTCGGGTTCTTCCCCAACCTCACCGTAACAAGCTTCGCATGATTCGCGCGGCCGTTGTGCAACGGACTCCCGTGGCAATTTTCGCCCGACCGCGTTCCTCGCAACAATCCGGACCGGGTCGCCTTGGGAGTATCGCGCGATCCGCCGCCAGTCCCCGCAACACCGCGCGGTCTCCGCCTCGCCGAGAATTTCGCCGAGCTACCCGGCAACAGCCTGGCCGAGGCCTCACCTCAAATGGCTTGCGCCGGGGTCTTCGCCACCCCTCCCTGCCTCCAACACCGCAGTACCGGTAGGATTCGGCTGTGAAATCGAAGGTCGTGTGCAGTGCGCGTACGACCGTCGCCGTGCGCCATTGCAGATGTAGCATAGCCGCCACCCCTCCAAATCACACCCTGCCGTCGATTCGTCCCGGGAAGGAGCTTTGGGAGTCGGCGATCGACCGTGGGTGCACATCCATAGCACACCGGAGCTCGGGATCAATGCGCGGCGCCGGAATTTCACATCGGCGCGGACTTCCACTCCGACACCCGCCCCGCGCCGTGGACCTGGGACTCTCGGCGTTGTCCATGGTATTGATCTGCCCCATCTAGTTCACTATTGGTCGTGCTACGATAATCTCCTTGCGGTTTGGACCTAGGACGTCGGGTCGTGGGCAGATTCCTCATCGGAGTTGCATCGCCGCGGTGGGCGCGCCGCCGTGGTTCGGCCATGTTTGGGCGAGCTATTCTCGGCCGTCGATCTGCGGGCGGACGACTTAGATTAGGACAGTGCGCTGTTTCGCTAGGAACCATCCCGACCATAGATCTCACGATGGGCGGTTGAAAACAGTTAGGGCGGTGATCAAACCAGAACCCTGGGATCGTGATCCAAGGGACACGTTTTGATCTCGGGTATTAATACCTCTGCCGTCGATCTGTTGATGGACGACCCATGCGTCGTACCGGTTCGCTGTGGTGTAAGTTCTAATCTTGATCGTTCGGTAGTGATCCAACGGCTCACGGTGCCCCGTACCCCCTTCGTCGTGGATGTTTTATAAAAGAGCCCTCGGGGTTTTGTGGAATCAACCCGCCATCCCTTGTCGCTGTGCATTGAGCCTTGGGATATTTGCGCAGAAGCCCCTGCGGTTCCTGAATTTTGGTGCCCAGTCCAGAATCCGAGGAAATTCAGAAAATTCAATTAGAAAATGATTTCTATTGTTAAAATAATTCCAGAATCTTATTTAATTCATAGAAAATCCATATTTAGTCCAAATTAATCCATTTCAGTTCCTATAATTTTGTAATAATATTCTCTATTAAATAGTACCACTGTTTTTACATAAAGTACACATTAAAATTTATTTCTCACTTAACCCTATATTAAATGCATAAAATCTTTGGAAATTCATAACTTAAAATCTACCACTCCAAAATTAATAATTCTTTTTCCTGTGATCTTATTTTAATAAGTAGATTATTAATATGTATTTTGGCATACATGTTTGGTGTAATGTTAATTTTGCCTATACCATGTTTGTTTGAATTGCTACGACTAGCAGTGAGGTCACGAGTCATCTGAAGATCATCCTGGTACCTGGATTCTCAAGGCCCAGGCAAGTTGTGCCCTTGATCACTTCTTTTTACCCAGCCATGTTCTAATTAATCATAATGATCTGCATAGGTTAATTTTGATGGGACCCAATAGGTTACCCTAGTTTGACTATCTTTATACCTTGTTCACCACTGAATCTTTGGGTAGTACTTGCTAGTGCTATATGTGGCTTTGGGTATAGAGATACACATTACTATTCATGATTATACTTTTGTTATCAGTTGTTATTTATGGTTCATGTTGAGATCATTATGTTAATTGGAACATGGAGCGACCACCCGGGAAAACAGTGCTACCACAAGGGTAGTATGGGATGCCCTTGGCTGATTAATTAGGAAAGCTAGTGGAAGACTACCTTACCCGAAAGGGGCAAGGGCAGTAGGGGAGAGGTCAGTGTAGGGAGGCCCTCGGGAGGATTTTGCTGCGATGGCGGTCCTGCAAGGGATTCCTGCACTGGATCTTCCTATAAACTGTAGCGGGTTTTCGGAAGCTAGTGGAACTTTGTAAAGGCCTCGTAGTGGATCCCTAGCCATTCACCTCGGAAGTGTCTAAGGGCCTTGCAAACCCTGGCGACATGGGATACATGACTTGTGGGTAAAGATGCGCAACCTCTGCAGAGTGTAAAACTGGTATACTAGCCGTGCTCACGGTCATGAGCAGCTCGGACCCTCACATGATTAATCTATGGAACTAAATTCAATTTGTCATATGCATTGCATCGCAGGTGATGTTGTTATTCTTGTTCTACTACTTAATTGGGTTTGGTATTTACTTATACTTAGTAACTGCTAATAAAATTTTGACCAACTTTAAAAGCAATGCTCAGCTCTAACCATCTTCTTTGGTAAGCCTTACACTTTATGTGAGCTCCCACCTTTGGCGAGTTCATGCACATTATTCCCCACAACTTGTTGAGCGATGAACGTATGTGAGCTCACTCTTGCTGTCTCACATACACCACAGGTCAAGACCAGGTACTGCAGGATGATGCTCATGGAGGATGCTGCGATGAGTTCGTGAGAGGTCTAGGCCGTCGTCTCCCAGTCAACTTTGGGTTGCTGGACCGTTGTCTCCTTATAATGTAATTATTTATTTTGTATAGAACTCCTGTTATATATAAAGTTGTGACATTCGATCCTGTGCCACTATACATCATATGTTTGAGACTTGGTCCCAGCATACCTGGTGTTTATGTTAACCCCGGGTTTTGGACCCCTAAAATCCGGGTGTTACATCCACACCAACGGTGGAGGGGCACCACCATCTCCTTCGGGGCATCCGACTGCCCCGACAACATGGTGGGGGTCGGCGTACTGCCGCTCATCACCGCCCCTGTTGTCGCCAACATGCGGCTACATCACGTGTTGATCGACGGAGGGGCCGGCCTCAATGTCATCAGCCATGCAGCATTCAGGCAGCTATAGATCCTGGGGTCCCGGCTGGGGCCCTCTCGCCCATTCTTCGGGGTGGGCCCGCAGCCCATGTATCCCCTCGGGAGCATAACGCTCTCGGTTACATTTGGGACGGAGGGAAACTTCCGCACGGAAAATGTCCAGTTCGACGTCGCGGAGGTCAACCTCCCCTTTAACGCCATCATTGGGAGGACAGCCCTGTACCGGTTCATGGCCATTGCCGACTACGGGTATTTGGTCCTCAAGATGTCGTCCCCCGCTGGGATCCTCACCATGCGGGGCGACCGTACTGCCGCACTAGCAGCCGTCGAGAAGCTACACACTCTGGCGGCCGAGATCGCTCGGCCGGATGACGGAGGGAGAGGCCCCTCGGCCTCAGTGCCAGAGCGCCCTCCAAGGCGCCAAAGGTATAGCCGTCCGGAGCAGACGGCGGGCCCGTGAAGACCATCCAGGTCGGCGTGGACCCCTCCCAGACCACCCGCATGGCGGGGAATCTGGGAGAAAAATAGGAACTCGCGCTCGTCGCCTTCCTCCAAGCAAATTCCGACGTGTTCGCTTGGGAGCCATCGCAGATGCCTGGGATCCCCAGGGAGGTGATTGAGCACCATCTAAAGATCTACCCGGACGCCAAACCGGTAAGCCAGAAGCCACGGAGGCAGTCCGTGGAGCGGCAGGACTTCATCCATGAGGAGGTCCGGAAGCTGTTGCATGCCGGCTTCATCGAAGAGGCTCATCACCCCGTGTGGCTGGCCAACCCAGTCATCGTGCCAAAGGCAAACGGGAAACTTCGGATGTGCATCGACTACACCAGCCTGAATAAGGCATGTCCCAAGGACCCGTATCCACTGCCATGTATAGATCAAATCATGGACTCTACCTCGGGGTGCGACCTTTTGTCCTTCTTGGACGCCTACTCCGGTTTCCATCAAATCCGGATGTCTAGGGAGGATAGGAAGCATACCGCTTTTGTGACGGTGGATGGGCTATACTATTATGTTGTAATGCCCTACGGTCTGAAAACGTCTTGCCAACATTTGTTCGGGCGATGAGTAAGACCTTCGGAGACCTTATTCGGACAAGGTGGAGATCTATGTCGATGACATCATGGTCAAGACTAGAGAAGGGTCGACTATAGTGGAAGACCTGTCCCTGGTTTTTGGCAAGTTGCGGGCAACCCGCACCAAGCTAAACCCAGAGAAATGCATCTTCGGTGTCTCCGCAGGGAAGTTGCTGGGGTTCCTAGTTTCATACTAGGGCATTGAAGCTAACCCAGAGAAAATCAAGTCTATTAAGGTAATGAGGCCTCTCGCCTGTATTAAGGACATCCAGAAGCTTGCGGGATCATTGGCTGCCCTTAGCCGCTTCATTTCGAGGTTGGCTGAGAGGGCACTGGCCTTCTTCAAGCTCCTGCGGAAATTCGACCCATTTGCCTGGACCGAAGAGGTGGAACAAGGCTTCCAAGAGTTGAAGCAGCACCTAGCTTCCCTGCCGATCCTGGTTGCTCCGGAGCCAGGGGAACCGCTGTACCTGTACATTGCGGCGGCTGCAGAAGCAATAAGCATGGTGTTAGTCACTGAAAGGGTGACACAAGAAGGATAGATACCTAAAAACATAGGACCAGCTACAGAGGCCCGGACTGTCTAGAAGCCGGTCTATTACGTCAGCGAGGTCCTCCATGAAGCAAAGACCAGGTACCTCGAGACACACAAGCTCCTCTATGCTGTGTTGGTTGCATCCAGGAAGTTGCATCACTATTTCCAAGCACACAGAGTTGTGGTGGTGACCTCCTTTCCATTAAGGGCCATCCTCCACAACCCAAACGCCACTGGCAACATCGTCAAGTGGGCAGTTGTCACACCCGGGTTTCGGGGCACCAAGACCCGGGCGCGATATAATCACCAGGTGTGCTGGGACCAAGTCTCACACATATGATGAATCATGGCACAGGATCGAATGTCATATCTTTACTATATAATAGGAGTTCTATACAAAATAAATAATTACATTATAAGGAGACAACGGTCCAGCAACCCAAAGTTGACTGGGAGACGACAGCCTAGACCTCTCACGAACTCCAACAGCATCCTCCATGCGCCTTATCCTGTGGTACTTGTTCTTGACCTGTGGGGGGTGTGAGACAGCAAGAGTGAGCTCACATACGTTCATCGCTCAACAAGTTGTGGGGAATAATGTGAATGAACTCGCCAAAGGTGGGAGTTCATGTGAAGTGTAAGGATTACCAAAAAGGATGGTTAGAGCTGAGCATTGCTTTTAAAGTTGGTCAAAATTTTATTAGCAATTACTAATTATAAGTAAATACCAAACCCAATTAAGTAGTAGAACAAAAGTAACAACATCACCTGCGATGCAATGCATATGACAAATTGAATTTAGTTCCATAAATTAATCATGTGAGGGTCCGAGCTGCTCATGACCGTGACCACGGCTGATATACCAGTTTTACACTCTGCAGAGGTTGCGCATCTTTACCCACAAGTCATGTTACCCATCTGCCAAGGGATCGTGACTTCCCATACACCTCTACCGAGGAGGCGAGGCAGGGTAACACTACGAGGCCTTTACAAAGTTCCACTAGCTTCAGAAAACCCGCTACAGTTTATAGGAAGCTCCAATGCAGGGATCCCTCGCATGATCGCCATCGCAGCAAAATCATCCCAAGGACCTCCCTACACTGACCACTCCCCTACTGCCCTTGCCCCTTTCGGGTAAGGTAGTCTTCCACTAGCTTTCCTAATTAATTAGCCAAGGGCGTCCCATTAAACCCTTGTGGTAGCACTGTTTTCCTGGGTGGTCGCTCCATGTTCCAATTAACATAATGATATTATCATGAACAATAATAATAAATAGATAATAAAAGTGTGATCATGAATAATGTATCTTTATACCCAAAACCATATAAAGCACTAGCAAGTACTACCCAAAAAGTTCAGTGGTAAACAAGGTATAAAGATAGACAAACTAGGGTAACCTATTGGGTCCCAACAAAATTAACCTATGCAGATCATTATGATTAATTAGAACATGAGTGGGTAAAAGAAGTGATCAAGGGCACAACTTGCCTGGCACTTGAGATTCCAGGTACCAACATGCTCTTCAGATGACACGTGTCCTCACGCTAGTCGTAGCATTACAAACAAACAGTGTATAGGCAAAATTAACATTACACCAAACATAAGGATAAACTGTATAATTATGATCTACGCGTTGCTACAACATCGTAGAAACAAGAACCACTAAATTCGGAGCTACGAATATTGAGTTATGAATTTCTGAAATCATTTAGCACCTAGAATAGATTAATTCAATTGAGCAATTTTAATTCAAGTTTCATGGTTAAACAAAGGTACTCGGTGATAAACAATATTAATACAAAATTATTGCAACTAGAATGACTCAATTTGGAGTTAAAATGAATTAACTATGAATTTCCTAAGTTTGGGATATTATTTTGCATTAAAAAGAATTTCTGAATTAAATCTAATAGTTTTCTGAGTTACTTGGACTATGGCCACTATTTAACAGAAACCCAGGGGGTTCTGCGCAAAAGACACCAAGACTCAGAACTCCCACAGTGTGGACTGCGGGTTGTTTTAACACAAGTACAGGGGCTCTTATGCAATGATGTTGCGGCGAAGGGGTAGGACTTGATCTCGACCGATGGATTCTGAATCAGCGGTCTGGATTAGATCCATACTATAATGAACCGGTACACGATCGCATTCGTTCGATCCAAGATCTACGGTTAATATATTACGCATGCCAGCGGCCCTACGATCCTAGATCTACGGCGCTGGACGAGCCCGGGTGAAGCGTTACCTTGTTTTAATCCTGCACGCTCATCAGAAGATCAACGGTGACCGTGCGTCTTCCTTCCCACGCCGAAGCCACGGCGGCATCGCCCAGGGAATGCATGGTGGACCATCACCGGAGATCACGCAATACGCGCACCCGAGCCCCAATTACCCAACCGGAAGGTTAAATACGCGAAGAAGGACAGCACGAACTCGGAAGAGGCTTCCTCACTGTGATTAGTGCCATACAACTCTCTACCCACAAGCCGCGGCGGGCCCCGACGTCCGGTGAAGAACTCCGATCGCCACCGTGGTTGATCTCTTCGCTCCCGGCCATGAGGACTTCCAAGCAACACCGTGAATCTCTCAGACCCACCGTGGAGCCCAGAATGCCGGTTGGGGACGAGCTCCGCATTGCCGGCACTCCCTGACCGCTCCCAGCCTTCGCTGCTACGGTGGTGGCCTGGCCCACGGATTTTGGGTGCAGGAGCGAAAAGGGAAGATGGGGCCGCGCTGAGAGGGATTAGTGGAGTAGGGCAGCGTGGTGCTGAAAGGAAATGGGCCGCGCTGGTGAAATCCTCATTTGGGCTGATAGGGAAGGGAATCAGCCCAGGTAGGTATAGGAGCCTTTTTTTCTTTTCTTTTATAAATTCCTATTTTATTTTCCTTCCCAAATCTCCAGTTCATTTCAAATTCAAGTTTCCAACTTCCAAATTTTAATAATATCTCTAATATAACATATATTGTTTATATTAATATTATTCTCCTTGTCACTCATTTATTTATGAGATGAATAAATGGTTTCCTAAACATTTCCTTTCATTTTATATTTTATGTTTTTATTCAAAATTGGAGGTCAAGTTTATGTGTTCCATAGAATGCATCCCCACGAAATCATCATCTAGAGATCAACCTTTCTTTATAGATTTATTAGTTACTTTAACTAATTTAATATTATTGTTTGAATCTCAGAAGGAAGAATCCTAATAGATTTCCAAAGGTCTTCAAAATTTCTCACCACACTATTATATATATTTTTGATTCTTCATATATTTATTTTATTATTATATTTTTTCTCCTACCAAATTTAGGTCTTACAGTAGCAGAGCTCGCTGAGTTCCAGCTGGACTTCCAGCCCCGCCACGCCATCAAAAGTCAGGTCCTGGCCGACTTCATCGTGGAGTGGACTCCACCCCCGTGCGCCCCTAGGGGCCTGAACCCCGTTCCAGGCCCCACACCTGCGGAGCGCAGGGGTCCGATCTTCACCGAGCCCCACTAGACACTCTTCTTCGATGGGTCCGCCCGCCAACAGAGTGCTGGTGCGGGAGTGGTCCTCGTTGGCCTAGGCGGGAGACCAGCTGAAGTATGTGGTGCGTCTTGAGTTCAAGGCCACCAACAACATGGTGGAGTATGAGGCGCTGATCTTCGGCTTATCTGTGGCCCTATCCCTGGGGGTCCGCCAGCTCCTCATAAAGGGGGACTCTCAGCTAATCATCAAGCAGGTCCGCGGGGAATGTAGCTCCAACGAGCCTAGACTCGCAGCTTACCTCCTCCATGTAAAGAAGCTGGAGAAGGACTTCACGGCCCTGGAACTGCAATATGTTCCCCGGGCCGACAACTCAGTGGCAGATGACCTCTCCCAAAGGGCATCAACTCAGCACTCATGCCCGAGGGCGTCTCCGAAAGACGGCTGCTGAGACCCACCGCCCAGCCTGCCGAACTAGGTGAAGGGGGCGAGACTGGCAACCTTGAAGCCGGCGGTCCCGGTTGCGTCCCAGAACCCACCAAAGGCTGTGTGTGCTCTGGGGGGACTCCACTGACCCCTTAGCGCCACAGCCGACAACTCAGAGCGGTCCCCGATGCATGGATCTCCAAGATCCGGGACTACCTGAAGGAAAATATCCTTCCTGAAGACCATGTCTCCGCCAAGCGCATAGTGCGGTTGGCTAAACGATACACGATGGTAGAAGGGGGTCTCTACCGCCATGGCGCCAACGGCATTCTCATGCGGTGCATCACCCAGGAAGAGGGTCGTGAGTTACTCACTGAGATCCATGGAGGGGAGTGTGGAAGTCATTCTTCATCCCGCACACTGGTCGGTAAGGCCTTCTGGCATGGCTTTTACTAGCCAACCGCCCTCCAGGATGCGGCCGAGCTAGTAAAATCCTGCGAAGCGTGCCAGTACCACGCAAAGCAGATACGCACACCGGCTCAGGCTCTGCAAATGATTCCGCCCTCCTGGCCATTCGTCGTATGGGGGGTGGATATCCTGGGACCGTTTCCTAGGGCCATCGGTGGGTACCGGTACCTCTTTGTCTCCATTGACAAGTTCACCAAGTTGCCGGAAGCCACCCCTGTGGTCAGCATCACCCAGAGCGCTGCTGTCGCCTTCCTCAAGTCGATCGTCTATAGATTTGGGGTCCCAAGTCGTATCATTACAGACAATGGGACCCAGTTTACAAGTCAGATCTTTCAGGAGTACTGCGAAGGCATCGGCACCCAACTCTGTTTTGCATCCGTGGCCCACCCTAGGAGCAACAGATAGGTGGAGAGAGCAAATGCAGAGATTCTCAGGGGACTCAAGACGCGTACATATGACTGCTTAAAGAAGCATGGCGCAAATTGGGTCAGTGAGCTGCCCTCCGTGCTATGGGGGAACCGGACCACGCCCAGCCGAGCTACCGGGGAGACCCCATTCTTCCTGGTCTACGGGGCCGAAGCCTGCCTCCCCCCCGAAAATCATTATGGGCTCCCCACGGGTCCAGTCGTTTGATGAGTCTACGCAGGAACAGCTATGGCGAGAGGATGTGGACTTCATCGACGAGCACAGGTGGCGAGCAGCAGTCCAAAATGCACGGCATAACCAGGCGCTCAGGCGCTACCACCAATGGTTTGTGCATAGTAGGAAGCTTGAAGTCGGGGACCTGGTTCTAAGGTGAGTACTGAACCGAGAAGGGCTCCACAAGCTCTCTCCCAGCTGGGAAGGACCCTTCAAGGTGAAGGAAATATGCCGCCTCGGGTGTGTTCGCCTCGCCACAGCTAACGGAGTACCTCTTCCCAATCCCTGGAATATAGAGCATCTCCATAAGTTTTTCCCGTAAAAACAGAGTTGGGGGTTCGATTTTCTTCCCTGTAACTAGGAAGCGCATATATATGCGCCAACCCGGTGAGGTCCGCCCTCAATAAACCCGGTCTGTTGGCCTACACTCGTGTGTATCCGGTTATAAGGAAGGGGTTCGACCCACATATTTGTTTTTCTGTTGGTTTTATTCTTGAGTTTACAACCATTATTATTATCCAACCCAACCATGCACTCTCCCTCCCTGGCTGGTATAGCAACATCCGAATTGAGTAGCCAGGCCCGGCAACCAGACACTGGGGTGGTTCGGGGCCATGAAGTCGCTTAGTATGGTCAAGTACCGTAAGCCTAGACGGCCCACCACTCTACAGTCGGTCCTGTTGCGTGAATCAAAGGATAAGAAATACTAGCTAGCGGACCCTATGGGTGCGCTACTAAAAATTCCTAGCCAAGACTGTGTGCAGGTCGGGTCCTAGCTGAGATTACCCCTTGGTGGCCATGTCACCAATTCCTCCTTCAGAATCCTGGCATCCAGCCTCGACACGTCGAGGCCATATCCCAGGGGGGCCAAGTACCAGGGAAGAAGTTTGTAACAACGCACACAACAAAGAAAAAGTAGCATGCAAATAAGTTGTAATATCGCCAGATAAGTAGTGCTTAAAGAGTATCTTACAAAATCAAGATATATTACAACTAGCTCCCCAGCGGAACCCTCGTTTTCTCCACGCAGGCCTGGCTACTCATCGTCAGTGGGATCCCGCTGGAAGCGCCCGGCCACCATGTCTACAACATCATGTATGCCCTCCCGAGTGGCGTCTTCAGTATCAGCCACCGGACCTGCGATCACTGGCCCCAAGGAGATAGCCGGGTCGTGGCTCCGGAAACATGTCAAGACGTACTCTATTACCGACCGATAGAGTCTGCTGCCCTCAGCCTCCAGGCGGGTGCCAAGAATCTGATCCAGACGTCGAAGGTGGTCAGCAGCGGAATCCAGTACCGGGAGCGCGTCAGAGATGGACGCCAGCCACACCAACGCTAGGATGGGACTCACCCCCAATGGCACCAGTGTCGTACTTGCCTCACCAGCCTAGGCGGCGATGCGCTGGGCCCCGGCGCGTTGCTCAGCCCGGAGGTCGTCGAGCGTCTTCCTCATCACCTCCACCGCCTGGGGGCCCGGAGCCGTCTGCGTCGCCTGAGCAGCCTGCGCCGCCTGGAACCGGCGGGCCTGCTCCTCCAGTGCCCGCTCTTTCCCCTCCAATCGCTTCTCTTTCTCCTCTGCCTCGAGCTCAAACTTGACCAGCAACTTGTTCTGTCTTTCCCACATCTCCTCCCTGAAGGCGAGGTCATTCTCCTGCCAGGCGAGATCAGTAGCTCGTTTCTCCAGGGAGGCATCCTTCGCCTTGAGGCTTTCCTCGGCATGAGCAATGTTGCTAGCCTTGTCGTCAAGTTCCTGTTGTAGCTTCTGCAGCTTCGCCTCAGCCGCAGCCTGCTCGTCCCGCTGTTTCTCCAGCATCATATTATAGGCTTTCAGCTTATTATGGAACGTCGTGATGACCTCCTCCCTTTGGTCCAAGTGTTATTTCTTCTTGGCTAGCCCTTTCTCCTTCCGGGGCACCTCCTACTCTCGGTTAGACACCTTTCGAAGGTCCTCCTTGAAGTCCTCGCGCTCCCGCTCAAGCTCGGTCCGCTCTGAGGTGAATTGGCAGGACGCCGCCTTAGTGCGCTCCTCTAGTTGGGTGCACCAGTCGCCAAGGCGCTGGTGCTCGGTCTCGAGCGCCTCCCACTCCCGCAGGATTGCTGCCTCGGTTTCTTGGAGAGTCTGATGAGCGTGGGACAACACCTGAGGGAGGGGAGTCGGCATTGCTTCTGACTCGATGCCAGACCGGAGCAATCGCCCAAGAATAACCTCTGGTTCCTCCGGAGTTGGCGGCGAGATGGAGCTAGACGCGCCCCCACGTCTACCACCGACGATGTATTCGATGGTATCGCCGCCGTTGGATCTGCAGTAGCTGTTGGCGGCACTGCCGCCTCTGGACCCCCAGCTGGAACTTGGCAACCCGAAGGCATCGCCTCAACGGCGGTAGGCGGATCCTGGGGGCCCGACGGCGCCACCTCAGCACCCGTGTCACCCCGCACGGTGGGGGCAAACACAACAGGAACCTCTTCGGCCACTGCCGGTGGTGTGCTTGACGCCAACGCTAATGAGGCTGTTGTAGCCGCTGACGGATCGCCAGCGACATTCCCAGCAGATGTATGCTGCTGAGAACCAGACCCACCGGTGGGCATAGTGACCGGCGGGGGAGGAGCGTCCTTGGAAGCAGAAGAGGAGGAGGCCCTAACGGGCAAAGGACGGGTCAAGACCTATCGGCATAAAAGCTACACTCGCAAGAACATTGGAAGAGTCTAAACTTACTTGGGGCCCTAAACCTTCCAGTGACCCTGGAAGCGGGGCGCCCGCTGTCGTTGCTGCTGCTGCCGCTCCTGCTGTTGTTGCTGCCGCTGCCCTTCGCGGTGACGATGGTCGGTCTGACGCTGGTGGCGGTGGCGGTGGTGTCGGATCCGAAGGTGGTGGTGGCGGAGGGCTCACGCCCCTCTGCCCGTCCTGGACCTGAGGTTCAGCCTCCTTAATCCCACCAGCTGTCTTCTGACGCTTCTAGGGGAGTTCGAATCAAGGGGTAGATCCGAGACAAAAGACCCATCGGCGCGGCGCAGTCGGTGTTGCCTTACTCCCTCTAACCTCCCGGCGGCACCCGGAGCGGAGGAGCCACCTGCAGGCCCCTTGCCCTTGTTCGAGGAACTGGGGGCCGCATGAGGAACTCTGGAGCCCACATCGGCAGGCTGGGGACCTCCGACCGGTACACCGGGAATATGGATCCCCCGGTGGGGGTCCCGGCCGCTGGTCTGACGGATCGCCACACCACTCTCGTCGAGGGTCGGCAGTCGGGCCAGCACCGCCGACCGCAGCCCTGGATTGTCGCAGAGCAGCGAAATGACCTGGGGAGGTATCAAAGTTTCGGGGATAAAAGCCTCACCAGTGATCCCCTTCACCAAAATTTCCAACTGCTCCCAGGACAGGTCAGTCCCAGACCCGCGCTGGATCCTACCAATGTCGCTAGGGCCGATAAACCAGCAACACAAACGCGGCCTCCCCTGCAGTGGCATGACCCGGCGCTTCAGGAAATCGCCGAGTACGTACATCAAGGTCAGACCACCAACCGCCAATTCCTTAATCCTGTCCAGTACGGGCCCAAACTCCGGCATGAGGCACGGTTTTACCCTCCATTGCTTTCGATCGAGTCTGGGCCCGTCGCTCGAAAGGGCAAGGCGGTCGTTGACCTCAGCGCTGGCGATCACCCAGTCATTACGCCAGTTCTCCCACCTCGCGCCGCCAAGGGTGGCGATGTAGGTCACTGTTGGATCTGACCTCGTCTGGAAGTAGTAGGCCCTAATGTGGTCTTTGCCCTTCCGAGACCTCACCAGCACAAAAAATTGGCGGAAGAGGGAAGTGCAGGCTGCCACCCCCACGAACATCTCACAGAAGTGGACAAAGATGGCCACCTGGAGAATGGAGTGGGGCGTGAGGTGCTGGAGCTGGAGTCCGAACTCCTCCAGTACCAGCAGGAAGAACGACGAAATCGGCAGCGCCAACCCACAGAAGAGGTAGGAGACGAAGAGCACAAACTCCCCGGCGGCGAGATCGCCGAGGGGAGTAGTGCCGGCCCGGATCCTCCCGGCGAACGCCGACGTGCCCCATCCGAGCAGGCGGCGCACCGTGTCAAGCGCCTCCTCGGTCTGGAAATGCTCGGGACAAACCAGCATGGCCATGGCAACCACGGCGGTGGAAAACTGAGGAGCACGAACGCGAAGGGGCATGGAGCGCTAGGAGGCGAAAGGACAAAGCAGTTGGGGAAAATGCGAAAGCGAAACCGCTGCACGTGGGGGGAACCCCTTTTTCAAGGAAGGGCCCCCCTCGCACCCTGGAAAAACCCGCCTGACGCACACCTAGCGCCCAAACAACTCAGTCACTGACATGTGGGCCGGGCCCACAAGTCATGTAGCTGGGACGCTGGTTCCCATGCGCGGAAAGGGCAAACCGCCGCGTGAGCACCAAACCACCGTGGACGCTCCCACGCCGCCCCAGGGCCGTTGCGGGAGGATATTTTTAACATAGGCGGCGCCAACAGGGCGCCCCACGCACGCGAGGCACGGCCAAACCGCCATGCGTGGGGGCCACACACCAGTCAGTCGAGAAGACGGGCACGACGGTTGGTGTGACCGATGGCAGACTGATAGCATGTGCGCGCTGGGTTAATATGGTGCACGCTAAGGAGATGCCCCGGTCACCGGCCATACTATGCTTACACAAGATACAGGTTTTGGCCCCATCTACAGGCTCGCACCCTCCCCTAAGGTGGGCCCGGGGGCCACTGTCAGTACCCTAAAACAGGGGTACCCTTTGCCACAGTATGAAGGCACTACGCCGGCAGAGAGGTCTCTGGTTGCGCGGAGAATAGTTCTCCGCCACGCCACATCGACCGCCCCGGGGTCGCCACGTGGCTAGGAAAAGGTACGTGCTCCAGGATACCCGCAGTGGGTCCGGACCTACCGCAAGGAAAGCACCGGACCCCCATACGTGACGAACGGACCTCTGAGATGGGTCCTGGACCCTTCTGAGTGGGGTCCAGACTACTCACTGCCGGATCCCGGGATTCTGGGGCAGAGGATACCTGGACCCTGCTCAGGAAGGGGTCTGGGGGCGACATGTGTCCAGACCCAGCTTGGTGCGAACCTGTCCACACAACGTTCCTATTCCCTAGCCAGGCGAAGGCCTGGTGCAGCCAAGCGGCCTACTGGGCGTGACGTGAGCTTGTGGGATGGGCCTGACGTAAGACCTCTGGGCCACGCTGCCCTTGCATTTATTATGGAGAAGACGCGCCACCTGACTACCCCGCTGACAGGCGATGTGCCCCTTCAGCATTTAATGTGTCATGTCCACTCAACTGGTAGGCGGCGCCCAAGCCATCCTGCAGGCGGCGTGTCTGACTATTCCCGTTGGCAACAGTACACCTGTGTCATGGCATGCGCTGCACCCATCATGACTCGTGCGTTACCGAGGGCGCTGCAGCAAGATATCGATACTGTATGCACTATGGATATTATGGCGCACGGAGATTACACAGGCATGGCAAGCAGTAGTTCCATCTTTCCATTTGTCCCTGGGCCCACGTGTCGGGACTCAGAACCCTTGTACATGCCCCCCTTGAACTATAAAAGGGGAGGCATGCAACGTTGAGATGACCTAAGTCATTTAAGACAACTCAAGCTCTCAAGCAATACAATACACAGTGGAGTAGGGTGTTACGCTCCGGCGGCCCGAACCACTCTAAACTCTTGCGTGTTCTCGTGTTCATTCCTACATCTCTCAACAAGCAAAACGCTTAAGCCCCCTCCACATCTTAGGACTTAGGGCGGGTGCACTCCGCCACCAGGCCGGAGAATTTCCTTTCCGACAAGCGCCAAAGAAATTTGGGACGTGCTCAAAACCGCGCACGAAGGGGATGAGGTGACCAAGATCACCAAACGGGAAACGATCGAGGGCGAGCTCGGTCGATTCATCCTCAACAAAGGAGAAGAGCCGCAAGCAATGTATAACCGGCTAAAGACAATGGTGAACCAAGTGCGCAACCTCGGGAGCACCAATTGGGATTACCATGAAATGGTCAAGGTTATTCTTAGATCCCTTGTTTTTCGCAATCCTACTTAAGTGCAATTAATTGGTGGGGATCCTAGATATAAACTAATGTCTCCTAAGAAAGTAATAGGCAAGTTTGTGAGCTTTGAGCTAATGATCAAAGACTCCAAACATATTGTCAACTTGGAGCAAGGTGCCACCTCCACACCCGAGGTGCAACCCGTCGCATTCAAAGCGACGAAAGAGAAGAAAGAGGAGTCTACATCAAGTAGGCTTCCCATCGACGCCTCCAAGCTCGACAACGAGGAAATGGCGCTCATCATCAAGAGCTTCCGCCAAATCCTTAAGCAAAGGAGAGGGAAAAACTACAAGTCCCACTCCAAGAAAGTTTGCTACCGGTGTGGTAAGTCCGGTCATTTCATAGCAAAATGATCAATTTCTAGTGAAAGTGAAAGGGACGACGACAAGAAGTGGAAGAAGAAAGAAAAGAAGAGGTACTACAAGAAGAAGGGCGGCGATGCCCACATTTGTCGGGAATGGGACTCCGATGAGAGCTCCACCGACTCCTCCTCCGATGAGGACGCCGACAACATCGCCGTCAACAAAGGTCTTCTCTTCCCCAACGTCGGCCACAAGTGTCTTATGGCTAAGGACGACAAGAAGAAGGTACACTCTAGAGCCACCCCTAAATATACAAAATCTAGTGATGAGGGTAGCTCTAGTGATAGCGAAGACAATTTAATGTCTCTTTTTGCCAACCTTAGCCTGGATCAAAAGGAGAAATTGAATGAATTAATAGAGGCCATCAATGAGAAGGATGAACTCTTCGATAGCCAAGAGGACTTCCTTATTAAAGAGAACAAGAAATTTGTTAAATTGAAAAATGCTTATGCTCAGAAAGTAGAAAAATGTGAAAATTTATCTAAGGAACTTAGCATTTGTTATGATTCAATTTCTAGCCTTAGAGATGAAATGCTAGCCTAGTTTCTAAGGTTAAAGGTTTAAATGTTTGCAATGATTCTATTTCCTGTCTTAGAGATGAGAATGTTATATTAAATGCTAAGATAGAAGAACTAAATGCTTGCAAACCATCTACATCTACTGTTGGGCATGTTTCTATTTGTACTAGATGTAGAGATGTTAATGTAGAAGCTATGGATGATCACCTTGCCATGATTAAACAGCAAAATGATCACATAGCTAAATTAACTGCTAAAATTGCCAAGCATGAGCTCGAAAATGAAAATTTTAAATTTGCCTGTAGCATGCTTTATAATGGGAGACACCCTGGCATTAAGGATGGCATTGGTTTCCAACAGAGAAGCAATGTCAAGCTTAATGCCCCCAAGAGATTGTCTAATTTTGATAAGTGCAAAGCTCCCATGGTTTAGGATAGTGAGGGTTACATTTTATACTCTTCAAACTATCCCGAACATAAGATTAGGAAGATTCATGCTAAGAAACCTCACACTGTTTCTCACCATGCATTTATGTATAAAAATGTGGCTTCTAGCTCTAGGCATAACACACATGTTAAAATGCCTAGAAAGAAAATTCCTGCTGTATCAAATGAACATAACATTTCATTTAAAACTTTTGATGCTTCCTATGTGCTTACTAACAAATCAAGCAAAATAGTTGCCAAATATATTGGGGGCAAACACAAGAGTCCAAAGACTTGTGTTTGGGTATCCAAGGTGCTTGTTTCTAACATCAAAGGACCCAAGACTGTTTGGTACCTAAGAACAAGGCCTAAAATTGTTTTGTAGGTTTATGCACCTGGTGGTTCAAGTTGGATAATCGATAGCGGGTGCACCAACCACATGACAGGGGAGAAAAGAATGTTCTCCTCCTATAAGAGAAACGAAGATCCCCAACGAGCTACACATTCAGGGATGGAAATCAAGGTTTGGTCAAAGGCTTGGGTAAAATTGCTATATCACCTGACCATTCTATTTCCAATGTTTTTCTCGTAGATTCTTTAGATTACAATTTGCTTTCAGTTTCTCAATTATGCAAAATGGGCTACAACTGTCTATTTACAGATGTAGGTGTTACTGTCTTTAGAAGAAGTGATGATTCAATAGCATTTAAGGAAGTGTTAGAAGGCCAGCTATATTTAGTTGATTTTAATGAAAACAAAGTTGAACTTAACACTTTCTTAATTGCTAAGACTAATATGGGTTGGCTCTGGCATCGCCGACTTGCCCATGTTGGAATGAAGAATCTTCACAAACTTCTAAAGGGAGAGCACATTTTGGGACTAACCAATGTTCATTTTGAGAAAGACAAGGTTTGTAGCGCATGCCAAGCAGGAAAGCAAGTTGGCGCCCATCATCCACACAAGAACATTATGACGACTGACAGGCCGCTCGAGCTACTCCGCATGGATCTATTCGGCCCGATCGCTTACATAAGCATTGGCGGGAGTAAGTACTGTCTAGTTATTGTGGATGATTATTCTCGCTTCACTTGGGTGTTCTTTTTGTAGGAAAAATCACAAACCCAAGAGACTTTAAAAGGATTCTTAAGACAGGCTCAAAATGTGTTTGGATTAAGAATCAAAAAGATAAGAAGCGACAACGGGATGGAGTTCAAGAATTCACAAATTGAAGGCTTTCTTGAGCATGAGGGCATCAAGCATGAGTTCTCATCTCCCTACACACCTCAATAAAATGGTGTAGTGGAGAGGAAGAATAGAACTTTACTGGACATGGCAAGGACCATGCTTGATGAGTACAAGACACCGGACCGATTTTGGGCAGAAGCAATCAACCCTGCTTGCTACTCCATCAACCGGCTCTACCTTCACCGAATCCTCAAGAAGACATCTTATGAACTTCTCACCGGTAAAAAGCCCAACGTTTTTATATTTTAGAGTTTTTGGAAGCAAATGCTTTATTCTTATTAAAAAAGGTAGAAAATCTAAATTTGCTTCTAAGGCTGTAGAAGGCTTTTTACTAGGTTATGACTCAAACACAAGGGCATATAGAGTCTTCAACAAGTCCACTGGATTAGTTGAAGTTTCTTGTGACATTGTGTTTGATGATACTAATGGCTCCCAAGTGGAGAAAGTTGATCTTGATGAATTAGATGATGAAAAGGCTCTGTGCGTCGTACTAAGGAACATGTCCATTGGGGATGTGTGTCCTAAGGAATCCGAAGAGCCTCCACAAACACAAGATCAACCGTCATCTTCCATACAAGCATCTCCATCAACTCAAGACGAGTATCAGGCTCAAAACAATGAAAATAAAGATCAAGAAGATGAGCCACCTCAAGAGGATGACATGGATCAAGGGGGAGATAAAGATGATCAAGACAAGGAAGATGATTAAGAAACACAGGGTCAAAGACCGCCACACCCAAAAGTCCACCAAGCAATTCAACGAGATCACCCCGTCAACTCCATCCTTGGTGACATTCATAAGGGGGTAACCACTAGATCTCGAGTTGCTCATTTTTGTGAACATTACTCTTTTGTGTCCTCTATTGAGCCATACAAGGTGGAGGATGCATTAAGAGATCTGGATTGGGTGTTGGCTATGCAAGAGGAACTCAACAACTTCACGAGGAATGAAGTATGGCATTTAGTTCCACGTCTTAATCAAAATGTTGTAGGTAACAAGTGGGTATTCCGCAACAAGCAAGATGAGCATGGTGTGGTGACAAGAAACAAAGCCTAACTTGTGGCCAGAGGTTATTCACAAGTCGAAGGTTTGGATTTTGATGAAACTTATGCACCCGTAGCTAGGCTTGATTCAATTCGTATATTACTTGCCTATGCTACTTACCATGTCTTTAAGCTTTACCAAATGGACATGAAAAGTGCTTTCCTCAATGGACCAATCAAGGAAGAGGTCTATGTTGAGCAACCTCCCGGCTTTGAAGATAGTGAGTATCCTAACCATGTTTATGAACTCTCAAAGGCGCTTTATGGGCTCAAGCAAGCCCCAAGAGCATGGTATGAATGCCTAAAAGATTTTCTTATCACTAATGGCTTCAAAGTCGGAAAAGCCGATCCTACTCTCTTTACTAAATGTGTTGCAAAAGATTTGTTTGTATGCCAAATTTATGTTGATGATATTATATTTGGGTCTACTAACAAATCAACTTGTGAAGAGTTTAGTAGGATCATGATACAGAAATTCAAGATGTCTATGATGGGGGAGTTGAAGTATTTCCTAGGATTTCAAATCAAGCAACTCCAAGATGGCACCTTCATCAGCCAAACAAAGTACATTCAAGACATACTGAAAGTCGCCTAGAGGGGGGTGAATAGGGCGAATCTGAAATTTACAAACTTAATCACAACTACAAGCTGCGTTAGCGTTAGAAATATAAACGAGTCCGAGAGAGGGTGCAAAACAAATCGCAAGCGAGTAAAGAGTGTGACACAAGGATTTGTTTTACCGAGGTTCGGTTCTCGCAAACCTACTCCTCGTTGAGGTGGTCACAAAGACCGGGTCTCTTTCAACCCTTTCCATCTCTCAAACGGTCCCTCGGACCGAGTGAGCTTCTCTTCTCAATCAAACGGGAACAAACTTCCCCGCAAGGACCACCACACAATTGGTGTCTCTTGCCTTGGTTACAATTGAGTTGTTCGCAAGAAAGAATGAAAGAAGGAAGCAATCCAAGCGCAAGAGCTCAAAAGAACACAACAAATCTATCTCACTAATCACTAAAGCCTTGTGTGGAATTGGGAGAGGATTTGATCACTTTGGTGTGTCTTGTATTGAATGCTTAGCTCTTATAAGTAGTTGGAAGGTGGAAAACTTAGATGACTTGAATGTGGGGTGGTTGGGGGTATTTATAACCCCAACCACCAAACTAGCCGTTTGGTGGAGGCTTCTGTCGCATGGCGCACCGGACACTGTCCGGTGCGCCAGCCACGTCACCTGGTCGTTGGGTTCCGACCGTTGGAGCTCTGTCTTGTGGGCCCGCCTGGCTGTCCGGTGGCGCACCGGACAAGTCCTATAGACTGTCCGGTGTGCCACCTGCGCGTGCTCTGTCCTCTGCGTGCGCAGGCGCGCATTTAATGCGTTGCAGTCGACCGTTGCGCGCGAAGTAGCCGTTGCTGCGCTGGCTCACTGGACAGTCCGGTGTGCACCAGACATGTCCGGTGAATTTTAGCGGAGCGGATTCCCGAAGCTGGCGAGTTCAGAGTCGCTCTCCCCTGGGGCACCGGACACTGTCTGGTGGTGCACCGGACAGTCCGGTGAATTATAGCGGAGCCCTCTGAAAATTCTCGAAGGTGAAGAGTTGGGCGTCGAGTTCCCTGGTGCACCGGACACTGTCCGGTGGTGTACCGGACACTGTCCGGTGGCACACCGGACAGTCCGGTGCGCCAGACCAGGGCACACTTCGGTTGTCTCTTGCTCACTTTGTTCGAACCCATTCTTGGTCTTTTTATTGACTTATTGTGAACCTTTGGCACCTGTAGAACTTATAGTCTAGAGCAAACTAGTTAGTCCAATTATTTGTGTTGGGCAATTCAACCACCAAAATCAATTAGGAAATAGGTGTAAGCCTAATTCCCTTTCAATCTCCCCCTTTTTGGTGATTGATGCCAACACAAACCAAAGCAAGTATAGAAGTGCATAATTGAACTAGTTTGCATAATGTTAGTGCAAAGGTTACTTGGAATTGAGCCAATATAAATACTTATAAGATACGCATGGATTGTTTCTTTATTTTTAACATTTTGGACCACGCTTACACCACATGTTTTGTTTTTGCAAATTATTTTGTAAATTCTTTTAGAAGTTCTTTTGCAGATAGTCAAAGGTAAATGAATAAGATTTTGTGAAGTATTTTCAAGATTTGAAATTTTCTCCCCCTGTTTCAAATGCTTTTCCTTTGACTAAAACAAAACTCCCTCTTAATAAATTCTCCTCTTAGTGTTCAAGAGGGTTTTAAGATAACAATTTTGAAGATACTACTTTCTCCCTCTTTTTTGAACACAATAAGATACCAATTTGAAAAACATGAGTTTTTAAATTAGGTGGTGGTGCGGTCCTTTTGCTTTGGGCTAATACTTTCTCCCCCTTTGGCATGAATCGCCAAAAACGGATACTTTGAGTGAGATATAAGCCCTTGGTAAAACTAATTTCTCCCCTTTGGCAAATAAAACATGAGTGAAGATTATACCAAAGACGGAGAGTTGCTCGGAGCGACGGCGAAGGATGAGTCATGGAGTGGAGTGGAAGCCTTTGTCTTCGCCGAAGACTCTAATTCCCTTTCAATACACCTATGACTTGGTTTGAAATTCACTTGAAAACACATTAGTCATAGCATATATAAAAGAGACATGATCAAAGGTATACTTATGAGCTATGTGTACAAAACATCAAAAGAAATTCCTAGAATCAAGAATATTTAGCTCATGCCTAAGTTTGTTAAATGTTTGTTCATCTAGTGGCTTGGTAAAGATATCGGCTAATTGTTCCTTAGTGTTAATATATGCAATCTCGATATCTCCCTTTTGTTGGTGATCCCTTAAGAAATGATACCGAATGGCTATGTGTTTAGTGCGGCTATGCTCAACGGGATTATCCGCCATGCGGATTGCACTCTCATTATCACATAGAAGAGGAACTTTGGTTAATTTGTAACCATAGTCCCTAAGGGTTTGCCTCATCCAAAGTAGTTGCGCGCAACAATGTCCTGCGGCAATATACTCGGCTTTGGCGGTAGAAAGAGCAACGAAATTTTGCTTCTTTGAAGCCCAAGACACCAAGGATCTTCCCAAGAACTGGCAAGTCCCCGATGTGCTCTTTCTATTAATCTTACACCCCGCCCAATCGGCATCAGAATAACCAATCAAATCAAATGTGGATCCCCTAGGATACCAAAGCCCAAACTTAGGAGTATAAACTAAATATCTCAAGATTCGTTTTACGACCGTAAGGTGAGCTTCCTTAGGGTCGGCTTGGAATCTTGCACACATGCATACGGAAAGCATAATATCCGGTCGAGATGCACATAAATAGAGTAAAGAGCCTATCATCGACCGGTATACCTTTTGATCGACGGATTTACCTTCCGTGTCGAGGTCGAGATGCCCATTGGTTCCCATGGGTGTCTTGATGGGTTTGGCATCCTTCATCCCAAACTTGCTTAGAATATCTTGAGTATACTTCGTTTGGCTTAGGAAGGTGCCCTCTTGGAGTTGCTTCACTTGAAATCCCAAGAAGTACTTCAACTCCCCCATCATTGACATCTCGAATTTCTGTGTCATGATCCTACTAAATTCCTCACATGTAGATTCGTTAGTAGACCCAAATATGATATCATCAACATAAATTTGGCATACAAACAAATCATTTTCAAGAGTTTTAGTAAATAAAGTAGGATCGGCCTTTCCGACTTTGAAGCCATTATCTATAAGGAAATCTCTTAGGCATTCATACCATGCTCTTGGGGCTTGCTTGAGCCCATAAAGCGCCTTAGAGAGTTTATAAACATGGTTAGGGTACTCACTATCTTCAAAGCCGGGAGGTTGCTCAACATAGACCTCCTCCTTGACTGGTCCATTGAGGAAGGCACTTTTCACGTCCATTTGGTAGAGCTTAAAGCCATGGTAAGTAGCATAGGCAAGTAATATACGAATTGACTCGAGCCTAGCTACGGGTGCATAGGTTTCACCGAAATCCAAACCTTCGACTTGTGAGTATCCCTTGGCCACAAGTCGGGCTTTGTTCCTTGTCACCACACCATGCTCGTCTTGCTTGTTGCGGAACACCCACTTGGTTCCTACAACATTTTGGTTAGGACGTGGAACCAAATGTCATACCTCATTCCTAGTGAAGTTGTTGAGCTCCTCTTGCATCGCCACCACCCAATCCGAATCTTGTAGTGCTTCCTCTACCCTGTGTGGCTCAATAGAGGAAACAAAAGAGTAATGCTCACAAAAATGTGCAACATGAGATCTAGTGGTTACCCCCTTATGAATGTCGCCGAGGATGGTGTCGACGGGGTGATCTCGTTGGATTGCTTGGTGGATTCTTGGGTGTGGTGGTCTTGGTTCTTCATCCTCCTTGTCTTGATCATTTGCATCTCCCCCTTGATCATTGCAGTCATCTTGAGGTGGCTCATCTCTTGGATCTTCTCCTTCATCAACTTGAGCCTCATCCTCATTTTGAGTTGGTGGAGATGCTTGCATGGAGGAGGATGGTTGATCTTGTGTATTTGGAGGCTCTTCGGATTCCTTAGGACACACATCCCCAATGGACATGTTCCTTAGCGCGATGCACGGAGCCTCTTCATCACCTATCTCATCAAGATCAACTTGCTCTACTTGAGAGCCGTTAGTCTCATCAAACACAACGTCACAAGAAACTTCAACTTGTCTAGAGGACTTGTTTAAGACTCTATATGTCCTTGTGTTTGAATCATATCCTAGTAAAAAGCCTTCTACAGTCTTAGGAGCAAATTTAGTTTTTCTACCTCTTTTAACAAGTATAAAGCATTTGCAACCAAAGACTCTAAAATATGAAATATTGGGCTTTTTACCGGTTAGGAGTTCGTATGATGTCTTCTTGAGGATTCGGTGTAGATATAACTGGTTGATAGCGTAGCAAGCGGTGTTGACCGCCTCGGCCCAAAACCGATCCGAGGTCTTGTACTCATCAAGCATGGTTCTTGCCATGTCCAATAGAGTTCTATTCTTCCTATCCACTACACCATTTTGTTGTGGGGTGTAGGGAGAAGAGAACTCATGCTTGATGCCCTCCCCCTCAAGGAAGCCTTCGATTTGTGAGTTCTTGAACTCCGTCCCGTTGTCGCTTCTAATTTTCTTGATCCTTAAGTCGAACTCATTTTGAGCTCGTCTTAAGAATCCCTTTAAGGTCTCTTGGGTATGAGATTTATCCTGAAAAAAGAATACCCAAGTGAAGCGAGAATAATCATCCACTATAACTAGACAGTACTTACTCCCACCGATGCTTATGTAAGCTATCGGGCCGAATAGATCCATGTGTAGGAGTTCGAGCGGCCTGTCAGTCGTCATGATGTTCTTGTGTGGATGATGAGCACCAACTTGCTTCCCTGCCTGACATGCGCTACAAATCCTGTCTTTCTCAAAATGAACATTTGTTAGTCCCAAAATGTGTTCTCCCTTTAGAAGTTTGTGAAGATTCTTCATCCCAACATGTGCCAGTCGGCAATGCCAGAGCCAGCCCATGTTAGTCTTAGCAATTAGGCAAGTGTCGAGTTCAGCTCTATCAAAATCTACTAAGTATAGCTGACCCTCTAACACTCCCTTAAATGCTATTGAATCATCACTCCTAAAGACAGTAACACCTACACCTGTGAAAAGACAGTTGTAGCCCATTTTGCATAATTGAGATACGGAAAGCAAATTGTAATCTAAAGAATCTACAAGAAAAACATTGGAAATGGAATGGTCAGGAGATATAGCAATTTTACCCAGTCCTTTGACCAAACCTTGATTTCCATCCCCGAATGTGATGGCTCTTTGGGGATCCTGGTTTTTCTCGTAGGAGGAGAACATCTCCTTCTCCCCTGTCATGTGGTTTGTGCACCCGCTATCAATGATCCAACTTGAGCCCCCGGATGCATAAACCTACAAAACAAGTTTAGTTCTTGACTTTAGGTACCCAAATGGTTTTGGGTCCTTTGGCATTAGACACAAGAACTTTGGGTACCCAAACACAAGTCTTTGACCCCTTGTGCTTGCCCCCAACATATTTGGCAACTACCTTGCCAGATTTGTTAGTTAAAACATAAGAGGCATCAAAGGTCTTGAATGAAATGTTAGAATCATTTGATGCCTTAGAAGTTTTCTTCTTAGGCAATTTTGCTTGGGTTGATTGCCTAGAACTAGATGTCTCACCCTTGTACATAAAAGCATGATTAGGGCCAGAGTGAGACTTCCTATAATGAATTCTCCTAATTTTGCTCTCGGGATAACCGGCAGGGTACAAAATGTAACCCTCGTTATCCTGAGTCATGGGAGCCTTGCCCTTAACAAAGTTGGACAATTTCTTAGGAAGGGCATTAAGTTTGACATTGTCCCCCTTTTGGAAGCCAATGCCATCCTTTATGCCAGGGCGTCTCCCACTATAGAGCATACTACGAGCAAACTTAAATTTTTCATTTTCTAGTTCATGCTCGGCAATTTTAGCATCTAATTTAGCTATATGATCATTTTGTTGTTTAATCATGGAAAGGTGATCATGTATAGCATTAACATCAACATCTCTACATCTAGTGCAAACAGTGACATGCTCAGTGGTAGATGTAGAGGGTTTGCAAGAATTAAGTTCAACAATCTTAGCACGCAATATATCATTTTTATCTCTAAGATCGGAAATTGTAACATTGCAAATATCTAGTTCTTTAGCCTTAGCAAGCAATTTTTCATTTTCATTTCTAAGGCTGGCAAGAGAAATGTTCAATTCTTCAATCTTAGCAAGCAAATCAACATTATCATTTCTAAGATTTGGAATTGAAACATCACACACATTTGAATCAACCTTAGCTAACAAATTAGCATTCTCATTTCTAAGGTTGTCAATAGTCTCATGGCAAGTGCTTAGCTCACTAGATAGTTTTTCACATTTTTCCACTTCTAGAGCGTAAGCATTTTTAACCTTAATATGCTTTTTGTTTTCTTTAATAAGAAAGTATTCTTGGGTGTCCAAGAGATCATCCTTCTCATGAATAGCACTAATTAATTCATTTAATTTTTCTTTTTGTTGCATGTTTAGGTTGGCAAAAAGAGTACACAAATTATCCTCCTCATCACTAGCATTATCATCACTAGAGGACTCATATTTAGTGGAGGATTTGGATTTAACCTTGTTCTTTTTGCCGTCCTTTGCCATGAGGCACTTGTGGCCGACGTTGGGGAAGAGGAGACCCTTGGTGACGGCGATGTTTGCGGCGTCCTCGTCGGAGGAGTCGGTGGAGCTCTCGTCGGAGTCCCATTCCCGGCAAATATGGGCATCGCCGCCCTTCTTCTTGTAGTACCTCTTCTTCTCCTTTCTTCTTCCCTTCTTATCGTCGCCCTTGTCACTGTCACTAGAAATAAGACATTTTGCTATAAAGTGACCGGGCTTACCACACTTGTAGCAAACTTTCTTGGAGCGGGATTTGTAGTCCTTCCCCCTCCTTTGCTTGAGGATTTGGCGGAAGCTCTTGATGACGAGCGCTATCTCCTCATTGTCGAGCTTTAAGGCGTCGATTGGTTGTCTACTTGATGTAGACTCCTCCTTCTTCTCCTCCGTCGCTTTGAATGTGACCGGCTATGCTTCGGACGTGGAGGGGCCATCAAGCTCGTTGATTTTCTTTGAGCCTTTGATCATCAATTCAAGGCTCACAAAGTGTCCTATCACTTCCTCGGGAGACATTAGTGTGTATCTAGGATTAGCACGAATTAATTGCACTTGTGTAGGGTTAAGGAAAACAAGTGATCTAAGAATAACCTTAACCATTTCGTGGTCATCCCATTTCTTGCTCCCGAGGTTGCGCACTTGGTTCACCAAGGTTTTTAGCCGGTTGTACATGTCTTGTGGCTCCTCCCCTCGACGAAGTCGGAAGCGACCGAGCTCCCCCTCGATTGTTTCCCGCTTGGTGATTTTGGTCACCTCGTCTCCTTCGTGCGTGGTCTTTAGCGTGTCCCAAATCTCCTTAGCATTTTTCAACCCTCTCACCTTATTATACTCCTCTCGACTTAGAGAGGCTGAGTATAGTTGAGGCTTGGGAGTTGAAGTGTTGGATTTGGGCCACTTCGTCCTCATCATAATCTTCATCCCCTACGGATGGTACCTGTACACCAAACTCAACAACATCCCATATACTTTTGTGGAGTGAGGTTAGGTGAAAACGCATCAAATCACTCCACCTAGCATAATCTTCACCATCAAATGTTGGTGGTTTGCCTAATGGGACGGAAAGTAAAGGCATATGTTTAGGAATGCGAGGATAGCGTAGGGGGATCTTACTAAACTTCTTGCGCTCATGGCGCTTAGAAGTGACGGACGGCGTGTCGGAGCCGGAGGTGGATGGCGATGAGGTGTTGGTCTCGTAGTAGACCACTTTCCTCATCTTCTTCTTCTTGTCACCGCTCCGACGTGACTTGTGTGAAGGGGATTCCTTTTCCTTCCCCTTTCCTTTGTTGTAGGACTCTCCCGATGGAGCCTTCCCGTGGCTTGTAGCGGGCTTCTCGCCGGTCACCATTTCCTTCTTGGCGTGATCTCCCGACATCACTTCGAGCGGTTAGGCTCTAATGAAGCACCGGGTTCTGATACCAATTGAAAGTCGCCTAGAGGGGGTGAATAGGTCGAATCTAAAATTTACAAACTTAATCACAACTACAAGTCGGGTTAGCGTTAGAAATATAAACGAGTCCGAGAGAGGGTGCAAAACAAATTGCAAGCGAGTAAAGAGTGTGACACAAGGATTTGTTTTACCGAGGTTCGGTTCTCGCAAACCTACTCCCCGTTGAGGTGGTCGCAAAGACCGGGTCTCTTTCAACCCTTTCCCTCTCTCAAACGGTCCCTCGGACCGAGTGAGCTTCTCTTCTCAATCAAACGGGAACAAACTTCCCCGCAAGGACCACCACACAATTGGTGTCTCTTGCCTTGGTTACAATTGAGTTGTTCGCAAGAAAGAATGAAAGAAGGAAGCAATCCAAGCGCAAGAGCTCAAAAGAACACAACAAATCTATCTCACTAATCACTAAAGCCTTGTGTGGAATTGGGAGAGGATTTGATCACTTTGGTGTGTCTTGTATTGAATGCTTAGCTCTTATAAGTAGTTGGAAGGTGGAAAACTTAGATGACTTGAATGTGGGGTGGTTGGGGGTATTTATAACCCCAACCACCAAACTAGCCGTTTGGTGGAGGCTTCTGTCGCATGGTGCACCGGACAGTCCGGTGCGCTAGCCACGTCACCTGGTCGTTGGGTTCCGACCATTGGAGCTCTGTCTTGTGGGCCCGCCTGGCTGTCCGGTGGCGCACCGGACAAGTCCTGTAGACTGTCCGGTGTGCCACCCGCGCGTGCTCTGTCCTCTGCGCGCGCAGGCGCGCATTTAATGCGTTGCAGTCGACCGTTGCGCGCGAAGTAGCCGTTGCTGCGCTGGCTCACCGGACAGTCCGGTGTGCACCGGACATGTCCGGTGAATTTTAGTGGAGCGGATTCCCGAAGCTGGCGAGTTCAGAGTCGCTCTCCCCTGGGGCACCGGACACTATCCGGTGGTGCACCGGACAGTCCGGTGAATTATAGCGGAGCCCTCTGAAAATTCCCGAAGGTGAAGAGTTGGGCGTCGAGTTCCTTGGTGCACCGGACACTGTCCGGTGGTGTACCGGACACTGTCCGGTGCGCCAGACCAGGGCACACTTCGGTTGTCCCTTGCTCACTTTGTTCGAACTCATTCTTGGTCTTTTTATTGACTTATTGTGAACCTTTGGCACCTGTAGAACTTATAGTCTAGAGCAAACTAGTTAGTCCAATTATTTGTGTTGGGCAATTCAACCACCAAAATCAATTAGGAAATAGGCGTAAGCCTAATTCCCTTTCACATACTTAAGCAATCCATTCATATCTAGTGAGATTATCAATTGGTTTAATTCCAAGTAACCTATGCACATTTCAAAATGCAAACTAGTTCATTTCTGCACTTTATATATTTGCTTTGGTTTGTGTTGGCATTAATCACCAAAAAGGGGGAGATTGAAAGGGAAATAGGGTTAACCTTTTCCTACAATTAATTTTGGTGGTTGAATGTCCAACACAAACATATGGACTAACTAGTTTGCTCTAGAAATCATGTATTACAGGTGCATAAGGTTCAACACAAACCAATAAAAGATTCAAGTTAGAGACAAAATTTGAAACGGAGCAAAGAACTTGAGTGTGTTGTGGATTGACGCACCGGACTGTCCGGTGCACCAGGACCGTACAAGTGTCAACCAGCCACTCTCGAGAAAACGCAGGCGCACTCCTCTATAATTCATCGGACTGTCCGGTGTGCCACCGGACTGTCCGGTGAGCCAGCGGGCAACGGCTACCTGCGCGCAACGGTCGACTCTGACAACAGGAATAGTGAGCTACAATGCCGTGGTAGAAGTTAGAGCCGCAAAGTCAGAGGGCACCGGACTGTTCGGTGTGGCACCAGACTGTCCGGTGTCGCAAGAGGACAAAGCTCCAACGATCGCCCGAGCTCCGAACCCTAACGGTTGGGTGATGTGGCGATGCACCGGACAGCGCACAGTACCTGTCCGGTGTGCCCATCGCCAGCAGCCTCCCCAACGGCTACCTTGGTGGTTGGGGGCTATAAATACCCCCCAACCACCACAACTTCAAGCATCCAAGATTTCTAAAGATCACATTCAATACAAGAGCTCTAGCATTCACTCCTAGACACAATTCAAAAGATCAAAGCCTCTCCAAGTCCCAAATTCATCTCAAACATTTAGTGACTTGTGTGAGAGAGATTTTGTGTTCTTTTTGAGCTCTTGCTTCTTGGATTGTCTTTCTTTTTTCCCATTCTTATTCTCAAGTGCTTTGTAAGCAAGGAAAGAGACATCAAGTGTGTGGTGGTCCTTGCGGGGTCTTAGTGACCCGTGAGATTAAGGAAGAAGGCTCAGTCTATATGACTGTTTGAGAGAGGGAAAGGGTTGAAATAGACCCAGTCTTTGTGACCTCCTCAACGGGGACTAGGTTCTTTAGAATCGAACCTCGGTAAAACAAATCACTGTGTTCATTCGCTTGATTCTCATTTGATTTGTTTTCCCCCTCTCTCCCGGACTTGATTTTAGTTCTAACGCTAACCCCGGCTTGTAGTGTGTGTTTAAAGCTATAAATTTCAGATTACGCCTATTCACCCCCCTCTAGGCGACTTTCACTCTCTCCTGGGACTAGGCGATCCATCAGCTCGATGCTAAGAATGTCTTCCTTCACGGCACCCTGATGGAGACTGTCTACTACAGCCAGCCCCTCAGGTTCGTCGACGTTGCGCGTCCAAATCTGTTCTACCAGCTGAACCGCTCCTTGTACGGCCTCAAGCAGGAGCCACGGGCATGGTACAATCACTTCGCCTACATCGGATTCGTCGAAGCCAAATCAGACATGTCCCTATTTATCTACCGGTGCAGTGACGACATCGTCTACCTCCTACTCTACGTCGACGACATTGTGCTCACGACAACCACCGCCGACCTTCTACAATGTACAATCGTCGCCCTTCAACGGGAGTTCATAATTAAGGACCTGGGGCCCCTTCACCACTTCCTCAGCATCACCGTCGAACGACGCCTTAGGATCTCTTCCTTCGCCATCGTCAGTACACCATCGACATCCTAGAGCAGGCTGGCATGTACGACTATAAGCCCTACTTCATACCTATTGACACTCAGGTGAAACTTTCTAAGGACGATGGCCCCCCGATCGCCGACGCGACGTCCTCCCGGAGCCTAACCGGCGCCCTCCAGTACCTGACCTTCTCCAGGCCCGACATCGCATATGCCGTAAAGCAGGTGTGCCTGCAAATGCACACCCCAAGGGAACCCCATCTATCCGCTCTCAATCGGATCCTGCGCTACCTTCGCGGCTCCCTCGACTAAGGCCTTCTAATCTGATAATCCTCGACATCGAAGCTCGTGGTCTACACCGACGCTGACTGGGTCGGATGTCCTGACACGTGTCGGTCCACTTCCGGTTACGTCGTGTTCCTGATTGCCAACCTCGTCTCCTAGGCCTCCAAGTGTTGGATTAATGTGGGTCTGACCCAAATTAATAGTCAATAATAGTCAATGCTAAAGGTCCACTTCAATGCTACAATGTACTAATATTTAGTATTATTCAGGAAGTTCAAGGGCCAAATCAATTAACTTAAATAGATGGACCATCGGTGCATCTATTGAGAAGTTGAGAAAAGGATGAAGGACTGTCACATGCGTGCGAGCTGCTGGCCGGACCGGGCCGTGGCCGAGGCCGGACCTTGGTCCGAATATTCCTTCCTAACGGTTGCGCATTTTGCTTGCAGTAATGATCGTCCATTACTATCGTCCGTTACTGGCCGTTTTCTGTGTTATGGCTAATAACGGATGGGTTGTAATGGTTACCGGCTAGTAACAGACGTCTCTGATGGCGTCATTTTCTGGCTGACTATAATGGTAGCTCTGATGGCGACTGTTATTGTGCGTTCGCCTCCCTCTGCGCGTGTACAAATATGGAGGAGCTGAAGCTGCTTCTGGTCACACTTATGAACAGTCTCAGACGCGTTGCACACAGCCCATTCCCGTCTCACCTTCTGCGAGCACAAAGAATGTGGGAGAGCAGGCCTCCGAAATCGACGTCCGCAGAGCTACACTTGCACGGGTGTGCGGGATCAAGTTTTTGGGAAGCGTACTCGCGACTGCTCACTCCGTCCGCTCGACCAACGTTAATCTAGTTCTTCGTCGTCGGCGCCGTTCGTTGGACTGCACTGCGTATATCTGTCTGCATCGACTACGTACGACTACATCAAACATTCACAAGAGATGTATCGTGTGAATGGAGCCACTGATGCCTTGATCATCGGTCCCTCCGCGGGGTACACTCTGTTCTTAGTATTTGTGCATATTTTATTGTTGCTTGCTGCTTATGTGAGTAGTGATATACATATGCAAATAGATGTTATCACATACATCACTGTGGTTTTCTGGATTGAATTAAAACTGAAAATTCCTATTTATCTAACACCAAGCGCCAGCCTGTCGTCTCTCGCTCCTACGCTGAGGCCGAGTACTGCGTTGTGGCCAACGATATGGACGAGGCCTCCTGGCTACGCTAGCTTCTCTAGGAGCTCCACATCCCCTCCAGTGTGTCGTCCTCGTCTACTGCGACAATGTCAGCGCGGTCTACCTCTCCACCAATCCCGTGGACCATCAGCGCACGAAGTACGTGCAGATCGACCTGTACTTCGTCCGCGAGCGTGTCGTCGTCGGTGGCGTTCGGGTTCTCAGCGTCCCACCACGCTGCAGTTCGCCGACATCTTTACTTGTTAGAAAGTTAGGCATTTTTAGTTTTAATTTAATCCAGAAAAACAGTGCGATATATGTGATGACATGTATGTGCATGTGTGTATAACTACTCGCATAAGCAGTAAACAGCAATGAAACATGCACAAATACGAAGAACAGAGTGTACCCAGCGGAGGGACCAATGCTCAAGGCATCAGTGGCTCCATTCACACGAGACATCTCGTGTGTTTGTTCGATGTAGCCGTACGAAGTCGGTGCAGCAAGATGTACGCTGTGCAGTCCCTCGAACGGTCGTCGGGAAGAAGAACAGCAGCACGCGTCAACTCGGGAAGGCGACGAACAGCAAGCTGTGGACGAAGCAGCTGGACAAACAGATCACGCGAGCAGTCGCGAAGACGCTCCCCAAAAATCTGATCGCCCGCACACCCGTGCAAGTGTATCTCTGCGGTCGGTGATTTCGGAGGCCTGCTCTCCCACTCTCTCTGTGCTCGCAGAAGATGGGACGGGAATGTGTTGTTTGCAATTCGCGTGAGATAATTCGCGTACCTGGAAGAGCCCTCCCTCTCCATTCTTATAGGCGGTCAGAAGGAGGGAGAAGAACAACGGACAGAAACGGTCGCGCATTAGAACTGGAAACTGACGACAGTAACTGACGTCCGTTACTAGCCATAAGACAGGAAACGGACGGTTATCATGACGGTCATCGCTCCAGGCAAAATGCGCAACCGTTTGAAAGGAATATTCGGACCAAGGTCCGATCTACCACGAGCCACGGCTGTAACACCCGGATTTTAGGGGTCCAAAACCCGGGGTTAACATAAACACCAGGTATGCTGGGACCAAGTCTCAAACATATGATGTATAGTGGCACAGGATCGAATGTCACATCTTTATATATAACAGGAGTTCTATACAAAATAAATAATTACATTATAAGGAGACAACGGTCCAGCAACCCAAAGTTGACTGGGAGACGACGACCTAGACCTCTCACGAACTCATCACAGCATCCTCCATGAGCATCATCCTGCAGTACCTGGTCTTGACCTGTGGTGTATGTGAGACAGCAAGAGTGAGCTCACATACGTTCATCGCTCAACAAGTTGTGGAGAATAATGTGCATGAACTCGCCAAAGGTGGGAGCTCACGTGAAGTGTAAGGCTTACCAAAGAAGATGGTTAGAGCTGAGCATTGCTTTTAAAGTTGGTCAAAATTTTATTAGCAGTTACTAAGTATAAGTAAATACCAAACCCAATTAAGTAATAGACCAAAAGTAACAACACCACCTGCAATGCAATGCATATGACAAATTGAATTTAGTTCCATAAATTAATCATGTGAGGGTCCGAGCTGCTCATGACCGTGAGCACGGCTAGTATACCAGTTTTACACTCTGCAGAGGTTGCGCATCTTTACCCACAAGTCGTGTATCCCATGTCGCCAGGGTTTGCAAGGCCCTTAGACACTTCCGAGGTGAATGGCTAGGGATCCACTACGAGGCCTTTACAAAGTTCCACTAGCTTCCGAAAACCCGCTACAGTTTATAGGAAGATCCAGTACAGGAATCCCTTGCAGGACCGCCATTGCAGCAAAATCCTCCCGAGGGCCTCCCCGCACTGACCTCTCCCCTACCGCCCTTGCCCCTTTCGGGTAAGGTAGTCTTCCACTAGCTTTCCTAATTAATCAGCCAAGGGCGTCCCATTCCACCCTTATGGTAGCACTGTTTTCCCGGGTGGTCGCTCCATGTTCCAATTAACATAATGATCTCATCATGAACAATAAATAACAACTGATAAAAAAATGTGTAACCATGAATAGTGTATCTCCATACCCAAAACTACATATAGCACTAGCAAGTACTACCCAGAAAGTTTCAGTGGTAAACAAGGTATAAAGATAGACAAACTAGGGTAACCTATTGGGTCCCATCAAAATTAACCTATGCAGATCATTATGATTAATCAGAACATGGCTGGGTGAAAAGAAGTGATCAAGGGCACAACTTGCCTGGGCCTTGAGAATCCAGGTACCAGGATGATTCTTCAGATCCTCGTGACCTCACTGCTAGTCGTAGCAATACAAACATACATGGTATAGGCAAAATTAACATTACACCAAACATATATGCAAAATACATATTAATAATCTACATATTAAAATAAGATCACAGGAAAAAGAATTATTAATTTTGGAGTTGTAGAATTCAAGTTATGATTTTCCTAAGGTTTAATGTGATTAAAATATGATTAAATGATAAATAAATTTTCTGACAGAGTTCATGTCAAAACAAAGACACTAATTGATGAAGAATATTATTACAAAATTTTAGAGACTGGAATGGTTCAATTTGGAGCTAAAATGGATTAATTATGAATTAAACAAGTTTCTGGATTTATTTTTGTATTGAAAATCATTTTCTATTTCATTTTACTGGATTTTCTATTCCCTTGGACTGCGCCTCAATTAATCAAGAAAGCAGGGGCCACGGCGCAAGAATTCCCAGACTCAGACTACACCCGCGATGGACGGCGGGTTGATTCAACGGAACCCGAGGGGCTTTTTAAGAAAAGGGACACGGCGAAGGGGTATTCTCAGATCTCGGCCGTCCGATCTGTTTTCAAGGGACATGATTAGATCGGCGTACTATGCGAACCGGTATATATTGATGACCGCACGATCCCGGATCTACGGGTAAGATTTTAAGTGGGCGAGATTAAACAGTGACCGCACGATCCAATCCTACGGCCCAGATCGCACATGGCGAAGGGGTACGCGACAATCTAATCCCGACCGCACAACGAGATCCTACGGTCAGGAGCCATTCCCCCAATTCCCAGCATCCCGAGCGGCGGCGGTGGCGCACCCACGGCGGAGCTTCGCCGGCGAACGCGCAATCCGGTGCCAAACCACCCCGAACTAGGAATTAATCGGTGCTAAACCAAGAGAGGAAGATAGTGAATCTACAGAGAGGGGTCTCACCGGCGATTGAAGGGGTTGCGGTCCCGCCCACGGAGGAGAGCGGATTCACGGCGGAGCTCGCACGACGACGAGCAATTCCCGCCCCCGAGAAGGCCCCCAACGTCGACCGAAGCAACCACGGCCAGCCGGCCCCCGGCGGCGGCGCCAAGGATGGCGCGTGAAATCCGGCCTGGCCAGGACCCCTCCGACCGATTAACTGGCGCCACGCAAAAAGGAAACAACGGCGAGCACGGTGAGGTGATTTACCGAGCGTGCGGACCACTGGCTGAAGCGGACCACGGCGGAGGGCGGAACCACGACTGGACGCAACCTCCGGCGAGAAATTGAGAGCCGCGCCACCCAAATTCGTGCCCCACGAGGTGTCACCCACGTGCGGAATGGGCGAAGCAACCCACCGGCAACACCCGAGAGCCCAATTATGGAACGACGGCCGATCACAGTGGTGGCGGTATCTACGGTAGGGGACGTAGCACCGAGTCACCCTGTCGATTGCCGAAGCGCTGCTTGGTGGCTTCGAGGCTCCGGATGAGGAGTAGGGCCGCCGATTATATAGGCGCAGGGCACCCAAGGCGGAGAACGGTTTGGCCGGGGAGCTCGCCGTGGATTTTGCCGTGTCAGTTCCAGGGAGCAGCCGAAATCATAATCCCCGCGGAACCATGGAGTTCGTTTTGATTTTGTTTGTGCCGCGCATCACGGAGTTTGTTTCTCCACTGATAGCAACAATTCCGTGCGTGCAACAAGGAGAGGATGGCCAAGGTGGAGGAGCTTCCGGTCCTAGGTGAGCCGCGGGCGCCGCGCGGTCTGTTGAGGAAAGAAGAACGAGCTGACCAGGCGGTCCCACGGCGCAGTGTAACCCCGGTCACGACCTGGGCGCGGAAGGCGGCTGACCAGTGGGGCCCGCGGGTCAGGGCTGTGCGGCTACGCAGGGCGTGGGGTTGAGTGGGCCGCGGGAGGATTTCCTGGTGTGGGCCGAATTGAGGTTCAGGGCCCAACAGTGGGATTTTTCTTTTTCCTTTTTCTTTTTATCTCCCATTTTCTTTTCTTTCTTTCTAAAATCAATTTGAATTCGAATTTAGTTTCAAACCTTGTGCAAGTTTATTCTCCAATCATGTTGTGAAATGAAGAATACCAATTTTTGAAATATATTTATATTATTTTTATCTTCATATCCTTTTACTTTTAAACCCTAGTTTTAAATGTAGGCTTAATCCTATTTCTAGTCATTTTATGTTATTGTTATTTTTATTTAATGCACAAACATAGAAACTCCAACAAATGCATTTTATTCTTTATTTTAGAATAATTGTTTTATTTAGTCACTCTCAATTACATAGGTGCTCTTTTTTTTTATGATGCAAATGAGACACACAAAGTGAGAATAACTCTCTATTATTCTTTGTATACAATTTTGAGTATTACAAATCCTACCCCCCTTAAAAATAATCTCGTCCCCGAGATTAGTAAGAAAGAGGATATAGGAAAAGTGATTTGAAATTTAGCTTTTAGTTTCTAATTAGTTCAAAATCAAGAGTCTCTCTCTTTTTTTTTATTATTAGTTAGTTATTAGGAGAGCATAGGTATATATGGTTATAGACACTTTATTAGGCAGGATAAAAGATATCTTTTTAAGCCTATATAGGTTTGGGCAAGAAAGAGTGGGGTAAAGAAAGACTTCATCCAAGATTGTGGATCTTGACTCATCTTGGTGACCATACTTGATCCTTGAAGACTTGAGTTGGTGCTCATCCTCCTTTGATGAAGTTGATCATCTTCTTCGGTCTTGTCTCAGTAATTAGGAGTTAGTGTATGTTATTGGAGTTGGGGAACGTGGTTAAGATAGATATGGATGAGATAGACTACATGATGTAGATCAAAAGTTTATTTGATGTTAGGTGGGGATAAATAGACCATGCAATCCATTATGAATCTATTGGTTGAGTTAGATCTTCTGCTCATGGTTGAGTTAGTCTAATGTGCTAAGTTAACACCTGGCTAGTAAGGTCTAATCTCTTCTACCAGTATCACTAATCTATTTAAGTGGACCACATTAGGTTAGTTTAGTAGATGGCTATTAGTTGAATGAGATTAGTCAGAATCTGGTTCGGTTATTTTGCTTCTGATTGGTTTGGATAGGTTATGTAACCCATTGTGTAGGTCAAGTTATTGTGTAGGGCTTAGTTGTTCTAAGTCATCAATTTAGACTTAAGTGAATTTTGGGAGTATAGCCTTATCCTTTGTATCAGCATTAAGTAACTCAATCTAGCTTAGATCATATTGGATTAGATAGAATCCAGATTAGGTTGGTATGACTAGATTAAACTAGTTAAGATTTAGCCAGATCTACCAGGGTAGGATAATTATTATTAGGATATGTTAGAATCTTTTAAGATAGGATGGATTATATGATATAGGTAGGCCATTGTTCAAGTACGAGTTGGTATAAGACATTAATTTAGGTTAAGATATATTTGTAGAGACAGTGTCTAACCTATATCACCAACTTAACTAACTTGTTAATAACTCACTTTAGATTGGGTCATATTTAGATCAGATAGAATCTGGATTAGGTTTAGACTAGATAATATCTAATTACTTTGGATTAGATCTTGGTTGTTACTAGGGTGGGGTAAATATGCTTATTAGGACAAGATGAATCCATAAAGATAAGATAGAATCTTCTGAGGCCAGTTAGATCTATTAGGATAAGGATAAAATCTTTTCAAGATAAGATAAGTATCTTTTAAGATGAGATGGATCTATTAAGATAAGGAAGAATCTTTTAAGATAAGATGAATTGGTTAGAATGAGATCTTTTAGGATAGGATAAATCTCTTAAGCTAGATATGTTCCAATGGGGACAATCTAGGTTGTCTAATCATTTTATAATTATATATATATATATATATTTTATACCTATGTGTATATGCAGATGCAATTGTGGACATTACTCCACAACTTATCACACTCAATCAAAGATCCAAATCAAACAAGTATCATAAGAACAAACATTCAAGTCCATAGATATCTATAAAAATAGTTTTGTTTTTGTTCCTAAGAATAGGTCTCCTATCCCTAAAGTCACTTTAGGTACAGGATTTCAAAGTGTGAAATCCAAGTTCGTCTTTAGAAAGAAAAGGTAAGAATAATCAGAGTGAAGCGGAAATAGATGAGAAAAGATTAAGATAAGTTTAGAAATGATCAGAGTAGCAAAGGTAAGTAGATAATGGTTGTCCAGTTCTATCTAGGTTTCGTCCTACAGTCAACATTCCTCTGATACCACTTCTGTAACACCCGGATTTTAGGGGTCCAAAACCCGGGGTTAACATAAACACCAGGTATGCTGGGACCAAGTCTCAAACATATGATGTATAGTGGCACAGGATCGAATGTCACATCTTTATATATAACAGGAGTTCTATACAAAATAAATAATTACATTATAAGGAGACAACGGTCCAGCAACCCAAAGTTGACTGGGAGACGACGACCTAGACCTCTCACGAACTCATCACAGCATCCTCCATGAGCATCATCCTGCAGTACCTGGTCTTGACCTGTGGTGTATGTGAGACAGCAAGAGTGAGCTCACATACGTTCATCGCTCAACAAGTTGTGGAGAATAATGTGCATGAACTCGCCAAAGGTGGGAGCTCACGTGAAGTGTAAGGCTTACCAAAGAAGATGGTTAGAGCTGAGCATTGCTTTTAAAGTTGGTCAAAATTTTATTAGCAGTTACTAAGTATAAGTAAATACCAAACCCAATTAAGTAATAGACCAAAAGTAACAACACCACCTGCAATGCAATGCATATGACAAATTGAATTTAGTTCCATAAATTAATCATGTGAGGGTCCGAGCTGCTCATGACCGTGAGCACGGCTAGTATACCAGTTTTACACTCTGCAGAGGTTGCGCATCTTTACCCACAAGTCGTGTATCCCATGTCGCCAGGGTTTGCAAGGCCCTTAGACACTTCCGAGGTGAATGGCTAGGGATCCACTACGAGGCCTTTACAAAGTTCCACTAGCTTCCGAAAACCCGCTACAGTTTATAGGAAGATCCAGTACAGGAATCCCTTGCAGGACCGCCATCGCAGCAAAATCCTCCCGAGGGCCTCCCCGCACTGACCTCTCCCCTACCGCCCTTGCCCCTTTCGGGTAAGGTAGTCTTCCACTAGCTTTCCTAATTAATCAGCCAAGGGCGTCCCATTCCACCCTTATGGTAGCACTGTTTTCCCGGGTGGTCGCTCCATGTTCCAATTAACATAATGATCTCATCATGAACAATAAATAACAACTGATAAAAAAATGTGTAACCATGAATAGTGTATCTCCATACCCAAAACCACATATAGCACTAGCAAGTACTACCCAGAAAGTTTCAGTGGTAAACAAGGTATAAAGATAGACAAACTAGGGTAACCTATTGGGTCCCATCAAAATTAACCTATGCAGATCATTATGATTAATCAGAACATGGCTGGGTGAAAAGAAGTGATCAAGGGCACAACTTGCCTGGGCCTTGAGAATCCAGGTACCAGGATGATTCTTCAGATCCTCGTGACCTCACTGCTAGTCGTAGCAATACAAACATACATGGTATAGGCAAAATTAACATTACACCAAACATATATGCAAAATACATATTAATAATCTACATATTAAAATAAGATCACAGGAAAAAGAATTATTAATTTTGGAGTTGTAGAATTCAAGTTATGATTTTCCTAAGGTTTAATGTGATTAAAATATGATTAAATGATAAATAAATTTTCTGACAGAGTTCATGTCAAAACAAAGACACTAATTGATGAAGAATATTATTACAAAATTTTAGAGACTGGAATGGTTCAATTTGGAGCTAAAATGGATTAATTATGAATTAAACAAGTTTCTGGATTTATTTTTGTATTGAAAATCATTTTCTATTTCATTTTACTGGATTTTCTATTCCCTTGGACTGCGCCTCAATTAATCAAGAAAGCAGGGGCCACGGCGCAAGAATTCCCAGACTCAGACTACACCCGCGATGGACGGCGGGTTGATTCAACGGAACCCGAGGGGCTTTTTAAGAAAAGGGACACGGCGAAGGGGTATTCTCAGATCTCGGCCGTCCGATCTGTTTTCAAGGGACATGATTAGATCGGCGTACTATGCGAACCGGTATATATTGATGACCGCACGATCCCGGATCTACGGGTAAGATTTTAAGTGGGCGAGATTAAACAGTGACCGCACGATCCAATCCTACGGCCCAGATCGCACATGGCGAAGGGGTACGCGACAATCTAATCCCGACCGCACAACGAGATCCTACGGTCAGGAGCCATTCCCCCAATTCCCAGCATCCCGAGCGGCGGCGGTGGCGCACCCACGGCGGAGCTTCGCCGGCGAACGCGCAATCCGGTGCCAAACCACCCCGAACTAGGAATTAATCGGTGCTAAACCAAGAGAGGAAGATAGTGAATCTACAGAGAGGGGTCTCACCGGCGATTGAAGGGGTTGCGGTCCCGCCCACGGAGGAGAGCGGATTCACGGCGGAGCTCGCACGACGACGAGCAATTCCCGCCCCCGAGAAGGCCCCCAACGTCGACCGAAGCAACCACGGCCAGCCGGCCCCCGGCGGCGGCGCCAAGGATGGCGCGTGAAATCCGGCCTGGCCAGGACCCCTCCGACCGATTAACTGGCGCCACGCAAAAAGGAAACAACGGCGAGCACGGTGAGGTGATTTACCGAGCGTGCGGACCACTGGCTGAAGCGGACCACGGCGGAGGGCGGAACCACGACTGGACGCAACCTCCGGCGAGAAATTGAGAGCCGCGCCACCCAAATTCGTGCCCCACGAGGTGTCACCCACGTGCGGAATGGGCGAAGCAACCCACCGGCAACACCCGAGAGCCCAATTATGGAACGACGGCCGATCACAGTGGTGGCGGTATCTACGGTAGGGGACGTAGCACCGAGTCACCCTGTCGATTGCCGAAGCGCTGCTTGGTGGCTTCGAGGCTCCGGATGAGGAGTAGGGCCGCCGATTATATAGGCGCAGGGCACCCAAGGCGGAGAACGGTTTGGCCGGGGAGCTCGCCGTGGATTTTGCCGTGTCAGTTCCAGGGAGCAGCCGAAATCATAATCCCCGCGGAACCATGGAGTTCGTTTTGATTTTGTTTGTGCCGCGCATCACGGAGTTTGTTTCTCCACTGATAGCAACAATTCCGTGCGTGCAACAAGGAGAGGATGGCCAAGGTGGAGGAGCTTCCGGTCCCAGGTGAGCCGCGGGCGCCGCGCGGTCTGTTGAGGAAAGAAGAACGAGCTGACCAGGCGGTCCCACGGCGCAGTGTAACCCCGGTCACGACCTGGGCGCGGAAGGCGGCTGACCAGTGGGGCCCGCGGGTCAGGGCTGTGCGGCTGCGCAGGGCGTGGGGTTGAGTGGGCCGCGGGAGGATTTCCTGGTGTGGGCCGAATTGAGGTTCAGGGCCCAACAGTGGGATTTTTCTTTTTCCTTTTTCTTTTTATCTCCCATTTTCTTTTCTTTCTTTCTAAAATCAATTTGAATTCGAATTTAGTTTCAAACCTTGTGCAAGTTTATTCTCCAATCATGTTGTGAAATGAAGAATACCAATTTTTGAAATATATTTATATTATTTTTATCTTCATATCCTTTTACTTTTAAACCCTAGTTTTAAATGTAGGCTTAATCCTATTTCTAGTCATTTTATGTTATTGTTATTTTTATTTAATGCACAAACATAGAAACTCCAACAAATGCATTTTATTCTTTATTTTAGAATAATTGTTTTATTTAGTCACTCTCAATTACATAGGTGCTCTTTTTTTTATGATGCAAATGAGACACACAAAGTGAGAATAACTCTCTATTATTCTTTGTATACAATTTTGAGTATTACAACGGCCACGGCCCGGCCCGGCCGGCGGCGGCGGCGGCGCGCGCGCGCGCGTGTGGCAGTCCTTCATCCATTTCTCAACTTCTCAATAGATGCACCAATGGTCCACCTATTTAAGTTGATTGATTTGTCCTTTGAACTTCCAATATGGTACTAAATAATTAGTACACCATAGCATTAAAGTGGGCCATTAGCATTGACTATTATTGAATATTAATTTGGGCCAAGCCCACATTAATCCAACAATCCCCACCAAATGCTAAGTCACACTAAAAAGCTCTCATCATCTCAAACGTTTGATATACTGGTGTTTCGATGGAGACTGTTAAGTTGAACATCCACCTAGAACTTAGACTACACTTGACCACAACTGCACAATGGACTAGGCCTTGAATTGGCAGTTTTGCGTGGAATGAGTTTCATCTAAACTCTTTACCAGTACTAGATTGCTGAACGCATCCCCTCTGGTTGGAGCATATAAGTCAAACTCCATAGCCTTTCATGGGTATCTAGAAACCACCCAGATCTCATAAACTGTGACTAGCAGTTAACCCATATAGGTATGTTCCTCTAAAGATGTTCTGTAGGACAACATCTTTGCTTCACAAAGCCACTTGGAACATATTAAGGTGTAAACACCAACCTACCTTACAGTAAGGAAAGATATGCATCTGAAATGAGCCTTATTAAGGGTCTTTCCTCTCAGTCTACCACTAGCTTGTTTCACCATTCTAATTCACGGGATCTCCGATCACATAGAACAGGTTACCACTATGATAAACTTTAGGTGGGTCTCATGCCCATCTCACTTGATGCACTATCTATCACACTACGTGATAGCCCCTTAGTAAATTGATCTGCAGATTTTTAGACGTATGGACATAATCCAACGCTATTACTCCGGAGTTTCTCAATTTCCTGACAGATTTCAAACGCCTCTTTATGTGCCTTGTCGACTTCATATTATCCTTAGAACTGTTTATCTTAATTATCACAGTCTGATTATCACAGTTCATGGAAATAGCCGGCACAGGTTTTTCAACCACCGGTAAATCCATAAGGAGTTCACGAAGCCACTCAGCCTCAACTGAAGCGGTATCTAATGCTGTGAGTTCTGCTTCCATAGTCGACCTCGTTAAGATGGTCTGCTTGCAAGACTTCCATGAAACAGCACCACCTCCAAGTGAAAACACATATCCACTTGTGGCATATATCTCATCAGCATCAGATATCCAGTTTGCATCACAATAACCCTCCAGAACTGTTGGGTACCCGGTATAATGGATGCCTAAACTCATAGTACCCTTTAGATAGCGCAAAACTCTCTCAAGAGCACGCCAGTGATCATCTCCCGGATTTGAAACAAATCGACTAAGTTTGCTCACAGCAAATGAGATGTCAGGCCTCGTAGCGCTAGCTAAATACATGAGTGAACCAATTATTTGGGAATATCTCAATTGATCCCTAGCTATCCTTCGATTTTTCTTTAATAGCTTACTAGGATCATAAGGCGTTGGAGCAGGTTCACATTCGCTAAAACCAAAGCGACTCAAAACCTTTTCCACATAATGGGATTGCACAAGTGTGATCCGACCAATGCCTTCTCTCAGTAGCTTAATGTTAAGAATAACATCAGCTTCTCCCAAATCTTTCATTTCAAAATTATTAGACAGAAAGTCTTTTGTCTCTTTAATCACATCAAGACTCGTCTCCAAGATTAGAATGTCATCAACATATAGGCATAAAATTACTCCCTCGCCCCCACCATACCGATAGTATACACACTTGTCTGCTTCGTTCACAACAAAACCGGCAGATGTCAAAGTTCTATCGAACTTTTCATGCCATTGCTTAGGTGCTTGTTTTAGGCCATATAAAGATTTCAATAATTTACACACCATGCCTTCTTGACCGTTTGCTACAAACCCAGCTGGCTGCTCCATGTAAATTTCCTCATCTAGCTCTCCATTTAGGAATGCTGTCTTAACATCCATTTGATGGACGAGTAGATCATGAGAGGCAGCCAAAGAAAGTAGCACACGAATTGTGGTCAATCGAGCCACAGGTGAATAAGTATCAAAGAAATCCTCACCTTCCTTCTGTGAATAGCCTTTAATTACAAGCCTCGCCTTGTACCTTTCAATAGTACCATCAGGTCTAAGTTTTTTCTTGAACACCCATTTACTTCCAATGGGCTTACACCCATAAGGACGCTCAACTACCTCCCAAGTTGCATTAGACATAATAGAATCCATCTCACTCCTTATTGCTTCCTTCCAAAAGTCAGCATCAGGAGAGGAATATGCCTCTTCAATGGTACTTGGTGTGTCATCCACAAGATATACAATGTAATCATCACCAAAGGACTTTGCAATCCTTGGTCTCTTACTCTTTCGAGTTGATACATTGTCATTTTCCACATGATTATGTATATGGGATTCCTCAGTGTGTTCTACCGGAATAAAATGCTCATGGGGTATCGTTGGTTCATCATTAGACGTATCATGTGTAGCTTTCATGGGAAATTCGTCCTCAAAAAACGTAGCATCTCTGGACTCCATAATTGTACCAACCAACATGTCCGGTACTCCAGAGTTTATAATTAAAAACCTATATCCAATGTTGTGGAAAGCATACCCAAGGAAAACACAATCAACAGTTTTCGGTCCTAATTTGCGCTTCTTGTTAATTGGCACATTCACTTTAGCCAAACAACCCCAGGTGCGCAAATAGGAGATATTTAATTTCTTCTTTTCCCATTCCTCGAATGGTGTGATTTCTTTGTTCTTTGTGGGAACTTTATTCAGGACATGACACGCCGTCAAGATCGCCTCACCCCACCATTCCTTAGATAGCCCTGAAGTCTCTAACATGGCGTTAACCAAATCAGTTAGAGTACGGTTCTTTCTTTCAGCAACCCCATTGGATTGTGGTGAGTATGGCGGTGTCCTCTCATGGATAATACCATGTTCCACACAAAAATCAGAAAAATCACCCGAAAAATATTCTCCACCACGATCAGACCTTAACCGTTTAATTTTCCTCTCGAGTTGATTTTCAACTTCAGCTTTGTAGGTCTTAAAATAATGCAAAGCTTCATCTTTTGATTTTAAGAGATACACATGACAAAATCTAGTAGAGTCATCGATAAAAGTAATAAAATATCGCTTGCCTCCTTTAGTCAATATTCCGTTCATCTCACATAAATCGGAATGTATTAAGTCTAGTGGTGCCAAATTCCTCGCCTCCGCAGCCTTGTGAGGCTTGCGAGGTTGCTTAGATTGCACGCACACCTGGCACTTAGAACCTTTGACTAAATCAAATTTCGGGATTAAATTTAAATCTGCTAACCGCGAGACACAACCAAAATTAATATGACAAAGTCGTGAATGCCAAATATACGACTCATTCGAAACAACATTGTTCACAGACTTATTACACGCATCATGCAAAGATAAGCGGAACAAGCCTCCGCTGTCATAGCCTTTTCCAACAAACGTTCCATACTTAGACAGTATACATTTATTAGACTCAAAGACAATTTTGTAGCCATCTCGACACAATTGAGAGCCACTAACTAGATTCTTTTTGATGGAGGGGACATGCTGCACGTTCTTCAATAGCACCGTCTTTCCCGAAGTAAACTTCAGAATGACTGTACCAACACCAAGAACACGCGCATGTGATCCGTTCCCCATCAGCAAGGCTCCAGTCCCTTTGCACTGATAAGAAGAAAATAAAGAAATATCAGCACACACATGAATATTAACACCGGTATCAGCCCACCACTCAGGGGATTGACACACTGAAAGAACAGTAGGTAAAAGATTACCATACCCCGATGTTCCTTCTGCAGTCTCGCTAACAACCATGTTTACTGTTTTCTTCTCTTGAGCTGGTTTTTTCTCTTGCTTAAATTTGCGGTCTGGACAAGCGCTTGCCCAATGATCAGTACTCCCGCAAACAAAGCAACCAGCTCCTTTGTTCTTCTTTTTGAACGAGGCTGCCTGCTTGGGCTTCGTGGCATTCTGTTACTTGTTCTTCTTTTTATTATTATGTGATGCGTTGGAGTTCTTCTTTTGTACCATATTGGCACTAGAAGTCTCAACTCCTTTTCCGCGAGTGTCTTTTGCTCTCGCCCTCTCCTCAACATCAAGAGAACCAATAAGCTCAGCCACGCTAAACTCTTGTCTCTTATGTTTTAGAGTGGTAGCAAAGTCCGTCCAAGAAGGTGGCAGTTTAGCGATAATACCGCCGGCCACGAACTTGTCAGGCAAGACACATGGGAATTGTTCGAGTTCTTTAGCCAGTGCCTGTATTTCATGAGCCTGTTCAACTACAGGACGGTTTTCCACCATCTTATAGTCAAACAGCTGCTCCATGATGTACAGCTCGCTACCAGCATCAGAAACACCAAACTTCTCATCTAATGCATCCCATAACTCTTTTGCAGATGTGCACGTTAGATAAGAATCAACATACTTGTTGGCAAGAGCGCCAATCACGGCGCCTCGAAACAGGTTATCGGCAACGTCGAACATTCTCTCCTCTTCAGGAGTGAACTGTTCGGGTTTCCCCTGTGCGGCGTGATAGCAGTTCATTGCGGTCAACCACAGTATCATCTTACTACGCCATCTCTTGTAAAACGTCCCATCAAAAGGTTCACTTGGTTTTAACGCAGCAGCAAAACCACTAACAGAAAAATGCCTAATATCAGATTTTTGGATTGTTAGAAAGTTAGGCATTTTTAGTTTTAATTTAATCCAGAAAAACAGTGCGATATATGTGATGACATGTATGTGCATGTGTGTATAACTACTCGCATAAGCAGTAAACAGCAATGAAACATGCACAAATACGAAGAACAGAGTGTACCCAGCGGAGGGACCGATGCTCAAGGCATCAGTGGCTCCATTCACACGAGACATCTCGTGTGTTTGTTCGATGTAGCCGTACGAAGTCGGTGCAGCAAGATGTACGCTGTGCAGTCCCTCGAACGGTCGCCGGAAAGAAGAACAGCAGCACGCGTCAACTCGGGAAGGCGACGAACAGCAAGCTGTGGACGAAGCAGCTGGACAAACAGATCACGCGACCACTCGAGCCCATTAACTCGAACGTCGGTGTGCTGTGCTCTGACTTCTCCTGTTCACGTCCCCTGTTCACACCCCTAGTTCTCTTCTTCAGGTGCCGTCGTCAGATAGGTTGCCTGCTTTGGCTGCTTCGTGTGTAGCATGACTAACAGTGACTGGACTCTAAGCACGATTCACCCACCATCTTCTGGAAATAGAAGAGCAGTAGAGGACGCACCTGGCAGCCCTCCGGCTGTCACAGCGTCCCCTCGCCATCGCCGCCTCGCTCTCCGGCGATCCACTGCGCTGGCTCACGTCTGACGAAGGCGCGTTGGGGCAACGGGTCGTCACACGCATGTAGTGGTCGATCGCCGGCGACGGCGAGAGGAAAACGGATGCATCAGCCGAGACGCGAGGAGCGCCGCCGTCCACGCGGCAAGCTTCCTCATGTTGGTCTCATACTCCCTGCCCTCCTCGTTCCCCGATTCCCGCTTACCGCCATCTCCGCAACCGCCGCCGGCATGGCGTCCTCGCCGCGGATTGGGGCCTCCGCCGCCACGTACGGTAACCATAGCCGCGCAGCCCAACTCCGCTGATCCGAAGCCGATCGCCGCCGCTCACCGGAAAAAAAATTCGCGAGGAAATCGAGAATCCTTTTATTATTAACAGCGCTGAGCCGAGAAAGTGGCAGCCACTGCAGTCAGTGGATCTCAATCCGCAAAATTGTCATACTTTTTTCTTTGCTTTCAATGCACTGATTGAGTCGACCATCCATATGAACAGTTGATACGATTGGTTATCAGTCTCCTTTCTGCCAGTCTCCATCAGCTGCGTGCCTTTTCTTTTAACCAAAGCATAAAGTTGTAGGCATTATTAAATAATTGATGACAACAAGGCGTTCATGAATCACGAGGTTTCAGCAGCCCTAAGATTCGGGGGTGTTTGTTTGGGTTTTCTCCGGCTTCTGCCGGCTAAAGTAGTTGCGGATAGCTAAACGTACAATTTTTCAGCCTATTTTGTTAAGAATCGTTTTGATAAACGTCATCGAAATCAATATGAAATAGAAAGAATATGTCACTTTTATGATAAATGATAAATTCTATAAACTCATTCAATTTTATTCGTACGTAATACTCATCAGAAAAAGCTAAAACAAACAAATCCAAAGTGGAGCGAACGGAGATGTCAAACTCTAAATCGAAAATATTCACATAAAATATTCTAATTAGATTTAGGATGAGCTCACTCTAAAAAAAAACGGTGAAATGGAGTCATTATATTTCTCCCTCTTGTGCAGTGGACCTAAAGAGGAAATGAAACAATTCCACTCCACTCTTAAAATCTAGATGGAACCGCTCCACTCTACAAATCTAGAATAGCTTCACTCTGGTGGCTCTCCAACCAAACGGACAAAAATATCTAGAAAATGCCATCTTTTGCACAAACCATTTTTTCATACAGATGAGCTATTCTGAACGAGGGATCCAATTAACTAGAGCAATTGAACAAACCAAACTCAAGTCTACCCTACACTACAGTTGAACAAACCTTTTGCTCAACTAACCAAGAAATGACATCCTCTGTGTCACACCGGCATTATCTTCCTCTGCTCCACGCCGTCGGTGGCAGCGTCGGCCGCCGATGTCGTCTGACCTTGAGAGTGCACCATGTCATAGGTGGCGTGCACGCTGAAGAGCACGTAGTACACAAGCATCGCCGCCGTGCAGATGCCAAAGCGCATGTAGGCGAGGGAGCCAAGAGAGCCCATAAGGAAGAGGTTTGTGGCGACGGACATGGCCGGCAGCCACGGCATGAGCGGCGCGCCGTATACCCTGGGCGCGCGCTGCTGCTCCGCGAATAGCGCCAGCCCCGCCGTGCCGGCCGCCCACACGGCGCCGAACGCCACGTAGCCAGGCCACCGAGCAGCGTAGCCCGAATTGTAGTACACGGACAGCCCGATGGACGACAGCACGATCAGCGCCAGGAAGCCGACGAAGGTTCGGGCCTGCGCGGGTGACGTGGTGCCCGCGACGTAGTATCGTCGGACGAGGAGCGCGACGGCGACGAGCGCGAAGATGAAGAGCGTGCTGATGGAGGAGACGGACGCGAGCACGTCGAGGCTGGAGAAGAGCGCGACGCAGGCGGCGCCGAGCGTGACGGCGATGGTGGCGTAGATGGGCGTGCCGGTCCTGGGGTGCACGAGCGCGAAGTAGGGCGGGATCATGTGCGTGCGCGCGATCTGCGTGGTGTAGCGCGCCTGGCCGAGCGCGCCGACGAGGAGGCCGCTCGTCATGCCCTTGAGCGCGCCGAGCGCCACGACGTAGCGCGCCCACTTCATCCCGGCCGCCGCGAACGCCACCGAGTAGGCCGCGTTGGCGTCAATGTCGCTGTAGCGCTGCATCCCCACGAGCGCGAGGGACATGGCGCAGTAGACGAGGGTGATGGCGGACATGGACGAGATGAGGCCCAGCGGCACGTCGCGGCCGGGGTTCTTGGTCTCCTCGGCCATGGTGGCCACCATGTCGAATCCCGTGTAGGACCAGTACACGACGGCCGCCGCGCGGAAGACGCCCGCGGCGCCGAAGGGGAAGAATGACGGCGCGAGGTTGGCTGGCTCGAAGTGCGAGAACCCCGCGGCCAGCACGAACGCGATGATGGCGATGCCGACCGCGGACGCCACCGAGTTGATGGTGGAGGTGAGGCGCGCGCCGGACACGGCGAGCGCGGAAGTGGCGCACAGCACGACGACGGCGATCGGGTCCAGCAGATTGAAGCCGTCGGCGAGCGCGGGGACGTGGATGCGGAGCGCGTCGCTGTCGCGGCCGATGAGCGCCGCGAGGTACGACGTCCAGGACCGGCCCAGGCCGGCCGCGCCCACCACGGCCTCGAGCAGGATGTTCCCGGCGGCGATGAACGCGGCCAGGTCCCCGAGCTCGACGCGCAGGTACGAGAACGAGCCGCCAGCCGACGGGATCTCGCCGGCGAGCTCCGCGTAGCAGAAGGACGAGAGCAGCGCCGAGAAGCCCGCGGCGGCGTAGGCCAGCGGGATGGCCGGGCCGGCGTCGAACCGCGCCTCCTGGCCGGTGAGCACGAAGACGCCCGAGCCGACGACGGAGCCGAATCCGAGGAAGGCGAGATCCACCCAAGACAGGCACCGCCGGAGGGGGTTCTCGCTCTGGGCGAGCAGCGTCCCCGCCTCGACGGCCTCGGATGAGCGACTCGTGACGCGGTCGCGCAGCCGTGGCCCAGTGGACAAGAGCGCGCCGCCGTACGCGCGCCAGCTCTGGAACGAGGGCTCCGGGAAAAAGTCGGCTTTGCTCCACCGCCAGTACCCATGGCCCGCCGCCGGCTCGCCCCCCACCGCTGTCGACGTCATCGCGGATGTGTTTTAGCTAACACGATCTATAATTTCTAATTTCTGCTGGCACAAGGATTTATTTGTTGGATTTTTAGAGAAATAATGGGACGAGTTGGGCGAAGGCCCGTGGACAGATCTGTTAGGCTTGATCTTATATAACTCGGCCCGTGTTGGACTCCACGTCTCCACTAACACGATTTCCACGCGAAGCGTAGGCTCGGTTATTACTATTTCACACGGATCGAATGTGATTAGAAAAAAATAACTTGTTTAAAATTTAAACTTGCCAAATTGTACTCAAGCCCTACAGAAATTAGGGGCATGACGATGCACGAATTAACATCCGCCATACGGCCATACCTTGGGAATTGGGATCTAAGCGAAGGAGCGGAGGATACTCTTCTTTGAGAAGCGAACACATGGCTGAGAGAAAAATCCAACGATGCGAGCTGCACTTATGGGGCGTGTTGTTGCAGCGGGCCTTAATTGGGCTGCACCGAGCGGCTATGCTGTGCACCTTACCTCAGAACAACTTCCCAAACAGCCACGCTAAGTAGAAGCGAGTAGGTAGTTGGGAACAGCTGATGTAACGAACGTGGCTAGACAATGCCCACGAACCCCTGATTCTTAGTTGGGGAATTCTTTTTCTACGGATGTAATCGATAAAAAATTCTCACCTGACAGAAAAAACAGGGACATGAATTTCTCATCCCCATTTCTACGGACCCGTTAAACTTACATATAACGATATTTTTTATATAATAGTTAATAATAAAAATAAATAATTAATTTGTCAATAGATCACTTATTATATAAATATATTTATTTTTATCTATATATAATATTTTTTACATCTGACAATATGTATAAGTGACAATATTTTCCATTAACAATAAAGAAAGTACGCTCTAAGTATAATTTAAATGCAGGCGGGGATTCCCGATTGGGATATATCCTCGCAAGGAACAGGGATGGGGAAAATTTTTCCGCGCAAGCGTTCGTGGGGATCTTCGCGGAAAAAAAAACATCGCGAGAACGAGAATGAGGGAGCTAAAACCTGGCAGGGAATTTTCTAATTCCCTATTGCCATCCCTAAACGTGGTGCATGACATCTACATCCTCTATGCAACACACATAGCTGGATTTATATCCAGCTTAAGAGCATCTCCAACAATGACTTAGCTCAGTGCATTAAATTAAATTATAGAGCTTAAGCTAAAAAACTGCTCCAATAGTAACTTACTTTTATAAAAGTTTGTTAAAAAAATATAGATCACCTCCTAAAGCGCCAAAAATATACTGCACTTTATTGGGCTGCCCCATATCTAGATCTAATAAATGGATGTTTCATAGAACTTTTCCTCGAACAGAGTAGGTTAACATATTTCGGTTAATCACTTGACTTGGGGTTTTACTACTAGAGCTTAATTTTTTGTTGGTTCCCTAAATTATATAAAATATATTAATTTTAAATTTTTAGGGCACTTTTATAAGGCACATAGTTGGAGATGCTTTAACACTACCTCCAGCAGACTCCCTATTTCAAACTACACTCTGTAAACAGTGTAATTTACAGTACAAAACAATATTTTGTATGGCCATTTACACGGCCTGCTGGAGATGACCAAGGTTGTCTCCAGCAGTTCTCCTATCTCATCCACTATCTTATTCCATATTTTAAACTTTGCTCTGCAAACAATGTCTTATATAGTGTTGTGTTCCCTATTTTACACAATCCACCAAAAACAACCTAACCCAAGATAATCGAAACCTTTGGTTTTAAAAAACATAATCACACACATCTCAAGTTTTGAGCTTTAGTACAAATAGAAGAGGAAGGATGACTTTGCAACTCAACCTTTGACCCTATGTTGAAACCCCCTAAATCCACACTTTTTATCAAACCCTTATCTTGATTTGTTTTCCTAGGTTCGCAAAAACCTAACCGTAGAACCTGAAGATCCCAAAGTTTCAATGGGACAAGACTTACTTGGCGTTCTCAACGACAACTCGCAAGAGAAGCAGTTGCTCGGCCACCAAACTCGTGTGTGCTCGGGTCAAGGGTGCCACAATAGTCGCTCGACATTAACATGGCCTACCCCCTCTCGGATGGATATGTGCAATAGTAAGAGTCATGGTCGCTGGCACCACCACGCTGATGTACTCTCTCTCTCTCTCTCGTGTGATGGCCTAGAGAGTCAGAGAATAGAAGAAGACGACCACAATCGGGGACGGAGAAGAATGAGCCAGAGTTTCACCTGTTGGTTAAATTTTGCGCCTTATATACTCAGGCGGGGTTCAATTTTGGTCGTCAGATCAATCTTGGACGGCTTAGATCGGATAGAGGTGAGCTAGCCAGATGAGGCCAAGCTAGGTGAGAAAGCAAAATCATACAATTCTTATACATTAACAGGCAAAAATATCTTAAGTTTGACCGAATTTTCATATAAAACTCTCTATATCAATGATATCAAATAAGCAATATATTTGATGGAAATCGATTCTATTAAAGGGAGAGAACAATTACATCTCTATTTATATCCATGTTTCTGTGCATTAACAAAGAAACAATAGAGTAAATCCAGAGCCTCTAATAACATTTTCACCTTCTGTGAACACCCTTAGCAATTGCTTAAGGTCCTGTATAGAAGCACTATTGGGGTGCTTTCAAATACGACAATTTATATTTAGTTTCTAAGAAATCAAAGAAGCTAGTCTTTCCTAGCTAAAACCAATTTTGGTCTGACAAATTATGTGCTGGCTTAGTTGGTTTGGTGGAAATTACCATGATTGCCTTAACACTTGCTTTGTCTGATCTAAATGTTTAATTATTATTCGAAAATTTTCAAATTTAAAATACGATTTTAAGCTATATTTGAAATTGGGAGCAAATAAAAATGAAGGGAAAAAATGAATCAAATACTTTTATAATAGAATAAAGGTAGATTTGTCTTTGTATATAAAAAAATGCTAGAAACCGGTTTTATAAACAACTGGTTCCAAACATGCACATCCAGGTTTTTTTTTCTATAAATGTTCCCCAGTTTCTTAGACACTACGCTGCTTTCAAAAACTCTAATTCTAATATGTCAAAAAATTACGACACCAATCACCACCGTCGGAGCATCACCCTCCAATTATCCACAACAGCAGTACCAAACCTTAGAAATATCGTAAGATCTAATGCTAACAACTTTCCTTAACGCATCTAAAACACTAAAAGAGCATTGACCACCTTGTCGTCGAAAATGATCAAGAGACTATCAATCTGGCACTACCGGTAATTACATAGTCCTCATAACTTCTCGGCTATGGTGAGATGGGAATCCATGAGCTGGTATTCAAATCGTTGTTATTGCTAAATTCAAATCTCCTCGCTAACTTAAATACTTGTTATTGCATTGAACCACCCATTTTTTTCACCCAATCTAGAGCCGGTTTGTTTCAGCCTTTTTAGCTTCTAGCAGCCAGAAGCTGCTTCGAACTATTAAACGGCCAGCTTTTGAGCCCTTTTTTATGATAATCACTTTAGTGAAAACCGTTTACGTAAATAATGGGCATCCGTAATTATCTAGATGCTAAACCCTATAAAACTCTTTATCTTTCTCTGCACATAATCTTTGTAATAGTATAGAAATAATAAAAATGGATAACACTTTCTCTGCACATAATCTCTGCACATAAAACTCTTTCTTTGCAATCTATAGAGACAACAATACTATAGAAATAATAAAAATGGATAACACAACAGGCTGTTAGCTCCCACTAATCCACTCACTCTTTAATGATTAGCCATTGCGTCTCGGCGCAAACACGGTGCCGGTTGAAACCGGTAACATATGGTCTTCGGCTATAAAACACGCCACCGGCGTGGCTCCTGCTTCCCCAGTATTCTGCTCAAGCCGAGCACCGCAGAAAAAGAAAAAGAAAAGGCAAAGGCAAACGAATCCCAATCAGGCAAGCAAAAGGAAGAACCAGGTGCTGCGGCCGGAGATGTCGTCGCAGCTGATCGAGGAGCACCGGTCGGGCGCGGAGGTGCACGTCGGGCACGAGCTGTGCGAGCGCAAGTCGCGCGAGTTCATGGTGGAGCTGGGCCTCCCCGACGGGCTCCTCCCGCTGCCCAGGCTCGACGAGGTGGGCTACAACCGGTCGACGGGGTTCGTGTGGCTCCGGCAGGCCGCCGGCCTGACCCACACCTTCGGCTCCATCGGCAAGCAGGTGTGGTACGACAGGGAGGTGACGGCGTTCGTGGAGCCGGGGCGGATGCACGGCCTCGCCGGGGTGAAGAGCAAGGAGCTCCTCATCTGGGTCACCATCTCCGAGATCGTCCTCAGCCCCTCCGGCACCAAGATCGTGTTCCGCACCCCCGCGGGGCTCGGGCGCGCCTTCCCTGTCACCGCCTTCCAGCTCGAGCCCGAGGGGGACCACAAGGGCGAGGACGCCGCCGCCGCCAACTGATCTGCTCTAGCTAGCTTCCGGCGCCGGCGGCCGTGCGTGGGCTGCTCGATCCGGTAGTGGCAGTGGCTTTGTGAGACAGTGTGCGTGTAGTGGATGATGATGCAGGAATAAACGGTGTCCCTGGATCCAGAACTCACGGTTTGATTTTGGGGTGATTTGGTAACTCTGGTCTCTCTGATCTGATCCATCCAGTTTTATCTCATGCTTGTGTATCTCTATGTATGCATTGCCTGTTTGTTCGCTGCAATCTACTACTTGCTGCGGCCTCGTCTCTTCAGATCTTGGGTCTTCACAATGCATGGGTTTGTCAATTTGGTCGTGTTTTTCTATGAAACTGGTCGCCTGTCAGGTTGAGATCCACAGCTCGGCATCTCACTCGTGTTCATCAAATCAAATTTAGTAGTAGGTTGTGAGTTACTACGAGCTGATCAAGGTGGTTAGCATTCATGTGCAGTGCGGTGCAGTACCACCACTACAACCACCTAGATCTGGGGCTGGGCACTTACTTGTCTACCGGCAGTTGGCATTTATAAATCCTGTCTCTGGTACCACGCCGTTCGGCCCGGCTCGAAAGCAACGGAAACCGCTCGCCTTTGCGGCACATGCTATGCTGGTGCTCGCACACACACACATGGCGTTGAATTGAAGAACTCCAAATTAGATTTGGTTCATTCATGTGAATTTCTGTCAAGTCCAAGTGTCCTGCTTATCATTGTTCTGTATCGTACTTGGAGCGTGAGCCAATCAAAAATATGTTCTGTATCAAAGTCTTGACATAACAGGTCTTGACCGTATAAAATTGTGTTCGGTGTATTCATCGTATCACACAGATCTTAGCAATGTGACGGTATTCCCTTTTGAAAATTATCCTTTCCAACTGAGCCATCTCAAGCTGGTCGGCCGTGCAAAGTACTGTTCGGCACCATGGATTGGAGAGTGTTGTTTAAAATAGAGGGTGAGATATGGACTGGATAGAGAGTCTTGCTAGAGATAGATAATCTAACTGTTCTAGACGCTTTGTCAGTTATTTTGGGATTCCTCTTGTACAAGTACAACTTTTTTTTAAACATGCTAACAATTGTGAGATCTTTAAACTGAGATATCTCACTATTAATAGTTCTAGTGGGAGCTAGACAGACTATGTATACCTCTAATTATTGACTGTGCATACCTCAAATTCTGATCACGAACCCAATGCACAATCGTACAAACATTTCTCCATCTTGACCTTGTATCCTCGGTAACACCCTAACAGGTTGACTCGGCAATGACTGTCAGTGTGGTGGGGGCAGTAGTAGAGGGTTGGAGATCGCTAACAATGATAGTGGAGGTGGTAGTTAGGTAGAGCCGGTCTTGATATTTTAAGGGTCCAAAACAAGATTTAAAATACAGACTCTTCTAATTTTTTTATATATAATTGTTACTAACATAAACACTCAAGATACATGTTACACCAGGATTTGAGGCAAATCGAATGCACCCATACACATGCTTTCGTCACAGTTCACACATATGGCGACATTATCAATGGAAAATCATGACACATGTACGATTATTATAAGAAGCGTAGTATCAGCGCATAACCAACATAACTAACAGTGTATCCAAGATATTTATTAGAAAGGCGTCCATGACAACGAACTTTTTTTTTTAGGATTTTGACCTTTCGCATGACACTCAGCGTCAACCTCGTCTTGGTTCTTTTAGAAACCACCTTCCTCAAAAAAGCAACATAGTAGGCAAGGTTGAGTACTCACAAGTACTCAACAAGTGTGATAAACAATAACACGTGTGAGGACATCTGAGACAAGCTAATAGGTTGAAGCAATAAACACCTTAGTTAGATTACCAAGTTTTATCTAAGCATCCAAGGTTGTGAGACTCTACCCGGAGCAAGATAAGAAGTAGAAATCATAAACCAGTATAACTTAAGTCTTTCCTTCCGCAAAACAACAAGTTTCACAAGTTTTGCAACAAAACTTTCTTGACAAAAACCACTAATCTCCAAGGTCTTGGCCACACGCTCTTAATCATAAGCGTATGGTTGTCATGATAATTAACATAAGCCCACTCTAAGAACCGCTCCTTGGTGTCGTTCGAGTGGTAGTTTCAAGCTTGCCTCTCAGTGAGAATACGTCACTAAGTTGGTCGCTCTCCCTAGAAACTACGGTACTCTCTATGTAGCCCCCATCATAGCTGATAGGGCGTTCTTCATCTTATATATACCCCAAGAATGAACTTCACCTACCATCCACTCAAAACCTACCATGTCACCATGGTACCCCCATAGCCACACCGCCCATCGTATAACAACCCAATTGATAGAACAGACGATTTCACTACATCCTCATGATCGCATCTTTCACAAAAGGTAAAGTAATATGTTAACTAATGCCATAAATAAAGTTTTAGAGTATGTGGTTATGTTTATTAATCAAGTTATAAAGTTAGTGGTGCGTGGAATTAGTATGTGTCGGCGTTTCGACCCCAGGGGGTCCCTGGACCGACGAGTAAATTATCGTTGCGTGTACCAACCCAGATGGGTCGGCGCGAGACAGAGACACAAGGGGGGAAACAGTAAGGGAAAACCCGCGGCCTCGTGTTGTCCTGCGCCCAGGGCGGATGCGCTTGCAGTAGGGGGTTACAAGCGTTCGCAAGGGAGAGAGAGAGACAGGGGGCGTTAGGCTGCCCGTTCTCCCGCGCGGCCACCTCTTTGTATGAGAGCCCTGGAGCTTCCTTTTATAGACGTAAGGAGAGGGTCCAGGTGTACAACGGGGGGTGTAGCAGTGTGCTAACGTGTCTAGCAGAGAGGAGCTAGAGCCCTATGTACGTGCCGACGTGGCTGTCGGAGAGGTGTTGGAGCCCTGTTCATGTGGCGTCGTGGCCGTCGGAGGAGCGCTTGAGCCCTGTAGGAGCACAGTTGTCGGGGCTGTCAGATCCTTGCTGACGTATCCTTTCTTCCGTAGGGGGCTGAGAACCACCGTTGTCATGGAGCACGCGGGGTGCCATCATTACTTGTTTTACCGGGGCGAGCCAGATGGGACGCCGGTCTTGTTCCCCGTAGCCTGGGCTAGCTAGGGGTAGGGTAATGATGGCCTCCTCTTGTGGCGTGGTCGGCCCGAGCAAGGTGGTGACTCCTCCGAGGTCGAGGCTGAGTCCGAGCCCTGGGGTCGGGCGAGGCGGAGACCGTCTTCCGGAGTAGAGGCTGAGTCCCAGCCCGGGGGTTCGGGCGAGGCGGAGACCATCTTCCAGAGTAGAGGCTGAGTCCCAGCCCGGGGGTCGGGCGAGGCGGAGACCGTCTTCCGAGGCGAGGTCGAGTCCGAGCCCTGGGGTCGGGCGAGGCGAAGATCGTCGTCCGAGGCGAGGTCGAGTCCGAGCCCTGGGGTCGGGCGAGGCGGAGATCATCGTCCAAGGCGAGGTCGAGTCCGAGCCCTGGGGTCGGGCGAGGCGGAGACCGTCTTCCGGAGTAGAGGCTGAGTCCCAGCCCGGGGGTTCGGGCGAGGCGGAGACCATCTTCCAGAGTAGAGGCTGAGTCCCAGCCCGGGGGTCGGGCGAGGCGGAGACCGTCTTCCGAGGCGAGGTCGAGTCCGAGCCCTGGGGTCGGGCGAGGCGAAGATCGTCGTCCGAGGCGAGGTCGAGTCCGAGCCCTGGGGTCGGGCGAGGCGGAGATCATCGTCCAAGGCGAGGTCGAGTCCGAGCCCTAGGGTTGGGCGAGGCGGAGATTCCTATGGCACCCAAGGCTAGACTTGGTTGCTGTCAGCCTCACCCTGGCGGGTGGCACAACAGTCGGAGCAGCGCAGGCGGCGCTATTTTCCTGTCAGGTCAGTCAGTGGAGGGGCGAAGTGACTGCGGTCACTTCGGCCTTGTCGACTGGAAAGCGCGCGTCAGGATAAGGTGTCAGGCGATCCTTGCATTGAATGCACCTGTGACCCGGTCGGCTGGCGAGGCGATCTGGCCAAGGTTGCTTCTCCATGAAGCCTACCCGAGCTGGGCCTCGGGCGAGTCGAAGGTGCGCCCGTTGCTTGAGGAGACCCTCGGGCGAGGCATGAATCTGCCTTGGTCTTCCGTTCCTGCCCGAGGCTGGGCTCGGGCGAGGCGAGATCGTGTCCCTTGAGTGGATGGAGCCTTAACCGGAATTGCGCCCATCAGGCCTTTACAGCTTTGTGCTGATGGGGGTTACCAGCTGAGATTAGGAGCCTTGGGGGTACCCCTAATTACGGTCCCCGATAGTAGCCCCTGAGCCTCAAAGGGAGTGTGGGTACTCGCTTGGAGGCTTTGTCGCATTTTTTTGCAAGGGGACCGGCCTTTCTCGGTTGCATTTTGTTCCGGTGGGTGCGCGTGAGCGCACCCGCCGGGTGTAGCCCCCGAGGCCTCAGAGGAGTGGTTTGACTCCTTTGAGGTCTTAATTCCTTTCGTGATGGCTCGACCGGTCTGGTTGTTCCCTCATGCGAACTGGTCGTTGCCCGGGTGCATAGTCAGGTTCCGAGTTCTTGGGCTGGTATGTTGACGCTGTCAACGGTTTGGCCGGAGCCAGGTTTGTGAGAGCAGCCCCCGAGCCTCTGCACATGGCGAGAGGACGGTCAAGGGTCGGCTTTTTTCATACGCCCTTGCATTGCCTTTCCGCAAGGAGGAGGGGGGGGGAAGCGCCATGTTGCCCTCGGTGGGCGCCGAACATGGTGTTTCCAGTGAGTTGCTAACGGGTGATCCGAGTGGACGCCTGTGCCCCGTTCGATAAGGGTCGGCTAGTGGCCCAGAGGCGCGCTCCAAAAGTACCTGTAGGTGATTTGCCGGACCCGTTCCCGTTCGATAGGGTCCGAGGGCTCGATGCCTCCCTCTGATGGGATTCCATTACAGAATCGTTCCTGCTGGTCTCGGAAATGTCTTAGGGTACCTCGGGAGCGTAGTCCGAGCCTTGGTTATGTATCGAACATACCTAGAGTCATCCCTCACTCTGCGTGCTCTAGGGCGACTGTCGAACCTGTTGGGGGGCCAGCCTACGAACCTCTGATCAGTAGTGGGCGCGGAGCCTGAGTGGCCTGAGGCGGCTGTCGAACCCTTCCGAGGGGCCAGCCTTCGAACCACTGACCAGTAGTGGGCGCGGAGCCCGAGTGGCCTGAGGCGGCTGTCGAACCCTTCCGAGGGGCCAGCCTTCGAACCTCTAACCAGTAGTGGGTGTGGAGCCCGAGTGCTCTGAGGAAGCTGTCGAACCCTTCCGAGGGGCCAGCCTTCGAACCTTTGATCAGTAGGGGGGCTCGGGGCCCGCTTCCTTCGCGGAGAAGGATCCCTTTCAGAGTATCCCCTTTCCCGATCCCTGTAGCAAGAGAGAGAAAGGGGAAGAGGAAAAGGATACGAAATTGAACGACGTGGCGCACCTTTTTTTGACGCGGTCATTATGGCAGAGGTGAAGCGTCGCCCGCTTCGCCTGCCAAAGGTGTCGCCTGTCCTGCCGCAGAGTTAATGAGATGGGACGAGTGATTCGCGGGGCAGCTGTTGTGCGGGTCGTTCGAGGAACGGAACACGGGCGCGTCGTCCTCACGCCGTGGGAGAGAGCTCTCTCGCAGTTCCCGGAGGGGACATGAGCCTGCTGACGATTTGACTGCTGCTTCTGCCCGCCTGCCATCGCCATTACTGCCGGCCCACTTTTGGCCATGTTGACTGTCGTGCCTTCTCCCGCGGCTGACTGACCCGTGACCGGCGTGCCTGGTTGGCACTGCTGGGCCGTGCGCAGGGTTGCCTCGAGTCGTGGCACCGGTTCCATAGTCGAGAAGGCACGGCGCTGGCGCAAGTGGCGCTGCAGTTTTTTGCACGTAGTAACCGGCGCGCCGGTTACATGACGTGTGGGCCTGGGCCTCCATGCTGGATGTGTCGAAGTCGAAAGGGTGCGCCCCCTTGGTGCAGTTGCATGCCGCCTGCATGGTGGTCCGCCCTTTCACCCGCTGGTTTGGGCGAAGACGGAGGAATACTTGTAACCGCTGTGCGGTTACATACTCCGCGCGCGCGGCGGTTTGGCTTCTTCTGTCCTGGGGCAGCTCGCATGACGCGTGGGGCCCAGCCCCCGTGTTGCAGGGGAGGACCTTGAAGCATGTTGGTGAAGACTTAGTCCGCGATAGCTTGAGGACGCAAGTGGGGAGAGTCGCCTTTAAAAAGGGATCGACCTCCTGGGTGGTAGCCATGCCTTCGCACTTTCCTCATGCGTCGCATCCTTCCGCCTTCTGAGCCCCCGGATGGGGAGCACCCGCGTTGTCTTGCTCTTGCTGTGGTTGGAAGGAGCGCAACCTCGTGGAGGTTGGTACCTTTCAGCCATCGCTCGACTTCAAGGATTTTTGTCAGGCAGCCTGGCCGCCTTCCCCCACCAATGGGCAATTTGGTGGAGAGAAGCGAGCCGGGCTACGGCCTCCGCCCCCCTCAGCTTCAAGGATTTTCGTCATCTAGGCTGAGGCGGAGGAGCGCACCGAGTGGGGGGTTGCCTCCGCGTGGGTCGGTAACCCTTTTCTTCCCCCGGCGTTTGGGGGATAAAGGCATCCTCCAGCCCCGCGGAGGCTTCCTTCAGCCATGCCGGGGAAGGCGAACTGCTGCTGCCCAGCCAGGGTGCAGCATTCCGTCCTCTGTCCTGGCGATGGTCGCGCCGTGTACGGGCCAGCCACGTCCAGGTCTTCCTCGCGCCGACAGCCGCGCCAGAGGGTTGCCTAGCACGTTGTGCGCCGCGAGGGCGGTGCTCATGTTCTAGGGCGGCCTCGGTGAGGGCGGGAGCGAGGACCTGCCGGTGCGCTTTGGGGCGGCCGGCGCCCGCTGGTGCGGTGTTGAGGTGGCAGCAGCTGGAGAAGGTTTCTCTGCCGACGAGATCGCCGCTGCCATCTGCGCTCTAGGCCTCCGGCTCTTTGGCTTTGATAGCTTGTCCTCGCCCCTCGAGTGGAGATGTGGGCGAGGACCTTGTCGCAGCAGCGTCTGCACTGAGGTCATAGCTGCTGCTGTTTGGCCGCCCAGAGCGGAGGTCGTTGTCGCTGTTGTCGGAGCGGGCGACGGTGAGCCGCTTGGAGTTCGTCGTCCCGCGGGCCTCTTGGTATGGAGTTTGTTCGCACCCGCGGGAATGGAACCGGAGTCCCGTTTGTAACGGCACCTTGAGTGCTGGCGTATGTTCATTGCGGCTGTCGGGGCCTGAACATTTGTGTATTTGGGCGTAAAGTCATGTTTCTTCTCCATTTCGCGCACCAGAACTCGCCTGTCGGCTAGCTGGACCGCTTAACCAAGCGTGAGTTGCCTTGTGCGGAAGGTGACGAGTGAGGTATCCGTATCCCGGAGCCGTAGGAGTCCCTCGGCTCGGTCGGCCTTGCCGCTCGAGGCTTCTCTTGCTTAGTGAAGAAACCCTCGGCTACTCTGCGATGAGCCGAAGCTGGAGGCAGCGGTGTCAGCATGGACAGAGGCGGAGTTGGCTGGAGAAGAAACTTCATCGGCCCAGGAGTAGGGGACTTCCCAGGCCGACGAGGCGTCGCAGTGGCGGCTGGGACCTGGCCAGGTCGTCCGCTGGCGGGACCAACCCTGGAGTCGGGCTGCCGAGGCCATGAGCCGGGCTGGTGTCCTCGAGGGACAGCTGGCTGAGGCTACGGAGCGGCCGGTTCGGCCGTCTGCTTGGGCTGGGTTCCTGGAGGAGACCCTGGCGGCGATGGCCTAGGCGTAGTGCTGACATCTTCCTTCGAGGTGGAGATCCTCCGACCATGTTGCTGTCCGAGGCCGGGTCGGATTCCGCCGAAGGTGGAGTCGATGCCGAGGGTGCTGCTGCTCCCCCTGCTGACGTCTGAACCTGCAGGAACAGTTTGTCTATAGCGTGCGTATGTTTTTTGCGGCCGCCGAGGCCAAAACATACCGTCGTCGTGTTGTAAAGCTACGTTTCTTTTCCCCTTGTTTCGAGTATCAGGACTTGTTCGTCGGTAACAGAATCGTTTATCCGAGCGTGAGTTACTTATCGCAGAAGGTGATGAGTGAGGTATCCGTATCCCGGAGGCGTAGGAGTCCCTCGGCTGTGTCGGCCTTGCCTGCTTACGTGTACTCTTACTCGTCTGTAAGATTCTGTTATCGATATAGTCGAGATGGCACAAAAAATCGTTTCGGCAGAAAAAGTTTTCGAGCGTTAAGACTTGTTCGGTCAGCGAAATCCCTTATCCGAGCGTGAGTTACTTATCGCAGAAGGTGATGAGTGAGGTATCCGTATCCCAGAGGCGTAGGAGTCCCTCGGCTCGGTCGGCCTTGCCTGCTTACGTGTACTCCATCGTTTTCAGGACTCCACTATCGAAGTAGTCGAAAAGCACGAAAGATGTTCTAGCAGAAAGACTTTTTCCGAGGAAAATTTTGACGCAGAGGGGGTTCCCCCCTTCTAGCCCGCGAGGGAGGGTCGGGCTTTGCCGAGTGTAATACTCAAAATTGTGTACAAGAAATACATGGTGATTTTGTTACTTTATGTGCCTTATTTGCATCATAAAAAGAGCATACATAAAATTAAGAGTGATTAATTAAAACAAATGACACTAAAATAAAAGAAAATGCATCTTGATGGAGTTTTATATGTTTGTGCATTAAATAAAAATAATAAGGATAATAACAATGAGATAATAATTCTAAAGGTTGGATTAAACCCTAAATGGAAATTAGGGTTTGAAAATAAGAAAAAGAGAAGAGATATGAAAATATAAATAAAATGTATAAATAAATATCTTCAGACTTTGTATTTTAATTGCACAAATAGAGTTTATAAATGAAGAGCCACAAAGTTGAATTTAAATTTGAATATAACTTGAGATTCAAATAAAAGGAAAATGGAATGAAAAAAAGAAGAAGAAATCGCGCCTGGGCTGAAACCCTATCTCTCGGCCCAGCTTCACTTGCCCTCACCGCGCGCGCGTGGCCCAAGTTACCAACCGAGGTGCCGACAGGTGGGACCTCTTCGCTAGGTGCGGCTGACTCACACATGCGTGTGGCGCCTCTTCCCACTAGCAGGTGGACCCGTGCCACCAGCTCCGCAATCGCCCACCTCGCTGCCTACGGTGGATCGCCGCTGAGGAAATCGGGCGGCTCCCTGCTAAATCGCCCGGCCGTTGCTCGACGCTAGGGGCTATAAAATGTGGCTCACGTGACCAGGTCCTCCCCTTCTCTCGCCCACTCGCGCCCACATCGGCTAAACCCCATCACAAACCACTGTCGCGTTCGTCCGTAAGGAGGTTCTCCGTCGTCGCCAGTGACTCGAGCCTACGCCACCAATTAGCGACCTGGGTTGACTTGGGTGTGTTTGGCAGCGTGCGTGGATCGCGAGGGCGACGAATTGGGCTTGGGGGGGTCAAACTTGGGCCCTGGAATTACTCGCCGATGTCGTGGAGTCCGGGGCATTCCGCCGTGCGCCGTGGTCAGGGCACCCGTGCGCATAATCCAAGGTAAGACTACCTCGATACTAGCCACTACCATGCTCTCTCTGTTTTGCGCATAACTGCGCTAGGTTTAGTGCTCGCCGGCGCTCGCTCGGGTCCTCCGTTCATGGCGCCGCCGGGAGGAGTGAACAGGTCGTTTCGCGGACTCGTTCCGCGTCGCCATGGGGAAGAGAGCTGGTAACCGTTGATATCTGCGGCAACGGTTTAGATTAGCTCTGAGTAAAGTTTTGCGTTAAGCCGATCTGGATCGTTGATCCTGAAGCCAACGGCTGTGATCAGTCGGGCGCATACCGAATCGGGAGAGGGTTCTGTGTCTTATGAATTTTATCCCCGAGCCCCCCTGCACTTTCTAGAAAATGAGACCTAGTCCAGTGATCATTTAATTTGAATAAATGAAATAGAAAATGGATTTTTAATATGAAAATAATTACTAGAACTTAATAAATTCATAGAAAATTCATACTAACTCCAAATTAATCCATTCCAGTTCCTAAAATTTTGTAATTTTATTCTCTACCACTTAGTGTCTCTATTTTATCATGACAACAGTAAGAAAAGTTATTTCTCACTTAATCCTATTTTAAACCCATAAAACCTTTGAAAATCCATAACTTAAAATCTATAACTCGAAAAATTATGATTTCTGTTCCTAGGATTTTATTTTAATGTGTAGAATATTTCTGTGTATTTTGTTCACATGTTTGGTGTAATTTTAATTTCTCTATATGCACTGTGCTTGTTTGTATTGTGGCGAGTATAAGAGCCTGTGACCGAGGATCCTGGTGAGCAGCAGGTTGAAGTAGCTAAGCAGGAGCTCATTGAAGGCAAGTTGTGCCCTTGACCACTTTTTTTTACCCAATAATGTTCTTTAATATCACTTATTCATGCATAGGTTAATTTTGATGGGACCCGATAGGTCACCCTAGATTGTTTATCTCATTACCTTGTTTACCCCTGAATCACTTGGGTAGTTTGCTATTGCTTTACATGGTTTTGGGATAATCATTTATTAATCTATGTTCCAATTCTTTTGTTATTCTATTTATGTTCATGTTGAGATCATTAATGTTAATTGGAACATAGAGCTTAACTTGAGTAACACGTGCCACCACAAGGGTTTAATGGGACGCCCTTGGCTGACTAATTAGGAAAGCTAGTGGAAGACTACCTTACCCGAAAGGGGCAAGGGCAGTAGGGGAGTGGTCAGTGTAGGGAGGTCCTTGGCTGATTTTGTTGCGATGGCGATCAGACAAGAACCCTGCATTGGAGCTTCCTATAAACTGTAGCGGGTTTTCGGAAGCTAGTGGAACTTTGTAAAGGCCTCGTAGTGTTGCCCTGCCGCGCTTCCTAGGTAGAGGTGTATGGGATTCGCGACCCCTTGACAGATGGGTAGCATGACTTGTGGGTAAAGGGTACAACCTCTGCAGAGTGTAAAACTGGTATACTAGCCGAGCTCACGGTCATGAGCAGCTCAGGACTCTCTGATGTTTAAATTATGGAACTTAAATTCAATTTTGTCATATGCATTGCATGGGTTTATTATTAATTTTGTTCTAATATTCTTATTATGGTTTGGTATTCACTTACACTTAGTAACTGCTAATAAAACTTTGACCAACTACTTAAAAGCAATGCTCAGCTTTAACCCCTGTCATTGATTAGCCTTACACATCCCATGAACTCACACCTTTGTGAGTTTATGTCCACTGGTTCCCCACAACTTGTTGAGCTATGATCATGTGTGAGCTCACCCTTGCTGTCTCACACCCCCCACAGGAGAAGAGCAGGTGGTTCAGGAGGAGCCATAAGGCGAGGAGTATGATCTGATCTAGGTGGTGTTTCTCAGTTGACATTGGCGCCGACGATCCTTAGTTCGTTTTATATTTATTATTTTATTTTGTAATAAGTCTTCCGCTATGTAATAAGTACTCTAATGTTTTGTGACATTTATCTCTATACACTCTGTTATTATATGTGTTGTCTTCTTGGCGCATGTATGAGATGCACCTGGCTTTATTCCTTAAAGCCGGGTGTGACAGAAGTGGTATCAAAGGAAATGTTGACTGTAGGACGAAACCTAGATAGAAATGGACAAAACCATTACCTACTTACCTTATTCTGATTCATTCTATACTTACCTTACTCTGATCATTCTTACCTTTTCTACTCTAAGACAAGATGGATTTGACACCCTGGAATCCTACAACTATGAACTTTTTCAGAGATAGGAAACCTAAGACGAAATTAAAATTATTTTCTCTATTAAAAATGTTGGTTGATTGTTTTGATGATCAATGCCTGATTTGCTTCTTTGATTGATTGAAATAGTATAGATGGGCATCTTAGCATGTACCACTATAAGGTATTGTATTAGCTTTAGTAGGTGACGCACTAATCTACTAAGCTAATAATTCCCCCGCAGTAACATTTCTCGTAATTACTCGCCTTGTCTACAATTCTTCCTTTCTTACCCTGTATTTCTGACCCAGATGGGCTACCCCTATAGTGTTATAAGAGAGCACTATAGACGTAATCCTTGGTATGTCATGGTTAAGAAAGGCAATGGCAGTATATACACTGTGCTAAGGGTACCGTAGAACTCACTACCACTAAAGGAGAAAGATTTCAAGTTAATATTGCAGTAACCTCCTCATCCATGCGTGCAATGTTCTTTATACCTGAGGAGTTTGTTGGTGACAACATCCGGGTGGTTAGAGATTTTTCGGATGTCTTTCTAGAGGAGTTACCAGGGATGCCACCTGATAGAGAAGTTGAGTTTGTTATTGATCTCTTACCTGGAACCGCCCCTATTTCTAAACGGCCATATAGGATGTCCGTAGAGGAGTTGAAGGAACTTAAGAAGCAGTTAACTGAGTTACAAGATGCTGGGTACATTCGTCCGAGTTCCTCACCATGGGGAGCACCGGTACTGTTTGTACAGAAGAAGGATGGATCACAAAGAATGTGTGTGGATTATAGATCTCTCAACGATGTTACTGTGAAGAACAAGTATCCGTTACCCCGTATTGAGGATTTATTTGATCAGATAAGAGGTGCTAGAGTATTCTCGAAGATTGATCTCCGATCCGGTTACCATCAGATGAGGATTAGACCATCGGATATTCCCAAGACAGCATTCTCGACTCAATATGGATTATATGAGTTCACAGTTATGTCGTTTGGATTGACCAATGCACCAGCTTATTTTATGAACTTGATGAACAAGGTGTTTATGGAGTATTTGGACAGATTCGTCGTGGTATTCGTCGACGATATTCTTATCTATTCCCCGAGTGATAGCGATCATGAGGAACATCTGAGATTGGTGCTACAGAAGCTACGAGATAACCAGCTATATGCCAAGTTCAGCAAGTGCGAGTTTTGGATTGGCGAGGTGCCATTTCTTGGTCATATTATTTCTAATGGAGGAATATCAGTGGATCCTGCTAAAGTTAAGGAGATAATGGAGTGGAGAGTACCCACTACAGTTACTGAGATTCAGAGTTTCTTGGGATTAGCAGGCTATTATCGGAGATTTATTGAAGGATTTTCTAAGATTGCTAAGCCTATGACTGCTTTTGGAGAAAGGAAGAGAATTTAAGTGGGACGAGAAGTGCCAGGATAGTTTTGATCAATTGAAGAAAAGATTGATGTCGCCACCAGTATTGGTTATGCCAGACCTACAGAAAGGATTTGATATCTATTGTGATGCATGTGGCCAAGGCTTAGGATGTGTGCTCATGCAAGAAGGACATGTGATTGCCTATGCTTCTCGTCAGTTGCGGAAACATGAGTTAAACTACCCCACTCATGACTTGGAATTGGCAGCCGTTGTGCATGCGCTTAAGATTTGGAGACATTATATCATGGGGACCAAGTGCCAAGTATATACAAATCATAAGAGTTTGAAGTATATATTCACTCAGAAGGATCTCAATCTTAGGCAACGCCGTTGGTTGGAGCTTATTAAGGATTATGATTTGGAGATTCACTATCACCCGGGCAAGGCAAATTTGGTTGCAGATGCCTTGAGTCGAAAGGAGCATGTTCATTCAGCTATTGTTGCCCAGCTACCCGATGAGATTGTTGAGGATTTCAGGAGACTTAACCTGGGGATGGTTGCTCATACTGAAGGAGTTACTATTGATGTGGAACCTACTTTGGAGCAAGAAATTCGTAAAGGTCAAATTGGTGATGCAAAAATAAATGAGATTAAGGATCTGATTACTGAAGGTCGAGTTCCAGAATTCACGGAAGATGAGCAAGGCACCGTATGGTTCAAGGACAGGATGTGTGTTCCTGATGTTGAAAGCCTTCGAGAGACTATTTTAAAAGAAGCCCATGATTCAGATTATTCTATTCATCCTGGTAGTACTAAGATGTATCAGGATTTGAAACGGAAATATTGGTGGTATGGATTGAAGAGAGATGTAGCTGCACATGTGGCTATGTGCGATGTATGTCAAAGAGTTAAGGCTGAACATCAGAGGCCAGCTGGACTATTGCATCCACTGAAGATACCCGAGTGGAAGTGGGAAGAGATTGGTATGGATTTCATTACTGGATTGCCTCGCACCCAGAAAGGATATGATGCTATATGGGTGATTGTGGATAGATTGACTAAAGTGGCTCACTTTATTCCTGTAAAAACTACTTATAAAGGTTCTCAGCTAGCAGAGTTATATATGGCTCGGATTGTGTGTTTACATGGAATACCAAAGAAGATCGTGTCTGATCGAGGTTCACAGTTTACCTCAAGATTTTGGAGAAGCTTCCATGAGAATATGAGTACAAAGTTGAATTTTAGTACGGCTTATCACCCTCAGACTGATGGACAGACTGAAAGGACTAATCAAGTATTGGAAGATATGTTGAGAGCTTGTGCACTTCAGCATGGAGGAAGTTGGGATAAGAGTCTACCTTATGCTGAGTTCTCATATAATAATAGTTATCAGGCCAGTCTGAAGATGTCACCTTTTGAAGCTTTATATGGGAGGAAGTGCAGGACTCCTTTGTATTGGGATCAGACTGGAGAAAGACAGTTCTTTGGGCCTGAATTGATTCAAGAAGCAGAAGAACAAGTCCGTATAATTCGAGAGAATTTGAGGGTGGCTCAAACCAGGCAAAAGAGCTACGCTGATAATAGAAGAAGGCCACTGAAATTTGAAGAAGGAGATTATGTGTACCTCAAGGTGTCACCACTTCGTGGAATGAGGAGATTTAAAGTCAAGGGCAAATTGTCCCCTCGCTATATTGGACCATTCTTGATCTTTAGGAGAGTTGGAGAGATGGCATACCAACTCGAGTTACCGGATAGTCTATCGGATGTGCATAACGTGTTCCACGTATCTCAACTAAAGAAGTGTCTCCGTGTCTCTGAGGAACAGTTACCAATGGAAGAGCTCAGTGTTCAAGGTGATCTGACTTACACGGAGTACCCGATCAAGATTTTGGATACTTTGACTCGAGTTAGAAGAAATAAGGTGATAAAGATGTGCTAAGTGCAATTGAGTCACCACGGTGAAGATGAAGCAACTTGGGAAAGAGAAGAAGAGCTTCGCATAGATTTTCCCCACCTTTTCCCTAGATCTTCTTAAATCTCGAGGACGAGATTAATTTTTAAGGGGGGTAGGATTTGTAATACTCAAAATTGTGTACAAGAAATACATGGTGATTTCCTTACTTTATGTGCCTTATTTGCATCATAAAAAGAGCATACATAAAATTAAGAGTGATTAATTAAAACAAATGACACTAAAATAAAAGAAAATGCATCTTGATGGAGTTTTATATGTTTGTGCATTAAATAAAAATAATAAGGATAATAACAATGAGATAATAATTCTAAAGGTTGGATTAAACCCTAAATGGAAATTAGGGTTTGAAAATATGGAAAAGAGAAGAGATATGAAAATATAAATAAAATGTATAAATAAATATCTTCATACTTTGTATTTTTAATTGCACAAATAGAGTTTATAAATGAAGAGCCACAAAGTTGAATTTAAATTTGAATATAACTTGAGATTCAAATAAAAGGAAAATGGAATGAAAAAAAAGAAGAAATCGCGCCTGGGCTGAAACCCCATCTCTCGGCCCAGCTTCACTTGCCCTCACCGCGCGCGCGTGGCCCAAGTTACCAACCGAGGTGCCGACAGGTGGGACCTCTTCGCTAGGCGCGGCTGACTCACACATGCGCGTGGCGCCTCTTCCCACTGGCAGGTGGACCCGTGCCACCAGCTCCGCAATCGCCCACCTCGCTGCCTATGGCGGATCGCCGCTGAAGAAATCGGGCGGCTCCCTGCTAAATCGCCCGGCCGTTGCTCGACGCTGGGGGCTATAAAATGTGGCTCACGTGACCAGGTCCTCCCCTTCTCTCGCCCACTCGCGCCCACATCGGCTAAACCCCATCACAAACCACTGTCACGTTCGTCCGTAAGGAGGTTCGCCGTCGTCGCCAGTGACTCGAGCCTACGCCACCAATTAGCGACCGGGGTTGACTCGGGTGCGTTCGGCAGCGTGCGCGGATCGCGAGGGCGACGAATTGGGCTTGGGAGGTCAAACTTGGGCCCTGGAATTGCTCGCCGACGTCGTGGAGTCCGGGGCATTCCGCCATGCGCCGTGGTCAGGGCACCCATGCGCATAATCCAAGGTAAGACTACCTCGATACTAGCCGCTACCATGCTCTCTCCGTTTTGCGCATAACTGCGCTAGGTTTAGTGCTCGCCGGCGCTCGCTCGGGTCCTCCGTTCATGGCGCCGCCGGGAGGAGTGAACAGGTCGTTTCGCGGACTCGTTCCGCGTCGCCATGGGGAAGAGAGCTGGTAACCGTTGATATCTGCGGTAACGGTTTAGATTAGCTCTGAGTAAAGTTTTGCGTTAAGCCGATCTGGATCGTTGATCCTGATGCCAACGACTGTGATCAATCGGGCGCATACCGAATCGGGAGAGGGTTCTGTGTCTTAGGAATTTTATCCCCGAGCCCCCTGCACTTTCTAGAAAATGAGGCCCAGTCCAGTGATCATTTAATTTGAATAAATGAAATAGAAAATGGATTTTTAATATGAAAATAATTACTAGAACTTAATAAATTCATAGAAAATTCATACTAACTCCAAATTAATCCATTCCAGTTCCTAAAATTTTGTAATTTTATTCTCTACCACTTAGTGTCTCTGTTTTATCATGACAACAGTAAGAAAAGTTATTTCTCACTTAATCCTATTTTAAACCCATAAAACCTTTGAAAATCCATAACTTAAAATCTATAACTCGAAAAATTATGATTTCTGTTCCTAGGATTTTATTTTAATGTGTAGAATATTTCTGTGTATTTTGTTCACATGCTTGGTGTAATGTTAATTTCTCTATATGCACTGTGCTTGTTTGTATTGTGGCGAGTAGAAGAGCCTGTGACCGAGGATCCTGGTGAGCAGCAGGTTGAAGTAGCTGAGCAGGAGCTCATTGAAGGCAAGTTGTGCCCTTGACCACTTTTTTTTACCTAATAATGTTCTTTAATATCACTTATTCATGCATAGGTTAATTTTGATGGGACCCGATAGGTCACCCTAGATTGTTTATCTCATTACCTTGTTTACCCCTGAATCACTTGGGTAGTTTGCTATTGCTTTACATGGTTTTGGGATAATCATTTATTACATCTATGTTCCAATTCTTTTGTTATTCTATTTATGTTCATGTTGAGATCATTAATGTTAATTGGAACATAGAGCTTAACTTGAGTAACACGTGCCACCACAAGGGTTTAATGGGACGCCCTTGGCTGACTAATTAGGAAAGCTAGTGGAAGACTACCTTACCCGAAAGGGGCAAGGGCAGTAGAGGAGTGGTCAGTGTAGGGAGGTCCTTGGTTGATTTTGTTGCGATGGCGATCAGACAAGAACCCTGCATTGGAGCTTCCTATAAACTGTAGCGGGTTTTCGGAAGCTAGTGGAACTTTGTAAAGGCCTCGTAGTGATGCCCTGCCGCGCTTCCTAGGTAGAGGTGTATGGGATTCGCGACCCCTTGGCAGATGGGTAGCATGACTTGTGGGTAAAGGGTACAACCTCTGCAGAGTGTAAAACTGGTATACTAGCCGAGCTCACGGTCATGAGCAGCTCAGGACTCTCTGATGTTTAAATTATGGAACTTAAATTCAATTTTGTCATAAGCATTGCATGGGTTTATTATTAATTTTGTTCTAATATTCTTATTATGGTTTGGTATTCACTTACACTTAGTAACTGCTAATAAAACTTTGACCAACTACTTAAAAGCAATGCTCAGCTTTAACCCCTGTCATTGATTAGCCTTACACATCCCATGAACTCACACCTTTGTGAGTTTATGTCCACTGGTTCCCCACAACTTGTTGAGCTATGATCATGTGTGAGCTCACCCTTGCTGTCTCACACCCCTCCACAGGAGAAGAGCAGGTGGTTCAGGAGGAGCCACAAGGCGAGGAGTATGATCTGATCTAGGTGGTGTTTCTCAGTTGACATTGGCGCCGACGATCCTTAGTTCATTTTATATTTATTATTTTATTTTGTAATAAGTCTTCCGCTATGTAATAAGTACTCTGATGTTTTGTGACATTTATCTCTATACACTCTGTTATTATATGTGTTGTCTTCTTGGCGCATGTATGAGATGCACCTGGCTTTGTTCCTTAAAGCCGGGTGTGACACCGAGGCAAGGCTGACCCTTCCTTGAAGGTTAGACTTTGCTTGCGTATGTAAACGAGGTACATGAACGACTTGAAAACATCTTAAGGGTAGAAACGACGTAGCTGTCGGATGTTCCAAGCGTTGCTGTAGACCTCGCCTTGACTGTTGGCCAGCTTGTATGTTCCGGGCTTCAGAATCTTGGCGATGATGAACGGCCCTTCCCAGGGAGGCGTGAGCTTGTGGCGCCCTCGGGCGTCTTGTCGTAGCCAAAGCACCAGGTCGCCCACCTGGAGGTCTCAGGACCGAACCCCTCGGGCGTGGTAGCGTCGCAGGGACTGCTGATACCGCGCCGAGTGTAGTAAGGCCATGTCCCGAGCCTCTTCCAGCTGGTCAAGTGAGTCTTCTCGGTTTGTCTGGTTGCTTCGGGCGTCGTATGCCCTCGTCCTCGAGGAGCCGTGTTCTAAGTCTGTGGGCAAGATAGCCTCGACCCCATAGACTAGAAAAAAACAGCGTGAAGCCCGTGGCTCGGCTTAGCATCGTCCTCAGACTCCAGACCACCGAGGGGAGTTCCTTCATCCACCGCCTGCCGAACTTGTTGAGGTCGTTGTAGATCCTTGGCTTGAGCCCCTGTAGAATCATGCCGTTGGCACGCTCTACTTGCCCATTCGTCATGGGGTGAGCTACGGCGGCCCAGTCCACCCGGATGTGGTGGTCCTCACAGAAGTCCAGGAACTTTCTGCCAGTGAACTAGGTGCCGTTGTCGGTGATGATGGAGTTCAGGACCCCGAAGCGATGGATGATGTTGGTGAAGAATGCCACCGCCTGTTCGGACCTGATGCTGTGTAGGGGTCGGACCTCGATCCACTTGGAGAATTTGTCGATGGCGACCAGTAGGTGCGTGAAGCCCCCGGGTGCCTTCTGCAAGGGACCGACGAGGTCCAGACCCCACACAGCAAACGACCAGGTGATGGGTATTGTTTGTAGAGCCTGAGCGAGCAGGTGGGTCTGCTTTGTGTAGAATTGACACCCTTGGCAGGTGTGTACAATCCTAGTGGCGTCGGCCACCGCGGTTGGCCAGTAGAAACCCTGTCGAAAGGCGTTTCCCACGAGGGCCCGAGGTGCTGCGTGGTGACCACAAGCCCCCGAGTGTATTTCTTGCAATAACTCTTGACCTTCAGTGATGGATATGCATCGTTGGAGGATGCCTGAGGGGCTGTGGTGGTAGAGCTCCTTTTCATCACCCAGCAAGACGAACGACTTGGCGCGCCGCGCCAATTGCCGAGCTTCGGCTCTGTTGAGGGGTAGCTCTCCTCAGTGGAGATATTGTAGGTATGGGGTCTGCCAGTTTCGATTAGGCGTGACCTCATTCCGCTCTTCCTCGACGCGCAGTGCCTCACCCTCGGGGGCCGAGGGTGCCTCGGGCTGGGTCGAGGGCGCCTCAGGCAGAGCTGAGGCCTTCCCGGGCTTGGGCGTGTCGTTGGTCTTGACGGAGGGTTGATGTAGGTCTCGAGAGAAGACGTCCGGAGGAACCGTTGTCCGCCCCGAGGCTATCTTAGCCAGCTCGTCCGCAGTCTCGTTGTATCATCGAGCGACGTGGTTGAGCTCGAGCCCGTAGAACTTGTCCTCCAGGCGCCGAACCTCGTCGCAGTGGGAGTTCTTCATGACTTGGTCGATGACAAGCTGTGAGTCGTCGCGAGCGTCGAGGCGTCGGACCCCTAGCTCGATGGCGATACGCAACCCGTTAACCAGAGCCTCATACTCGGCCACATTGTTGGACGCCGGGAAATGGAGGCGCATCACGTAGCGGAGGTGCTTCCCGAGGGGTGAGATGAAGAGCAGGCCCGCGCCCGCTCCTCTTTTCATCAGCGACCCGTCGAAAAACATAGTCCAGAGTTCCGGTTGGATCGGAGCTGTTGGAAGCTGGGTGTCGACCCATTCAGCCACAAAGTCCGCCAAGACTTGGGACTTGATGGCCTTCCGAGGGGCAAACGAGATTGTCTCACCCATGATCTCCACCGCCCACTTTGCAACCCTACCCGAGGCCTCTCGGCACTGGATGATCTCCCCCAGGGGGAAGGATGACACCACAGTCACCGGATGAGACTCGAAGTAGTGTCGCAACTTTCGCCGTGTCAGAATCACCGCATACAGCAGCTTCTGAATTTGCGGGTAGCGGACCTTGGTCTTAGACAATACCTCACTGATGAAGTAAACCGACCTCTAGACGGGCAGTGCGTGCCCTTCTTCTCGTCTCTCGACCACGATCGCAGCGCTGACCACCTGAGTGGTAGTGGCGACGTTGATCAAGAGGGCTTCTTCGGCAGCGGGGGGCACCAAGATGGGCGCGCTTGTAAGGAGCGCCTTCAAGTTCCCGAGGGCTTCCTCGGCCTCGGGGGTCCAAGTGAAGCGCTCGGTCTTCCTTAAGAGGCGATACAGGGGCTGGCCTCTTTCACCGAGGCGTGAGATGAAGCGGTTCAGAGCCGCAAGCCATCCCATGACCCTCTGTACTCCTTTCAAGTCCTTGATGGGCACCATGTTGATGATGGCCGCGATTTTCTCCGGGTTGGCCTTGATGCCCCGCTTGGAGTCGATGAAACCCAGGAGCATGCCTCGGGGGACTCCGAAGACACACTTCTCGGGATTGAGTTTTACGCCTTTCGCTTTGAGACACTTGAATGTCGTTTCAAGGTCAGAGAGGAGGTCGGAGGCTTTCCTCGTCTTGACTACAATGTCATTGACGTAGGCCTCGACCGTTCGACCAATGTGCTCACCGAACACGTGGTTCATGCACCTTTGGTATGTCGCACCCGCGTTCCTCAAACCAAATGGCATAGTAACGTAACAGTACATGCCAAAAGGTGTGATGAAAGAAGTCGCGAGCTGGTCGGACTCTTTCATCCTGATTTGGTGATACCCTGAGTAGGCATCGAGGAACGACAGTGTTTCGCACCCAGCAGTGGAATCCACGATTTGATCGATACGAGGCAGAGGGTAGGGAACCTTCGGACATGCTTTGTTTAGACCAGTGTAGTCTACACACATCCGCCATTTCCCACCTTTCTTTTTCACAAGCACAGGGTTGGCTAGCCATTCAAGATGGAATACCTCTTTGATGAACCCTGCAACCATCAGCTTGTGGATCTCCTCGCCTATGGCTCTGCGCTTTTCTTCGTCGAATCGGCGCAGAGGCTGTTTCACGGGTCGGGCACCAGCTCGGATATCCAGTGAGTGCTCGGCGACTTCCCTCGGTATGCCAGGCATGTCCAAGGGACTCCACACAAAAACCTCGGCATTCGCGTGGAGAAAGTCGACGAGCACTGCTTCCTATTTGGGGTCGAGCTCGGAGCCGATCCGGATCTGCTTGGAGGCGTCGTTGCTGGGGTCGAGAGGGACGGACTTAACCGCCTCTGCTGGTTCAAAATTGCCGGCGTGGCGCTTCGCATCTGGAACCTCCTTGGAGAGGTTTTCCATGTCGGCGATGAGGGCCTCGGATTCGGCTAGGGCCTCGGCATACTCCACGCACTCCACGTCGCATTCGTACGCGTGTCGGTACGTGGGGCCGACGGTGATGACCCCGTTGGGGCCTGGCATCTTGAGCTTGAGGTAGGTGTAGTTGGGGACGACCATGAACTTGGCGTAACATGGTCTCCCCAGCACTGCGTGGTAGGTTCCTCGGAACCCGACCGCCTCGAACGTGAGGGTTTCCTTTCGGAAGTTGGAGGGAGTCCCGAAGCAGACGGGCAGATCGAGTTGTCCAAGGGGCTGGACGCGCTTCCCAGGAATGATCCCATGAAAGGGCGCCGTACCGGCCCGGATCGAGGACAGATCGATCTGCAGGAGCCCGAGGGTGTCGGCGTAGATGATGTTGAGGCTGCTGCCTCCGTCCATGAGGACCTTGGTAATCTTGACGTTGCCGATGACGAGATCAACAACGAGCGGGTACTTCCCCGGGCTCGACACGCGGTTGGGGTGGTCGTCTTGGTCGAAGGTGATGGGCTTGTCGGACCAGTCTAGATAGACTGGCACCGCCACCTTTACCGAGCAGACCTCCCGGCGCTTTTGCTTGCGGTGCCGAGCCAAGGCGTTCGCCACCCGCCCACCGTAGATCATGAAGTAGTCATGGACCTCGGGGAACTCCTCTGCCTTGTGAGCTTCCGTCTTGTCGTTGTCGGGGGCCCTGCCACCTTCCGTCGGTGGCCCGGCCTTGTGGAAGTAGCGCCGAAGCATGACGCACTCCTCAAGGGTGTGCTTGACGGGACCCTGATGATAGGGGCAAGACTCCTTGAGCATCTTGTCGAACAAGTTGGCGCCTCCGGGAGGTTTCCGAGGGTTCTTGTGCTCAGCGGCGGCGACAAGGTCTGCGTCGGCGGCGTCGCGTTTCGCTTGCAACTTCTTCTTGCCCTTCTTCCTCGTGCCGCGCTGAGCGGACGCTTCGGGGGCGTCATCCGGCTGGCGCCCCTGAGGCTGCTTGTCCTTCTGGAAGATGGCCTCGACCGCCTCCTGGCCAGAGGCGAACATGGTGGCGATGTCCATCAGCTCGCTTGCCCTGGTGGGAGTCTTGCGACCTAGCTTTCTCACTAGGTTGCGGCAAGTGGTGCCGGCGAGGAACGCGCCGATGACATTGGAGTCGGTGATATTGGGCAGCTCGGTGCGCTGCTTCGAAAATCGCCGGATGTAGTCCCGTAGGGATTCTCCCGGCTGCTGGCGGCAGCTTTGGAGATCCCAGGAGTTCCTAGGGCGCACGTATGTGCCCTGGAAGTTGCCGGCAAAGGCTTTGACCAGGTCGTCCCAGTTGGAGATCTGCGCAGGAGGCAGATGCTCCAGCCAGGCTCGGGCGGCGTTGGAGAGGAACAAGGGGGAGGTTGCGGATGATGAGGTTGTCATCGTCCGTTCCACCCAGCTGGCAGGCCAGCCGGTAGTCCGTGAGCCACAATTCAGGCCTCGTCTCCCCCGAGTACTTGATGATGGTAGTCAGGGCCCGGAACCAGGTCGGGAACGGCGCCCGTCATATGGCCTGGCTGAAAGCTTGCGGACCAGGTGGTTCGGGCGAAGGGCTCTGATCCTCCCCGCTGTCATAGCGTCCCCCACGCCTGGGGTGGTAGCCTCGGCGCACCCTCTCGTCAAGGTGGGCTCAACGGTCGCGGCGATGGTGCTCGTTGCCGAGGTGGCCCGGGGCCACAGGCGCTGTGTCCCGCGCGCGCCCGGTGTGGACCGAGGCCTCCCGCATGAATCGGGAAATTGCGGCGCGATGCTCCGGGGGTATCCCTGCCTTCGGGAGGCAGAGCTTTCGGCCCGTCGGACCGTGGCATCCTCCAGGAGATTCTTGAGTTCTCCCTAGATACGCCGCCCCTCGGTGGTGGATGGTTCCGGCATCGCGCGGAGTAGCATTGCTGCTGTAGCCAGGTTCTGGCCGACCCCACTAGAAGCCGGGAGCAGCCTTGCCCTGGCATCATCGGTGATGCGGCGCTGGACGTCCTGGGCCAGATGACACACTTCTCCAGCTAGTGCTCGGCCTGCCCGCTCCTGCCCGATGTTCTACCAGAGCTGCACAAGTTGTCCTGCTTCCTCGTCGAGCCTGGCCTGCATCTCGCGGATTTGCTCGAGCTGTGTGTCCTGACCCCCCGCAGGGACTGGGACCATGGCTAGCTCCCGAAGGATGTCAACATGAGGCGCAGGCCTAGAGGGATCGCCGTCCTCCGGCATACCAAGGTGGTTGCCTTCGTTGAGACCCTCTAGGTCGACGTGGAAACATTCGTGACTTGGGCCACAGTCCTCGTCGCCGAGGCTGTGGCTATCATCGGAGCAATCGGAGAGGCAGTAGTCACATGCGGTCATGAAGTCCCGCATGGCACTAGAGTTACCGAGCCCGGAGAAATCTCAACCAGAGTCAGGCTCGTCGTCTTCCTTGGAACCCGGGGGCCCGTAGGTCGAGACGGCCGTCAATCTGTCCTAGGTTGACCACATATGGTACCCCGGGAGGTTTGGATATGCCTTTATGAAAGCGTCCACTGAAGCGGGGTCGCTTGGTGGGTCGAAGCTAAATCTAAAAGACACAGGATGGGAAACGGGCGGTACCTCTTGATCGACGGACGGTGACGAAGTCGCGTCGGGGACGGACTGCACCGTTATCTCAGGTACAAGGCTAACGCCCAGCAAGTCCTTCGCGAGCGTGCTGGCGTCGCCCGTCGTATGCTTGGGGTTGGCGTGTTGTGGGGAAACGACGCTCGTCTTCGTCTCAAACGCGAGGTCAACGCCCGACGTGTCCCCCGCTGGGGCGCCAGCGTCGTCGACTCGCTCGACAGCCGACAAGGCGCTGCCTCCTGCTTGGCCATGATTGCCCCGCCTCCTTCCCCATCAATGGGGAAGGTGACGGGACAGCCTCGGATGCTGTTCTTCCGCCACGCGGGGAAGACGTCGTCGATTCCGCCGCCGGCGGGCGGGCTGACGGCCGCCATTGTCGTTGTCGCGCGGCGGAGGAAGGAGTATCATGTCGTAGCTGCCGTCAAGGGACATGAACTCGAGGCTCCCGAAACGGAGCGTCGTCCCGGGTTGGAGAGGTTGTTGGAGACTCCCCATCTGGAGCTTGACGGGAAGCTGTTCGTCAACACGCAGCAGGCCCCTACCTGGCGCGCCAACTGTCGGCGTTTCGACCCCGGGGGCTCCCTGGACCGACGAGTAAATTGTCGCTGCATGTCCCAGCCCAGATGGGTCGGCGCGAGACGGAGACACAGGGGGGGGGAACAGTAAGGGGAAACCCGTGACCTCGTGTTGTCCTGCGCCCAAGGCGGATGCACTTGCAGTAGGGGGTTATAAGCGTTCGCGAGGGAGAGAGAGAGACAGGGGGCGTTAGGCTGTCCGTTCTCCCGCGCGGCCACCTCTTTATATGAGAGCCCTGGACCTTCCTTTTAATGACGTAAGGAGAGGGTCCATGTGTACAACGGGGGGTGTAGCAGTGTGCTAACGTGTCTAGCAGAGAGGAGCTAGAGCCCTATGTACGTGCCGACGTGGCTGTCGGAGAGGTGTTGGAGCCCTGTTCATGTGGCGTCGTGGCCGTCGGAGGAGCGCTTGAGCCCTGTAGGAGCACAGCTGTCGGGGCTGTCGGATCCTTGCTGACGTATCCTTGCTTCCGTAGGGGGCTGAGAACCACCGTTGTCATGGAGCACACGGGGTGCCATCATTACTTGTTTTACCGGGGCGAGCCAGATGGGACGCCGGTCTTCTTCCCCGTAGCCTAGGCTAGCTAGGGGTAGGGTAATGATGCCTCCCCTTGTGGCGTGGTCGGCCCGAGCGAGGTGGTGACTCCTCCGAGGTCGAGGCCGAGTCCGAGCCTTGGGGTCGGGCGAGGTGGAGACCGTCTTCCGGAGTAGAGGCTGAGTCCAAGCCCGAGGGTCGGGCGAGGCGGAGACCGTCTTCCGGAGTAGAGGCTGAGTCCGAGCCCGGGGGTCGGGCGAGGCGGAGATCGTCGTCCGAGGCGAGGTCGAGTCCGAGCCCTGGGGTCGGGCGAGGCGGAGATCGTCGTCCGAGGCGAGGTCGAGTCCGAGCCCTAGGGTTGGGCGAGGCGGAGATTCCTATGGCGCCCGAGGCTGGACTTGGTTGCTGTCAGCCTCACCCTGGCGGGTGGCACAGCAGTCGGAGCAGCGCAGGCGGCGCTGTTTTCCTGTCAGGTCAGTCAGTGGAGGGGCGAAGTGACTGCGGTCACTTTGGCCTTGTCGACTGGAAAGCGCGCGTCAGGATAAGGTGTCAGGCGATCCTTGCATTGAATGCTCCTGCGATCCAGTCGGCTGGCGAGGCGATTTGGCCAAGGTTGCTTCTCCGTGAAGCCTACCCGAGCTGGGCCTCGGGCGAGTCGAAGGTGCGCCCGTTGCTTGAGGAGACCCTCGGGCGAGGCGTGAATCTGCCTTGGTCTTCCGTTTCTGCCCGAGGATGGGCTCGGGCGAGGCGAGATCGTGTCCCTTGAGTGGACGGAGCCTTAACCGGAATTGCGCCCATCAGGCCTTTGCAGCTTTGTGCTGATGGGGGTTACCAGCTGAGATTAGGAGCCTTGGGGGTACCCCTAATTACGGTCCCCAACAATATGGCTAAGCATCTAGCATAAAGATTAAAACTATCACAACTCACCATCAAGGTATAGGATATAAAAAATCTATGGCCAATCTAACATAGGGTTCATCATTTATGCAATAAGTGTAACACTATGTCCTTGGGGCAATCAATATGGTCAAGGACACTTGCCTATGTCCTGTTTATATTGTTGTTCAAAAGATGAGTCAAAGATTTGATCTTGTAGATCTGTGTAGATCGACTTCGGGCCTTTCTTGTACTTCTTCACAAACAGGACGACGTACAAGCAAGGCACAGAATAAATACAAGAACCATGAAATGTAGCAAGGAGTCAACGTGATAATGTCATGAATGCATAGGGTTTTTAAAGATGATTGTTTTGATTTAAAGTTTGCTAAAATCGAGCTCATATGTATAATTCATGAGTAAAACAAGTGATGGTTATTTTTGAGATTTACAGAATTAAAATTGTTTCTTTACAAATATTTTAGATGCCATAAGGGGTTTATATACCAAAACGATTAAGTTTTGAATCTAAACAAAATCCATAAGTTGGGATGGAAATTAAATTCCTAAGGAAGACAAGGATTATATTTAAAGAAAGATAGGGCCAGTAAAGAAATAGGACTAAAGCATAATTATTTATAGATGATAGGGATAGCAGGGAAGAATGTCGAGTCCTAAGAAGTCGAAATATGTGTCGTGCATCTGAGTGGTCATTCTTTAAAATCAATGGCTGAGAGGGAGGGCTCTTCGTGGATGAATGGTGGGGATGTATACGGAAGAGAGAAACAGAGTCGCACCAGCAACCAGGGAAGTTGCCACCGCCATTGATCACGGCCAAGATCAATAAAGACAATCCGAATTCGGGCTCTAGGCTCTAAAACTCATTGGTAGGGTTGCGGGAAATAGAAGATCTTGGAAGAAACTCACCACAGTGCTGTGAGAGCTCGAAAATGGTGGATTAGAGCCCGTGGCATTGTGTGGCAGTGGCCAATACGTGTCCTGTTGTGGGCGACAAAACGTTGATCCCATCCATTACAAGGAATGGAGTGTCGTTGCCAATCATGTCTATCGTGCTCACATGTCACCACCACCAGACGCGTCGACCGTGTGCGTTGGCACCACAAACATCAGTCCTGCCAACTACACCAATCACACCAGCCGTGCCGCTACTAGTTGCGTCCATGCAATGTTGCTAGCTTTGTGTGTCATGCACCCTGTCGCATGCGCCTACCCACCATATTGGGTTGCCATTGTTAGCTCGATAAGGCCTGTTGTCAGCCACGAGGAAACGCGTCCGTTAGTGCTTTTTTAGGCTGCAAAATTTTCACCATTTTTTGTTTTCCCACCTTTTATGATGAATTATTTTTTCAGCTACAATTGTTGCACTTAAATAATTTTTAGTGCATATTTAAATTGTAGACATGCTTCCTATGATTATTAATCATTTTTACACATGACCATTTAAATTATTGTTATAGATAATTGGCATTCCTAATTAACCTAAATTGAATTTTGTATGATAAACTATGGTAGAAGGCAACATAACTGACTTAATAGAGCTTGCTCTGAATAGCAAGTACTATCAAACCTAGACTAACGACCGCCAAATTTATCTTAAGGCGATACAACTGGTAAAGCCAATCATTTGTGTGAGACTAAATGACACTGGCCTACAATTTCATGAGAAGGCAAAAGTTGATATTTTCATTAGGCGCCATGTTCACCTAGATCTAAATACGATATTTAGAAGTGAAAGATCCTCTTCTACTATGAACAAAGTTGTGTGAGCATTTTGGTGTGCACAAGCATATTAGGCTCCATAGACCCAATATAAATAGACCACTCTTCGCTTATTCCATTTGAAGATAATGAAATGACTTACGATATCGCCATCAACCATATTATTGCTTACCTATGCTTCTATGGCCATATAGTCACATACCTAGAGATGATTGAGAATCTCTAGACCTTCCACCCACAAACATGATGCTCCAATATAAGTACCACAATAATAAATACATGAAGTATTGTGACCTCATTAACATGTTACTTGTTGTTGAGGCTCAAAACGAGCTCATCATGCAAGATTACTAAAGTGCCATGTTGGTGTTGTTGTCATGTCTAAAACACTAGCTTACTGTCTCAGTGGGAGAGAGGCCCCACTATAGGAAGGGTCATGGGCGCAATAATACTTTAGTTATAAGGGAGGTTTCTAAAAAAGCAACCATAAAATGATAGTAGAAGTACCACTGACCATGACAAATGGAAAAAGCAAGGACAAATGCAACCCATAGAAGGACGATGCAAGTACCTCAAAGCATGCTAGCGAAGATTGTTTTAGGTGTGGGTCCTAGTAGTACTGATCCAATCCATGCACCCCTTAGAAACACCTGATTAGCAGATATTAGGTGTTGAAGAAACGATATAACTCAGAGGCTCACTTTGTCTAGGTACCTATAAACATTGAGACTAAAGATTTCCTCTCTAAGCCACCTAATATTGTTGAATAGTCTAATCATACCACCATGGATGCTGATGCCACCGCTCATAATAATGCCCTAATAGGCAATGATGATTTTATCTTGATAACGATGATCTCATGAAGTAGATCGAGTTATCAGTCATTAGCTCCATACTTATTTCCTTAGTTAATGTTTTAATTCTAGAAGAACTTTTATTTGGTCATAATGTAATAAATTCCCCCACCGAGCATACTTGATTTAGATAACTAAGATTGATTGTGTCAGAGATGCGATTCTCCGGCCGGGTGGCGGAGTGCACCCGCCCTAAGTCCTAAGATGCGGAGGGGGCTTAAGCGTTTTGCCTATTGGAGATTACAGGGATGAACACAAGAACACACAAGGGTTTAGAGTGGTTCGGGCCGCCGGAGCATAATACCCTACTCCACTGTGTGATGTATTGAGCTTGAGAGCTTGTATGAACTTGTGAGCCTGAGCTGGGTCTAAGTGTGTCTGTCCTTGTTTACGTCGCATGCCTCCCCTTTTATAGCTCAAGGGGGCATGTACAAGGGTTCTGAGCCCCGACACGTGGGCCTAGGGACAAATGGAAGGGTGGAACTACTGCTTGCCATGCCCGTGTAATCTCCATGTGCCCTGACACTCGAGATCCGCGTTGACTCGGTGCGCAGGGGGAAGCTTCTCGTATAAGGGACGAGCATAGTGCACCGCGTAGCACGGGAACACTGTTTTGTTAATGGACTGGATAGGTACACTGTCTGCAGGGTGGCCCTAGCGCCGCCTGCCAGCGGAATAGACAGGACGCAATAAATGTCGTGAAGGCACATCATCTGCCAGAAGGGTGGTCAGGCGGCGCGTCCTCTCCACAATAAATGCGGAGGCCGCACGGCCCGGAACCCTTACGTCATGCTCCGCCCATCGGCCCATGTCACGGACAATAAGCCATATGGCTGCATTAGATCCTTGGCCGAGCAGGGGGGCAGAGGAGCCATGGATAGAGTCAGGACATGTGTCAACCCTGGACCTATGCCCATGTCATGACACTTCCTTTCCCGGGCCCTTGTTATGGGTGGTCCGGAGCTCACTTGGTGGGGTCCAAACCTTATCAAATGGTTTCAGGCTTGTCGGTGTTTCGGACCCGGGGGGGGGTCCCTGGACCGATGAGTGAGATTATCGTTGCGTGCCCCTGCCCAGATGGGTTGGCGCGGGATGTAACACAAGAGGTGGGACAAGACTTGTATTATCCTGCACCAGGGGTGCCGCTCGTAGTAGGGGTTACAAGCACGTCGCGAGAGGGAGAGAGAGAGAGTGAGAGGGAGCCTGTTCGTTCGCTCCTTCCCCATGCGAACCCCCCTCCAGGATGGCCCTAGACCTCCCTTTTATAGACACAAGGAAAGGGTCCAGACGTACAATGGGGGGTGTAGCTATGCGCTAACGTGTCCGGCAGAGAGATGCCTAAGCCTTGTGTACATGCCAATGTGGCTGTCAGGGGAGAGCTTGAGCCCTGTACACGTGATAGCGTGGCCGTCGGAGGAGCGCCTGAGTCCTGTAGGAGCACAGCTAGCAGTGCGGCAAGGATCCTGCTGACGTCTCCTTGCTGCCGTAAGGGGCTGAGAACCACCGGCGTCATGGTGCACGCGGGGCACCATCATTACCCTCGCCGAGGTAAGCCAGATGGGACGCCGGTCTTGTTCCTTGTAGCTTGAGCAGGCTAGGGATAGGGTAATGATGTATCCCCTGTTGGCGCGGTCGGTCCGAGCCCAAGGTCGGGCGAGGCGGAGACTTCTCTTGAGGCCGAGGCTGGGGTCGGGCGAGGACGCGATTCCTCTAAGACTGAGGTCAAGGCCGAGTCTGGGGGTCGGGCGAGGCGGAGACCTCCTCTCGAGGCCGAAGCCTGAGGTCGGGCGAGGCGAAGCTTCTTGTTGCGCCCAAGGCCAAACTCAGTGGTTGATCGTGACTTGTTGTCAATCTTCGCCTGGGTGGTTGGCATGGCAGTTGGAGCGGGGCGAGCGGCGCTATTTTCCCGTCATATTGGACAGTAAAAGAGAGGGGCGAAGTGACTGCGGTCACTTCGGCCTGGCCGACTGAGGTGCATGTGTCAGGATACGGCGTCAGGCGTCCCCTGCATTGAATGCGCCTGCGAAGCAGTCGGTTGGTGAGGTGGTCCGGCCAAGGTTGCTTCACAATGAAGCCTGCCCGAGCCGGGCTTCGGGAGAGCCGAGGAGGCGCCCGCTGCCTGAGGAGGCCCTCGGGCAAGGCGTGAACTCGTCTGGGACTACTGCTCCAGCCCGAGGCTGGGCTCGGGTGAGATCGCGTCCCTTGGGTAGACGAAGCCTTGACTTGAACCGCGCCCGTCAGTTGGTCTGAGGGTGTTTACCAGCCACAATTAGGAGTGTTGGGGGTACCCCTAATTATGGTACCCGACAGTAGCCCTCGAGCCTCGAAGGGAGTGTTGGTACTCGCTTGGAGGCTTTTGCCGCATTTTTGGTGAGGGGACCGACCTTTCTCGGTTTTTGCTTTGTTCTGGTGGGTGCGCGCGAGCGCACCCGCCGGGTGTAGCCCCCGAGGCCTCGGAGGAGTGGTTTGACTCCTCTGAGGTCTGAATGCTTTTCGTGGTGCCTCGGCCGATCTGATCGTTCCCTCATGCGGCCTGGCCGTAGCCCGAGTGCATGGTCAGGTTCCAAGTTATCAAGCTGGTTTGTTGACGCTGTCAACAGTTTGGCTGTAGACAGGTGCGAGAGCAGCCCCCGAGCCTCTACACGGAGCGAGAGGACGGTCAAGGACTTTCCCGACTTTTATCATACGCCCCTGCGTCGCCTTTCCGCAAGGAGGAGGGGGGAAAGCGCCATGTTGCCCTCGGAGGGCGCCGAACATGGTGTTGCCAGTGAGCTACTAACGGGTGATCCGAGTGGACGCTCGTGCCCCATTCGTTAGGGGTCGGTTGGTGGCCCAGAGGCACGCTCCAAAAGTACCTGCGGGTGATTCGCCAGACCCAGACCCCTTCGACAGGGTCCAAGGGCTCGATGCCTCCCTCCGGTGGGATTCCGTTACAAATCGTTCCCGCCGATCTCGGAAATGACCTAGGGTACCTTAGGAGTGTAGCCCGAGCCTCAGCCATGTATCGGACGTACCCAGAGTCATCCCTCACTCTGCATGCTCTGGGGCGACTGTCGAACCCTTCCGAGGGGTCAGCCTTCGAACCCCTGATCAGTAGTGGGCACGGAGCCCGAGCGCTCTGGGGCGGCTATTGAACCCTTTCGAGGGGCCAGCCTTCGAACCTCTGATCAATAATGGGCTTGAAGCCCGAGTGCTCTGGGGCGGCTATCGAAACCCTTCCGAGGGGCCAGCCTTCGAACCCCTGATCAGTAGGAGGGCTTGGGGCCCATTTCCTTCACCGAGAAGGATCCTTTCCACAACGTCCCCTTTCCCGGTCCCTGTAGCAAGAGAGAGAGAGAGGAGGAGGGGAAGGATACGAATTTAAATAAGGTGGCACACCTTTTTCGACGAGGTTGTTATGGCGGAGGCGAAACGACGTCCACCTCGCCTGCCAGAGGTGTCGCTTGCTCTGCCGAGGAGTTAATGCGACGGGACGGGCGATTCGTGTGGCGCCCGTTGCGCGTGCGAGCCGTTTGAGGAACGGAAAGATCGCTTTACCTTCGAGTTTTGAATTTCACGGCGAGTTCGGGCGAAGTTTTGAACGATTCTCGCCCGGGCCTTTATATACTCGGAAGGGGGGCTGGTAGTGGTTCGTAACTCTGCCATTTGCGCCTACCTTTTGCTCTGGTTTTCGCAACCTAAGAGAATAGCCAGGGAAAAGGAAACCACGCACCTCATCCCCTCCGCCTCCACCACCTTCGTTCGGTGATGGCTGATAGGGTGACCGTTGTCCCGCTGCACGACCCGTGGCCCTCCTCCACCGTCGTCGCGAAGGATCTAGAGGCCCTCGTCGCCGATGGTCTGCTCCGTCCCCTCTCCGGTGGGGCGCAGCCGGAGTGGATGGCCCCGAGCGAGGCCGTCCCTTCCCCGCCGCCGGGGTACGTGGTTAGCTTCATCGCCTTCCATGAGCGGGGGTTCGGAGTGCCAGCGAGCCGCTTTATGCGGGCGCTCCTGCACCACTACGAGGTGGAGCTGCACAACCTCAACCCCAACTCCATTGCGCAAGCGACCATCTTCGCAATAGTTTGTGAGGGTTTTCTGGGGATCGAAGTTCACTGGGATCTGTGGACCCACCTCTTCTCCGTGGAGCTCTTCGCCTTGACGACGGATGCGAAGAAGGTCCGTATGGCAGTGCGGGCCGGTAGCTGCACCCTCCAACTGAGGCAGGGGCGCGCGCAGCAGTACATCCCTGCCATCCTTGTGACTTCGAACAAGGGGTGGCAGCGCCGATGGTTTTATCTCCGAAACGACGACGGGAGGCTCCCGTCGTTTTCTCAGCGAGTGGTGACCGCCGTCGGCAGCAACTGGCGCTGGGGTGCCACGCGCGAGAGATAGGAGAAGCTCCAGCCTATTCTATAGGCTTTGCAGAAGTTACGAGATGGGGGCCTTACCGCTGCGGGGGTTGTTGCCGCTATCCATTGCCGGAGGGTGCTCCCTTTGGCAGAGCAGCGGTTGCATCTCTCGGAGATGAGACCTGGGGTCGATCTGGAGGGCTCGCAGATGTCCTCGGCCTCCCTCTCTGACGACGACCTCCGCAAGCGGGTAGCGGGTACGGTAGGGAGGCTGGATGCCGGCGCCCTTACCCAGTCTGCGATGCATCCCGACCATGTGTATGTTTCCCTAGTAAGTATCCGATCCTTCTCCTATACTGCACCGAGTTGCCTTCGATTCCCACTGTTAGGATCTTTGCTCTTCCAAGGGTTAAGTTTTTATAAACCCGCCCTGCCGCGGGTCCCGGAGGACGCGGTGGACCGAGCCGCACGGAGGGTCGCCGCAGAGGAGAAGAAGAAGAAGGAGCGGAGAAGGCTCGGGCTCACGAGCGGATGCGAGCTCGGGACACCTTGGAGAAGCGTCGTCGGAGACAAGAGAGGGACGGGCTCCCAAGGGAGCCGTCGCCGGAGACGCTCGACGACGATGATGACGATGATGATGACGAGGATGACGACATGGTGGCCCATCTTGGCCTCAGCCCAGACCCGGGGCCGGGCAAGGGGTTGCCGTGCCAGCCTCCAAGTGGGCTAGTACCATTAGTGCCCGAGGCCGAGACATCGGGGTCCCAGTCCGAGGAGCGGAGGCAGACCAAGGGAGCACCTGACCCCTTGGCCGAGGTAGCTGCGTTGACTCCAGGGAGTCAGGCCGACCCCTCTGTCCCCCAGGGGCAAGCGCCCGTGCCGGCTGTGCAGGAGGTCGATCCTCCGGCCGCTGCGGCGATGCCTGGGCAGGCCGCTCCTTCAGCGCCTCGGGCGCCCGAGGTGGGAGCAGCGCCTAAGTCGGTAGTGGGGCAACCCTCGGCGGCGCCTGTGGGGACCGAGGCCCGAGGGGCCTCCCCGCAGGCACGATTGGCCTTGGTCCGGAGCGGGTAAGTGTCTGAGAATTCCTCTGTTTTGGCTTCTTTCGTCGCGTGTCTTGAACTTTCTTTCTCTCTTCCTTTTAGCAAGCGGAGGTAGGGCCTAACCGGCCTGACCCCCATGAAGGCCCTTAAGATGGTGCCAGCTTCTGTAGCCGGTGCCGCGGCGCGCCATGCCGGTTGGCTGGCCTCTGCACAGGATGCTCCCGAGCGGGGAGCCCAGGCGGCACGAGCTGCCATGGGGCAAGCCTCCCAGGCCGACCCCTCTGTCGGGGCGGCCGTCGTGCCGGGGGAGGCTACTGACGCGGCCGTGGCCCCGAGCCCGCCTGACGTGTCATCGGTGCCGGCGTCGACTCCTACCGCAGTTGTTGCTGATTCGCCTGTTCCTGGCCCTAAGGAGGGGGCTAACGCTGTCACCGAGGTCGGCGACCGGAAACCCGCCACCTTAGCCGAGGGGGAGCCCAGCGCGTCGATGGCGTTGGTGCCCGACGTGTTGATTGCAGGGGAACCCGACGCCTTGGCGGAGGAGCGCATAACGCCGCGGTCCGTCTCGGGGGGCAGCGTCCTCATCCCCACGCAGCACAACCCCAATGAGTGGTGTGGGCAGGCGTTCCGGTTCTGGAGCTGCGGCGCCTCGAAACCCCTCATCGTCCTCAACGATGAGTAGGAGGAGCAGTCTCGGGATGAGCTCCATGAGTATGCCGAGGCAGCGATGGGGTCGCTTCGGTCGACCATGGAGATCCTTTCCAGGGACGTTCCCAGGGTCCTCCAGGTAAGGATTTCAGGTGCATACCTTGCGTGGCCAAGGCATTCTTTGTAATACCTTGTCTTCCTTGCTCAGGAACTGGCAGATGTAAGCACCGCCAAGTCGCTGTTCATCCGCCATGAGAGCGATGTCTGGGGTTCACTGCGGTCCCAGAGGGCCGTGCTTGCCAAGGCTAACGAGCGCCTTGCCCGACAGAGCACCGAGCTGGCGGACCTTCGGTTGCTCTGTGATGATTTGAAGGCGGAGGCAGCGGCGGCGTGGGCAGAGGCGGCGTTGGCACGGACGGAGGCACAGCAGCGGCAGCTGGAGCTTGGCCAGGCCATCAACGAGCGGGACCAATCTTGGAGCTAGGCTGCCCAGGCCGTGGGCCAGGCTGAGGCCCTTTAGGGTCAGCTGGCCGAGGTGTCTGCTCGGGCCGGGGCCCTTGCGGTGGACCTGGCTGTGGCCGTCGGATCTGCCCAGTCTGCCCAAGTCGTGGCCTCGCAGGAGCGTGCCAGGGCTGAAGGTATGTTTCGCCTGCTTTGCGACTTCAATTCAGCTTCATTCTTCAACTCGTGTCTGAAGAATTTTGATCGGCTATATGCAGAGCTCGAGACGACTCTTAATGAGTCCGTCAAGGCGCACGCCCGGGCGGCTGAGCATAATGAGGCCGACCGTGTGGCTATGTCCGAGGCTATCTCGGGCTTTTGCCGAGCCTTTGACCTTGATGACATCCCCCGAGTAGCTCCCCCCAGAGTCATCTGCGGGCCTTGGGCGGCCATGTGCGCATCAGACTCCACGGGGCGCTGCACCACGGCGTTAGGCGGGCCATCGCCGTGCTTGCTTCCCACTACGACGTGGACTTGGAGCGGGTCAGCGAGGGGTACTGTCTACCTGACGAAGACGAGGTTGCCTTAGCCGAGGTCCAGAGGCTTGACACGGCCGCCGAGGGCCCGAGCGCGATGCTGGCCTCCTCCTTCGAGGTGGAGATCCTTCCGCCCGCATTGTCATCTGAGGCTGGGCCAGACTTCGCCGAAGGCAGAAACGGTGCCGAGGGCGCAGCTGCTTCCCCTGCCGATGCCTGATCCTGCTGGAGCAGTTTATTTGTAGCATGCGTGTGTTCTTTGCGGCTGCCAAGGCCTAAACACTTTCATCGTCGTATCATAAAGCTGCGTTTTCTTTCCTCTTGTTTCGTGCGCCATGACTTGTTCGTTGGTAGCAGAACCACTTGTCCGAGCGAGAGTTACTTTTCGCGGAAGGTGACGAGTGGGGTATCTGTATCCCAGAGGCATAGGAGTCCCTCGGCTCAGTCGGCCTTGCCGCTTACGTGTACTCTTTGTTGTTTTTAGGATCCCGCTATCGATATAGAATTCGAAAGCATGAAAGGTCGTTTTGGTAGAAAATTTTTTCCGAGGAAAATTTTGACATAGAGGGGGTTCCCCCCTTCTAGCCCCCAAGGGAGGGTCGGGCTTTGCTGAGGCAAGGCTGACCCTTCCTTGACGGTTAGACTTTGAGTATGTAAAGAAAATGAGGTACATTAACGACTTAAAACATCTTAAGGGTAGAAGCGACGTAGCTGTTGGATGTTCCAAGCGTTGCTGTAGACCTCGCCTTGGTCGTTGGCCAGCTTGTATGTTCCGGGCTTCAAAATCTTAGCGATGATGAAGGGCCCTTCCCAGGGAGGAGTGAGCTTGTGGCGCCCTCGAGCATCCTATCACAGACGAAGCACCAAGTCTCCCACTTGGAAGCCTCGGGGCCGAATGCTTCGGGCATGGTAGCGTCGCAGCGACTGCTGGTACCGTACCGAATGTAGTAAGGCAACGTCTCGAGCCTCTTCGAGCTGGTCCAGCGAGTCCTTTCGGCTGGTCTGGTTGCTTCGGTCGTCGTACGCCCTGGTCCTCGGGGAGCCGTATTCTAAGTCCATGGGGAGGACGGCCTCAGCCCCATAGACTAGAAAAAACAGCGAGAAACTCGTGGCACGGCTCGGCGTCGTCCTCAGACTCTAGACCACCGAGGGTAGCTCTTTCATCCACCACTTGCCGAACTTGTTGAGGTCGTTGTAGATCCTCGGTTTGAGTCCCTGCAAAATCATACCATTGGCACGCTCCACCTTCCCATTCGTCATGGGGTGAGCTACGGCGGCCCAATCCACACGGATGTGGTGGTCGTCGCAGAAGTCCAGGAACTTTTTTCCGGTGAACTGCGTGCCATTGTCGGTGATGGTGGAGTTTGGGACCTCGAATCGATGGATGATGTTGGTGAAGAACACCACCGCCTGCTCGGACCTGATGCTGGTCAAGGGTCAGACCTCGATCCACTTGGAGAATTTGTCGATGGCGACCAGCAGGTGCGAGAAGCCCTCGAGTGCCTTCTGCAAGGGACCGACGAGGTCTAGGCCCCACACAGCAAACGACCAAGTGATGGGTATCGTCTGCAGGGCCTGAGCGGGCAGGCGTGTTTGCCTCGCGTAGAATTGACACCCCCGGCAGGAGCGAACAATCCTAGTGGCATTGTCCATCGTGGTTGGCTAGTAGAAACCTTGTCGGAAGGCATTCCCGATGAGGGCTCGAGGTGCTGCATGGTGGCCGCAAGCCCCCGAGTGTATTTCTTGCAACAGCTCTTGTCCTTGGGCGATGGATATGCATCGTTGGAAGATGCCCAAGGGGCTACGGTGATAGAGCTCCTTTTCATCACCCAGCAAGACGAACGACTTGGCACGCCGAGCCAGCCGCCGAGCTTTGGTCTCGTCGAAGGGAAGCTCTCCTCGGAGGAGATATTCCAGGTACGGGGTCTACCAGGTCGGATCTGGTGTGACCCCATTCTGTTCCCCCTCGATGGGCAAGGCCTCCCCCTCGATGGCCGAGGGTACCTCGGGCTCGGCCGAGGCCTCCTCAGGCTCAGGCGAGGGTACCTCGGGCTGGGCCGAGGCCTCCTCGGGCTCGAGCGTGTCATTGATCTTGATGGATGGTTGATGTAGGTCTCTGGAGAAGACATCCGAGGGAACCGTCGTCCGCCTCGAGGCTATCTTCGCCAGCTCATCCGCAGTCTCGTTGTACCATCGGGCGATGTGGTTGAGCTCTAGCCCGTAGAACTTTTCTTCCAGGCGCCGGGCTTCGTCGCAGTAGGCTTCCATCCTTCAGTCGCAGCAGTGGGAGTCCTTCATGACTTGGTCGATGATAAGCTGCGAGCCGCCACGAGCGTCGAGGCGCCAGACCCCTAGCTCGGCGGCGAGGCGCAGCCCGTTAACTAGAGCCTCGTACTCGGCCACGTTGTTTGATGCTGGAAAATGGAGGCATATGACATAGCGAAGATGCTTTCCGAGGGGTGAAACGAAGAGCAAGCCAGCGCCTGCTCCTGTTTTCATGAGTGACCCATCAAAGAACATGGTCCAGAGCTCGGGTTGGATTGGAGTTGTGGGCAACTGTGTGTCAGTCCACTCAGCTAGGAAATCTGCTAAGGCCTGGGATTTTATGGCCTTCCGAGGGGCGAATGATAGCGTTTCACCCATGAGTTCCACCGCCCACTTTGCTATCCTACCTGAGGCCTCACGGCACTGGATGATCTCCCCTAGGGGGAAGGATGACACCACAGTCACCGGATGAGACTCGAAGTAGTGTCGCAACTTTCGTCGTGTCAGAACCACTGCGTAGAGCAGCTTCTGGATCTACGGGTAGCAGACTTTAGTCTCGGAAAGCACTTCGCTGATGAAGTAGACTGACCTCTGGATGAGCAGTGCATGCCCTTCTTCTCGTCTCTCGACTACGATCGCGGCGCTGACCACCTGAGTGGTTGCGGCTACGTAGATCAAGAGGGCTTCTCCTACAGCGGGGGGCACCAGGATGGGTATGTTTGTAAGGAGCGCCTTAAGGTTTCCGAGGGCTTCCTCGGCCTCGGGGGTCCAAGTGAAGCGCTCGGCCTTCCTTAAGAGGCGGTACAGAGGCAAGTCTTTCTCACCAAGGCGTGAGATGAAACAACTCAGAGCCACAAGGCATCCCATGACCCTCTGTACTCCTTTCAAATCCTTGATCGGTCCCATGTTGGTGATGGCCGCAATTTTCTCCGGATTGGCCTCGATGCCCCGCTCGGAGACGATGAATCCCAGCAGCATGCCTCGGGGGACTCCGAAGACACACTTCTTGGGATTGAGTTTCACGCCTTTCGCTCTCAGACACTTGAATGTCGTTACAAGGTCAGAGAGGAGGTCGGAGGCTTTCTTCGTCTTGACAACTATGTCATCGACGTAAGCCTCGATCGTTCGGCCGATGTGTTCTCCGAACACGTGGTTCATGCACCTCTGGTAGGTGGCGCCTGCATTCCTCAAACCAAATGGCATTGTAGTGTAACAGTACATGCCAAAAGGTGGGATGAAAGAAGTCGCGAGCTGGTCGGACTCTTTCATCTTGATTTGGTGATAGCCTGAGTAGGCATCGAGGAATGACAGGGTTTCGCACCCAGCATTGGAGTCCACAATTTGATCGATGCAAGGTAGAGGGTAGGGAACTTTTGGACATGCTTTGTTTAGACCAGTGTAGTCTACACACATCCTCCATTTCCCATCCTTCTTCCTTACAAGAACAGGGTTAGCTAACCATTTGGGATGGAATACCTCTTTGATGAACCCTGCCACGAGTAGCTTGTGGATCTCCTCGCCTATGGCCCTGTGCTTTTCTTCGTCAAAACGGCGTAGGGTTTGCTTCACGGGTCGGGCTCTAGCTCTGATGTTCAGTGAGTGCTCGACGACATCCCTCGGTATGCCGGGCATGTCTGAGGGACTCCACGCAATGACTTTGGCGTTTGCGTGGAGAAAGTCGACGAGCACTACTTCCTATTTGGGGTCGAGCTCAGAGCTGATCCAGACTTTCTTGCTAGCGTCGTTGCTGGGGTCGAGAGAGACGGACTTGACCGCCTCGACTGGTTCAAAGTTGCCGGCGTGCCGCTTCACGTTGGGTGGCTCCTTGGAGAGGCGTTCCAGGTCAGCGATGAGGGCCTCGGACTCGGCGAGGGCCTCAGCGTACTCCACGCACTCCACGTCGCATTCGTACGCGTGGCGATACGTGGATCTGACGGTGATGATCCCATTCGGGCCCGGCATCTTGAGCTTGAGGTAGGTGTAGTTGGGGACGGCCATGAACTTGGCGTAGCACGACCTTCCCAACACCGCATGGTAGGTTCCTCAGAACCCGACGACCTCGAAGGTGAGAGCTTCCTTTCGGAAGTTGGAGGGAGTCCCGAAGCAGACGGGTAAGTCGATCCGCTCGAGGGGGAGGATACGCTTTCCAGGTGCGATCCCGTGAAAGGGTGCCGCACCGGTCCGGACCTCAGACCGATCAACCCCCAAGAGTTCTAGGGTCTCGGCGTAGATGATGTTAAGGCTGCTGCCTCCGTCCATGAGGACTTTGGAGAGCCTAACGTTGCTAATGATTGGATCGACGATGAGCGGGTACCTTCCTGGGCTTGGCACGAAGTTGGCGTGGTCGCCTCGGTCGAAGGTGATAGGCTTGTCGGACCAGTCTAGGTAGACTGGCGCTGCCACCTTCACCAAGTAGACCTCCCGACGCTCCTGCTTGCGGTGCCGAGCTGAGGCGTTCACCGCCTGCCCACCGTAGATCATGAAGCAGTTGTGGACCTCCGGGAACTCCTCTTCCTTGCCGCCCTCCTTCTTGTTGTCGTCATGGCCCTTGCCCTCTTCCGCCAGGAGCCTGGTCTTATGGAAGTAGCACCGGAGCATGACACATTCTTCGAGGGTGTGCTTGACGGGACCCTGGTGATAGGGGCACGACTCCTTGAGCATCTTGTCGAACACGCCGGCCCCTCCAGGAGGTTTCCGAGGGTTCCTGTGCTCGGCCGCAGCGACGAGATTCGCGTCGGCGGCGTCGCGTTTCGCTTGAGACTTGTTCTTGGCCTTCTTCTTCATGCCCCGCTAGACGGACGCCTCGGGGGTGTCTTTCTTTGGCCCTCCCTGAGGCTGCTTGTCTTTTCGAAAGATGGCTTCGACCGCCTCCTGACCTGAGGTGAACTTGGTGTCAACGTCCATCAGTTCGCTCGCACGGGTGGGAGTCTTGCACCCCAGTTTGCTCACCAGGTCTCGGCAAGTGGTGCCGGCAAGGAAAGCCCCGATGACATCCGAGTCGGTAACGTTGGGCAGCTCGGTGCGCTGCTTCGAAAACCACCGGATGTACTCTCGGAGGGACTCCCCTGGCTGCTGGCGGCAGCTTCGGAGATCCCATGAGTTCCCAGGGCACACGTACGTGCCTTGGAAGTTCCCCGCGAAAGCCTTGACCAGATCGTCCCAGTTGGAGATTTGAGCAGGAGGCAGATGCTCCAGCCAGGCTCGGGCAGCGTCGGAGAGGAAAAGGGGTAGATTATGGATAATGAGGTTGTCATCATCTGCCCCTCCCAATTGGCATGCCAGTCGGTAGTCCGAGAGCCACAGCTCCGGCCTCGTCTCCCCCGAGTACTTGGTGATGGTAGTCAGGGCTCGGAAACGGGCAGGGAACGGCGCTCGTCGTATGGCCCGGCTGAAACTCGCGGACCGGGTGGTTCGGGCGAGGGGCTGCGATCCTCCTCGCTGTCATAGCATCCCCCACACCTGGGATGGTAGCCTCGGCGCACCTTCTCATCGAGGCGGGTTCGACGGTCAAGATGGTGGTGCTCGTTGCCGAGGCGATCCCGAGCGCACGCGGCGCTCGTCGTATGGCCCGGCTGAAGACTCGCGGACCGGGTGGTTCGGGCAAGGGGCTGCGATCCTCCTCGTTGTCGCAGCGTCCCCCACGCCTGGGATGGTAGCCTCGGCGAACCTTCTCGTCGAGGCGGGTTCGACGGTCGAGATGGTGGTGCTCGTTGCCGAGGCGATCCCGGGCTGCAGGCACCTCGTCCCACATGCGCTCGGGATGGACCGAGGCTTCTCGCATGCGTCGAGAGGACACCGTGTGATGCTCCGAGGGGTCAGCTCGCCTCCAGGAGGCGGAGCTCTCGGCTCATCGAACTGCGGCGCCTTCTAGGAGATCCTTGAGTTCACCCTGGATACGCCATCGCTCGGTGGTGGATGGCTCTGGCATGGCTCAAAGTAGCGTCGCCGCTGCAGCTAGGTCCTGGCTAGACCCGCTGACGGACGGGGGCAGTGGTGCCCTGGCATTGTCGATGATGCGGTGCTGGACGTCTTGGGCCTGATGACAGGCCCCTCCGGCGAGTGTTCGGCCTGCCCACTCCTGCTCGATGTTCTGTCGGAGCTGCACAAGTCGGCCTACTTCCCCGTCGACTCGGGCCTGCATCTCACGGATTTGCTCGAGCTGTATGTCCCGACCCCCCGCAGGGACTGGGACCACAGCTAGCTCCCGCGGGATGTCAACGCGAGATGTGGGCCTAGGGGGATCATCAACCTCCGGCATACCGAGGTGGTTGCCTTCGTTGTGATCTCCCTGATCGACGTGGAAACATTCGCGACTTGGGCCGTATCCCTCGTCGTCAAGGTCATGGCCATCGTCAGAACAATCGGAGAGATAGTGGTCACATGCAGACATGAAGTCCCGCATGGCACCGGGGTCACTGAGGCTAGAGAATTCCCAACCGAAGTTAGGGTCGTCCTCTTCCTCAGAACCCGCCGCCCCGAAGGTTGAGACGGCTGTCAGTCGGTCCCAGGTCGACCACATATGGTACCCCGGAAGGTTTGGATATGCCTTTACAAAGGCGCTCACCGTAGCGGGGTCGCTAGGTGGATCAAAGCTGAATTGAAAGGGTACAGGATGGAAAACAGACGGTACCTCTTGGTCGATGGACGGTGGTGAAGTCGCATCGGGGGCGGAGCACACCGTCATCTCAAGTACGAGGGTAACGCCCAGCAGATCCTTTGCGAGGGTGCTGGTGTCATCAGCCCGCTTGGGGTTGACACGTTGCGGGGATGTGACACCCGTCGTCGTCTCAGGTGCGAGGACAATGCCCGACATGTCCCCCGAGGGAGTCCCGGCGTCGTCGACTCACTTTGGTGTGATAGCTGACAATGTGCCACCTCCTGCGTGGCCATGGTTGCCCCGTCTCCGCCTTCTCCGATGAGGGGGTGGCGGGGACGACCGGAGTGCTCCTATTCTGCCGTGGGGAGATGCTGTCGCTGAGCTCGCTGCTGCCGGGCGAGTCGGAGACCGTCGCCATCGTCGCGCCACGAGGGGAGGAGTACCATGTCGTAGCTGCCATCGAGGGACATGAACTCGAGACTCCCGAAGCGGAGCACCGTCCCGGGCTGAAGAGGTTGATGAAGACTCCCCATCTGGAGCTCAACGGGAAGGCATTCGTTAACACGCAGCAGGCCCCTACCTAGCGCGCCAACTGTCGGCGTTTCGGACCCGTGGGGTCCCTAGACCGACGAGTGAGATTGTCGCTGCGTGCCCCTGCCCAGATGGGTTGGCGCGGGATGGAACACAAGAGGTGGGACAAGCCTTGTATTATCCTACACCAGGGGTGCCGCTCGTGGTAGGGGTTACAAGCACGTCACGATAGGGAGAGAGAGAGTGAGAGGGAGCCTATTCGTTCGCTCCTTCCTCGCGCGAACCCCCCTCCAGGATGGCCCTGGACCTCCCTTTTATAGACGCAAGGAAAGGGTCCAGACGTATAACAGGGGGTGTAGCTATGCGCTAACGTGTCCGGCAGAGAGATGCCTAAGCCTTGTGTACATGCCAACGTGGCTGTCGAGGGAGAGCTTGAGCCCTGTACACATGATAGCGTGGACGTCGGAGGAGCGCCTGAGTCCTGTAGGAGCACAGCTGGCAGTGCGGCAAGGATCCTGCTGATGTCTCCTTACTGCCGTAAGGGGCTGAGAACCACCGGCGTCATGGTGCACGCGGGGCACCATCATTACCCGTCGCCGGGGTAAGCCAGATGGGACGCCGGTCTTATTCCTTGTAGCCTAAGCAGGCTATGGATAGGGTAATGATGTATCCCCTATTGGCGCGGTCGGTCCGAGCCCAAGGTCAGGCGAGCCGGAGACTTCTCTTGAGGCCGAGGCCGGGGTCGGGCGATTCCTCCCGAGACCGAGGTCTAAGCCGAGTCCGGGGGTCGGGCGAGGCGGAGACCTCCTTCCGAGGTTGGAGCCTGAGGTCGGGCGAGTCGGAGACCTCCTCCCGAGGTCGGAGCCTGGGGTCGGGCGAGGCGGAGCTTCCTGTTGCGCCCGAGGCCGAACTCGGTGGTTGATCGTGACTTGTTGTCAGTCTTCGCCTGGGTGGTTGGCACGGCAGTCGGAGCGGGGTGAGCGGCGTTGTTTTCCTGTCATATCGGACAGTAAAAGAGGGGCGAAGTGACTGTGGTCACTTCGGCCTGGCCGACAGAGGCGCGTGTGTCAGGATACGGCGTCAGGCGTCCCCTGCATTGAATGCGCCTGCGAAGCGATCGGTTGGTGAGGCGGTCTGGCCAAGGTTGCTTCACAATGAAGCCTGCCCGAGTCGGGCTTCAGGAGAGCCGAGGAGGTGCCCGCTGCCTAAGGAGGCCCTCGGGCGAGGCGTGAACTCGTCTGGGACTACTACTCCAGCCCGAGGCTGGGCTCAGGTGAGATCGAATCCCTTGGGTAGACGAAGCCTTGACTTAAACCGCGCCCGTCAGTTGGTCTGAGGGTGTTTACCAGCCGTGATTAGGAGTGTTGGGGGTACCTCTAATTATGGTACCCGACAAGGCTGCTTTACCTTGGGGGTCCGGGCTGTGCGCACAGGGGTCCCGAGCCTACTGGGCCCGAGGGCGTTGTCTCTGAGAGCGCCACCTTAACTGCCCATGAGACACGCCCTGAGGCTGTTCTCCGTGTGAACTCGTCTGGGACTACTACTCCAGCCCGAGGCTGGGCTCGGGTGAGATCGAATCCCTTGGGTAGACGAAGCCTTGACTTAAACCGCGCCCGTTAGTTGGTCTGAGGGTGTTTACCAGCCGCGATTAGGAGTGTTGGGGGTACCTCTAATTATGGTACCCGACAAGGCTGCTTTACCTTGGGGGTCCGGGCTGTGCGCACAGGGGTCCCGAGCCTACTAGGCCCGAGGGCGTTGTCTCTGAGAGCGCCACCTTAACTGCCCATGAGACACGCCCTAGGGCTGTTCTCCGTGCGGCTAAGAGTAGCCGCACAGGCATCGAGCCTTCATACCACAGTAAGTGATACCCCTAATCCAGTGTACCGACAATGGCCCCCGGGCCCACCTCAGGGGAGGATGCGAGCCTACAGGCGGGGCCAGAGTTTGGCTGACGATTGGCTCGCCGCTCCTGCGCGCTCGTTGATGCAGTTACTGCCAGCCCGCTTATGGTCACGCCGACTGCCATGCCTCCCCCCGAGGCTAACTGGCCCATGACCTCCGTACTTAATGCATTTGTTGTGCCATGCGTGGGGTGCCTCGAGTCGCTGCATCGGTTCCTTGGAAATTTATCTTCTTGGTCTCGAGGAGGCGCGGTATTGGCGCGAGCGGCGGTGCAACTTTCTTGTATCTAGGGACCGGTGCGCCGGGTGTGTGACATGTGGGCCTGGGCCCCCATGCCAGAGGTTGTACCACCGGTTGCAGCAACCACAGGGCGGTTGCATGCTCCTTGTGCGGCGGTTCGCCTTCTTGACCACTGGTTGCGGTGGAGATGAAAGGGTATATAACCGCAGGGCAGTTGCGCGCTCCTTGTGTGGTGGTTCGCCTTCTTGACCGCTGGTCGTGGTGAAGATGGAAGGGCGTATAACTGCAGGGTTGGGCCCCCATGCCATAGGCTGAGTGCCTTGGTGTGCGTTGGGGGAGACTTGCCCGTGACGCTTCAGGGCACGAGCGGGGAATTCAGCCTTTAAAAAGGGGCTCCCCCTGGGCAGTAGCCATGCCTCGCATTTCTTGCATTCACCGTGCCCTTCCACCTTCCGAGCCCCTGGATGGGGCGCGCCGGTGTTCACTAGGGGAATCCGCGTCAGGGTCACCCCCAGCGGTCTTATTGCCGGGGATCTCGCGCTCTTTGGTTCCTGCATGGTGGTGCTGCCGATCTTGTCTTCTTCTTGTTGCTGTTGGAGGGGCACGACCTCGTGGGGGTTGGCGCTCTTCTGCCATCGCTCAGCTTCAAGGATTTTCATCATGCAGCCCGGCTGTAGTCTCTCGCCAGTGGCCATCTACAAGGAAGACCACCAGCCTCGTGGTGGAGAGAAGCGAGCCGGGCTGCAGCCTCCCCCTGCCCTCAGCTTCAAGGATGTCAATTATCCTTGCTGGGGTGGAAGGCGAGCCGAGTCGGGGCCCTGCCCTCCGCATGGACTGGTGACCCGCTTCTTCCTCCAGCATTTGGAGGAGAAGGATATTCACCAGCCTTGCGGAGGAGGCGAACCTCGGCTACATGGGGCCGACTGGCTGTAGGCGTCGTCAGCTGCAGCATGTCTGGCCTTTTGGGCTGGATGGCTTTGGTGCTGCCTCCAACGCTGCCTCCTGTCGCGAAGCGGGGCAGAGCTGTCCGTCCACCACATGGGCGACGGTCGTGCCGTGCGCAGGTCTGCCGCACCCGTAGCGTCCCTTGCGCTGCCGGCCACGCTGTACCGACGTCGCCCGAGGGGCTGTACAAGACGTCGTACGCCGTGGAGGTGGCGGCCACGTTCTTGGATGGTCTTGTCCTCACCCTCGCAGGGGGACGGGGGCTGTAACACCCCAGGTGTTTATATTCCGCTCGACAACGAGTATGGATTTAAGCACGTGAGATCAGTGAATAAGACGGACCCTAAGGTCTAATTATTTTTGCCTATCGCGATTTTAATATCGCATCTGTTTCGTGTGTCGCGAGTGCGACATCATTTTTACTTCTATTTATTCGGGCTCTTCCGAAATTTTCGTATTGTTGGGAACATCGTCGTTCCGAAAATCGGTGCGCCCGGTGAATATTTAAAAATCGTCGCTCGCACGAATACGAATTCGGAAGCCCGACTCACTCGGATGATTTTTATCCCAGCCAAATTAGTTTAAACTCGACGACTAAAATACTCAGTGCAAAATAATTCGAATTGGACGTCATCTGAGTGAACTCTTGCGCGAGGATATGATTCTATTCATTCTTCAGCACGCTGTTCTAGCGACGAAAACATGTGTCCATTAGCCGATATGGTTTCGGCTAATATTAGTCGAATGTTCGGATGGCCGGGAAAATTCATATAAATTTAACTAAAACGAATGCAAAATTAAAATTAATCGATTAAGGCAAATTAGAAATGTTCCCTAATTATTTCGCTCTTGTTCGAGCAATCTCTATAAATTCGGTAGAGACACTACTAGGGGCAGGCTGTTTAAATAAACTGAACCCGAAACGACCGAAACCGTAATAATTGTTAGCCGATTCAGTTTCCTATTCCAGGAACCGAGAAAAATAATATCGTATCCTAACAGCATTTTGATCCAGTCTGCTTGCATCCTACCCAGATCCGAATTCCTACACACGGTTATATATGTATTCTTTTGTAGACGAAAAAGAAGGAAAAGAAATAGGGGCTAGTACTAACCCATGATCAAACTCACGCCATGCTAATAACCATCCACATACTAATCAATAGGCTAATGGCTACATGTGACGGAAAAGATCTAACAAAAAAAATATTTTCATCTCTATCCTTACAGCTCTTCCTCTCTCCCCTTGATCTTTTTCACGGTGCATGGTATTTCCTGCTGCCGCTGCTCTGTTATTTCTTTCAGCCGCCTGGACAGGTCTTCATCTTCCTCTCAAACGCGATGTGCTCAACTCCCTCACGTCCTCATCTTCTCAGCCTGGAAAAATCTGCCGTCACTGACTACCCTGTAGATTTTTCCCAGCCGATCTCTCTCCTCTCTCTGATTTTTTTACGCTGCTCACTCCTCCGATCTTTCCAGCCGCTGTGGCTTTTCATTTTTTTTTTCCTCGCGAAGCTCATCTCTACGCCGCTCAACTCTAGGATAAAAATCCTGCTGCAGCCTCTGCCTTCTCCAGTTCTTCACCACGCGGCTCCCACGGCGCCCAGCTCCTTGCGCTACGCTCCCAGCGGCTCTCTGCTGGCACGCCGACGGCTCTGTTCGACCTGCTATCCCCATGGTTGTGCGCTTGTCCAGCTCGGATTCCTGCGCGTCCTGGATCGCCCAGCCCTGTGCGCCTCTGCTCGGCCTTCTTCCTCGGTGCCGCGCGCCCTGGCGCTCCCCATTGCGCGCGCCGCAGCTCCCAGCCCCTGTGCCGACTGCTTGTCTCCTATGGCGCGTTCTGCTGAGCACCTCCCAGCCGGACCTCCCCTTCCCAGCTCCAAGGACCGCGCGCGCAACCTCCTCTATGCCGCGCCTGATCCATGCACTCCTCTGCCGGTGGTGGCTGCCGCGAGCTCTCCCTGGCGCGTCTTGCTTCTCTTCTCGGTCTAGCATGTCGTTCCTGCTCGCCCTGGCGTCTTCGCCATGGAGCTCGCGTCCTCTCTCCGCTTGCCGCGTCCGGCCGAATGTCCCTGCATAGCCCCAGTTCCTCACTCGCCTCCATGGTGTTGCCGTAGAGTTTCCTCGCCGCGCCCATGCCGCGGCATCGCCTTGCTCCAGCTCGCTGAATCCATCTCTTCTCTATGGCGCCTGGCTCCCTCCCTAGTTATGTCTGTGGTCGTTAAGCATATCAGCTGCCGCGGGCTCGCCTCACCCGGCTGTCGTCTCTAATCTTAGCTCGACGCCGTCGTTCCTTGTACTCAACACGGGGTTCGCCGTTGGTCTCTGCTATAACATTGGACCTCGCCATCGTCCCACTCGCTCTCGTCGCCGTGAAGACTACTCAGCATCGCTTGGTCTCGATGGTCTGTTGGTCTGCATGGGTGGTGGTTTGGTTATGAGTGGAGTTCGATAGAAGCAGGAAATGAAATTTTTGTGAGGCTCGCCTAGTGCTCGACAAAACGCCTCACCTGCGAAAGCATCGTCGTTTCTGGAAACTTTCGCATCGATTGGTAATAATATGCTCGCTACTTCTATAAATTAAATCTAATGAATTAGATGATATACTATTCGCAATGATTCTCCTGTATGTCATGTAGTAATGTGATAAAGTCTAATCTTGTTAAATCGATGCCTCACGTGATGTGTCCAGTATACTGCTTCTTTAATGCTTACGCAAAATCTTGTTGATTAAGAAATTAATTAACTTGTCGCCATCCTTAGTCTGATTATTTGGTGTCCGAAGTTAGTGAATCGGGATATTATAATTAGTTCATAGGATATGCAAGTGAGTCTAAAAAAGAAGTTTAGACCATTAAATAAAATACTTCTATCCATCCTATGAATGTTTTAGTGGTAGGCGTTTTCTGTATGGCTCGTGTCATCTGATATTTGTTTGATGAAGTCAATGCTCTGCTTTAGTAATCAATTAGATGTCTTGAATAAAATGGTGATTGTTGTTCCGAGTGTCTAAACATAAGTAATGTAAATAAGCCGAATACAACTGAAACTTAAAAACTTCGTAGTGAATAATGCACGCAAATACTTGAAATATTTAAATTAGTAAGTCTATAGTTTTCCAGAGCACTTTCGTATTTGATAATACTTTATTAGCTAGCTCAAATAGCATGGCGCTTTAATCAATTAGTGTGTTATGCGGGTTAACCAAAAAAAGGGAGCTGGTTAGGTTACTTCTATTCGTATCCTGAATTTAGATATCTGAAAAGGCTAAGCCTATGTTTCGTTAATCTATTAATGATTACCTAGCTTAAGCGTTTATAGGATTGAACAGGAGAAATGCGCGTGCTATAATTAGTACATATAGTTTATTATTTTGTGATTATTACGCTTAATCGTACATCGGTAACTAGCGTTTTCGTATAGAATAGTACGACGTTTCGTCACTTGTAATATTCCTGTTTATATGCATTCATGTGCATAATGCATTTCATTTAGGTACGTTAATTAATCGCGCGATGCGGAAGACAAGCCATGTCGACCCCAAGCGCGGACTACTCCGCAGGATGAAGCTGATGGACGAACCAGAAGATGGATAATCTAAATGAGTGCCAAGCCAAAGGATACTCGCCAAGTGGTCGCCTAACAAACACTAACCTAGTGTTACTCAGGCAAGCCCCGGTGCATTTGCCACCTTCCTTGATGTTTTTAAAATCTTTCTCACTTGATTGGTGCATTAGGTGATAGGAGTTGATTGCTAAAACAATTCCTGCATTACGTTCCTTGAATTTGATTACCTTCCTTGATCACCTGTTTTACAAAAGATTTTGATGCTTAGCCTTGCTTTAGAAAAACAAAATGTTTTGTTTTTACAAAAGATGATGTGGCAAAAGTGGGTGGGATGTTTTTGAAATAAAATTTGATGGTGGATCCATCAGGGCCTTGATGGATTCATCATCTGGAAAAGATGTACCTCTGCCAGGTACCAAACTTTGGGTTTGAAAAGATTAAGCTGAGACCGGGCGGGTGACTTGCACGAGTAAGGAGTCTCGGTGTAGTGTTGGCGAGAGTAGCGTGTACCCTCCGTGGCAAGAGGCTGGACGGTGGTGTATCTGTGCTCTCGGTTTGCGTGAACCTGATCCGGTCTTAAGAACCCCGGTGGCGGGTTGACATATGCAAGGGTTAAGTGCTACATATGTCGTGTGATTGGAGATCCTCAGCTGAGTATAATCGATTCGGATCGCCGTACCTTCGCGGTTATGAAGACTTGGTCACTGACCTACACGTAGCATTCCACTAAAGATGATGGGTTTGTTAAGAAATTGGCTAGTGCAGGTCAAGTGATTGAACTAGGGTAGAAAGAACTCTAGTGCAGGTAATTTTACTTAACTTGACAAATAAAACTGGATTTTTAAGGATCCACTCATAGTAAGCTTTTCTGCAAAACAGAGTCCTTGATTCTTGATAAGCCTTTCCTTGACTCCCATATAACCAGCATACCCTTGAGAGTCTTTTCTTTAGTCGGGTAAGACTTGCTGAGTAATTCCATACTCAGGGTTTTATTCCCTGTTGTTTTTCAGGTTCTAACTTTGTGTTGTTGTTGATGGTGTTAAGTGCCGGTGGGCTCGGCCTTCTTATAAGTCTAAGTAACCCTTCTATACTTCTTATTGAGGATGATCCCTTGAGCTAGCATATATATTTCAAACTTATACTTTTGTAATCACTCCGATAAACTAATGTAAAATTTTTGTAACCTGTAAAATTTGGTAGTAAGATTTCCGCTGCAACAATATTGGTGTGTGTGATTTGTGTTACTTAATCCCGCGGTTCTGGTTGAAAGTGGTTTATCCGATGTCCTTGGGGCAATCGGACAGATCCTGTTGAGTTATCTGGTGCACATGCATGACTGTCTGAGGTCTTTGGGACAAGGACAGGTGCATGTGGGCCCAATAACTTGGAGGTTCTGCCACAGGCTGGTATCGGAGCTGGATTAAGTATAAACGGTCACATACGTATTTTCAAAACAAAAGTTTTGGTTTTGAAAAACCTATTTTCAACTAAACACATTGTTTGGCTTTGAAAAACAGTTTTGAAAAACTATAATGCTAGCGACATCCTCTATTAAGCCCTAAGTTAAGGACTATCAGGTGGCTTAGTTGAAAACCACAACCGGGTTGGTTTTGCATACATGTGTAATGTTATTTTTGAGGCCATTCAGTTTTGAATGGATCGACGCCCAAGGTAAGGTGAGATGTGAGAGCATGACCGAACAAACGTCGGTCTAGGGAAGTGCTTAATTGTAGCGCTTGATTATATACATGTTCTACATATGTATGTATGAAGGCTGCGATGTGGAGTATTTACTTTTCTGGGAATTCAGTACCCCATGGATGTGTATGGGTATACAGACATGGGACTACTGAGAAGTGTAATGTACTTGTAACGACGCACCTACGCTAAGGTAAGAAGGTGAGTTACCATAATGAGTTGCCCTATGGTTAAAGTGTGGCAACGACGCCTATGCGTGGCTCGGCGCTTAATGATGAGCTGGCCTCCATATAGCAATATATGGAGTATAAACTGTGATAAACTGTCATGTGTGACTTGCATCATTGGGAATTGGGCTATGATGGATTTTTCTGCAGGTACACTAACCTCGAAAACGTATGTGTAGCTAACGACTAGCAAAATACCGAGAGAGAACGAATGCCACCGATATAGAACGCTATCGCCACATGGTGTTGGAAAAAAAACTAGTGAGGACGTGTAAGACGAGCATGCATCCTGATTGTTGCATTATGTTTGTCACCTATACATCCAAAATGCTTCTCTCATCCTTATTCCAGTAACCATTGATTGTAGATAATGTGGTGTAATGCTGAATTATGAACTTCGATGAAATAGGTGTCCTCCATTCTTTAGGTGACCTCTTAGGGTGCTTTATGTGTTTGCTCTTGTGCTTGATGTGCCAGTAGAATATTGGTGAACTATTTGCCTAAACCAGAAATTAGGCCATGTTCTTAGTTAGTGAACCATGCCCAAATTTGAATTGTCCATTATTACTCCATGACAAAGCCCATACAAATAAATGAGTAGACAATTTCCTTATTGGACATAAAATGTATCTAAGCTTAAAACAAGGATCTCAAGTCATGTCTCCTTCTAGAACCATTCCTTTGTTCAGTTGATGCCTTAGTTTCCTCATGTTTATCAAAGGCATATCAACTTAATCCTTGACCTTGTGATCTCTATGATGGGCATAGAAATATGCTTTGGACTGAATTAACAGTCTTCCATCATACTCCTTTCATCAATTTAGGTTATGGCCATGCCTTGTTCATTTCATCGGGCCATGATCTATTTGGCTCTCTACTTGTAACTATTCATACAGGTGGAGTATCTCTTTGTATATTATTACCCTTGCCCAGTCTATTTGTGTTGTGCGAGATTTCTTATTGGTTATGTCTGGTAATGGTGTTATGACTAAAACTGGTGGTGCCGTGACGAAACCGAGGGCCTTCTGTGTGTGCGCACACATGGTCGTGCTGCTCGGCACGCGCTGGTATCACTGTTAGTAGTTATAATCCATTATGAGACTATATCAATGTGTTATCTTAGCACAATCTATTTTTGCTACGTGAGATTCGTTATTGGTGCCAGTTCGGTAGTGGTGTCATGGTTAATGACTTATGGTGCCGCAGCAAAACTGAGAGCCTCCTGTGAATGCGCACACAGGATTGTGCTACTCGTCGGATGCTGGTATCAAGGTCTCTAGTCATGATCCATTATGGAACTACACTGATGTGTTAACTCCTGTAGATCTTTTCCCTTGAAATAATTTCTATGTTGTTTGTCAAGTGATCAAGCAACATCTATCATCTCTGTTGGATCAAAAGGGCATACCACTTTCATGTGTGGTCTCTTTTCTTTTGGATCTTTGTAGTGACTACTCATACCCGTTCCCTTTACGTCCTTTGTGTAAAGGTGAAGCCTTGGAGCTTTTTAGTGTTGGAAAACAACTGATTAGCTCTCAAATTGGAGATTGATTTTGCCCTGCTGCTGAGATGCAGGAGTTTGTTCATTCGCCCTCTTATTTAATCCAAGTATTCCCTAACCAAGTGGATGATTCATCTCGCATAAAGAAACGGATGAACAACCTAACCAAATGGATTTCTGCCCAAATGCATGATCAATTGTTAGTATGAATGAACTCTCAACCCTTGGCTTACCGATGGTACTGAGAGGACATGCCCAATGTCAAAAGTATTTCAACAAGTTGGTTTTACTAACTTGTGACTGCATTGTAAACAAAGGTTGAGTTTAGAGATCGTTTTATCGAGTTGTCTAAACTCACTTTGGTTCAAAACCATCCTGAGAAAGTACTTACAAAAATCAAGTTAAAATCGATTGATAACCACCTAATTATCGCTCTAGTCATGCCTCGATTGCCTCGTGTGTGCTTTTCCCAGCAGGTGTGGTCATGTCGAGCCGTGACTAGTGCTGGATAAACTGGATTGGTTGCGAAGTCAACATCAACGGATCTCTTCGTTGATATTTTTCCGAGTCTTTATCATTTTTCTTGGACTTGGATTTTCTGACTAGCCACAGGTCAATTGTGATGTTATTCGACATTCACACCTGTCTCGTGCGCTATGAACTTATCGCGACCACTTGTTGGTAAACCTTTTTCTGTGTGTTTTACCCAAGAGATTACATCTGGTTCTGTTTGGGTAAGATCGCATATATATCGTTCGCCCAATAGACTCAGGTATACAATGTCATCAGAAAAAGCAAACTACACACATGAAACCTTATGTGTTCCTCTAGCAGATATTGTTTCTATTGGTGGACATTTCTGAATTAGCCTAAGGCGATATTATGTCCACTAGAGAAACCACATCCTGAGACACTCGCCTTCGCTTCGGACTATCTTATGATTATCGCTGATATGGATATGGGGTACATGCTTCTCTACCCTTAGAAGTCTTTCACTCCAAATCTCGGGACGAGATTCTTTTAAGGGGGAGGGCTGTAACACCCCAGGTGTTTATATTCCGCTCGACAACGAGTATGGATTTAAGCACGTGAGATCAGTGAATAAGACGGACCCTAAGGTCTAATTATTTTTGCCTATCGCGATTTTAATATCGCATCTGTTTCGTGTGTCGCGAGTGCGACATCATTTTTACTTCTATTTATTCGGGCTCTTCCGAAATTTTCGTATTGTTGGGAACATCGTCGTTCCGAAAATCGGTTCGCCCGGTGAATATTTAAAAATCGTCGCTCGCACGAATACGAATTCGGAAGCCCGACTCACTCGGATGATTTTTATCCCAGCCAAATTAGTTTAAACTCGACGACTAAAATACTCAGTGCAAAATAATTCGAATTGGACGTCATCTGAGTGAACTCTTGCGCGAGGATATGATTCTATTCATTCTTCAGCACGCTGTTCTAGCGACGAAAACATGTGTCCATTAGCCGATATGGTTTCGACTAATATTAGTCGAATGTTCGGATGGCCGGGAAAATTCATATAAATTTAACTAAAACGAATGCAAAATTAAAATTAATCGATTAAGGCAAATTAGAAATGTCCCCTAATTATTTCGCTCTTGTTCGAGCAATCTCTATAAATTCGGTAGAGACACTACTAGGGGCAGGCTGTTTAAATAAACTGAACCCGAAACGACCGAAACCGTAATAATTGTTAGCCGATTCAGTTTCCTATTCCAGGAACCGAGAAAAATAATATCGTATCCTAACAGCATTTTGATCCAGTCTGCTTGCATCCTACCCAGATCCGAATTCCTACACACGGTTATATATGTATTCTTTTGTAGACGAAAAAGAAGGAAAAGAAATAGGGGCTAGTACTAACCCATGATCAAACTCACGCCATGCTAATAACCATCCACATACTAATCAATAGGCTAATGGCTACATGTGACAAAAGATCTAACAAAAAAAATATTTTCATCTCTATCCTTACAGCTCTTCCTCTCTCCCCTTGATCTTTTTCACGGTGCATGGTATTTCCTGCTGCCGCTGCTCTGTTATTTCTTTCAGCCGCCTGGACAGGTCTTCATCTTCCTCTCAAACGCGATGTGCTCAACTCCCTCACGTCCTCATCTTCTCAGCCTGGAAAAATCTGCCGTCACTGACTACCCTGTAGATTTTTCCCAGCCGATCTCTCTCCTCTCTGATTTTTTTACGCTGCTCACTCCTCCGATCTTTCCAGCCGCTGTGGCTTTTGATTTTTTTTCCTCGCGAAGCTCATCTCTACGCCGCTCAACTCTAGGATAAAAATCCTGCTGTAGCCTCTGCCTTCTCCAGTTCTTCACCACGCGGCTCCCACGGCGCCCAGCTCCTTGCGCTACGCTCCCAGCGGCTCTCTGCTGGCACGCCGACGGCTCTGTTCGACCTGCTATCCCCATGGTTGTGCGCTTGTCCAGCTCGGATTCCTGCGCGTCCTGGATCGCCCAGCCCTGTGCGCCTCTGCTCGGCCTTCTTCCTCGGTGCCGCGCGCCCTGGCGCTCCCCATTGCGCGCGCCGCAGCTCCCAGCCCCTGTGCCGACTGCTTGTCTCCTATGGCGCGTTCTGCCGAGCACCTCCCAGCCGGACCTCCCCTTCCCAGCTCCAAGGACCGCGCGCGCAACCTCCTCTATGCCGCGCCTGATCCATGCACTCCTCTGCCGGTGGTGGCTGCCGCGAGCTCTCCCTGGCGTGTCTTGCTTCTCTTCTCGGTCCAGCATGTCGTTCCTGCTCGCCCTGGCGTCTTCGCCATGGAGCTCGCGTCCTCTCTCCGCTTGCCGCGTCCGGCCGAATGTCCCTGCATAGCCCCAGTTCCTCACTCGCCTCCATGGTGTTGCCGTAGAGTTTCCTCGCCGCGCCCATGCCGCGGCATCGCCTTGCTCCAGCTCGCTGAATCCATCTCTTCTCTATGGCGCCTGGCTCCCTCCCTAGTTATGTCTGTGGTCGTTAAGCATATCAGCTGCCGCGGGCTCGCCTCACCCGGCTGTCGTCTCTAATCTTAGCTCGACGCCGTCGTTCCTTGTACTCAACACGGGGTTCGCCGTTGGTCTCTGCTATAACATTGGACCTCGCCATCGTCCCACTCGCTCTCGTCGCCGTGAAGACTACTCAGCATCGCTTGGTCTCGATGGTCTGTTGGTCTGCATGGGTGGTGGTTTGGTTATGAGTGGAGTTCGATAGAAGCAGGAAATGAAATTTTTGTGAGGCTCGCCTAGTGCTCGACAAAACGCCTCACCTGCGAAAGCATCGTCGTTTCTGGAAACTTTCGCATCGATTGGTAATAATATGCTCGCTACTTCTATAAATTAAATCTAATGAATTAGATGATATACTATTCGCAATGATTCTCCTGTATGTCATGTAGTAATGTGATAAAGTCTAATCTTGTTAAATCGATGCCTCACGTGATGTGTCCAGTATACTGCTTCTTTAATGCTTACGCAAAATCTTGTTGATTAAGAAATTAATTAACTTGTCGCCATCCTTAGTCTGATTATTTGGTGTCCGAAGTTAGTGAATCGGGATATTATAATTAGTTCATAGGATATGCAAGTGAGTCTAAAAAAGAAGTTTAGACCATTAAATAAAATACTTCTATCCATCCTATGAATGTTTTAGTGGTAGGCGTTTTCTGTATGGCTCGTGTCATCTGATATTTGTTTGATGAAGTCAATGCTCTGCTTTAGTAATCAATTAGATGTCTTGAATAAAATGGTGATTGTTGTTCCGAGTGTCTAAACATAAGTAATGTAAATAAGCCGAATACAACTGAAACTTAAAAACTTCGTAGTGAATAATGCACGCAAATACTTGAAATATTTAAATTAGTAAGTCTATAGTTTTCCAGAGCACTTTCGTATTTGATAATACTTTATTAGCTAGCTCAAATAGCATGGCGCTTTAATCAGTTAGTGTGTTATGCGGGTTAACCAAAAAAAGGGAGCTGGTTAGGTTACTTCTATTCGTATCCTGAATTTAGATATCTGAAAAGGCTAAGCCTATGTTTCGTTAATCTATTAATGATTACCTAGCTTAAGCGTTTATAGGATTGAACAGGAGAAATGCGCGTGCTATAATTAGTACATATAGTTTATTATTTTGTGATTATTACGCTTAATCGTACATCGGTAACTAGCGTTTTTGTATAGAATAGTACGACGTTTCGTCACTTGTAATATTCCTGTTTATATGCATTCATGTGCATAATGCATTTCATTTAGGTACGTTAATTAATCGCGCGATGCGGAAGACAAGCCATGTCGACCCCAAGCGCGGACTACTCCGCAGGATGAAGCTGATGGACGAACCAGAAGATGGATAATCTGAATGAGTGCCAAGCCAAAGGATACTCGCCAAGTGGTCGCCTAACAAACACTAACCTAGTGTTACTCAGGCAAGCCCCGGTGCATTTGCCACCTTCCTTGATGTTTTTAAAATCTTTCTCACTTGATTGATGCATTAGGTGATAGGAGTTGATTGCTAAAACAATTCCTGCATTACGTTCCTTGAATTTGATTACCTTCCTTGATCACCCGTTTTACAAAAGATTTTGATGCTTAGCCTTGCTTTAGAAAAACAAAATGTTTTGTTTTTACAAAAGATGATGTGGCAAAAGTGGGTGGGATGTTTTTGAAATAAAATTTGATGGTGGATCCATCAGGGCCTTGATGGATTCATCATCTGGAAAAGATGTACCTCTGCCAGGTACCAAACTTTGGGTTTGAAAAGATTAAGCTGAGACCGGGCGGGTGACTTGCACGAGAAAGGAGTCTCGGTGTAGTGTCTCCGTCTGAGTCGATTAAGGACCTTGTCGATGTAGGCTTGATGATCGAGGACCCTTTAACTGGTCACATGCCTCGTCATGGGTAAGCCTTGCCTCGGGCAGACTAAGGCCGGAATAAGATAACACGAAATGGGCGTGGAGCGGTGGCGAGAGTAGCGTGTACCCTCCGTGGCAAGAGGCTGGACGGTGGTGTATCTGTGCTCTCGGTTTGCGTGAACCTGATCCGGTCTTAAGAACCCCGGTGGCGGGTTGACATATGCAAGGGTTAAGTGCTACATATGTCGTGTGATTGGAGATCCTCAGCTGAGTATAATCGATTCGGATCGCCGTACTTTCGCGGTTATGAAGACTTGGTCACTGACCTACACGTAGCATTCCACTAAAGATGATGGGTTTGTTAAGAAATTGGCTAGTGCAGGTCAAGTGATTGAACTAGGGTAGAAAGAACTCTAGTGCAGGTAATTTTACTTAACTTGACAAATAAAACTGGATTTTTAAGGATCCACTCATAGTAAGCTTTTCTGCAAAACAGAGTCCTTGATTCTTGATAAGCCTTTCCTTGACTCCCATATAACCAGCATACCCTTGAGAGTCTTTTCTTTAGTCGGGTAAGACTTGCTGAGTAATTCCATACTCAAGGTTTTATTCCCTGTTGTTTTTCAGGTTCTAACTTTGTGCTGTTGTTGATGGTGTTAAGTGCCGGTGGGCTCGGCCTTCTTATAAGTCTAAGTAACCCTTCTATACTTCTTATTGAGGATGATCCCTTGAGCTAGCATATATATTTCAAACTTATACTTTTGTAATCACTCCGATAAACTAATGTAAAATTTTTGTAACCTGTAAAATTTGGTAGTAAGATTTCCGCTGCAACAATATTGGTGTGTGTGATTTGTGTTACTTAATCCCGCGGTTCTGGTTGAAAGTGGTTTATCCGATGTCCTTGGGGCAATCGGACAGTTCCTGTTGAGTTATCTGGTGCACATGCATGACTGTCTGAGGTCTTTGGGACAAGGACAGGTGCATGTGGGCCCAATAACTTGGAGGTTCTGCCACAGGGGCAAGGACCTTTCTGCACGCGCCGAGGCATCCTTTGTCGCCGGTAAGCCACCGATGCAGAGGTGGTCGCTGCCGTCGGTGCTGAGGTGGTCGCCTCCACTGGCGGGACTGCCCATTGCAGAGGTGGTCGCTGCCGCTGGTGAGGCTGCCCAGTGCAGAGGTGGTTGCCTCCGCTGGCGAGACCACCAGCACCACCTGCCACCGAGCCTCCAACTCTTTGACTTTAATGGCCTCGTTGTCGCCCCCTGTAGAAGGACGGGGGCGAGGACCTCTTCGCAATGGCGCATGCATTGAGGCATCCCTTAGCGCTGTTACACCGTCTTGGGGGTTCCGCAAGGACAACGCGGCCGCAAACTTCTAACGCGACTTTATTGGCATCTGGTAGTTTATACCTGCAGAGCAGAGATGGAACTAGGATTCCGCTTGAAGGCGGATGTAATACTTTTGCTTTTTGTAAGGTACTTTTGAGTACTACTTAAGCAGCGTTAGCACTTGCCTGTTCTTGCTATGTGTGATGCTGTTGACTCCTCCCTGGTACTTGGCCCCCCGCCTGGGATGCAGGCTTGATGTGTCGAGGCTGGATACCAGCGTATCTAAAAGGGTTGTCAACAATTCCCGAGAAGCAGCCTCGGCCGAGATCTGGACCCGTACACAGCTTCAGCTACGGAGCGTTAGTAGTACACCCATAGGGTTCCTTGTTTGATATTAGCCATCCTTTGATTCATGCTCGGGACTCGCAGGGTTTAGTCCGGGTGGCCAAGTTGCGTGTCTGGACCCCCTTGGGTCGTGGGTCTAGATACTAGGATTCTCGTCGCAAGGTGGTGGAGTGTGCAGGCTTACGGTACAGGACCAGGCTAAGCAGCTACACGATTCCGGACCACCCCAGGAGATAAGTGCCCATTCTCCTGAGCCGGACCCTAGGTTGTCGGACCCACAGAGCTATAGCTCCAAATACTAAGGGACCCATCACAGAATGGTGGGCTATGCAGGCTTACGGTACGGGACCAGGCTAAGCGGCTACGCTGCGCCGGACCACTCCATGGAACGGGCTCCTGTTCTTTGGAACCGGCCCCCAGGCTATCGGACCCCCCAGCTTTCATAAAGGAGGTCCTAAACTGTAAGCCTGGCTGCTCAATTCGGATGTCGTCATGTCAGAGCGAATGGGAACCATGCGGGTGGGTTAGATAACAAGTATTATCTAGAAAACTGCAAGGTAAAACCATGGAGTAGCTAGGTGGAACTATCATAGGGGCACACCTAAGGGGTAATTCTTTTCCTTATAACTTATCAAGCATGTGTGCAGACTAGTAGGCCGGGTTTATGGGGACGGACCTCACCGGGTTGGTGTACACGTATGCATTACCTAGTTACAAAAGGGAAATAAACTCGACCCCTCAGACTTGCTCCTATGGATAGAACTTACATAGATACTCCAGCACCAGGGGAAGGCACTCCTTCAGTCGTAGCTAGACGGTCACCCTTGGGTCGGCGTATTCCCGTTACCTTGAAGGGACCTTCCTAGCTGGGGGAAAGTTGTTGAGCCCTTTTTGGTTTGGTACTTGCTGTAGGACTAGGTCCTGACCCTGGGTTCCCATCTGCGTTTGACGAGGGAACCCTTGTCTTCGGCTGTGGCCATTTCTGCATGGACCTGTCAGAAGTCTGGACCCGCGTGGAGTTCAGAAGGGTTTCCGGAGGAAGGCAGGCTTCGGCCCCATAGACCGGGGAGCACGGGGTCCCGCTGGGGGTCCATCTAGTTATCTCCACCGGAGTAGGAACCTCCGGTAAAGACATCCTTCAGGTCCCCCTCGGGTGACTGATACCCGAGGTCTCGTTCAGTTGTGGCCACCTTGCCGTCATCGGCCTTCTCTTTGCTAGGCTAGCGACAAGGTGGGGAGCCATCCTTGGAAGACTGCTCACGCCGCTCGCTGACTCGTTTCACGAGATCAATGATCTTGCGACACTCCGTGGCGCTGTAGCGACCGTTGGGGTGCAGAGGGCATGGGTCACTGTTACCCCTCTGCGGTCATGGGCGCTTGTTGCGTTCGCCCTAGCCCCCGGTCGCGGCTGCAACGACTAGAGCGGTGGATCATGATCTCTGGAAGTTGCGGTCCTTCTTCTTTTTCTTTTTACCATCCCGGGGGCGGCACCCAAGCCTCCCGACTGGGCAACCCCAGTTTGCAGGGCCGAGTGCCATGCACGGCCCTCGGCGGCTCTGGCGCATTTGTCGGTCAGAGCAAAGAGCGTGGGGACAGTCTCCACGTCATGCGTGGCCAAGTTCTCCAGCATTTTCTCATCACGTACTCCCTACCGGAATGCCGTGATGATGGAGGCATCGAAAATGCGAGGTATAGTACCTCACACCTTGGTGAAGCGGGAGATGAACGTTCGGAGAGTCTCCCCGGGCTCCTGCCTCACCGCATGGAGGTGAGCCTCCACACCGTGCTGCTGGTAAGCACTGGCGAAGTTCGCAACGAACCGCGCGCAAAGCTCTTCCCAGGAGTAGACTGACCCTGAGGCGAGGTTCATGAGCCAAGTTTGGGCAGGTCCGGACAAGGCGACATGAAAATATGTCGCCATCACAGCGGTGTTTCCACCTGCTGTCGTGATGGCGGTAATGTACACCTGCAGGAACTCCGACGGGTTCGACGTCCCATCGTATTTTTCTGGCAGGTGTGGTCGGAACTTGGGTGGCCATGACGCTGCGCGGAGATGATCCACGAGAGCGGCGCAGCCCATGCCGACTAAGGGGACACCCGCTTGGGATCGAGTGCCCATTGGTGTCTGCAGTGCTACCATAGCGAAGTCCTGATTGAGATTGTGGCCCTCGATGTTCTGGCGGCGCTCACGCGCCCTCTCTAGAGAGACTCGAGCGTCATTGTGATCCTCGAAGTTTTGTCGGCGCTCCCGCACCCTCTCCAGAGATACCCGGGCGTCCTCTCCCGCACGCCTGTGGTTGAGCTTCGTTCAAGGGTCGTTGGTTTGTGCGCCCCCTCACTGAAGGTGAGCGCACAGACGCCAACGCTTCATGTTGGCGCCGGGAGGACCGTGGCCTCGACCTAGTCGAGGTAGAATGTGCCATACTGAGCAACAGATCAACGTCGTCCCGCCATTGCTTCATGGCACCTGGCGAGGCCATGGAGCTAGGAGGGTGTCGCAGCAACTCCCTGGCTGTTGACAATGCTCCTGGAGCCACCCTTGATAGAGTCTGGGACGTTTGCGTAGCTGTATGCTGCTGCGCGGTGTGTATAGCAGCATTGCCCGGCACAGGGCGGTTGCGAGCCTGTGGTGTGGAAGAAGCAGCTTCTTCCTCCACCACAAAATCCACGTAGGTCTCGGCACGGTGCTCCACAATTTGCACCATCATGCTGAGCGAGAAAACAAATAAAAACTTCAAGCCTAGGCCCCCTACCTGGCGCGCCAAATGTCGAAGATGCGATTCTCTGGCCGGGTGGCGGAGTGCACCCGCCCTAAGTCCTAAGATGCGGAGGGGGCTTAAGCGTTTTGCCTGTTGGAGATTTGAGGGATGAACACAAGAACACACAAGGGTTTAGAGTGGTTCGGGCCGCCGGAGCGTAATACCCTACTCCACTGTGTGATGTATTGAGCTTGAGAGCTTGTATGAACTTGTGAGCCTGAGCTAGGTCTAAGTGTGTCTGTCCTTGTTTATGTTGCATGCCTCCCCTTTTATAGCTCAAGGGGGGCATGTACAAGGGTTCTGAGCCCCGACACGTGGGCCCAGGGACAAATGGAAGGGTGGAACTACTGCTTGCCATGCCCATGTAATCTCCGTGTGCCTTGACACCCGAGATCCGCGTCGACTCGACGCGCAGGGGGAAGCTTCTCGTATAAGGGACGAGTTTAGTGCACCGCGTAGCACGGGCGCACTGTTTCGTCAAAGGACTGGACAGGTATGCTGTCTACAGGGTGGCCCTGGCGTTGCCTGCCAGCGCAATAGACAGGACGCGATAAATGCCGTGGAGGCACATCATCTGCCAGAAGGGTGGTCAGGCGGCACGGCCTCTCTGCAATAAATGCGGAGGCCGCGTGGCCCGGAACCCTTACGTCATGCTCCGCCCGTCGGCCCACGTCACGGACAATAAGCTATCTGGCTGCATTAGATCCTTGGCTGAGTAGGGGGGCGGAGGAGCCATGGATAGAGTCAGGACATGTGTCAACCCCAGACCTATGCCTAGGTCATGACACTTCCTTTCCCGGGCCCTTGTTGTGGGTGGTCCGGAGCTCATTTGGTGGGGTCTGAACCTTATCAAATGGTTTCGGGCTGCTTTACCTTGGGGGTCCGGGCTGTGCGCATAGGGGTCCCGAGCCTATTGGGCCCGAGGGCGTTGTCTCTGAGAGCACCTCCTTAACTGCCCACGAGACACCCCTGGGGCTGTTCTCCGTGCGGCTAAGGGTAGCCGCACAGGCATCGAGCCTTCATACCGCAGTAAGGGGTACCCCTAATCTAGGGTACCGACATATTGCTATGTAATTTCATTATGCTCATGTATTGTTTGATTATGTTTGTTCTATTTGAGAGCACCTAGAGGTGGGTGAATAGGTGATCCTATAAAAACAGCTTAACAAAAACAAACTTGGTCTAAAATAACTTAGTGAAACCAAAAATCAAGTTCGAATGAAGAGTGAGAGAGGAGAGAACTTCTTCACTTGATTGCTCTTACAAGATGAGTATTAAACTTAGAGCAACATGAAAGTGAAGTGAAGTACTAGAAGAAATAGAATCGCAATACAGTAGAGAGACAAGTGACACGACGATTTTATCCCGTGGTTCGGTCAATCGTAATATGCTTGCCTAATTCACGTTGTGGTGTCCCAATGGACGAGGGTTGCACTCAACCCCTCTCAAGTGATCCAAATATCAAACTTGAGTACCACAATTTTCTTCCTTATATTAAACCCCCAAGGTTAGGAATCTCCATAATTTGGAGTCTCTCACGCCTTACACAATTGATCTCCAATAAACACAAGCGTAAGAGAGACACACATAAGAGACAAACTTGCAGCAACACACGCACACGAGAGGAGCACAAAACAGCACAGCGGAATTACAACTCAAAAGAACTGCTCAAATCTCTATATAGCAAAGCAAAGGCGTGGATGCGGTGTCTCGGCGTTGTAGAATGTTCAATGGGAGCTTGGTGTAGTGCTCCATGCGCCTAGGGGTCCCTTTTATAGTCCCAAGGGACCTAGGAGCCGTTGGAGCTCTATTTGGCAAGCCTTGGTTGCCTTCTATCCGTGGGTGCACCGGACTGTCTGGTGCACACCGGACAGTGAACAGTGCAACGACAAAGAATCCCCTGATCGACTACTGCACCACTTGACCATAGGCCCAAGGCCGACGTGGCCACTAGTCGTTGGCTAGCCGGTACACCAAACAGTCCGGCGCTCCGTGCGGACGGTCCGGTGAATTATAGCTGACGCTGGCTAAAATTACTGAGAGCAGCCAGTACGGCGGACCGTGCACCAAACTGTCCGGTGCACACCAGACTGTCCAGTGGGTGGCACCGGACCGTCCGGTGCAACGCAGTCTAGCCCATTTTCTCATTTTTTAATCTGATTCTCTTTTGCTCCATTTGACTTGACTTCATAAAGTCCCTAGCACTTAGACAAATATGATTAGTACCAAAAACAATTGACTAAATGTCCAAAGCTTGCCTTTTTCACTTGGTCCCATATATATTTGTATTTTGCCTTCTCCCAAGCTCAATTTGTTTTTAAGTACCTATGCACATTTCTCACACTAGATGATGTTAGTCTAACAAATGTGTTGGGTATCTAATCACCAAAACAATATAGAAATGGTCCAAGGACACATTTCTCTTTCACTATTATATATTATCATCCTAAATGATGAATTTGTATAATATCTGTTTAGAACATGATTTACACTTCCCATGATGGAGGCAATCGATGAACTATGTTCGAGCGATACCATAGCCACAAATTCAGTACTTATAGAGATGAGATATTTCTAGACATGCCACAAGAGGACTAAGACTACAATCATGGCAACATGGATAAAGGGTGACATAGTATTTGTCTACATTCCAAATGCTCTAGTTTTGATCCCTAAGGATTTATCCATAAGTGACAACATAGAACTTACGATACAACCATGCGTGCTATTATGACTCTGGCTCTAGTCAAGTATGGATATATTTTCTAGCTTGTTAGTGGTTACTGAAAGCACAAAATGGGTATAATGAGCCAAGTATAGGACATACTCTAGTTCTGTGTGCATAGTCGTGATCGAATATACCATATCGAAGGGAGGGATTCCTATATTTCCATGCCACTAAAACCTAGCAACCACTAATTTGTTAGGGAAACTTTTGAAAAACTTCATAGTGAAACCTGGTCATGCATCTTGGAAGTAGGGATGAAAACAGTCGGAAACAATATTTATTTGGTAATTAGTTTTTAGTCATTTTTCTTTGATTGCAAATAAATAGGTTATAGAATCTACAATACAAATTTGTATTCTTGCTTTTAACATTGAACTTGTAAAGATTCATAAAAAGTAAACCTCAAATTCATCCTATTTTTTGAAATGATAGATATAAACTTCGGTATGGATTCGGAAACAAATTTGATAATTATTTTACCTTTTTTTGTTGTAGGGAGCAACTAATACATAAAACAATTTATGCAATATTTTATTCTTATTTGTAATAATGTGCTTGATAACATAATAAAAGATCAACATCAAATTTTATACATCTATTTTAAAATATTAGATTTGTCCTAATAGTTTGGATTACCACTTTCATCCCTACTTGGAAGTATAGTTTGGGGCTAGCTATCTATGGCAAACAAAAATCATGGTTCATGGGTAAAGATGTACAACCTATGTAGGGTGTTTGAAACTATTATAATAGCCTTGCTAATAGTTATGAGCGGATTGGACTCCTTATTGAATAGATGAACTATTGAAGCTGGTCTATTTATGAATTTAATGATAATCATTATTCTTGTCTACATGATCATGTGGTTATTTGGGTATAAGATGGATTTTTTTGTAGCTTAATGCTAAAATTGAGCTTATTAAAATGCTAAATGTTATAAGTCTGTGTCATACCCTTTTGAAACTCATATACACCATGCTATTGTTATTAAGTACCAAATGTATTCACATTTTTTTATTTCATATATTTGGAAAATCTCAAATGAGTAATAGATGATAATACCCTTACTAAGTATCTTGAGAACTATTAGGTTTCTGATCAACCAATCAATGTCTCTTTGTAATTGAGGCCATTGTGAGAGATTATTGTTTACTATCTTGCTATATGTTGTAAAGGACTAAGTTCTTGTGTCAAATGATTAAGTGTTATCTAATCAAGAACTTTCTTTGATATTACCTTTGATTTTGTCACTATATGTGTGGACTTTCACCCTGCACAAACAAATGGTTTGTGTCGGAGAGGAAATCTCCGACCGGGTGGCGGAGTGCACCCGCCCTAAATCCTAAGATGAGGAGGGGCCTAAGCGTTTTGCTTGTCTGATAGATTGGTGGACGAACACAAGAACACGCAAGAGTTTTGAGTGGTTCGGGCCGTCGGAGCGTAATACCCTACTCCACTGTCTGTTGTATTGCTCGTGAGCTTGAGTTGTGTCTTGGATGGCTTGGGTCTGAATGAGTCTAAGTGAGCCTGTCTTGTAACGTAGTGTGCCCTCCCTTTTATAGTTCAAGGGGGGTACATACAAGGATACTGAGCCTCGACATGTGGCCTCAGGGACAAAATGGGTGTAGTACTTGGAGCCATTAATCCAGTGCAATCTCCTCGTGCCCTGATATCTGCGATCTCCGTAGTATTGGCTTGCAGCAGAAGTTTCCCTGGCAACGTACAAGTCACGATGACCATGGCGCGCGCGTGGTGGTATGGGCGTATGCCCGCTGTCTGATTGGACTGGCACGCCGCCTGTAGGGTGGCCTGGTCGCCGCTTGCTAGAGGAGCAGAGAGAGGGTGCATTAAATGCCGAGCCGTCCTCTCGCCTGCCAGCGGAGTGGACAGGGCGCATTGAATGCTATGATGGCACATCGCCTGTCAAGCGGCGGGCATCCTCCGCATTAAATATTGAGATAGCGTATCATGCGATGCGCGGTGCGGCCCTGTTAGCACTTTGCTCTCAGTCGCAAGGGGGCCAACAAGGATGAACAGTGACGCTAACAGGGTTACGTGCTAGAAGGCAATAGCTCTGTTCATTTGGCCTCTCACAGGCACTGTGCGGGGGTATTTATAGGTACCTGAGTGCCCGGCGCCTTGTGTTAAGGACGCATGTGCCCTCAGCTACCTAGGTTATCCCCAGAATATTCCCATAAAGCAGGGTTACAGACTGTAATTACAGGGATGCCTTTACAAATTAGGCCCGTAGCACGCGGCGGCCACGCAGGGCCCGTTACAATGGGCCGGATCACACGTGGGCCTCTGAGCTGGACGAGGCCGCACTATGGGATGACGCCGTCGCAGGCCTTCGTCTGGTGCCGAATAGAGCGAAGGATGTCCCTGCCCGTTTTGTCTCTGCCTGACCAGCGACGGCAGCGAAGGCCTCGAGCGAAGGGTGGCGTCTTTGCCTTCGCCCCAACATTTGCCCTCCGAGGGACCAGTTCGACAAAGTCACCTGGTGCCGAAGACGTCGCTAGATGGCGGAGACGCTGCCCTCGCTCGAAGTGGTTCCGCGGGGGTTTGTGACATGACCGTTGATTGACAGCGTACTGTTGGATTGCGGGTTTCCCGAAGAGCCGCGCCCTGTCTATAAAAGGGGCGGAGGTCGGCGCTTTTTGAACTTCACTTTCCGCGCTCCGTGAAAACCCTAGCCGCCTTTTTCACCGTCTTGCTGCTCGTCTGCCCGCCGCGCTCTTGTTCGCCGGAGATCTGGCTCGAGTGAAGCAGACCGCCCGCCGCCGCCGTCGGTACGTAGCGATGCCGACCTCCTCTTCTTCCGCTGCCGCTACGCCGCCGGCGGACGCCTCGCCACCGGCCGACGCCTCGCCGCCGGCCGACGCCTCGTCTGAGGAGACGCTGAGTAGTTTGATGGCGGAGGAGTTGCGCGCCGGCGATTCTGTGGATTTTGGCGTGTCGCGGATGTCGTCGGTCCGCGTGCAAGATATGCAGCGGTTGGGTTACTTCGGCGGCGGAGTTGCTCGTGTCCCGGGGACGGAGGAAGTCCCCGAGCCGGAGGGCGAGTTGGTTGTGTTCGAGGCGTTCTTCGCCGCCGGTCTCCGCCTGCCTACGCACCGATTTGTTGGCGAAGTCCTGCGCAGGTTTAACGTTCAGATACATCAGCTGACACCGAACGCCGTGGTGGCTCTGTCGAAGTATGTCTGGGCGACGACTTCGTACGGCGGACAGCCATCGGTCGAAGTCTTTGCGAAGTATTATTGCTTGCACTGGCAGAAGAGGATGATTGGAGATGAAGTTGCACAGTTTGGGTCCTGCACGTTTACGCCGAAGACCGGCAAAACCACGATGCAGGTAGTCGAGTTGGTTCCTTGCGCCCGCAACAAGTGAGGCAACTGGAATGAGTTTTGGTTTTACGTTGCTGAGGGTACCGTCGAAGACCATGAGGGACTCCCCGTGTCCGAGATGTGTTCTCATTTTTACTCAGCGTACCCGCCCTTTGAGGTGGCGGAGGAGGATGCAGACGAAGGGGCCTTTCGGTGTGCCGGCGGCCTGAGCAGTGGGCGCGATTTGGTTGAAGAGTTTGGGGCGTACGGGGTATGGCCCTTGGCGCATGGCTGGGTGTTGGGCGAAGTGTGCCCTCGCCAGATGCCTTTCCATGGTGGGAGGGTGGTGCGAAGTCCCGCCTTCGAGCTGAATCTGCAAAGCCGCGATCCGGCCGCCTTTGTGCGTGAGGCAGAGGATGGGGCGGTGCGGCTCGTTGGTCGTTATGTGCCGAGGACAGAGGGCCAGCGCAGCTGGGATATCCGCGGGTCGAATGACCGTTTGAACAGGATTTTTGAATTGAATCAATTGCCGTATGACGGCTATCCTGGTCAAGACGATGTGGACCGCCGTGGGAAGAAGCCGGTGGTGGGGACTAGAGACGACCCTGCGCCGGCGGCCGCCCCATCCTCTAAAAAGAGGAAATTAGGTACTGCTATGGGAGGACTTGGGGTTTCCGATGGTTTCGCTAGAGAGTTGATGAGGACATGCGCGGCCCCGGGGGGAAGGATGTCTTCGCCCGAGCTCCGGGAGTCTTCGGCTCGGATGCTGAGGGTTACCGGGGGTTGTTGGCCTAGGAATGTTCCTATCCCCCGCGCGGCCGGCGAAGACTTTTTTACATCTCGCATGGCTCGTGAATGGAGAGTTTTTCCTTACGGGCGAAATATCGCTGCTGTTGTGTCGGCAGTGATGGACAAGGATCGCCAGGGAGCTGCACAAAAGCGCCAGGCGGTCGTCAGGCTTCATGAAGCCAGGCCGAAGAGGCAGCGGGGGGCTGCGAAGGCTGCGGCCCCCGGCGGAGGCAAGCCGCCGCTGGCGGCGAAGTCGGGCGTCCCTGCATCTAGCAAGGCGCCTGAGGCAGCGGCAGGCGCCGGAGGCTCCAAATCGACGAAGGCTGTGCTGCCGTCCAGCAGAGTGCCGGAGGTCGCGAAGGCGGCCCGAGTGTTGCCGTCGGCAGGCAAGCGCGTCGCCGACTCCGCCACCAATATTAGTGTGGACGACTATCTTGGTGGTAAGCCGTTGGCTCGTTTTTTTTAATTCGTTGATACGTCGCAGGGTCGGACGAAGGCCAACTTGCTATAGTTGCGCCTGCCGCGGCGACCACGGCGGCTGCCGTAGTGCCGAAGGCGAAGGTTGGGGCTCTTAGCGCCGGAGGCGAGATGTCGGCACTCGCGGCGGTTAGGGATGAGGCGGGCGCTGCGTCCCGCCGGCTGAAGGAGGTGACGGAGGCACTAAGTCAGGTCCGTCGAGCTAGACTTTGGTGTTTTTTGCTGGGGCCGTGGTCTTACGTGTGTTCTGCAGGTGGCTGACTTCGCCAACCGCACAACATCGGGGGCCCTCACGGCAGTTGTGACTGCCGAAGTCGAGAGACTTCGGACGCAACATGCTGACGCCGTCCGTGAGAAATCGCCCGCCGACAGTAAGTGCCGCAAGCTGGCGGACAAGGTAGCCGCACTGGAGGGGGAGAAAACTGACCTCCGGCATCAACTGGCGGGGGAGAGGAGGGAGACCAACGAGGCCCTTGCTAAGGCGCAGGCTGCGCAGGCGGAGGCCGATCTGGCGAGGGCGGAGGGCAATCTTGCCATGGAGCGCGCCGAGCAGCTGCAGGAGCGGCTCATCGCCCTGGAGAGCCGTGTGGAGAGGGCCGAGGCCGCGACGCGCGCGGAGGCAGAGCGGACGCGCAAACAGCTCATGGATTCATACTATGAGCTGGGCGCGCGGACTGGTGACTTCGAAGTGCTGGACCGAGAGCCCGGACTTCGCTGCCTAGAGTGGGTGCAGGAGGAGTTGCAGGCACTCCCCACTATCGTGGAGGGGTTTATGTCATATGCCTCCCTGGTCACCTACGAGGGGGCGATGAACGCGCTCTCCCGCGAGGGGTGCCGGCACTTCGAGGTCTTCGACCAAGCCGATGAAGATTTTGAGCGAGATATCTACAAGGTTGAGGACCCCATAGTGAAGGACTCCGCCGGAGCCATGTACGACCGGATGTGGGGTCCGCACGGTCGCGAGGTGGTCAGGGAGCGGGCCGAGGCGGCGAGGGCTCAGGTAACGTTTGGCGTTTGTTTGGCGTGTGCTGGATGTGGGCTATGTGCGGGTTTGCTGAATTTGTGTGCTGTGTCTTAGGCGGCGCGTGGCGAGAGGGTGGATGACTTCGGGGCGTTGACCAGCGCGCTGCCTGACCCGGAGCCGATCCCGGCGGAGGCCGTGTCCGGGGCCGCCCTGGAGCCGCCCCCAGAGACTGCGGAAGGCGCTCCGGATGCCCCCGCAGCTGCTGCGGCCGTCGGAGACCTTCTCCCAGAGACCGCCAAAGGCGCGGCAGATGCCCCCACAGCCGCTGCGCCGAGTGCTGAGGATCCTGCGACGGTGGCGGCGGAGGCGACAGCGGAGGCAACGGAGGAGGCAACGGTGGAGGCTCCCGCAACGGCTGGATCTTCGCAGGTGGCGTAGTGGGTGTAGATAGTTAGGGAATTTTGGATATGTTGCTGAATTTTGGTTGCTGCGCAGGTTCAAGATTTTGGGCCTGCGCACGCAACCGCCACTACTAAATTTTTGGCGGCTTCGACCGTGGATGGTGGTAATAAATGTGATGGTTCTGCATCTGAGTTTTCTGATTTTGCTGACTCTGGGAGCTCGGTTGAGTGGACTGAGGAGTCGTCGGAGGAGGACTTGGACTACTTTGCGGCCTTGGACGTGGCTGCGGCGGAGGCTTCACCGCACGCTGCGGACGCGGAAGATGTGCCTGGTCCTAGTACCGGGTGCCGGCGACGAAGGGCGGTTGCGAAGCGCAGAGTGAGTGAAGCGGAGGGAGGTCGGCTTCGTGTGAGTAGGGCTGGCCGGCAGGAACTGTTGTCTTTGCCTGCCACCGTGAGTACAGGTGAAGGGGAATTGCGAAGTATTTTTGCGGGTGAGGAGCTTAGGATAATGTTATTTAATTATAGGGAGATGGGAATTATTCCTAAGGTTGAGCCGACGTAGAGTGTGGTGCCCTCGCTTGTACATGTGTAAAGGCTTGTATGATGAGGTTGTGTGCCCCCGCACACTTGGCTATGCTTGCGAAGGCGTTATGTAATTGGTCTGGTGTGTTTTGTTATGCTGTGCTGGTGCGCATATAGCCGGTCTTGGCGCGGACAGTTTGGTATTGTCGACTTTGCTTTTGTTGTGCTAGTCCGGCTGCACCCTTAGGCGGCTTCTGCACGGATAGTCTTCGCGGTAGACTGAGGTTTTTCGCACTTGCTGTGCTAGTCCGGCTGCACCCTTAGGCGACTTCTGCGCGGATAGTCTTCGCGGTAGACTTCGGTTTTTTCGCACTTGTTGTGCTAGTCCGGCTGCACCCTTAGGCGACTTCTGCGCGGATAGTCTTTGCAGTAGACTTTGGTTTTTTCGCACTTGTTGTGCTAGTCCGGCTGCACCCTTAGGCAACTTCTGCGCGGATAGTCTTCGCGGTAGACTTCGGTTTTTTCGCACTTGTTGTGCTAGTTCGGCTGCACCCTTAGGCGACTTCTGCGCGGATAGTCTTCGCGGTAGACTTCGGTTTTTTCGCACTTGTTGTGCTAGTCCGGCTGCACCCTTAGGCGACTTCTGCGCGGATTTGTCGCACGCGAGGGTGGCTAGCGCTGAGCCTCGCGGTGACCTCGTATTGGTCGAATGTCGAAGACCGTCGTCGCGGTCTTTTTTCGACGCATGTTTTTGCGGGGGATTTTTCACTTGTATATTACATGGCTCCGCCTCGTTAAAAACCTCCCTTTCTTGTAGAGTTGGCCTTCAATCAGTGCGAAGTCCCGGCTTCGATGTCTGAGGCGCTTGGCCTCGCTGATGTCGGTTGGATGATAGTACCCCTGTAGGAACAGGGTTATTGGTGCCCGCCAGTCTTCGGTCATGATTAGGTTGACTATGCGGTGGCCCTCGCTGTCATTAGTTATTTGGAGCCCTTCGGGGCTTCGGACGGCTGGCGTGCCGATGGTGTGAAAGAACACGTCGGAGGGCAAGGACTCGCCCCTGGTGGCGGCCTTGGCCAATGCGTCGGCCTCTTCATTCTTGGCCCGATCCACATGGTGCAAGGTGAATCCCTTGAATTGTCTCTCGAGACTTCGGATGGCCGCGAGGTATTGCATAAGTGCGGGGTCCTTTGTTGTATAGTCTTTCTCGACCTGGCCGGCAACTACCTTGGAGTCTGTTTTGATGATGCAGGTGGTGACTCCGAGGGACCTTAGCTTGCGGAGGCCGAGGATGACTGCTTCATATTCTGCTATATTATTAGTGCATCCGTCGGATTCCAGAGCGAAGCTGAGGCGTGCTGCATATCTGTGCTTGACCCCGGCTAGTGAGGTGATGACTGCAGTGGCGCCTGCCCCCGCATGGCACCATGCGCCGTCGCAATGGATCATCCAAACCTTCTCTGTGGACGAGTCTGGCTGTGTTATTGGCCCAGTCCAGTCGACGATGAAGTCTGCCAAGACTTGTGACTTGATGGCTGTCTTGGGCTCGAAGCTGATGTGGTAGCCGGATAGTTCAGCTGCCCACTTGGCAATCCTCACCGATGCCTCTGGGTTTCTGAACAATTCGCCGAGTCCCCTGTCTGAGGTGACTCGGACCTTGAATGCTTCAAAGTAGTGGCGCAGTTTGCGCGAAGACATGACGACTGCGTAGGCAATCTTCTCCAGCTCTGACATGTTGCACTTGGACGGTGTAAGTACTTCGGAGACATAGTAAACAGGGCACTGCCTGACCACGCCCTCAACTGTCTGCTCCTGCACTAGCGCCGCGCTGACCGCATGCAGCGAAGCCGCGACGTAGAGCAATAGGGGGAGCAAGGAGTCGGGGCTTGTGAGGACGGCCAACTCCGACAGGTACTGTTTTAGTGAGGCGAAGGCCGCTGCCTGCTCCGGTCCCCAGGCGAAGTCTTTTGCACCGCGGAGTGTTTTGAGGAAGGGGAGACTTCGCTCAGCGGACCTGGAGATGAATCTTTTGAGAGCGGCCAATCTGCCTGTCAGACGCTGGACGTCCCTGGCGGACTGCGGAGGCGTCATGTTTATGATGGCCTGGATCTTGGTTGGGTTGGCCTCGATGCCGCGGTGTGATACCAGGTAGCCCAATATTTTGCCTTGGCGAACGCCGAAGACGCACTTTTCTGGGTTTAGGCGGAGTCGTGCGTCTCGCATGTTCGCGAATGTCTCGGCGAGGTCGGCGAGATGGTCCTCCTTGCTCTTGCTGGCGACGACGATGTCGTCCACATATGTAAATATATTTCTGCCAACTTGCCCTTCGAGCACTGTCTTGGTGAGTCTGGAGAAGGTGGACCCGGCGTTCTTGAGTCCCTCCGGCATTCTGATGAAGCAAGTTATAAAGCTGGTGCTAGCCTTGTCTTCCTCCTTCATGTATATCTGGTGGTAACCGGAAAAGCAGTCGAGGAGTGACATGACCTCGCATTCGGCTGCGCTATCGACTATTTTGTCGATCCGCGGCAATGGGAAATTGTCCTTTGGGCAGGCCTTGTTGAGACTGGTGAAGTCTATGCACATTCGCTAGTTCCCGCTTTTTTTCTGCACCATTACAACATTGGAGAGCCACGTGGGGTAAGCCACTGGCTCGATGAATTTTGCCTCCAGGAGACGGTGCACCTCCGCCTTGGCGGCCTCTGTCTTTTCGTCGAACATTTTGCGAAGCCTCTGCTTTTTTGGTCGCACCAAAGGGTCAATTCCCAAGCTGTGCTCAATTATGGATCGGCTGACTCCGACCAGGTCGAGGGCGGACCAGGCGAAGACATCTTTATTCTTGGACAGGCAGCAGAGGAGTTTCTCCTCTTCATGCGAGGTGAGGTCTTCGCTGATAGTGACTGTCTGCTTGGGCGTGGCCTGATCGAGGGGGACAGTCTTGGTCCCGTCTTGGCTCTGCAGCTGTGCCTTGTCGTGCTGTTTATCGATTGGGTTGGCAGGCGCGGGGACCTCGCGCTGGGCCGTGAGGCAGTGCACGTTTCTCTGGCCGGGCACGAAGTCCCGCTCTATGTTGCGCGCTGTCTACTGGTTGCCGTAGACCGTAATGACGCCTAACGGACCTGGTATCCTCATACATAGGTACAGTCCGTGAATGGCGACTTCGAACTTATTGATGGAGCCCCGACCCATGATGGCGTTGTATGGATATACCATATCCACGATATCGAAAGTCACTTGCTCACTTCGGGCATTGGGTGCTACATCGAAGGAGGAGCAACTCTATTTTGCCGACGGGAAAGGTGCCCTTGCCGCCGAAGCCATACAACGGGTTGTCCGAAGGCTTGAGCAGGTTGTGGCTTATACCCATGCGGTCGAAGGCGTGGAGGAAGATGATGTCCGCCTGACTGCCATTGTCGACTAGGACTTTGTGTAGGTCCCAGCCTGCCACGCTGCAATTGATAACCATTGCGTCGATGTGGGGGGCGCTGCGCAGGTCGACGTCTCGTGCGTCGAAGGTTAGCGGTATGTGGGACCACTTTGTCTGCACGACTGGGCCAGTGACGGCGACATGGTTGATGCTGCGGTAGTGGTCCCGCTTCTGCCGCTTGGTGTCGAAGTCAGTGCTGGACCCCCCCGTTATCATGTGAATGACTCCGCGATACGGCTGATCGGCGAAGTCTTCCTGCTTTGGGGCGTGGGGGATGTTTTGATGTTGCTGGTGTGGAGGTGGGGGTGGGGGAGGTACGATTTGTACTTCCTGATGGTGTTGGTAAGCATGGTGTGGTGGGTGCGGGGCGGGGGCGTGGATATATGGTGGAGGGGGTTGCTGGTAAGTGTGTGCGACAACTCTGGGGTTGTCGGCTGGCTGCGCCCGTGCCATTCTGTCTCTGGTGGCCTTCGTTTCGGGGCAGTCTTTGGTTTGGTGGGCGCAGTCTTCACCATGGAAGAGGCAGTAGAATCGGCGCGGCGGCTGCGCACACCCTCGACCCCTACCACGAGTTCCATTTCCGCGGCCCTGGGGGGGATATTCCTGGCGACGAGGGGCGTCAGTAGCGGGGTGCTGGTTGGCGATGTTGTGCACTTGCTGCTGATTGCGGCCGTCTCGACCGGAGTCTGGCTGCGGAGTCCTCGTCCACGTGCGGCTGGACTGTGGAGCATCTTTGGGTCTCCGCTGCGACTCAACCTTGCGCTGGTGGAGCTCTTCGGATTTGGCATATTTTTCAAAGAGCTGATATAGTTCCTGGAGGTTCTTGGGCGGATCTCTGATACAGTGGCTGTAGAGGATGCCGGCGCGAAGGCCACTGATAGCGTAGTGGATAGCGATCTGATCATCGACTGAGGGCAGCTGTGACTTGAGTGTTAAAAATTTGCGGTAATACTCCTGCAGAGTCTCCTTTTCCAGCTGCTTGCAGAGCGAGAGCTCGGTCAAGGCGTTGGTGTCTGGGCGGTACCCTTGGAAGTTGAGCAGGAACTTATCCTGGAGGCTTCTCCAGGAATCAATGGACAGCGGAGGCAACCTGGTGAACCAGGTGAGAGCTGGGCCCTCTAGGGCGATGATGAAAGACTTCGCCATTGTGGCGTCGTCCCCTACGGAAGATGCAACGGTTACCTGATAACTCATTATGTATTGTGCTGGGTCGGTGCTGCCGTTGTACTTGGGATATTCCCCTGCCCGGAAGTGAGCTGGCCAAGGCGTCACTTGCAGGTGTGGCGCCAGGGGACTTCGCTCGTCGAGGTAGTTGACCCCTTGGAATGGCGCGGCGTGCGGGAAGGTGTGGTCGCGCTGGGGGAAACGCGGGCCTTCCGGTTGTGCGCGCTGCTGCAGGGGTGGCTCATGCTGCGGGCCGAGGTGGCCTTCGCGCGTGCCTTCCAGTTGTGCACGCTGCTGGAGGGGTGGCTCATGCTGCGGGCCGAGGTGGCCTTCGCACTGCATCAGCGCGATCTCCCGCTCGAGGTCCTAGGCCTTCTGCTCTTCGTCACGTATCATTTGCCGCACTTTGGCTAGTGCGGACACGCGCTGGCGCTTGGCCTCCAGTATCTCTTTCTGCCTCTGGAGATTGCGGTTCTTGAGGCGCAGGGCACGCAGCTGTAGCTGTTCTTCCGCTGAAACGCCGAGGACTTCACCGTCCTCGGTGAGGTCCGCGCCCTCCAGTGGGGCGAAGCCTGGGGGTGGCTATGATTGTCCTTCAGGGCCGCAGGTGCAGAGGGTGTCGTCTTCAGTGGCCTCTTGGTGGGTGGATTGGGTGAGGGCGAGGGCCTTGCCCTTTCTTGCGGCTAGCAGTGCTGCCTTCGCAGCCTCGTCAGCCTTCGGGTTAGCTCTCTTAGGTGCCATCGCGGGTGGTGTTCTCGTGCCCCACGGTGGGCGCCAAATGTTAGCACTTTGCTCTCAGTCGCAAGGGGGCCAACAAGGATGAACAGTGACGCTAACAGGGTTACGTGCTAGAAGGCAATAGCTCTGTTCATCTGGCCTCTCACGGGCACTGTGCGGGGGTATTTATAGGTACCTGAGCGCCCGACGCCTTGTGTTAAGGACGCATGTGCCCTCAGCTACCTAGGTTATCCCCAGAATATTCCCATAAAGCAGGGTTACAGACTGTAATTACAGGGATGCCTTTACAAATTAAGCCCGTAGCACGCGGCGGCCACGCAGGGCCCGTTACAATGGGCCGGATCACACGTGGGCCTCTGAGCTGGACGAGGCCGCACTGTGGGATGACGCCGTCGCAGGCCTTCGTCTGGTGCCGAATAGAGTGAAGGGTGTCCCTGCCCGTTTTGTCTCTGCCTGACCAGCGACGGCAGCGAAGGCCTCGAGCGAAGGGTGGCGTCTTTGCCTTCGCCCCAACAGGCCCGTGGCACGTAGTCCTTACGTTAGGTTGTGCCCACTAGCTTACGTCACGGGCAGAGGGCCACGTGGCAGCATCGGGCCTCCGTCTAGGCATAGAGCTGAGCCGTACATGTGAGGTCCAAACACGTGCCAGCACCGGACCCCTCCCTGGCCTTTGGCCAGGGCTTAAGCATTTTCTGTCTTGGTGCACCGGGACCCCACTGTGAGAGGTCCGGACCCCTTGTGAAGGGGTCTGGTTCCTACCTTAGGGGGCCCAGTACGCATACGTGGAGGTCTTAGACCTCCCCTGGGAGTCCTGTCTGCAAATCTTAGGCGCACTCCCATGGGGATCCGAACTTACTACAGATGCCCAGGAGTATTCCACCATGATGGACACGTGGCAGTCCCGGACCCACCCAGGAGGTGAGGCCGGGCGCCGCTGTGGGCCCTGAGCAATCGCCCTTGGTTGGGCTGAGGCACGCCTTAGTCGCAGACACAACCCTACTATCGTGTGGCTAAGAGGTAGCCGCATGGGAACTGCGCCTTGATACAGTAGTAGGGGGTACCCTTGATCCAGGGTACCGACAGTGGCCCTCGGGCCCACCTCAGGGGAGGATACGAGCCTGCAGGTGGGGCCAAAGCTTGTATCTTGCATCAACTTGGCATGACCAGCGACTGGGGCACCTCCTCTGCGCGCGCTGCATTAACTCGGTGCACCAGCGCTATCGGTGTTTTGGGTCTGACCGCACACCTGGGGTTGCCCCTCAAGGTGTTTTAGGAGTAGGACGGTGTCGCCGACTGTAGCTGAATGGTTCGTGCCAGATGCACAAAAGACAATGGACAGTGTTTACAGGTTCGGGCCGCTTTGAGATGCGTAACACCCTACGTCCTGGCGAGTATGCTTTGTGTAATGGGTTACAAGGTAGAGAGTTGAGGTGGATGGCTAAGTAGTAGTAGAGTTGAGATTGATTGTCTTGAAGGGGTGCCCCCTAGGCCTTATATATTCGACCGTGAGGCAATACAAGCTGATATGATAACAACGTGCACCTAAAAGATAGTGAACTGTTTGAGCTTATCTTCCTATGATTTGGCCGACTTATCCTCGCCCGGTTCCGTTGTGCGGGGCTCCAGCGCGGGAAAGTCGGATCTTCTGTTGTGGTCACTTGCTCGACGCGTGGAGTCATCCGGGCTTGCATCGACCCGACCTCACATCGATCTGCTTTACTGATTGCTCCTCCCCAGGCCCATGAAGGAGTGACTTTACGATCTATCGGGCCCTTGGGCTTTTCGTGAGGTCTTTTATCCTTCTAATGGACCCGGGGGATATCTGTCCCATACAAGCCCCCGATCTTTGGGTTGATTTTAAGATAATCGGCCCAAAGATCCTAGGCCCAACTTGCGGGCTTCGTTTACGATAAGAAATGCTTCTCGGGCAGTTTGGTAAAAACGATTTCTTATTGTCTTCTTCTGCTTTGCTTCACTCGAAATCTGTAGTTTTGCCTCATACTCATGCCTTGGAGATCGGCGTTTCATATTGCAGGACCTTGAATTTCATTGGGTGCACCGGAGGTGCACCCAATGGGTGTAGCCCCCGAGCTTCGAGTGGATTCTGGATAATAATCCACTCGAAGGTCTTCATCAAAAATCACTTTTATTTCCCAGTTGCACTTTGGTTGGAGGTCAGTCTTGTCTTTAGTCTTGCCCTATGCCTTAGAAGTCGGCATTATGTCATCCATATTATGCTTTAGAGGTCAGCATGTATTTTGTCTTTTGCAGCCGAGTTCGTGATCCGCCCATATCTTGCTAGGTGGTGCAATTTATTTGCTTTGCGACTGATTGGACATTTGATGGACGTTCCCTGGCTAGTCTTCACGTTGCTTCTGTCGGTCAGATTTTGTACTTCACCGGCTATATTTGGCTTTCCTTTGATCCTTACTGATATCTCATTTTTGTCTTGAGGTGTTCATTGCATGCCCTGCACGGATGTGACAGTTTTGAAAAATATATTGATAATTCCTGGGCGTGCCCCCCCAATGGGTGTGGGTAAGGGATGGCTTGGTACGCTGAGTGTTTTAGCCGGCTGCTTCTGAGTAGTAATGTGATGTGACGGCGGGCGTAATCATATCATCCGCGCTGTTGACTGGAGTCCCAATGGGTGTTGCGTTGCGTGAAACGGCGTCAGTCGCCTGACGTGTCTTCAGATGGGTTGAAGTGTGTATTGAATGCTTCACGACTGTTCAGTGACCGTGGTTGGAGGTGAGCGGTTGCCTTCTTCTTCTATAAATAGTGCCTTTGCCTCTCTGGTTTTTTCACATCTCTTGCTATTCTCCGCTGCTTGCTTTCTTCCTCTCCTTGCATTTCCACCATGGGCAAGAACAACAAACGCAAGCGCGAGCCGACTCCTCCATCAGAGGACTTTGGCGACTCGGAATACTCAGAGGAGGAGTTCTCCTCTGAGTCCGAGGGGTCTCCAGCTCCCGTCCCTCCCCTAGCGTCGTCCGATGACTCGGACGACTCTCAGGGGATTGCCGCGGAGGTCTGGACTTACATCCGGGCCGTCGAGCACTCCGGGCTCGCGGGCTCAGATGAGTCGGAGTACTCCTCGGACGAGGAGGACTCGTCCGAGGAGGACGGTGGCGGTGATGGCGAAGGCGACGACGACGACGACGACGAAAGCGATGGCGGTGACGACGGTGACGGCGGTGACGGCGGCGGCAGGGGCGGAAATGGCGGCAGCAGGGGCGGCAACGGTGGCAGCAGGGGTGGCAACGACGGTAGCAGCAGCAAGGGCAGCAACAAGGCCAGTGGCTAGATGCCACTGGTTTTTAGATATTAGTATAGATTAAAGTAGTATGGTGAAATAATGTAGTAGTATTAGTAATGTAGAGTAGTATAGTGTAGCGTAGTAGTAGTAGTAGCAGTAGGGAAGTATCAACTCATAATGAGTTGATTTGTAAGTACTGTTACTTCCCTTAGTGAAGAATGACTTTGTCTCCTCCTGTACCAATTACTCTGCTTCGTAGTAAGTCGATCTCTTATTTGTGAAGTTGATTCATTCGGAATAGTAACTAAATAACTCGGGCATCATATCGCCGCTTCAGGGGTGATGGCCGAGCTATTATTGTCGATATTTACGCATTTTGAAATAGAGTCCGAGTGATGACGAACCCATGTCAGCATCGGAATAACTGTTGACCACGTCGGCGCTCTTAGATGTGACAGCCGAGTGACCTGTGACAACGCCAGCGTTTTTTAGAGATAACCGCCGAGCGACTGAGGACATTGTCGGCGCTTTAGAGATAGCTGCCGAGCGACTGAAGGCATCGTCGGCGCTTTAGAGATAGCCACCGAGCGACTGAAGACATCGTTGGCGCTTTAGAGGTAACCGCCGAGCGACTGAATACATCGTCGGCACTTTAGAGACAAATGCCGAGCAACTGGTGATAACATCAGCGTCTTAGAAATAATAGCCGAGTTAAAACGAGCCGTGTCGGCCACTTTGAGGATAGTAGCCGAGTGATGATGTGGCACACCGGGGTTTTAGAAGTAGCCGCCGGGTGACGACGTGGCACGCCGGTGTTTTAGAAGTAACCGCCGGGTGCTGACTGGGCGCTTTTGGAGACGGTATCTGACTCGGGAATATCCCGCATATACTGCGCTTTCAGTCGCCTCTGCTTTCTGTGCCCTAGTTCTTGCTTTCCTGCCTCCAGATCCTCTCTGCAACTCGGCTCTCGCTCTGTTCGCCAGTAGAGTTGAGATGGCGCCCAAGAGAAAGGCCTCGAGTTCATCTGCTGCGGTGATTCCCCCCATCGACCCCAACAGCCAGTTGCCTTTCGCAGGTAACCATATGTCTGTTGTCTCCGAGCCTGACCTTCTCCACCTCATGTCCATCGGGGTCCTTCCCCCGAGGGAGCTTTGTTCTTGGCAGATTTTGTCATGCGATCACTGTCCCGATAGAGGATACCCATGAATCCGTGATTTACGTTCCTTTTCTTCTCCGCGGTCTCGCTCTCCCCATTTCTCCCTTTTTCTGCGGCCTCCTTGATTTCTATCGCCTTAACTTGACCCATCTGAATCCCAATTCTATTCTGCAAATTTCCATTTACGTTCATTTGTGCGAGGCTTTTCTTGGCGTCCTGCCACATTTTGGACTGTGGAAGTATCTGTATCACTGTCGCCCTGGAATGGCCGAGGGGCAGAATCAGCTGGTTGGGGGTGCTAGTTAGAGATGCGCCGTGGGAGGAAGTCTGATTATCTTGAAATCCCTCTCAAGGACAGTATTAAGGGATGGCGCTTGGAGTGGTTTATCGTTGAGAACCACGGAAATTCTCTCCCCCGCGGTCGGGGAGACAGCCGGACGTTCATACCCCGAGTTGGATCGAGTCCCCCACAGATCATGAGGTGGCTGAGGCTGGGGCTTTGCTAGCTGAAGTCAGACTGCTGAAGGAGAGGGGTCTGACTGCAGAGGCTGTGGTTGCTGATTTTGTTTTCAAGAACATTCAGTCGTTGAAGGACAAAGCTTACCCGGCTTATCTGTATAGAGGCCTAGCTGACTCGACTCGGGTTACCAACAGAAGGATTCCCTCTGTAGACTTGGTGAACCGACTTGAGATGATTCTTAGAGGCAAGGTATCAAATGTTGGTGCCCCAGTGGCATACTCAGCCTGGAACCTACCTCCTCCCAAGGCCTTCACTCTTTTTGTGTCGAATCCACCTGTCGCTGATGGCAGTTTGGGCCTTAGAGTGCGACCCTCTGCTGAAGAAGTTAGCGCCTTAGTTGCCTCGCTCGGGGAATTCCCGATGATGAACGACAAGTCTACTTTGAGGTGCCTTTGGATCCTAGTGATGCAGAAATAAATGCTATGCTTGATATGTTGGCTGAAGACTCTTCTGATGCTGCTCCTGCTGGGACATTGGCAGTGGTGCCTCTCCCGGAAGCTGGTACAACCTTGGATGTTCAGAGGCCTGTCAGTGTTCGCCCGAGACGTCCTTGCCGAGCCAATCAACTTGATCCCTCTGCTGATGAGCAGAAAAAGAAAAGGAGACGTCTTCGGCAAGTATCTAGCTTGGGTCGGGACACTGGTCCTTCAGTTCCTGCTGCTGAGGAAGTTCCCATGCCTGAGTTTACTGACGCTGACCCCAATGGGTGTGCTCCATCTATTGATGATCCCAATGGGTGTATTGCATGTGTTGCTGATGAAGACGACAGGGAGGAAGAAAATGAGGTCCTTCTGACTCGGAAGAACAGTCGGCAGTATATTGCCAGTGGGGGAAGTAGTGGGGTTCCTTCTCCTGCTCTGTCAGCCCTCGTCGGTCTACAGGAGTTATCTCTGGCGAACTTTGATCAGACTCTAGAAGATATGGTTCCAGAGGACCTATTATCAGAGCCAGCGGATGGTGACGCGATGGATGTTTGTGGTGATGTGTTCGACGCCAAGTTGGGGTCATCCCGGGCAGCGTCCCGCGCCTCATCGACCTTAGAGCGCGGTCTTGAGGGCCAGGAAACTGACTTTGATCGTCTTGCTCTCATGGAAGTAACTGAGGGGCCTTCAGCCTTAGAGGCGGCTGCCGTGGAAAGCTTGACCCTTAGGGATGGTGTTAACGCTCACCCAGCCCCCGAGGGTGTTGCTGAGGATGGTTCAGCTCGGGTGGGAGGCGTAAGTCATGACCCAGCCCCCGAGGGTGTTGCCGGAGACGATCCGGCTCAAGTGGGCAGCGCGAGCTATGACCCAGCCCTCGAGGGTGTCCGAGCGGGGTCTCCCTCTTGTACTTCCATGGATGTTCACGTCGGATCTCCTCCACACTCTGGTGGCATGGTGGTGGCGCAAGCTTCTGGTCAGGGAGTCGCCTTAGAGGCTAGCGTTTCCCCTGACCAAGTTTTGGGCTCTGTTGACGGTACTGAGTTGGTCCCTGCTGGTTCATTGCAAGCTGTGGCGGGTGGCGACTTTATGCCAGGCCATCAATTGATCTCTCACGATTTGGGAGTCCCTTCGTTCTTCTCCAACCTCCAGGTATTGTGATATATTTTAGCTTGACTTTTATACCGCATGAACTGTTGTTATTACATTTATCTGTTCTCAATATCAGGCATTGGTGGACGGGATGGCTAGTCAGCTGAGGTCGCAAGGTGTGTCTGTTCCAGAAGGAGCTTCATCTCTGGCATGTTGGAATCCGGTGTTGCTTCAATAGCGTGTCTCTGACTTGGAAGCGGCGAATGCTAGTTAGTGCTCTTTTGATTCCTTTCGTCTGCCTTATTGAATTGTTTCAAATTTTGACCCCCTTTGCTTGATTTTTTCTCGCCAGGCATGGCTCGGCAGATTTCTGTTCTTGAAGAAAAACATTCTCAAGGCCAGGCTGAACTGGTCCAGCGGTGTTCTGATTTTGAGGAAAAGTATTCCCAAAGCCAAACTGAGCTGGCCCAGGTCTCTGCTGCTCTAGATGCTGCTAACATGCTGAACTCTACTCTTCGCGTTCAGCTTGATTCTGAAAAGGTGACTTGTGAAACTGCGCCTTGTATTGCTGTGTTCTTATTGCTGGCCTGATGTTTGAAGGGGTTGATTCTTGCTTGCAGGAAGAAAAACGTGCCCTTGTTGCTTCTCGCGATAATCTGGACAGACTGTATCGTGACTCTAGCAACTCGTTGACCATTCTGGAAAGGAGTCATTGTTTCACCATGGAAGAGTTAGATAATCTTCGTTGTAGGCTGCAGGAATCCACAGATGACGTGATCCGTCTCAGGCAGTTGATACCGGCTAAGGATGCTGCTATCAAGGAACTGCGCGCTTCCAAGAAGTCCATCGCCCAGGAGCTGGAGACCGCTCAGTTGGCCATCAAAGTTGCTGAAGAAACATCCGTTACTCTGAGGGCCCAGCGCGACAGGGCTATGGATAAAGCCATTCGCGCGGGGCGGATCTTGATGAGGAGACCCAGCGTAGTTGTTCCCGATGACATAAGGGCTGATGTGAATGCTGCTCCTGATTCCTCAAGTCGCCCGTCTTCGTCGGTTGCTCCTGAGAAAGATATTGCAAAATAGAGAGACATTGTGTGCTTTGAGTGCGCGGTTATCATGATTGGATGCTTGTTAGAGGACACTAGTTCAACATCTGAATGATATTGCTACTCTCCTATTGTTTTAGAGTTCTGTAATACGTAAACTTGCAGTAGTAAAACGCTGTGTGATGATTTTGAAACTTGTTTACTGGATATAGAGATCACCCCTGTACGGGAAACTGCAAGCATGTGAAATTGCCTTAAGTCGATGCTGACTTAAATCGATTGCCTTTATTAACAGGGCATAGTGGTCACCCCGAGTTAAGTAAGCGCGAGCATGTTGCACCGTCTTAAGTCGTCGCCGACTTAAGCCGATTGCTCCGTTAGAAGGGCATAGTGGTCACCCTGAGTTGAGTAAGCGCGAGCATGTTGCACCGTCTTAAATCGTCGCCGACTTAAGTCGATTGCTCCATTAGAAGGGCATAGTGGTCACCCTGAGTTGAGTAAGCGCGAGCATGTTGCACCGTATTAAGTCGTCGCCGACTTAAGCCGATTGCTCCGTTAGAAGGGCATAGTGGTCACACTGAGTTGAGTAACCGCGAGCATGTTGCACCGTCTTAAGTCGTCGCCGACTTAAGCCGATTGCTCCGTTAGAAGAGCATAGTGGTCACCCTGAGTTGAGTAAGCGCGAGCATGTTGCACCGTATTAAGTCATCGCCGACTTAAGCCGATTGCTCCGTTAGAAGGGCATAGTGGTCACCCTGAGTTGAGTAAGCGTGAGCATGTTGCACCGTCTTAAGTCATCGCCGACTTAAGCCGATTGCTCCGTTAGAAGGGCATAGTGGTCACCCCGAGTTAAGTAAGAATGCACGTCCATCATGAGCAAACTGAGTATTCTTGAAGCCTTTTTTATTGATGACATATTTCCCATTTTACAGAATACATTGTCATCCCGGTAGCTTTTGAAATTTAGCTAGGGGTAAAACTTCCTGAGGTGTTCTATATTCCAGGAGTTCCCGATTTCTGTGCTGTCCATCTGAGTGAGACGATATGACCCCGACCGAGTGACTTCTGCTACTATGAATGGTCCTTCCCATAAGGGCGACAACTTGTGCCGTCCCTCCCCCGTTAGAATTCGGCGGAGGACGAGATCTCCCATTGAGAAGGATCGTCGTCGCACGACCTTGTCATGATAGCGTCTCAGAGTCTGCTGGTATCGTGCCGATTGAATTACTGCATTCAGCCGTTCTTCTTCGAGTACATCAATGTCCTCCAGCCTAGTAGCTTCGGCTTCTGCTATGCTTTCGAAGACCAACCTCGGCGCCCCGAACTTGAGATCGACGGGTAATACTGCCTCTGACCCATAGACCATGAAGAAAGGGGTGTTTCCATGCAAAGCTCGGCTAGGTTGAGTTCTTAGGCTCCAAACAACGTAGGGCAATTCCCTTATCCACTTCCCTGCAAATTTTTCATTCTTATCGAAGACCCTTTTCCTGAGTGCCTCCAATATCATCCCGTTAGCTCGTTCAACCTGCCCGTTGGCCCTCGGGTGCGCTACCGAAGCATACTTGATCTGAATGCCCTTTTGCTCGCAGAAATTGAAGAATTCTGAACTTGTGAAGTTGGATCCTAAGTCAGTTATGATATTGTTTGGTATTCCGAATCTGAATATTATGTCTTGTATGAATTCTACGGCCTTGGCTGAGGTTAAAGAAGCAATGGGTTTGAATTATATCCATTTGGTGAATTTGTCGATTGCTACCAGTACATGAGTGTATCCTCCTTGAGCTTTATTGAAAGGTCCAATCATATCCAGTCCCCAGCATGCGAACGGCCATGTTACTGGTATGGTCTGCAGCTGCTGTGCTGGTAGATGTTGCTGCTTTGACAAGTACTGGCAAGCTTCGCATCTCTGCACTAACTCGGCTGCATCGCTTTTCGCGGTTGGCCAATAGAATCCTGACCTGAAGACCTTCCCGACTAGCGTCTTGAATGTTGCGTGTATTCCACATTGCCCAGTGTGGACCTCATCTAGAAGTTGCTTCCCAGTAGATGAGAGAATGCATTTCATGAGGACGCCTGACGCACCCCGTCTGTATAATGTCTCCCTAATGAGTGTGTAGTGGGCTGACTGTCTGGTGATGCGCTCGGCTACATTTTTGTCATCTGGTTCCTCTTCATTCTTTATATATCTGATGATCGGCCTTCTCCAGTCATCAGAGTCTGACTCTGGTTGATCCACGATATTACATTCTTCTGCTTGATCCATTGAGATGCTCGGCTGTAGTATTTCTTGCACAAAGACTCCGGGTGGGACCTGAGTTCGACTGGATCCCAGCTTGGACAATACATCGACTGCCGTGTTTCGATCCCTTTCTACATGATGAAATTCCAGGCCTTCGAATTTATCTTCTAGTTTTCGGACGGCAGTGCAATATTTTCCCATTGAATCACTCGAACAGTCCCATTCTTTGTTTATCTGGCTTATGACTATCAGAGAATCTCCGTATACCATCAGTCTCTTGATGCCTAATGATATAGCGATGTTCAGTCCATGGATCAGAGCTTCATATTCGGTTGCGTTGTTAGAGGCTGGAAATAGCAACTGGAGGGCATATTTGAGGTGCTCGCCTCCAGGTGCGGCGAAGAGAATTCCTGCATCTGCTCCCTGCAGCTTCAGCGAGCCATCAAAATACATTCGCCATACTTCTGTAGTCTCTGGGTTATCTGGTACTTGTTGTTCAGTCCATTCTAACACGAAGTCAACCAACACTTGAGTTTTGATGGCAGTGCGAGGTCGAAATTCGATGTCATGAGATCCCAGTTCATAGGCCCACTTGGCTATTCGGCCAATGGCTTCCTTGTTGTAAAGAATATCCCCTATCGGAAAACCGGTGACTACTATGACTTTGTGGTCGTCAAAGTAGTGACGTAGCTTGCGGGCAGTTAGAAGTACTGCATATAACAGCTTCTGGACTTGAGGGTACTTTTTCTTCGAGGGACCCAGAACTTCACTGATGAAATAAACAGGATGTTGCACTGGGTAGGCATGTCCTTCTTCTGCTCGCTCGACTACCAACGTGGTGCTTACCACGTGAGTCGTGCAAGAGATATATAGCAGCAGATCTTTAGCTAGTTGAGTTGACGTGGCCCGCCGTGGCGGCTTCAGTACTGGTGGCGTTGTCAAGAATTTTTTCAGTACATCTAGAGCTTCCTGCGCTTCTGAAGTCCATTGAAACTTATCCACTTTCTTGAGTAGCCTATAAAATGGTAAACCTTTTTCTCCCAGTCTGGATATAAATCGGCTCAGAGCTGCCATACATCCGGTAAGTCGTTGAACCTTCTTTTGTGATCGTGGTGCCTCCATTTTCATGATGGCTTCAATCTTATCTGGATTAGCTTCAATTCCCCGGTGGCTGACAATAAATCCGAGTAGCTTTCCGGCCGGTACCCCGAAGACACATTTTTCGGGATTAAGCTTCCATCGATACCGCCGTAGACTGTTGAAAACCAGTTGTAAGTCTTCGATGAAGTTTTCCGAGTTCTCCGTTTTGATTACCACATCGTCTAAGTAGGCTTCCACACGCTTGCCCCAGTGATCGGTTAAGCATGTTTGAATGGCTCTCTGATAAGTCGCTCCAGCATTTTTGAGGCCAAACGGCATGGAGGTATAGCGGAAAGCACCGAAGGGAGTGATGAACGCTGTCTTTTCCTAGTCTTCCTTTGCCAGATTAATCTGGTGGTACCCAGAATAGCAGTCCAGGAAAGACAGCACAGAACATCCAGCGGTGGAGTCTACCACCTGATCTATCCTAGGGAGCCCGAAGGGATCCTTTGGATAGTGTTTGTTGAGATCTGTATAGTCGACGCACATGCGCCAATCCACCTTATTCTTTTTTAGTACAAGAACAGGGTTAGCTAACCACTCGGGATGTAACACCTCTCTAATAAATCCAGCCGCGACCAAGCGGGCCAGCTCAGCACGAATGGCCTCTCTCTTGTCGGGCGTGAAACGACGTAGTTTTTGCTGGATCGGCCTTGCCTGGGGATAGACCTTGAGTTTGTGCTCGGCCAGTTCTCTCAGGACTCCCGGCATATCCGTAGGTTGCCATGCGAATACGTCTCGGTTATCTTGTAGGAACCGGACGAGCGCGCCTTCCTATTTATCGTCCAGGCTGGAGCTGATGATGGCAATCTTGCGCTCATCGGCGAATCCAAGGTTGATTCTTTTGGTTTCTTCAGTTGGCCGCATAGAGGTCGCGGCTTGAGCTTCATTCACTGGTGTGGTAAGGTCTTCCTCAGGCTTAGAGTTTGCCTGTATTGAAGAAGTCGCCGATGGTTTGGTGGTGACGGCTGCTTGGACGGCCACTCGGAAACATTCTGCGGCGCCTTGGAGGTCAGCACGCACAGTTATGATTCCTTGCGGTCCCGGCATCTTCAATATCATGTACGTGTAATGTGGAATGGCCATGAATTTTGCCAATCCTGGCCTCCCGATGATGGCGTTGTACCCGAAGTCGAAGTTCGCCACTTCGAACCTCAGGAACTCGGTTCTGTAGTTCTTCGGAGTTCTGAAGGTGACGGGCATGTAGATGTGGCCCAGCGGGTATTCCCCTTCAGTCGGCACGATGCCGAAGAAAGGAGTGTCTGACTTGTGGAGCTCTTTGAGGTGAACTCCCAAGACTCGGAGTGTCCGGGGGAAGGTGACGTTGATGCTGCTCCCCCCGTCCACTAACACCTTCTTCACCCTGCTCTCTCGGATCACCGGATCGACGAGGAGCGGGTATTTGCCTGGGTGGTCGAAGTTGAGCCATTGGTCTGCCCGAGTGAAGGTGATCGGGTGCTCCGACCATCGGTACGGAGCGGGAGGACCGGTGGTTGCCACCAGTATCTAGCGATCGTTAAGCTTTTGTTGTCTTCTGTTCTCCTGCGATCCGTGTCCGCCGAAGATGACGTTGACCTCCCTGTCAACGCGCGGGAAGGCTCCTCCTCCTCCCTCCTCCTGCTGTTGGGGTTGTCGTGGTTCTTCTGGTCCTCCCCATGGTGGAGGAGGAGGTAGAGGTTGGAAGGGTCGGCCGTGTCCGACGGAGTGCTTGAAGTCCCTGCAGTTTCGCAGGGTGTGGCGCATGTCCTTGTGGTACAGGCACTGGGCGTCGAGGATGTCGTCCAGCGTGCGCTCGCCTCCGCGAGGTCCTCCCCAGGCGCGAGAGGCAGGTGGTCCAGCGGCGTGCACCTCTTCGCGAGGTCTTTTCTCCCAGCGTTTGTCGGGTTGCTGGTTCGCGTCGCGTCGTGGCGCTGCCGGTGCGGGCTTTGCTCCCCTGATGAGGTCTTGAGCTCGCTCATCGGCGGTGATGTAGAGGTCGGCCTCCCGGAACAGCTGCTCAGAGGTAGTCGGCGCTTTCTGCAATATGGCTCGGATGAAGGCCGAGTCATTGGATCCTCTGTAGAAGTCCTCGATCACAGCTGCCTCCGTGACCTCGGGGATACGATTTCTCATGGTCTGGAACCTTTTGAGGTACGACCGGAGAGTTTCGTCCCCCCGGCGCTTGATGGATTTGAGGTCCCATGGTTGCGCCGGTTTGTCGGAGAGGGACTAAAATTGGCGGTGAAGCGTCGGCTGAAATCGCTCCAGTCGTCGATGCAGTGCCGGAATAGATGTCGTAGCCATTGTAGTGCATCTTGCTCGAGGAGAATGGGTAAGTACGCAGTCATCACGTCTTCGGATGCTCCGGCGGCTCGGGCGGTGGTGGTGTAGATGGCCAGCCAGCCTCCTGGATCCTGCTTAGGTTCATACTTGTCGACATTGGATACCTTGAAGTTAGGGGGCCACTGAATGGCCCTAAGGCGCGGAGTAAGGGCAGACACTCCACATGTGTCCTCCTGTCGTCGGAGATGATGTCTGTCCCGGGGAGGGGAGTAGTTGTTGAGGTTCCTCGACCGTCCCCGGGTAGTACCGCCAGTCGAGGGCCGTCGTTGACTCGGTTCTGGTGGTTTGACTCCGAGTTGGGATGCCATGATCCCTGTCATACTCCTCCCGGCGGCGGATCTCGTTCTCATGCCGTCGTTCACACGAAGCGTTGATGGAGCTTCGCGCGTCCCGGCGACTGTTGATGGCGTGTCGCAGATCGTTCGGCGGGTGAGCGAGAGGTAGAAGATGGTTGGCTGCTTGGGTGAACAGGCGTAGATAGCCCTCGGCGTCGGGAGTCCGAGGGAGTCCATATCCGAGCTAGTACTCCTCCAACTTCACTCGGCGTGTTCATGGCTCGGGCGAAGTCGGGGTTCAGGTTGCGACCGAAGAGTGGATTTTCCCGGCGCTGCCTTGCATCTTGCTCGGCTTGTTCCTGAGCTCGTCGGCGATCACGCTGTCGGGAGTTCCTTCGCTCTCTGAAGACGCGTTCCTCCGGAGTTTCTCCCATCTCCGAGACCTTGTCTCATGAGACAGGTTGCTCCGGATCCCGTTCTCCGGCCTCGTGATGTCGCCGGATGTTTCGGCGCCGATTTCTTCGTCGACGGGACTCCCGCTAAAGTGGTTCTTCCCCAGGCGCGGTCGGCTCATCGTCGGAGACGGGAGGCGACTCCACTCTCCCAATGAAAAGAACGTCGGGGTAGAATGGCGCGGCTGTCGTGGCGATCTCCTTTCGGAGAGCTGGAGGTTGCGCTTCTCCAGTATTTTTCGAGTTTGTTGGAGGAGACTTCTTTTTTGGCGGATCTGCAATGCGGTGTAGAGTTCCCTCTTCGTCTGCTATGGATGAGATCATTCCAAAGCAGAACATGGATCTGGGATGGAGGGTGATCTTGCTGTGGAAGGTGACGGCCATTGAGCTAGCTTAGATCATCGACACACCCCCTACCTGGCGCGCCAGCTGTCGGTGTTTTGTGCCCGACCGCACACCTGGGGTTGCCCCTCAAGGTGTTTTAGGAGTAGGACAGTGTCGCTGACTATAGCTGAATGGTTCGTGCCAGATGCACGAAAGACAATGGACAGTGTTTACAGGTTCGGGCCGCTTTGAGATGCGTAACACCCTACGTCCTGGCGAGTATGCTTTGGGTAATGGGTTACAAGGTAGCGAGTTGAGGTGGATGGCTAAGTAGTAGTAGAGTTGAGATTGATTGTCTTGAAGGGGTGCCCCCTAGGCCTTATATATTCGACCGTGAGGCAATACAAGCTGACATGATAACAACGTGCACCTAAAAGATAGTGAACTGTTTGAGCTTATCTTCCTATGATTTGGCCGACTTATCCTCGCCCGGTTCCGTTGTGCGGGGCTCCAGCGCGGGAAAGTCAGATCTTCTGTTGTGGTCACTTGCTCGACGTCGTGGAGTCATCCGGGCTTGCACCGACCCGGCCTCACATCGATCTGCTTTACTGATTGCTCCTCCCCAGGCCCATGAAGGAGTGACTTTACGATCTATTGGGCCCTTGGGCTTTTCGTGAGGTCTTTTATCCTTCTAATGGACCCGGGGGATATCTGTCCCCTACATGCGCTACTAGCCTACCATTGGTCATATCAACCGGTGCGTCTGTTCCTGCGGCTGACTGACCCATGATCTTCGCACTCAATAGCTTTTATTGGGCCATGCGCGGGGCGCCTCATTACCACTGCATATGGTTGTGAAAATCCACCTTCTCTGTCTTCCACGGTGGCCCTGAGAAGGCACGATACTGGTGCGAGTGGCGGTTCGACTTCTCTTCACCTAGGAACCAGCGCCCACGGAGGGTGACCCGTGGGCCTAGGCCCTCGCGACAGAACTTGGGCTGTTGGTTTCAACGGAGATGAAGGGGCACACTACCATAGCTGGTGGCGTGCTCCTCACACGGCGGCTCGCCTTCTCCTCACACGTTGGCCGACGTTCGTGGAGTATGACTCCTGGACTCGGGCCCCCATGCCAGAAGCTAGACCGCTGCCCTTGGCGGAGGTGAAGAGGCACGACGAATCATTTCCCGCATGACGGTTTGCCTTCTGCGCACCAGGAGGTCGTTGCTCCAGCCGCATGACTTGTGAGGTCGGGCCCCCGTAGCATAGGCTGGGTGCTCCGGTGTGCGTCGGGGGGGGGGACTTCTTGTGGTCTTTCGGGGCGCGACCAGAGGAATCTGCCTTTAAAAAGGGCTCACCCCTCAGGTAACAGCCATGCCTTGTTTCTCTTCCTCTTGCTACACCCCTTTGCCTTTGAGGTTTTGCTCTGCGCCATCGTGGTTGCCATGGCCTTGCTGGTTCACCCCGAGCATTTTTAGATCGAGTGGGCGCTTGTCCCGGTGCGCCGCTTGTCTAGATGGGGCGAGCTAATGTTCGGTGGAAGGATCCGCGCTAGTGTCTTCCCCCTCGGTGATTTCACCGCCGGGGAGCTCATGCTCTTCGTTTCCTGCGCGATGGCGCTGCCGATCTCACCTTCTTCTTGCTGTTGCTGGAGGAGCACGATCTCATGGGGGCTGGCGCCCTTCTGCCATCGCTCAGCTTCAAGGATTTTCATCATGCAGCTAGGCTGCGGTCTCCCACTAGTGGTCATCTGCAAGAATGACCACCAGCCTTGTGGTGGAGAGAAGCGAGACAAGCTGCGGCCTCCCCCCTGCCCTCAGCTTCAAGGATGTTCATCATCCTCGATAGGGTGGAAGGCGAGCCGAGTTGGGGTCCTGCCTTCCGCATGGGCTGGTGACCCGCTTCTTCCTCTAGCATTTGGAGGAGAAGAATGTTCACCGACCTTGCAAAGGAGGTGAACTTCGGCTACACGGTGCCAGCCGGCCCGCAAGTGCCACCAACCGCTGGGCTTCCAACCCCTTGGCTTGGATGGCCTTGTCCTCACTCCCATAGGAGGGCGGGAGCGAGGGCCTCTTCGCCATGGCGAGCGTGTTGAGGTGGTCACCGCCGCTGGCGAGCCACTGGCGATCCGCTGGTGCAGAGGTGGTCACCGCCGCTGGCTAGACCACCAGCGCTGCCAGCCGTCGTGCACCCAACTCTTTGGCTTTAATGGCCTCATTGTCACCCTCCGTAGGAAGATGGGGGCGAGGTCCTCTCTGCTATGGCGCACATGTTGAGGTGGCCACCATTGTTGGCAAGTCGCTCGGGAGAATTGAAAGGGAAATGTGCCCTTGGGCCATTTCTAAGTATTTTGGTGATTGAGTGCCAATGCAAGTGCTTTTGTGTTGATATATGCAATGTGGTGGACAAAGTACAAATCATGTCAAAAGGTATGTTTCTAGACTTAGTACATTGTTTTATGGACTAATGTATTGTGTCTAAGTGCTGGAAACAGGAGAAGTTGAATTGGAAATGAGATGGCTTTGTTCGGCCAAGGTTTGCTTAGTCTGGGTGCACCGGACTGTCCGGTGGTGCACCGGACAGTGTCCGGTGGCGCACCGGACCAGGCTGGCCCTGGCGAACAGGCTGCTTTCGGGACTTCAACGGCGGCGTACGGCTAAAATTCACCGGACTGTTCGGTGAGCCAACGGTCGACCGGGCCAACGGTCGGCCGCGCGATCTGCGGGACACGTGGCCGAGCCAACGACTAGAAGGAGGCATCGGACTGTCCGGTGCGCCAACAGCTCTCAGACTCCAACGGTCGGCTTCGCCAAATAAGGAAGGGAATCCGCACCGGACAGTGTCCGGTGGTGCACCGGACTGTCCGGTGCGCCAGTCGGCAGAAGGCAAGAATTGCCTTCCAAGATTGCTCTCAACGGCTCCTAGCTGCCTTGGGGCTATAAAAGGGACCCCTAGGCGCATGGAGGAGAATACCAAGCATTCCTTGAGCAATCTTGATCACTCACACTTCATTCTTGCGCACTTGTTTGACATTCTAGTGATTTAAGCTCCGTTCTAGTGTGCTAGTCTTTTGAGCTTAAGTCTGGGTATTGTGTGTGCGTATTTGCTGTGGTCTTTGTGTCTTGTGTGAGTTGCTAATCCCTCCCTTGCTCCGTGCTTCTTTGTGTGAACTTCAAGTGTAAGGGTGAGAGGCTCCAAGTTGTGGAGATTCCTCGCAAACGGGATTAAGAAAAGCAAGCAAAACACTGTGGTATTCAAGTGGGTCTTTGGACCGCTTGAGAGGGGTTGATTGCAACCCTCGTCCATTGGGACGCCACAATGTGGAGTAGGCAAGCGTTGGTCTTGGCCGAACCACGGGATAACCACCGTGCCATCTCTGTGATTGATCTCTTGTTGGTTATTGTTGAAGACTCCTCTCTAGCCACTTGCCAGTTATTGCGCTAACACTTAACCAAGTTTTTGTGGCCTAAGTTTTAAGTGTTACAGGATCACCTATTCACCCCCCTCTAGGTGCTCTCAATTGGTATCGGAGCCGTTCTCTTCACAAAGGGACTAATCGCCCGAAGAGATGGATCCTAAGGGGAAGGGAATCGTGATCAATGATAAAGAGAAGGAGTCCTTCGTCAACGAGCCTAAGGATGACAAGCCTACCGACTCGGGCTCGGGCCATAGACGCAAAGATGGGAAGAAGAAGAAGACGAGACGCATCAAGGAGATCGTCTACTACGACGACAGCGATGAGTCTACTTCTTCCCAAAAGGACGACGACCACAACGACTACGAGAGAAGGAAACCGGTTAATTCGAACTTTTCTTTTGACTACTCTCGTATTCCGCAAAGTACAAATACTCATTTACTCTCCATTCCACTTGGCAAACCTCCTCACTTTGATGGAGAGGACTACGGATTTTGGAGCCACAAAATGCGTAGTCACCTGTTCTCTCTCCATCCAAGCATATGGGAGATTGTGGAAAGTGGAATGAAGTTTGATAGCTCGGATAGTCCTATTTTTATTAATGAACAGATTCATAGAAATGCACAAGCTACTACTGTGTTGTTAGCCTCCTTGTGCAGGGACGAGTACCATAAGGTGAGCGGCTTGGACAATGCCAAGCAAATCTAGGACACCCTCAAGATCTCTCATGAGGGGAATGACGTCACCTTGCTCACCAAGATGGAGTTGGTAGAAGGCGAGCTCGGAAGATTTGCAATGATAAGGGGCGAGGAGCCAACTCAGACATACAACCGGCTCAAGACCCTTATCAACAAAATAAGGAGCTACGGAAGCACGAGATGGACGGACCATGACGTTGTCCGCCTAATGCTAAGGTCCTTTACCATTCTTGATCCACATTTGGTGAATAATATTCGTGAGAATCCCATGTACACCAAAATGTCGCCCGAAGAAGTCCTTGGAAAATTCGTAAGCGGGCGAATGATGATCAAGGAGGCGAGGTACGTGGACGACGCACTGAATGGTCCAATTAATGAGCCTCAACCCGTTGCTCTCAAGGCAACAAGAAGCAAGGAGGCGTTACCTAGCAAGGTGGCGCAAGTTGAGGCGGCAGGACTAAATGATGAAGAGATGGCCCTCATCATCAAGCGCTTCAAGTCGGCGCTTAAGGGTCGCAAGGGTCAGCCAAGCAAGACCAAGACAAAGGGGAAGCGCTCATGCTTCAAATGTGGTAAGCTTGGTCATTTTATTGCTAACTGTCCCGATAACGATAGTGACCAGGAAAAAGGAAACAAGAGGGAGAAGAAGAAAAATTACAAGAAGGCCAAAGGCGAGGCACATATCGGAAAGGAGTGGGATTCGGATTGCTCCTCCTCCGACTCCGACAATGAAGGACTCGCCGCCACTGCCTTCAAAAAGTCATCCCTCTTTCCCAACGAGCATCACACATGCCTCATGGCGAAGGAGAAAAAGGTATGTACTCAGGATATCACTTATGCTTCTTCAAGTGATGATGATTCTAGTGATGACGATGAGATAGATTATTCTAGTTTGTTCAAGGGATTGGATAGAACTAAAATAGATAAAATTAATGAGTTGATTGATGCCTTGAATGAAAAGGATAAACTTTTAGAGAAACAAGAGGACCTTTTATATAAAGAACAATTTGTTAGTGCACAAAAATCTCATGCTTTAGAAGTTAAGAGAAATGAAATGCTTTCTTATGAACTATCTACGTGTCATGAAACCATTGCTACTTTAAAAAGTGTTAATGATTATTTAAATGTTAAACTAGAAGTAGCTAGTAAATCTAACTCTTGTGTAGAACATGTCATGATTTGCACTAGGTGTAAAGATTTTGATATTGATGCTTGTAGTGAACACCTAGTTTCAATCTCCAAATTAAATGATGAATTGGCTAGTCTTAATGCCGAACTTAATACTAGCAAAAGTGATTTTGATAAGCTAAAATTTGCAGGGGATGCCTACACGATTGGTAGACACCCCTCAATTAAGGATGGACTTGGCTTCAAAAGGGAAGCCAAGGACTTAACAAGCCATAAGGCTCCCATCTCCACCAAGGAGAAAGGGAAGGCCCCTATGGCTAGTAGTGCTAAAACGAACCATGCTTTTATGTACCATGACAGGAGACAATCTAGAAATGCTTATAGGAGTTATAATGCATATGATGCTTTTGATTCTCATGCCATGTTTGCTTCTAGTTCTTCCTATGTGCATAATAGAAATGTTGGTAGGAGAAATGTTGTTCATAATCTGCCTAGGAGAAATGTTGTTAATGTTCCTAGGAAAGTTAATGAACCTTCTACAATATATCATGCTTGCAATGCTTCTTTTGCCATTTGTAGAAAGGGCAAGAAGGTAATTGCTAGGAAATTAGGGGCAAGATGCAAGGGAGATAAATCTTGCATTTGGGTCCCTAAGACAATTTTGACTAACCTTGTAGGACCCAACAAAAGTTGGGTACCTAAGACCCAAGCCTAAATTTGCCTTGCAGGTTTATGCATCCGGAGGTTCAAGCTGGATTATCGACAGCGGATGCACAAACCACATGACGGGGGAAAAGAGGATGTTCTCTTCCTACGTCAAGAACAAGGATTCCCAAGATTCAATAATATTCGGTGATGGGAACCAAGGCAAGGTAAAAGGGTTAGGTAAAATTGCTATTTCATCTGAGCACTCTATTTCTAATGTGTTTTTAGTTGAGTCGCTTGGATATAATTTGTTATCTGTTAGTCAATTATGCAAAATGGGATATAATTGTCTATTTACAAATGTAGATGTGTCTGTCTTTAGAAGATGTGATGGTTCACTAGCTTTTAAGGGTGTACTAGATGGCAAACTTTATTTGGTTGATTTTGCAAAAGAAGAGGCCGGTCTAGATGCATGCTTAATTGCTAAGACTTGCATGGGCTGGCTGTGGCATCGCCGCTTAGCATATGTGGGGATGAAGAACCTCCACAAGCTTCTAAAGGGAGAACACGTGATAGGACTAACTAATGTACATTTCAAAAAAGATAGACCTTGTGTAGCTTGTTAAGCAGGGAAACAGGTGGGAGGCTCTCATCACACCAAAAATGTGATGACCACATCAAGACCCTTGGAGATGCTTCATATGGACCTCTTCGGACCTGTCGCCTATCTGAGTATAGGAGGAAGTAAGTATGGTCTTGTTATAGTTGATGATTTTCCCGCTTCACTTGGGTATTCTTTTTGCAGGATAAATCTGAAACCCAAGGGACCCTCAAGCGCTTCCTCAGGAGAGCTCAAAATGAGTTTGAGCTCAAGGTAAAGAAGATAAGGAGCGACAACGGGTCCGAATTCAAGAATCTTCAAGTAGAGGAGTTCCTTGAAGAGGAGGGGATCAAGCACGAGTTCTCCGCTCCCTACACACCTCAGCAAAATGGTGTGGTAGAGAGGAAGAACAGGACGCTCATCGATATGGTGAGGACTATGCTTGGAGAGTTCAAGACCCCCAAGCGTTTTTGGTCAGAAGCCGTGAACACGGCTTGCCACGCCATCAACAGGGTCTACCTTCATCGCCTCCTCAAGAAGACTTCGTATGAGCTGCTAACTGGTAACAAACCCAATGTGTCTTATTTTTGTGTTTTTGGGAGCAAGTGTTATATTCTTGTGAAGAAAGGTAGAACCTCTAAATTTGCTCCCAAAGCTGTAGAAGGGTTTTTGTTAAGTTATGACTCAAATACAAAGGCGTACAGGGTCTTCAACAAATCATCAGGTTTGGTTGAAGTCTCTAGCGACGTTGTATTTGATGAGACTAATGGCTCTCCAAGAGAGCAAGTTGTTGATCTTGATAATGTAGATGAAGAAGACGTTCCAACGTCCGCAATGCGCACTATGGCGATGGGACATGTGAGGCCACTGGAACAAAAGGAGCAAGATCAACCATCTTCCTCAACTATGGTGCATCCTCCAATCCAAGATGACGAACAGGTACCTCAAGTGGAGGCGCATGATCAAGGGGGAGCACAGGATGTTCAAGTTGAAGAGGAAGAAGCACCTCAGGCACCTCCAACCCAAGTTCGAGTGACGATTCAAAGGGATCATCCTGTCGACCAAATATTGGGTGATATTAGCAAGGGAGTAACTACTCGTTCAAGATTAGTTAATTTTTGTGAGCATTACTCTTTTGTCTCTTCTATTGAGCCTTTCAGGGTAGAAGAGGCCTTGCTAGATCCGGACTGGGTGTTGGCCATGCAGGAGGAACTCAACAACTTCAAGCGCAATGAAGTTTGGACACTGGTGCCTCGTCCCAAGCAAAACATTGTGGGAACCAAGTGGGTGTTCCGCAACAAACAGGACGAGCACGGGGTGGTGACGAGGAACAAGGCTCGACTTGTGGCAAAAGGTTATGCCCAAGTCGCAAGTTTGGACTTTGAGGAGACATTTGCTCCTGTGGCTAGGCTAGAATCAATTCGTATTTTGCTAGCATATGCCGCTCACCATTCTTTTAGGTTGTACCAAATGTATGTGAAGAGCGCTTTCCTCAATGGGCCGATCAAGGAGGAGGTGTACGTGGAGCAACCCCCTGGCTTCGAGGATAAACGGTACCCCGACCACGTGTGTAAGCTCTCTAAGGCGCTCTATGGACTTAAGCAAGCCCCAAGAGCATGTATGAATGCCTTAGAGACTTTTTAATTACTAATGCTTTCAAGGTTGGGAAAGCCGATCCAACTCTTTTCACTAAGACTTGCGATGGTGATCTTTTTGTGTGCCAAATTTATGTCGATGACATAATATTTGGTTCTACTAACCAAAAGTCTTGTGAAGAGTTTAGCAGGGTGATGACACAGAAATTCGAGATGTCGATGATGGGCGAGTTGAACTACTTCCTTGGGTTCCAAGTGAAGCAACTCAAGGACGGCACTTTCATCTCCCAAACGAAGTACACGCAAGACATGCTAAAGCGGTTTGGGATGAAGGACGCCAAGCCTGCAAAGACTCCGATGGGAACCGACGGACACACCGACCTCAACAAAGGAGGTAAGTCTGTTGATCAAAAGGCATACCGGTCTATGATAGGGTCTTTACTTTATTTGTGTGCTAGTAGACCTGATATTATGCTTAGCGTATGCATGTGTGCTAGATTTCAATCCGATCCTAAGGAATGTCACTTAGTGGCTGTGAAGCGAATTCTTCGATATTTAGTCGCTACGCCTTGCTTCGGGATCTGGTATCCAAAGGGGTCTAACTTTGACTTGATTGGATATTCAGATTCCGACTATGCTGGATGTAAGGTCGATAGGAAGAGTACATCGGGGACGTGCCAATTCTTAGGAAGGTCTCTGGTGTCGTGGAACTCTAAGAAACAAACTTCCGTCGCCCTATCCACCGCTGAGGCCGAGTACGTTGCCACAGGACAATGTTGTGCGCAACTACTTTGGATGAGGCAAACCCTCCGGGACTTTGGCTACAATCTGAGCAAAGTCCCACTCCTATGTGACAATGAGAGTGCTATCCGAATAGCGGAAAATCCTGTTGAGCACAGCCGCACAAAGCACATTGACATCCGGCATCACTTTTTGAGAGACCACCAGCAAAAGGGAGATATCGAAGTGTTTCATGTTAGCACCGAGAACCAGCTAGCAGATATCTTTACCAAGCCTTTAGATGAGAAGACCTTTTGCAGGCTGCGTAGTGAGCTAAATGTCCTAGATTCGCGGAACTTGGATTGATTTATAGCATACATGTGTTTATGCCTTTGATCATGTTCCTTATGCATTATGTTGCTTACTTGTGGTGCTCAAGTTGTACAAACACTCCCTAGACCTCACAAGTCCTTTTTGCAAGAGATGCACAGATTTAGGGGGAGCTGTGCTACAACTTGACCCTTTGAGACTAACCGTGTGCTTGAGTTTGCTTGTTTTAGTCTCAAAGGAGGTTTGAAAGGGAAAAGGTGGACTTGGACCATGAAAGACTTCCACTGCACTCCGATGAGAGGGTAACTTATTCCAAGTTCATCTCATGTACTCTTATTGCCTTTATGTTCTTATTTGAAGATTTTGGTAAGGCAATGGGGTTTTAGGGCCAAGATTGATCTCGTTTTGGTGCTTGATGCCAAAGGGGGAGAAAATAAAGGCCAAAGCAAAAAAATGGATCAACTACCACTTGAGAAATTTTGAAAATAGTAGATTAGAGCTTTTGGTTTGTCAAAACTCTTTTATTGTCTCTTTTGTCAAAAGTTGGCCTCTTGTGGGGAGAAATGTTGATTATGGGAAAAAGGGGGAGTTGTTGAATTCCTTGATCAATTTCCTTTGGAATACCTCTCCTTATGTCTCTACAAGTGAGTTTGACTTAGAGATAGGAATTTGAGTTTGATTTGCAAAAACAAACCAAGTGGTGGCAAAGAGTGATCCATATATGCCAAAATTGATTCAAAACAACTTTTGGTTTTCATTTGCATTGATACCACACTTGTTCTAGTTGCTTTATGTTGTGTTGGCATAAATCACCAAAAAGGGGGAGATTGAAAGGGAAATGTGCCCTTGGGCCATTTCTAAGTATTTTGGTGATTGAGTGCCAACGCAAGTGCTTTTGTGTTAATATATGCAATGTGGTGGACAAAGTACAAATCATGTCAAAAGGTATGTTTCTAGACTTAGTACATTGTTTTATGGACTAATGTATTGTGTCTAAGTGCTGGAAACAGGAGAAGTTGAATTGGAAATGAGATGGCTTTGTTCGGCCAAGGTTTGCTCAGTCTGGGTGCACCGGACAGTGTCCGGTGCGCCAGGCTAGCCCTGGCGAACAGGCTGCTCTCGGGACTTCAACGGCGGCGTACGGCTAAAATTCACCGGACTGTCCGGTGTGCACCGGACAGTGTCCGGTGAGCCAACGGTCGACCGGGCCAACGGTCGGCCGCGAGATCTACGCGGGACACGTGGCCGAGCCAACGGCTAGAAGGAGGCACCGGACAGTGTCCGGTGCGCCAATGGCTCTCAGACTCCAACGGTCGGCTTCGCCAAATAAGGAAGGGAATCCACACCGGACAGTGTCCGGTGGTGCACCGGACTGTCCGGTGCGCCAGTCGGCAGAAGGCAAGAATTGCCTTCCAAGATTGCTCTCAACGGCTCCTAGCTGCCTTGGGGCTATAAAAGGGACCCCTAGGCGCATGGAGGAGAATACCAAGCATTCCTTGAGCAATCTTGATCACTCACACTTCATTCTTGCGCACTTGTTTGACATTCTAGTGATTTAAGCTCCGTTCTAGTGTGCTAGTCTTTTGAGCTTAAGTCTGGGTATTGTGTGTGCGTATTTGCTGTGGTCTTTGTGTCTTGTGTGAGTTGCTAATCCCTCCCTTGCTCCGTGCTTCTTTGTGTGAACTTCAAGTGTAAGGGCGAGAGGCTCCAAGTTGTGGAGATTCCTCGCAAACGGGATTAAGAAAAGCAAGCAAAACACCATGGTATTCAAGTGGGTCTTTGGACCGCTTGAGAGGGGTTGATTGCAACCCTCGTCCATTGGGACGCCACAACGTGGAGTAGGCAAGCGTTGGTCTTGGCCGAACCACGGGATAACCACCGTGCCATCTCTGTGATTGATCTCTTGTTGGTTATTGTTGAAGACTCCTCTCTAGCCACTTGGCGGTTATTGCGCTAACACTTAACCAAGTTTTTGTGGCCTAAGTTTTAAGTGTTACAGGATCACCTATTCACCCCCCCTCTAGGTGCTCTCAAGAATTCCGCAAGGACAGCATCCGCGAGCTTCCAGCGCGATCCTACTGGCGTTGAGTAGTTTACACCTGTAGAAATAGAGCTAGGACTTCGCTTGAAGGCAGATGTAATAATTTTTACTTTTATAATGTATTTTTTGAGTATTATTTATCAAGTAGTATTAGCACTTATCTGTGTACCACCTGTCCCTGTTGTGTGTGATGTTGTCGACTCCTCCCTGGTACTTGGCCCCCTGGGATGCAGGCTCGATGTGTCGAGGCTGGATACCAGCGTACCTGAAAGAGTTGGCAACAACCCCTAGGAGGCAGCCCCGACCGGGACCTAGGCCTGTACACAACTTCAGCTAGGAAGCGTTAGTAGCACACTCGTAGGATTCCCCGTCTGACATTAGCCATCCTTTGATACATGCTCGGGACCTACAGTATTTAGTCCGGGAGGCCAAGTTGCGTGTCCGGACCCCCTAGATCGTGGCTCTAGATACTAGGGCCCTCGCCGCAGAGTGGTGGAGCGTGCAGGCTTATGGTACGGGACCAGGCTAAACAGCTACTCGGCTCCGGACCACCCTAGGAGACGAGTGTCCATTCTCTGGAGCCAGACCCCAGGTTGTTGGACCCACAGAACTATAGCTCTAAATACTAAGGTATTCGTCACGGAGTGGTGGACTGTGCAGGCTTACGGTATGGGACCAGGCTAAGCGGCTACACTGATCTGGACCACCCCATGGAACGAGCCTCCATTCTCCAGAACCGGCCCCCAGGCTGTCAGACCTCCCAGCTTTCGTAAGGGGGTCCTAATCTGCAAGCCTGGCTACTCAATCCGGGTGTCATCATGTCAGGACAGACAGGAACCGTATGGGTGGGTTAGGTAAAAAAATAATACTCGGAAACTGTAGGATAAGGTTGTGGAACATGAAGATAAAGTTATCATAGAAGCACATCTGAGGGGGTAAATCTTCTTTTTATAACTCGACATGCACGTGTGTATACCAATAGGTCGGGTTTATGAGGGCGGACCTTACTAGGCTGGCGTACGCATATGCGAGGCCTGACTATGAAAGAAGAAAATCTTAACCCCTCGGACTTGCTTCTATGGGCAGAACTTACATAGATGCTCCAGAGATACTCCTTTAGTTATGGCAAGGCAGGCATCCCTCGGGCTGGCATATTTCCGTCACCTTGAGGGGTTCCTCCCAGCTGGGGGATAGATTGTGCACCCCTTCTCGGTTTGGTACTCACCGTAGGACTAGGTCCTGACCCTAGGCTCCCTACTATGCACAAACCATTGGCCGCGGTGTATGGGCGCCAGGCTACAAGGTGCATTTCGGGTTGCCGCTTGACATCTGAGCTCGCAGATGGAGTCCTTGTCCTTGCGTTGTTATTGCCCCTACATAGGTTCATCAAAAGGATGGACCCATGAGGAGTCCAGAAGGGTTTTTGGGGGAAGGCAGGCTTCGGCCCCGCAGACCAAGGAGTACGGGGCCCCTGGTGGCCCGTCTAGCTGTCGTCACTGGAGATGAAGCCTCCGGTAAAAACATCCTTCAGGACCCCTTCGGGTGACTGATACTCGAGGTATGGTTCAGCCACTACCACCTGATCATCGCCGACCCTTTCCTTGCCAGGTCGGCGACGAGGTGGGGAGCCATCCCCGGAAGACTGCTCACGCCGCGTGCTGATGCGTTTTGCGAGGTCGATGATCTCGTGACACTCCGTGGCGCTGTGGCGACCGTTGGGGTGCATAGGGCATGAGCCGCTGTTATCCTTCTGCGGCCGTGGGCGTTTGTTGCGGTCGCCCCGGCCTCCAGTCGCAGTTGCAACGACCAGAGCGGCGGAGCGCGACTTCTCATAGCCGCGGTTCTTTTTCTTCTTCTTTTTGTCGTCCTGAGTGATGGCACCCAAGTCACCCGTCTAGGCGGCCCCGGTCTGTGGCATCGAGTGCCACGTGTGGCCCTTAGTGGCCCTGGCACACTTGTCGGCCAAAGCGAAGAGAGTGGAGACAGTTTCGACGTCATGCGTGGCCAGCTTCTCCAACATCTTTTCATCACGCACTCCCTGGCGGAAGGCCATGATGATAGAAGCATCAGAGATGCGAGGTATAGTACCTCGCACCTTGGTGAAGCAGGAGATAAATGTCTGTAGGGTTTCCCCGGCCTCCTGCCTCACTACGTGGAGGTGGGCCTCCACGCCGTGTTGTTGGTAGGCGCTGGCAAAGTTCGCTGTGAACCATGCGCAGAGCTCTTTCCAGGAGTAGACTGATCCCGGGGCAAGGTTCATGAGCCAAGTCCGGGCGGGCCCAGACAAGGCGACATGAAAATATGCAGCCATCACAACGATTTTTCCACCTGTTGCTGTGATAGCCGTGACGTACACTTGCAGGAATTCCGACGGGTTTGACGTACCGTCGTACTTTTCTAGCAAGTGCGGTGGGAACTTGGATGGCCAGGACGCCGCTCGGAGATGATCTACGAGAGCGGCGTAGCCCACGCCAGCCAATGTGACACCCGCCTGGGACCGGGCACCCACCGGGGTCTGCGGTGCTACCGCGGCGAAGTCTTTATCAAGGTTATGTCCCTCGATGTTGTGCCGGCGCTCTCGTGTCCTCTCCAGTGAGACGTGGGCATCTTCGCCCGCTCGCCTGTGGTTGAGTTCTACCCGCAGGTCATTAGACTTCTCCCGAGAGACTAGAGTATCTTCCGCCGCGTGCCGGTAGCTGAGCTCTACCCTCAGGTCTTCAGTTGGTGCTGCTCTCACCGAGGGTGAGCGCACGGATGCCGACGCCTCATGTTGGCGTCGGGATGACCGCGGCCTCGACCTGGTCGAGCTAGAGTGCGCCATGCCAAGCAGCCGGTCGACGTCTTCACGCCATTGCCTCATGGCCCCCAGTGAGGCCATGGAGCTTGGGGGGTGGCACAACAACTCCCTAGCTGCCGACAACGCTCCCGGAGCTGTCCTGGGTAGAGTCCGGGATGTTTGCGCAGCTGTATGCTGCTGCGCAACGTGCACGGAAGCAGTGCCTGGCACTAGGCGGTTAGCAACCAGTGGCGTGGAAGAAGCAACTTCTTCCTCCACCAAGAAATCCACTAAAGTCTCGGCGCGGTGCTCAACGATTTGCACCATTATGCTGAGCAAGTAAACAAGAAAAAGCCTAAAGCTTAGCCCCCTACCTGGCGCGCCAAATGTCGGAGAGGAAATCTCCGGCCGGGTGGCGGAGTGCACCCGCCCTAAATCCTAAGATGAGGAGGGGCCTAAGCGTTTTGCATGTCTGCTAGATTGGTGGATGAACACAAGAACACGCAAGAGTTTAGAGTGGTTCGGGCCGTCGGAGCGTAATACCCTACTCCACTGTCTGTTGTATTGCTCGTGAGCTTGAGTTGTGTCTTGGATGGCTTGGGTCTGAATGAGTCTAAGTGAGCCGGTCTTGTAACGTAGTGTGCCCTCCCTTTTATAGTTCAAGGGGGGCACATACATGGATACTGAGCCCCGACATGTGGGCTTAGGGACAAAATGTGTTAAGTACTTGGAGCCATTAATCTAGTGCAATCTCCTCATGCCCTGATACCTGCGATCTCCATAGTATTGGCTTACAGCAGAAGTTTCCCTGGCAACGTACAAGTCATGATGACCATGGCGCGCGCGTGGTGGTATGGGCGTACGCCCGCTGTCTGATTGGACTAGCACGCCGCATGTAGGGTGGCCTAGTCGCCGCCTATTAGAGGAGCAGAGAGACGGTGCATTAAATGCCGAGTCGTCCCCTCGCCTGCCAGCGGAGTGGACGGGGCGCATTGAATGCTGTGATGGCACATCGCCTGTGAGGCGGTGGGCATCCTCCACATTAAATACTGAGATAGTTTATCATGCGATGTGCGGTGCGGCCCCGGCACGTAGTCCTTACATCAGGCTCTGCCCACTGGCTTACGTCACGGGCAGAGGGCCACGTGGCAGCATCGGGTCTCCGCCTGGGCAGAGAGCTGAGCCGTACATGGTGAGGTCTAGACACGTGCCAGCGCCGGACCCCTCCCTGGCCTTTGGCCAGGGCTTAAGCATTTTTCGTCCTGGTCCACCAGGACTCCGCTGTGAGAGGTCCGGACCCCTTGCAAAGGGGTCTAGTTCCTACCTTAGGGGGCCCAGTACGCATACGTGGAGGTCTCGGACCTCCCCTGGGAGTCCTGTCCGCAAATCTTAGGCGCACTCCCATGGGGATCCGGACTTACTGCAGATGCCCAGGAGTATTCCACCATGATGGACACATGGCGGTCCCGAACCCACCCAGGCGGTGAGGCCGAGCACCGCTGTGTGCCCTGAGCAACCGCCCTTGGTTGGGCTGAGGCACGCCTTAGCCGCAGACACAACCCTACTATCGTGTGACTAAGAGGTAGCCGCATGGGAACTGCGCCTTGATACAGTAGTAGGGGGTACCCTTGATCCAGGGCACCGACAGTTTGTATCTAGTTTTGGTCATTAAATCTTGGTATGACAAATGTCGCATACCTTATGCTGAAACAATGAATTCATATAGGAGTGTTTCTTCTATGTTCATTGCTTCCCATTATGGCTCACAATTACTGTTTAAAAATCACCAATATGTTTCTCAGAAGATATTCGAGTTCCTAAAACCCTTCTATGACTCCACTGTTGTTCTATCTAGTGTTTATTATCCTAAAAGTGCACTTGTTTTGGACCATATTATAGAAATTGATTCATGCATGTCAACCCGATCAAAATATATGAACTCTTGTATTTCCTATGAAGCTTAAATTCCTCAAGTATTATTAGGATATACTTTTGTTATAGTCATATACATTCATTCATGACTCTAGATATAATGAGAGGTTTCTTTAATGCTCTATGGTTACTTAGTGAATGCAGTGGTACTGAGTATAGCTCATACAATGCTGAAGTGAAATTTGGTGCATCTAGGTCTCATAGGGCTACACAACCATCAAGTCATACATGTGAAAATATTTTGAGGCCATGCTGGAATAGATGTTGTTGTCCCTTCCCCTCTGTGGCCCCACTTCATCTTCATCATCTGCTTCTGTTGTTTGTGAGCTCTTAGTATATCTAGATTTTGACAATGTCACTTCTTATGAGGATAACTTTGACATCCTTATGTAGTGTTGTGAGAACAAACTAATTTATCCAATTCTATCTATACTAGCTAGAGACATCATGTTAGTTATAGTGTTCCTTTAGAATTTTTGTTTTAGCTTGACTAACATGATAATTGAAGAGCGACAATGAAAATTGTTTCTTGAAACTATGATGTTGACCTCTATCAAGAACTAAGAGTTAGGAGAAAGAAGGGAACAATATACTATTGAGAACTAAGAGATTCAAGACTCATTTGAAAACTTGTACCTTGATGAAGATAAAGTTGCTACTACTGGTACTTAGTGAGATTAAGACAATGGGAGTGTGAAGTCTAAGTTTATGACTGGTCTCTTTGTACGAGACTGGGAGTGTGAGTTTGAGACTTGTGAGACGTGTTTATAAGTTCAACAATGGTTTGTAATACTTAATTTAAAAGCTAGTTACACTCTTTTTCCTTTGTAGGGTTTCTCACAAGGGTGAGTTTTACCTAAAATAATTTATAATGGGGTAGCATTGCACAAAACAACTTAGATATTGAATTTTACATTATTTGTCTTCTCTATTAGTTTTGTTGCTTTAGCTCTTTGTTGACTTTGTGAGCTTGTGATTTGTGATATGTGAGACCTTGACTATAAACATGATAATGTTAACTATAAAGTGAATAAATATGTGAAACTTTGGTTTTATAAATGCTTCTGAATATTCTAAAGTATACTAGACCGTAGGTTTAACAACCTCCTAATTTGGCCAATCTTTTTTGGGTTGTCCCAACAAAAAAGGGTCGTGTTATGGAGGCTTCCCATCCAAGGAGGGAGAAAAATAAAACTGGATATAAAAAAATTATTCATTAAGAGTGTCGGCCCCCACATTCTTATATGGCACAGCTGGGTTGAGCCGACACTTAACGTAAGAGTGTCGGTTGCGTGCTGAGCCGACACTCTTAACGTAAGAGTGTCGGTCCCTACACTTTTATACGAATAAGAGCGTCCATTTCAGAGTGTTGGTAAGAGTGTCGGCTTATTTTAGTGAGAGTGTGGGTTTTTGGCTAACACACTTTACCTAGTTTCTTGTAGTGAACATCTATACTGAAGGTGCTAATCGTAGATGTGTTTTTTTCACATCTATCACATCACAAGTACTATGTTATCATAGACATGTCTCGTCATCCACCGACTCTGTGAGTGGAGATCCACAAAATAGTAGGGGTTGTTGTATGGTTGCCTCTACTCAGGGATGCAACTCCATTTTCACTCTATTTTTTTAAAAAAATTTTTCCATGTATGCCCTTTTTTTTAAACGAATAGGCAAATTACCCCTATTTCGTTATCAACATTTATCGGTGTTGACTCAGCCATGCAAACAGACATCTATACCCTCGCACCATTGTCCCTCCTTTCATAAACTATTTGCACATTTGTCCTCAATGTGATATGAAAGTTTAATATATAATTGTGGCATAAATTTGACCATAAATTTTGAAAATCACCATTTCAACTTTGAATTTAAATTATTTCAAATTTGATGGAAATAAATTGGATTTGGAATTAATTTATTGGTAAAATTGAATGGAAGACATATTCGAATTTAATTTCAGCAAAGAGTTAGCTTGCAATCAGCTAATACACAAAATAAAGAATGAAAGCAGAGTCTGGATCACGGGACGAGGAGCAAAGTATATTACGATATTGATAGGCTGTCAATGGATTTATTTTTTAAAAAAAAGAACTATGTATAGTCTTGTCTCTTAATTACCTATCTTCTCACTTTCTTCTTAATATAACAGACAATCCTTCCGCCTAGAAGAACGAACATACTAATATGTTCAGGGGCTCTTGTTTTATAACATACAAAGAAGGTATGAGGCAGAGCAAACAGTCAAAGAAGATATGATCAACTGATTTCTTGCCATCGTGATTTCTTATGCAAACCGGCTACTCCTCTGGTCATGGGAATAAAGAGTTGACACTGCCTCCTTTATTTTATCGCATGTGTCACTTTCTTCTGGGTAAACGCTAGCTCTTCAAGCATACACCCACCGGCATGTATGGTACGAAGCTTCCAGTACTGATTTTCCTGATAAACTAGTGCCAGAGGTACAGCTATAATCCTCTCCTCTCCCATCAACACCTCAGTCCATGTCAACGCCATCCGTACCATTCTCATGATAAGGCCCCGGCCCTACTCATCACCCAGGCGGCCGTACCTAGCTCCATCCGGCGGAAGCGCATCAGCTCAGAGACGACGACGGAGCGGCAGCATCTCGTCGATCGCAGTCGCAGCTGCAGCGCCGCTGACGCCGGCATGGCCGCTGCTTTCGTGCCCACACCGAATATCTCAGAACAACCGGAGCACCGCCCGGCGACCAACAAAGGCACGCTAGTCTTCAGCTACACCTGCGTCGGCCTCACGGGCACAGCGCTCGTCGCCGTCCTCCTCTTCTACTGCTACCACCATCTGCTCCGCAGACGGGCGCCAGTCGCCGCCGCCGCCGCCGGAGCCGGAGCAGCCGAGACCAATAATCCACCAGGGCCGGAAGGCCACCATGTCGGCGGCGTGGACATCAGCAAGCTTCCTGGGTTCGCGTACGCGCAGTCGTCGAGGCGCAGGGGCAACGGCGGCGACGGGGCGCAGTGCTCCGTGTGCCTCGGCGCGGTGCAGCCCGGCGAGATGGTGCGGCGGCTGCCCCTGTGCAAGCACCTGTACCACGTGGAGTGCATCGACATGTGGCTGGCGTCGCACGCGACGTGCCCGCTCTGCCGATCTGACGTCGAACCGCCGGGGGAAGCGTCGTCGACGGAGCCGCCCGAGACTCTGCCACTGCCAGTGTAATTCGTCGTTAAATCGTAGCTTTGTCAACTGTGTAATACAATTGTGTATATACATCAAGACTTTGTTGGGCCATATCATCTTCTTCTTTTCAGTGTTCTACCTATTTCCATTGCAAATTTCAACTGCTGATTAATTTCAGCAGCTGCACATGCACAGCAGAGTCGGTGCGAGGGTTCCGTTTATTGTTGTTTCAAATTTAAAGCATAGGAAGGAGTAAAACAGAGGTGTGTTTTTTTTTTGTTTTTCTATTTAAGCAAAAAAAATAGAATTCAATAGTTTTCATTTATAAAAAAATAGATAGGGGCCTTTCTTGTCTATTTATTTCATCACCATGAGCTCCTACGTGACCTAGTAATCTCTGTTCTGCCCATACCGTATTCTGCCTTTCCGATTCCCTCCTCCCCGCGCACAGTCCCCCTCCCCATAATTCTCATTCTCCCTTACAGCCGACACCTAGCTAAAATTAAAAAAAATACACATGGCCCCAAGAAGATTCAAACACACAACCTCTCAAGCAAATGCTAGCAGTAGCTACCACTGCACCACATTTGTGTTTATGTCTACATCTATAACAGAAAACACATCTACTACATCTCTCCCCAAGCCCACCTGCTACCCTCGCACAATGCGTAGTAGTAGATAAGTATCACCGAAATTCTTGAATTATATTTTTTGGATGGAGGGAGTAATATTTAAAGAAGAGCCTTGCATGCAATTTCTTTTATTTGAATAATGTTTTCAACTTAAATTCCTTTTTTGCATGCGTGATATTTATTCTTCGTAATATTTTTTCCATGAATCTGACTTGTGAGTTATTTTTATAAACCAACGCCAAACATGAATCTATGTTTCTTACTTGAAAATCCCGAACAAACACCATTAGCAGGAGGCACTCGCATTGGGGTCGCTCATCGACGACAAGAAGAAACTTGGTGACTGCCAGTTCGACCTCTAGAAAACAGTCCTACGTGGCCGCATGTGCCGCTATGTACGACAAGCTCCGGCGCAGCCGCCGCTTGGACGCGGTGCAGAGCGGCTGCTCCACGCTGTCCATCGTCAAGCAGGGGACCTCATGGTCATCGCCAACGTCGGTGACTTTCGGGTTGTTCTGGGTACCGCATTCGACGACGACGCTATCACGTCGTCCAGCTCATCGTCCACCTGAAGCCCAACCTGCTCGTAAGTCGCTACTGACTGGCCATGAATTCTTGATCGCTGTGACGATGGCCGTTGCTGACGTTGTATGAGTGTCCTCGAACACGATGTATGTAGAGGAGTAGCGCATCCGGTGGTGCAACGGTCAGGGGTACTACATTGCTAATGAGCCCAAGGTGCACTTCGTTTTACAGCCCAGTCAAGAGTCATCAGTACTCGGTATGTCGCGCGTGTTCGACGACTACTATATCGAGGACTGTGGCTTCATCTTGGCGCCAGAGGTGACGCAGAGGAGGACCGACAACAATGACCAGTTTGTCATCCTCACCACCGTTGGGGTAGCTTTTGTGCCGGCTTGCCTTTAATTCTCTTCGCAAACACACACTTGTCTTTTTGTTTAAGCAAAAGTGTATGGTGGTTCGTGTCTGATGACTAACGATGTACGAGGGAATTTCTTCTGGTATGTGTAGAACATGCTCTCCAATGATGAGACCATGCAAATTGTGACATATATCGAAGTCTGCATGATACTGATGGTTGCAATGTAGTGGTGAAACAGATAGATTATAAATAACAAAATTTATGTATGGCCAGAATCACAAATTGATTATGAAACATTTTCTCATAACGGTATAACACACATTTTGTATATAAGTTATCGTAGTATACTGGTATTATATATTCCCGTTGCAACGCACGGGCATTCAGCTAGTATATATATTAAGGAACTATTTCATCAATGTAACATCCCTGGTGTTACTATTACTAAAACTTGAGCATAACATCATCAGCATTAGCATTTCATGTGTTTGACACACCTAGAATGCATTCACTAGGTTGAAGTTTCAAATAAGTTGTATTGATATGGCATTTTTGCAAATAAAACCCTAGAGTAGGGTACTTAACCCTAAATGGGGCTCAGAAGGGTAAAACAAAATCCAAATAGAGAAAACCCTAAAGCTTAAGTGAAATAGTCATGAAATGTTACTAAGAATGGACCTAAATTACATTCACACTCCTGAAGTACCAAAAACCCTAAAAAGGAACCCTAGAAAACCCTAGACCTAAACCCTAGGGGGCTAAGTGCAAAATCAGTGCACTTTTGGACTAAAGTGCAAAAACTATGAAAGTAAGGTATCTTAAGTCATATGGTTCACAATCATGAAGATTTGCAAGCTAAACCCTAAATTTTGGACCTATTTGCAAAAGGACCCTATTTGAGTTCTAAAGCTAAGTCTGAAATTCAGTGTTTTGAGCTCATCTTTGTGACCTTGTAACTTCCAAACAAGAAGGATTTTGCCCAAGATCACCACATCAACATTGTAGACCTATCAAAGGAGAATAACTTTGCTTAAGAGAGTAAGCATGGTTGTTATGAAGAAATTGGAGAAAAATGCACCCAAAGATGGGCTGTCAGGCTGTTTGATGTCTGAATTTCAGACTAATAGTGCAACTGCAAGAACTTTGGGCACGAATTCAGGCATCATCGAGCAAGAATTTTCCTAGGGTTGTTATACCAAGATTATAGCTGGATCCTAGAGCTATAACTTTGCTAAAGAGTGTCGATCATGTTACTACATAAAATTAAGAGAAAATTCGCCCTAAACTTTGGCTGTCAGGTGCACTGAATGAGGAATGGCCATGGTACAGTACTGAAGAAGATCGACTGCCAGCCATTCACCATCGACGACCTCTCTGCCGTGATTCGTGCCGCCGCCGTCTCGATTCGTGCTCGGGGAGGAATGGATAACACCGGGGATGGGTAAAAAGATCGGGCGCAGGATGGATTGCGATTGCTAGCTGGTCCAGCCATCCTGTCCACTTGCCGCGCGGCCGGCCAAGTTTATCCTCACTGGAGCTCGCCATTTCACTCAACCGTGCCACGCCACAAAGAATTCTCCACATCGTAGGTATCGTGGAGGATAACCAGTTACCCCTCCTGCACCGTTTTCTCCATGTGCGCCATGATACGCAGAGCACGGTGAAATATCCAAGTCGCCGTGAGCTGATCTCCAACACAAATTCACTGGCTGCCACTCACGATCACTATAAATTGAGTGCAACCGCGGCTCCATAGGGTAATCATGCATCTATTGCACCAATCCTTGCCCCGGATTATCCACCAGGGACCGAGAATTGCTCACTTACCCCAATCACGGTTTCCGCCACCGTAAAACGCACCTCACCGTGGCCAGCCACTTCTAGGTTTGTTCATGCTCTCTACTGCCTTGTTTCAGCATTAGTGTGCTTTCTTGATGCTCCTCAACCAACCCAATTACACTTAGTCCCCCTTAATCATCGGGAACACGATACCCATTCGAGTGTCCACGCTGTTTCCATGGACCGGTCGATTCAATGTCCCATTGATGAAATTGTTTGAGGGGAAACCCTCGTTAGGTCTTGGATTTGATCTCTGCCAAAGTAGAATGCTAGTCATCACGTGGATCAGCCGATACATGCTCGCCGGAGTTCGTCCCTGCGCGGTTCGCCGCCGTGGACTTCGAACTGAGAAAGGATAGAAGCGCGGGGGTGTTTATGTAGATGTTAGTGAGACATGTGAATAGCGCCAAGGACCGCCACTCTGATTTTTGAATCGGTAAGGGCGTTTCTGCAAAGTTATCGCGGGCACGCGTACGAGCGGGCGAATACGCTCGCTGCTGGGCCGCTTTGGCTGAAATGAGCCCAACACTGTTCACGCTTTTCTCTTTTCTTTTTCTATGAAACTTTGGAAATTTGTAGAAAATTGTAGAAAAATGGTAAAAATGTCAAACCAATTTTGCTAGATCCCTAAGTTTTCATAGAATTTAATAAAAATAGTTTCATGATTTTTAGGTCAAATAGGAAATTTTGGAGCATTTAAAATAGACTAAAACCTTGTTTCTAGATTTTTAGAAAATAGATAATAATTCCAAAAATCCCCAAACTTTTTATATGAACTCTAAACATTATTTAGAAGCTTTGGGTAGAATTTGGTATGATTTGAAGCTTGTTTGATAATTAGAACCCAAAACCCTACCCCCTGCCCTTTGAATTCCTATATTGACTCTAGAAACCCTAATTCTCTAGAGTACCATGAAGGAAAATTGTATTCAAGACTTTAGATAATAAACTCTTATTATCTTTGCACTCTCATGAGCATTACATGGGAATTCATTATTATGTATGGTTATATTTAGAAAACGAGGAGGAAGTTGAAGTAGAAGAGAAGACTTCACCACCACCACCTGAGGGACATCAGGCAGGCAGCTGTTTTTATTTTGACATATGCGGGTCCGAGCCTGATTCACCTGTAAACCAAGGCAAGCTCCAGTGCATTTGCCACATCCTTAATTCTTTTAAAACTCTTTCTCACTTGCTTGATGAATTAGGTGATAGGAATTGATTGCTAAAACAATTCCTACATTTCCTTCCTTGAATTTGATTACCTTTCTTGGAATCCCTGTTTTACAAAAAGCTTTTTTCTATGCTTAGCCTTGCTTTAGCAAAACAAAATGTTTTGTTTTTACAAAAGATGATGTTGCAAAGTGGGAGGGATGTTTTTAAAAATAAAAACTTGATGGTGAATCCATCATGGCCATGATGGGTTCAACATCGGAAAAGATGTACCTCTGCCAGGTACCAAACTTTGGGTTTTAAAAAGATTAAGCTGAGACCAGGCGGGTGACTTGCACGAGAAGAGAGTCTCGGTGTAGTGTCTCCATCTGAGTCGATTAAGGACCGTCTCGATGTAGGCTTGATGACTGAGGACCCTTTAACTGGTCACATGCCTCGTCATGGGTAAGCTTTGCCTCGGGCAGACTAAGGCTAGAATAAGATACCATGCAATGGAAGTGTAGAGATGGTGAGAGTAGCGTGTACCCTTCGTGGCAAGAGGCTGGACGGTGGTGTATCTATGCTCTCGGTTGGCGTGAACCTGATCTAATCTTAAGAACCCCGGTGGCGGGTTGACATATACAAGGGTTAAGTGCTACATATGTCGTGTGATTGGAGATCCTCAGCTGAGTATAATCGATTCGGATCGTCGTACCTTCGTGATTATGAAGACTTGGTCACTGCCCTATACGTAGAACTCCAGTAAAGATAAAGGGTTGTTAATAAAATTAACTAGTGTAGGTCAAGTGTGTTGGATTACGGGGAGGCTACGCTAGCGCAAAACAAAATTTTCATCCCCATAATACCAAGAACTACTGCGGTTATAGGTCATGGAATTACCACTAGACGCGCAGAGCAGCGGAAGACGTCTCGATGTAGACGAACGCGTCGAGCAGTGCCGTGTAGTCGCCGGCGTTCTTCACGTCCTCGCACGGTTCGTCCAAGTGCTCCAGATGCAGCACCTCCGAGGTATCCACACGTACAGGGAGGAAGCACCGCGTACCGAACTGCTAGGTTCGCGACGGCGGCTTGGCGAGGGCGAGAGGCGAGCGGCGGCTGCTGGTTTGCAGGTGGCGAATTAGGTTATCTCATAACCGCGCCCCCGCCCCTCATTATATAGGCGTTATGGTGGGCTTCTGACGCCGAGGCCCATCATTAACCCTAAAGCCCAGTCTAATTTCGGATCTAATCCGAATTAGGCTTCCTTCCCCTTAAGTGTGTGACCCTATAGTTTCACGTACAAATAGACATAGCCCGAGTACTCTTACTTGGCCCAATAATTGACAGCGGCCTCTAGCAAGACATGTCAACTCCTATGTGTACGTAAAGATCATATCAGACGAACCATTGCGACATTAAGTACATGCTGTTCCCTTTGTCTCACGATATTTGGTCTGGCTCTAAGCTGACCTCTCTTTCTCGATACTGTGAATTGGAATCCTTTCAATGGTTAACTCTTAACCCTAGCACGGCCATGCATTTCTTGATCCAATCACTCGAGGGGCCCAGAGATATCTCTCTCACAAAGAGAGGGACAAATTCCATCTTGACTGACCATGCCTCATAGCATGCTTCCTGACAAACCCAAAACTACCTTTATAACTACCCAGTTACGGGATAGCGTTTGATAGTCCCTAAGTAAGTCAATTCACATCTTGAGAACATGCGACAATCTCAGGTCAAAGGATACAGTATTCATGTTGCAAGAAGAGAACTATATTACAATATCTCACGTTGGGTCGGTCCAGCCTCATGTCATACATGCGCCCACATTATTAATTTAACATCTCCATGTTCATGACTTGTGAAATGTAGTCATCAACTAATACATGTGCTAGTCATCGACTCTGACTAGGGACATCATTTAGAATAACCATATAAGTAAAGAATCTCACAAACAATTCACATAATTGCTAATCAATACAAGGTGCCTTCCATGGATATTCAATTAAGCAATATATATATCATGGATACAAAGAAATATGCTCATCTCTATGATTATCTCTAGGGCATATTTCTAACAAAGTGATTGAACTAGGGTAGAAAGAACTCTAGAGACAGGTAATTTTACTTAACCTGACAAGTAAAATTGGATTTTTAAGGATCCACTTTTAGTAAGCATTTCTGCAAACAGAGTCTTTGACTATTGTTAAGCCTTACCTTGACTCCATCAAGCCAGCATACCCTTGAGAGTCTTTTCTTTAGTCGGGTAAGACTTGCTGAGTAATTCCATACTTAGGGTTTTATTCCCCGTTGTTTTTAGGTGTAACACCCTGAATTTGGGGGTATAAAATTTCTTTGCTCATATTCACAAATTCAGGTGTTACTTCCTTTTTCTCATCCTTCCCCAATCTTTTCTTTCTCATTTCTATAGGAGAAAAGTGCTTATTTTATTTGTAATAATAGTGTGATAGGTTAAACCCTAAGGGAGTGTGAACTGTTGCATCATGTTGAACCCTAGATTTCACTTTTGTTTGGTGCATAATTCTCAAAAAGTCTAATTTGAATTTGTGGCTCATTTGAATTTGAATCAAAAAGAGAAAATAAAAAGAAAAGAGAAAACAATTCCAGATTAAAAGGAAAAAGGAAAGAAGCCCAAACCCCCGCCCCCCTCGGCCTTTCGGCCCAGCTCGGCCCATCCCGCGCGCGCCTTCTCCCCCCCTCCTCTCTCTGCCCTGGCGGGCCCACCCGTCAACGCAGCCGCGTTCCCCGCGCGCGCGCCCGCTTCCCCCGCTCTCTCTGCTCGCCCGGCCCCGCCCGTCAGGCAACCGTCCTCCGCGCCCGCGCCCGCTTCCCCCGCTCTCTCTGCTCGCCCGGCCCCGCCCGTCAGGCAACCGTCCTCCGCGCCCGCGCCCGCTTTCCTCTCTCTCTCTGCTCGCGGACCCGGGCTGTCAGCCCTGTCGTCCCCGCGTAACCGCCGTCGCGCGTGCCGCGGACTCCGCGCCCACGTCGCGCGTGGAGCTCGCCCCCACCTCGCCTCGGCCACTAGAGCCTAGAGCCCCACTCGCCCTCTCCTCCTCCCTCATTTGCGCACCTGCCGACCCCTCTCTCACCTCCCCCTCGCTGCGCGCACGCCAGAGCGCCATCGTCGCGAACCGCCGCCGTCCCGAGCTCGTTTCCCCGTCGTCGTTGGAGCTCCGCCGTGCCTTTTGCCACGGTAAGCTTCGCCCCGACATCCACAACCCGGGACGCGCTCCAATTTCCCCTTCCCCTCCCTATTTCCCTCTGCCCGCGCTCACCCGCCGTCACCGTGCAGCCGCGGAGGTCCGCCACCGCCGACCCGGGTCACCGTCGCGCCACCGCCGCCACCGAGGAGTCCCCGGAGCCCGCCTTGAGGTAAAGAACCTCTCCCGCCCCTATTGACCCTTGTTTTGCTCTCTATCGCGTTTGATTCCTCGCCGGAGTTGTTCAACGCCGCCGCTGAGCCGCTCCGCCGTGAACCGCCCCCCTCCGGTGCCCCTGCCCCGACCCAGACCCCACCAAAGGATTCCCCGTGCCCTTCCCAACCTCCCCGGCCATTCAGATCGCCCCAGGGACCCGTAGAGCCCCTGCGCCCCTCGTCTCCGGCGAGTTCTCCGCCGCGGGACGGGCGCCGTCGCCTCTGCTGGCCGGAGGAGAAGATAGAAGCCAGCCGCCAGATCTCTGCCGTCCATCTTAGATCGGACGGCCCTGTTTCAAATAGCCCGAACCCAACCTCAGCCGTCCGCCCAAGATCCAACGGCCCAGAGCCGTTTCCCCCGCGCCCCGCCTCCCTGCCAACTGGGCCCCGCCTGTCAGCCCGCCCACGCCCCGCTCTGCCGCTGGGCCCCGCCTGTCAGCCCGCCCGCGCCCCGCTCTGCCGCTGGGCCCCGCCTGTCAGCCCGCCCGCGCCCCGCTCTGCCGCTGGGCCCCGCCTGTCAGCCCGCCCGCGCCCCGCTCTGCCGCCCGGCCCCGCCTGTCAGCCACCCCAGCCGCCGCGCGCTCGCGCGCCCGCCCGCAGGATCTAATCCTGGCCGTCCGCTTGAGATCCAACGGCCGTAGGAGTCCGATACCCCTTCGCCCGCGCGTTTTCTTAAAGAGCCCCCCTGTTTTCTGGAATTTGAACCCGCCGTCCCTGGTTTCTTACAGTTAGGTCCTCAGACCTTTTATTTAATCCAAAATAGGTCCTTAGGGTATATTTTTAACCCCTAAACTTGTAAAATTCATAACTTTGCCATATGAACTCCAAATTAGGTGCTTCAAATTGCAAAATGTTCATAATATTATTATCTATCTGTTTATGCAATGTTTCCCTGCTGTTTCTATGTCCCAATTAATAGTTGATAATTAGGGTAAAATTGATGTTATGGGAACCCTATTTGAGATAAATAAAAGATAGTAGATTTTAATAAAAGTTGGAGCACTTAAGTTTATGGACTTAAACACCTAAGTTTAGGAACTTAAAACCAGATAATGATTTAATCCCACCACTGACTTAAACCTGATTAGTGGATAATGAATCACTTTGTATAGTCCTCTACCCTAGACCTAGGGAATACTAGAGTACCAATCCTTTTCTATTATGAACTTGTGATCTCTCTGCTGCATGTGTTTGGTATATTGTTTTTGTTTGTTATTTCCCAAGTGCATAGTGTGAATGATTACTTTACGTAGACAACGAGCAGTCTGTGTTTCCCGAGGAAGTTGCAGAGGAAATTCCTGATCAACAGTTTGGTGAAGGCAAGTGTCCTCTGACCCATTATGTCCTATTCACTTATAACTTACTATCCCGCATTACTTACTTGGAACCTAAGGATTGACTAGCTTTACACTTTACTTTATCCTTGATGACCTTATGGGCTATTATGGTTAGCATTCTGCTACTGCCTTAACTTAATAAATGAACATGATGTGAATATTTATGATACTGTTATCCTGATGATATTGATGATCTTGTGATACTCTAGGGGGCTCAGGCTGTTTCCTGAGTACCTCTCCGTAAGGACCTGTTCGTTGAGAGACCACCCGGGATAACAGTGCAACCATGAGGGTGAAATGGGGTGCCCTTAGCTAATTAATTAGAGGAACTAGAGGTGTAGTTGCTTAGCCGTCGTGCCGTTAATGGGGTCCAGGCACAGTGCTTGCTCTGCCGAGGCTGAGTGCCGAGGTTCTTTCGTTTTGCTTTTTGTTAGTCACTCTCCTGCGGGGAGGGGTACTGTGTTTATCAAACTGGAGAAACCTAACGGGGCAGCTATGATCTCTAGGGAATCTTTGTAAAAGCTACGTAGTGATACCCTGCCGGACCACCTAGGAAGTGATCAATGGGGATTAGCTCTCCCCGGGCAAAACGGGAATCACGACTCATGGGTAAAGTGTGCGACCTCTGCAGAGGGTAGTGAAACTGATATATCAGCCGTGCTCACGGTTAAGAGCAGCCTTGGGATCCTCTTTGATTAGAGATACGGATGGTTCGAGATACAAGGATTATGTTATGGTTTTGATTCGAATATGATGATGTTGTTCCTCGATGAGGAAATGGTTCATGGGTTGGTTAATGCTAAAATCTGGCTTCTACTAATGATAAATACCTGACCAACTAAAAGCAACTGCTTGAGCCTAACCCCACATAAAGCTAGTCCACTTCAGCCAAACGGGACATTTGCTGAGTACGTTGATGTGTACTCATCCTTGCTTTACCACAAAACACCAGGTTGTCCGCATTGTAACCACTGCTCAGGAGAAGGCGAAGCCGTGGAAGGAGACTTCCAGGAGTTCCAAGACTACGACGAATTCTAGGTGTGGGTTGGCGGCAACCCCCAGTCAGCTGCCTGTGAAGGCCTTATCTTTACTGCGTTCCGCTAGCACTTTGATTTAACTGTTAACTTGATGACTATGTGGATGTCTATGACTCTGTGATGTAATAAGTTAATACTCTTTTATGTTATTATTCGAGCATTGTGCAACGATGTTCATTTATGTAATCGCTGTGTACGTGAGTTCTGATCCTGGCACGTACATAGTTCGCATTCGGTTTGCCTTCCAAAACCGGGTGTGACATAAGTGGTATCAAAGCCGTGCTGACTGTAGGACCGCTGACCTAGAGTAGCACTGGTCGTACTAAGGACTATTGACCTTCCCTCTCACCTTGACCTCTGATGTTACTTCAAAAGTCGGTCACCTCGACCAACCCTATGTTTTACTACATATATATATATACTATACTATACCTTGTTAAATTTTTTTTATCTTATTCTGTCTATGGTTTATTCACTTGTCATATTAGTTCTGCTCTTACTCTTATGCTTACGGTGTCTTCTGTAGATGGCTCGTCTTAGACACACTGCACGTAAGTCGGTGATTCCTTTCCTGCCGTCTCGACTTGCGGAGCGTCCTCTGCACCGCACCGTGTCCGGTCAGTCGAGTCACCTGGAGAGACTGCACCACCGCCTGCGTGAGGAGCAGGGATGCCGGCGCCAGCACAGAGAGCAGCAGGGCTCTTCCTCCCCATCCCAGCAAGAGGTGGAGTCCGTGAGGCCCCGTTCCTCTGTTGCCCAGCTGGAGGCGCCCCCTGCACCACTGCGGGACGCCCCGGCTGTTGGAGGAGCTACTGGAGGAGGTCTTGGAGGAGACCCCGACGACGACGACTCAGACCACAGCACGGAGTCTTCTGAGCCGCAGGAGGCGGAAGGATGGGTCACCCGACCCATCACCCGTGACGCCGCTCGCGGTTGTCACTTCCACGACGCGCTCGACACCTTGCTGCGCCAGGCTTTTGACCGGCACACCTGGTCGATCGAGTATCGTTGTGTAGTCTACCAGCACAGTCGTGGGAGGTACCCGGACCGCTGGGAGGCTACCTGCCTAGTTCGCCGTCCGGAGGATGACCTCCGGGGTGCGGAGGCCGTTTCGGAGAACTACTCCATCTCCGAGAGGGACACTGCAGAGGCGGCTATGCAGGATGCAGCACGACGTGCACTCTCCCAGTACTGTTCTTTGTTCGGTGGCGTGGCCGACGGTCTTAACCTTCGGTACTACCCCCGCCGCCCTACTGGCAGCACAGAGAGTGTGGTTGTCTCACCTGTTGGTGAGGCTAACCCTAGGTTGAGCAGCACAGTCAACCTAGTCGCAGTGCTTAACACTGAGCTGGATCACTCTCTGGACGAGCTGAGCAGGGCTCAAACGGAGATTGCGGAGTTGCGTGCTGAGCTGGCAGAGCGCCATCACCAGGAGGGTGGTTCTCCCGCTCTTGTTGGGACTCAGCACCCTTACCGCTCGCCGCCACGTGGTCACCACACTTATGGTTCCCCTGCCTGTAAGACCAGGATAGATCTGGATCCTTAGATCGTTAGCATCGGAGTTTGTAATAATTCTTAAGTCAGATGTCTCAGTCTTAGATAGTTAGTTTAGTTTGCTTATCAGTTGCTTCCAATTAGCTTAGTTTGCTTATCAGTTGCTTGCATGCTTGTTATGATGAACTTGTGTTGGATTTGAATCTTTGTAATGACTGTTGCCAACCTGTGGGTTTCTCCTGCAGTTTGGCCTAGCTATAATGTTAATAAAGTCAGTTATTTAGTTGGGAAGCCATTTACTTCTACTTTCCTTCTTATCTGAGAAGCTGTGTTGAATCGTAATGAGGATCAGTGAAGCTCTTCGTTCACTCAGTGTCATGAAGAATTCTGTATTCTCTTTTCTTATGCTAGAGGGTTGTAAGATCAATGCTGATGTATGTATGTCTTCCACAGATGTCGGACAACAGGCGCCGATGCAACAGGCGTGCTCAGCAAGAGCAGCATGACCAGCAGGAGGAACAACAGAGGCAGCCTCCCCCGCCACCCCCGATGACAGTGGAGCAGATGTTCTTGATGCAGACTCAAGCAGTGCAGGCCATTGGGCAGACTCTGGCAGCCATGCAGCAGGCTCAACAGCAACCCCAACCCCAATTGCAAGTACAGATGCCCCAGATGCCACGGGATAAGCGTGGTGAGTTCATGAGAGGGCACCCTCCTACCTTCGCCCATTCTGCCGACCCCATGGATGCAGAAGACTGGCTGCGCGCAGTGGAAAGAGAACTGCGCACCGCCCAATGTAACGACAGGGAGAAGGTTCTGTATGGTCCCCGCCAGCTAAGGGGAGCAGCACAGTCCTGGTGGGAGTCCTACCTCGCCACACATGCTGACCCCGAAGCCATCACCTGGGAAGAATTCAGCGAGAGTTTCCGCAGGTACCATGTGCCAGAGGGACTGATGATCGTGAAGAAGGAGGAGTTTCTGGCTCTGAAGCAGGGACCCCTGTCTGTTAGTGAATACAGAGACAAGTTTCTGCAGCTATCTCGGTATGCACCTGAGGATGTCAACACTGATGCTAAAAGGCAGTACAGGTTCATGAGGGGTTTGGTGGATCCCCTGCATTACCAGCTGATGAACCACACCTTCCCCACCTTCCAGCACCTGATCGATAGGGCAGTTATGACTGAGAAGAAGCGTAAGGATATGGAAGATCGGAAGCGTAAGATGAGTGGACCCCAGTCCGGAAGCATCAGTCGTCCACGTTTCTCAGGCAGTTCATCTCAGCAAGGCAGGCCTGGTCACCCGCAAGGATATCAGAATCAGAATCAGCGTCCGCATCAGCAGCAGTCTCAGAGGCAGTACCCACAGCAGCAGCAGCAGTATCGTCAGCACAGCCAGCAGGGAGGTAATCAGTATCAGAAGCAGAACAACCAGGCACCTCGCCTTCCTGCCCCAGCAGCAAACCAGAGCAACCAAGCAGCCCCAGCACAAGGAGGAGGCAGAGGATGTTTCCATTGTGGAGAACAAGGCCACTGGGCGATGCAGTGCCCAAAGAAGATGGCGCAGCAGCAGACCAACCCCAATGCTCCAACAAGGCAAGGTGTACTGCAGCCGACAGCAGGCAATCGTAACCAAGCGTACAACCGTGGAAAGGTGAACCACTTGGAGGCCGAAGCAATCCAAGATGCACCAGATGTGGCAGTAGGTATGTTCTCAGTCGAATCTCATCCCACGAAAGTGCTATTTGATACTGGTGCAACTCATTCATTTGTCACTGCAACCTGGGTAGAATTGCATAACATCTCAGTAGAGGCAATGATGCCGCCCATGAGGATTAATTCGGTTGGTGGCAAGGTGCAAACAGATAAAATATGCTCAAATATAAGGGTGGAAATAAGGGGGATAGGGTTCCCCAGTGATCTAATAGTAATAGACACCCCTGGGATAGATGTCATTCTAGGGATGAATTGGTTAATGAAGTATGAAGCGAATGTTAGCTGCGATAAGAGGACCGTAACATTGAAGTCCCCGTCAGGAGAAGAGGTAGTGGCCGAGCTAAGGATGCCTAAATCAGCGGAGGGTGTCTGTCACCAGATTTCAGTGGATAGTAAGGAGCCCAACCCGCTCGAGGCTATCAAGGTCGTGTCGGACTTTCCGGACGTATTTCCCGAGGAGCTAACGGGCATGCCACCCGAGAGAAAGGTCGAATTTGCCATAGAGCTTATCCCTGGTACCGCCCCCATTTCCAAAAGAGCCTACCGAGTGTCTGGACCAGAATTGGTCGAACTCAAGAAGCAGATAGATGAGATGTTAGAGAAGGGTTACATCAGACCAAGTACCTCGCCTTGGGCCGCTCCGGTGTTGTTTGTAGAGAAGAAAGATGGTACCAAAAGGATGTGCATAGACTACAGAGCCTTGAATGAAGTCACTGTCAAAAACAAGTACCCCCTGCCAAGGATAGAAGATTTGTTCGACCAGCTCAGAGGTGCCAGCGTATTCTCGAAGATAGATCTGAGGTCAGGTTACCATCAACTCAGAATCCGACCCTCGGACATACCGAAGACGGCATTCATCACCAAGTACGGGTTATATGAATTCACAGTTATGTCCTTTGGGTTGACAAATGCGCCAGCCTTCTTTATGTACCTGATGAACAGTGTGTTCATGGATTATCTGGACAAGTTTGTGGTAGTGTTTATCGATGATATTCTTATATACTCTCGAAGTGAGGAAGATCATGTAGAGCATTTGAAGATGGTATTGCAAAGACTTCGAGAGCATCAGTTGTATGCCAAACTGAGTAAATGCGAGTTCTGGATTCATGAAGTCCTATTTCTGGGTCACATCATAAACCAAGATGGGTTGGCAGTGGATCCAAAGAAAGTAGCAGATATCCTGAACTGGAAAGCGCCAAAGGATGTTCGTGGGATCAAGAGCTTCATTGGAATGGCTGGGTATTACAGGCGTTTCATCGAAGGCTTCTCAAAGATTGCTAGACCAATGACAGCGTTACTAGCGAAGAAAGTTGAGTTTAAGTGGACACAAAAGTGTCAGGAAGCATTTGAAGAACTGAAAAATAGATTGACTACAGCTCCGGTGTTAGTCCTGCCTGATGTTCACAAGCCATTCTCAGTGTATTGCGATGCTTCTTACACCGGATTGGGATGTGTGCTAATGCAAGAAGGAAGAGTTGTAGCATATTCATCTCGACAGCTGAAGATCCATGAGAAAAATTATCCCACACATGACCTGGAGTTGGCAGCAGTAGTTCATGCTTTGAAGACTTGGAGACATTACCTGTATGGGCAGAAGTGCGACATTTACACAGATCATAAAAGTCTGAAGTACATATTCACCCAGTCAGAGTTAAACATGAGACAGCGAAGATGGTTGGAATTGATCAAAGACTATGAGTTGGAGATACATTACCATCCAGGCAAAGCCAATGTGGTTGCAGATGCTCTGAGCAGGAAGAGTCAAGTCAATATGATGGCCACGTACCCAATGCCATATGAGTTAGCCAAGGAGTTCGACAGACTGAGCCTCGGTTTCCTGAACAGTACGCAAGGAGTAACAGTGGAATTAGAGCCCACCCTAGAGCGGGAGATCAAAGAAGGGCAGAAGGATGATGAAAACATCAACAAGATCCGGCAGCTAATCTTAGAAGGAAGAGGCAAAGACTTTCGAGAGGATGAGGAGGGGGTAATATGGTTCAAGGACCGATTGTGTGTCCCCGACCTCAAACCTATTCGGGAGCTGATCCTAAAGGAAGCTCATGAGACAGCCTACTCCATACACCCGGGAAGTGAAAAGATGTATCAGGATTTAAAAAGGAGGTTTTGGTGGTATGGCATGAAAAGAGAAATCGCGGAATATGTCGCCATCTGTGATAGCTGTCAGAGAACCAAAGCAAAGCATCAAAGGCCCGCCGGATTGTTGCAGCCATTGCGGATTCCTCAGTGGAAGTGGGATGAGATCGGGATGGATTTTATAGTTGGCCTACCTCGTACCCGGGCCGGCTATGATTCCATCTGGGTGGTTGTGGACCGCTTAACAAAGGTGGCCCATTTCATACCTGTGAAGACCACATACACCGGAGCAACGTTAGCTGAGTTATACATGTCACGGATAGTCTGCCTTCATGGTGTGCCGAAGAAGATAGTGTCAGATCGAGGAACGCAGTTCACCTCTCATTTTTGGCAGCAGCTACAAGAAGCTTTGGGCACACATTTGAACTTCAGCTCGGCTTATCATCCGCAGACAGACGGTCAGACTGAAAGAACTAACCAGATCCTAGAAGATATGCTGAGAGCCTGTGCGTTGCAAGACAAGTCAGGATGGGACAAAAGGTTACCTTATGCAGAATTCTCCTACAACAATAGCTATCAGGCTAGCTTGAAGATGTCACCGTTTCAGGCACTCTATGGACGGAGTTGTAGGACTCCGCTGCATTGGGACCAGCCTGGAGAGAGACAGGTGTTTGGCCCCGACATTTTGCTTGAAGCTGAAGAGAATATCAAAATGGTTCGGGAGAACCTGAAGATAGCCCAGTCAAGACAGCGAAGCTATGCGGACCGAAGGAGAAGAGAACTGAGTTTCGAAGTGGGGGATTTCGTCTATCTGAAGGTGTCACCTATCAGGGGAGTCAGAAGGTTCGGAGTTAAAGGCAAGTTAGCACCCCGGTACGTTGGACCATATCAGATTCAAGCAAAGCGTGGAGAAGTGGCTTACCAACTCGACCTACCAGAAAGTTTGTCGGCAGTACACAATGTGTTCCACGTGTCGCAATTGAAGAAGTGTCTGCGAGTACCAGAAGAACAGTTGCCAGTGGAGGGTTTGGAAGTCCAGGAGGATCTGACATACATAGAGAAGCCATCGCAGATTCTGGAGTTTGCAGACAGAGTCACCCGGAGAAACACCATCAGAATGTGCAAAGTCAGATGGGGTCACCACTCCGAGGAAGAAGCAACCTGGGAACGAGAAGATGATCTGAAGGCCAAATACCCTGAACTCTTTGCTGACCAACCTTGAATCTCGGGGCAAGATTCTTTTAAGGGGGATAGGTTTGTAACACCCTGAATTTGGGGGTATAAAATTTCTTTGCTCATATTCACAAATTCAGGTGTTACTTCCTTTTTCTCATCCTTCCCCAATCTTTTCTTTCTCATTTCTATAGGAGAAAAGTGCTTATTTTATTTGTAATAATAGTGTGATAGGTTAAACCCTAAGGGAGTGTGAACTGTTGCATCATGTTGAACCCTAGATTTCACTTTTGTTTGGTGCATAATTCTCAAAAAGTCTAATTTGAATTTGTGGCTCATTTGAATTTGAATCAAAAAGAGAAAATAAAAAGAAAAGAGAAAACAATTCCAGATTAAAAGGAAAAAGGAAAGAAGCCCAAACCCCCGCCCCCCTCGGCCTTTCGGCCCAGCTCGGCCCATCCCGCGCGCGCCTTCTCCCCCCCTCCTCTCTCTGCCCTGGCGGGCCCACCCGTCAGCGCAGCCACGTTCCCCGCGCGCGCCCGCTTCCCCCGCTCTCTCTGCTCGCCCGGCCCCGCCCGTCAGGCAACCGTCCTCCGCGCCCGCGCCCGCTTCCCCCGCTCTCTCTGCTCGCCTGGCCCCGCCCGTCAGGCAACCGTCCTCTGCGCCCGTGCCCGCTTTCCTCTCTCTCTCTGCTGCATGTGTTTGGTATATTGTTTTTGTTTGTTATTTCCCAAGTGCATAGTGTGAATGATTACTTTACGTAGACAACGAGCAGTCTGTGTTTCCCGAGGAAGTTGCAGAGGAAATTCCTGATCAACAGTTTGGTGAAGGCAAGTGTCCTCTGACCCATTATGTCCTATTCACTTATAACTTACTATCCCGCATTACTTACTTGGAACCTAAGGATTGACTAGCTTTACACTTTACTTTATCCTTGATGACCTTATGGGCTATTATGGTTAGCATTCTGCTACTGCCTTAACTTAATAAATGAACATGATGTGAATATTTATGATACTGTTATCCTGATGATATTGATGATCTTGTGATACTCTAGGGGGCTCAGGCTGTTTCCTGAGTACCTCTCTGTAAGGACCTGTTCGTTGAGAGACCACCCGGGATAACAGTGCAACCATGAGGGTGAAATGGGGTGCCCTTAGCTAATTAATTAGAGGAACTAGAGGTGTAGTTGCTTAGCCGTCGTGCCGTTAATGGGGTCCAGGCACAGTGCTTGCTCTGCCGAGGCTGAGTGCCGAGGTTCTTTCGTTTTGCTTTTTGTTAGTCACTCTCCTGCGGGGAGGGGTACTGTGTTTATCAAACTGGAGAAACCTAACGGGCAGCTATGATCTCTAGGGAATCTTTGTAAAAGCTACGTAGTGATACCCTGCCGGACCACCTAGGAAGTGATCAATGGGGATTAGCTCTCCCCGAGCAAAACGGGAATCACGACTCATGGGTAAAGTGTGCGACCTCTGCAGAGGGTAGTGAAACTGATATATCAGCCGTGCTCACGGTTAAGAGCAGCCTTGGGATCCTCTTTGATTAGAGATACGGATGGTTCGAGATACAAGGATTATGTTATGGTTTTGATTCGAATATGATGATGTTGTTCCTCGATGAGGAAATGGTTCATGGGTTGGTTAATGCTAAAATCTGGCTTCTACTAATGATAAATACCTGACCAACTAAAAGCAACTGCTTGAGCCTAACCCCACATAAAGCTAGTCCACTTCAGCCAAACGGGACATTTGCTGAGTACGTTGATGTGTACTCATCCTTGCTTTACCACAAAACACCAGGTTGTCCGCATTGTAACCACTGCTCAGGAGAAGGCGAAGCCGTGGAAGGAGACTTCCAGGAGTTCCAAGACTACGACGAATTCTAGGTGTGGGTTGGCGGCAACCCCCAGTCAGGTGCCTGTGAAGGCCTTATCTTTACTGCGTTCCGCTAGCACTTTGATTTAACTGTTAACTTGATGACTATGTGGATGTCTATGACTCTGTGATGTAATAAGTTAATACTCTTTTATGTTATTATTCGAGCATTGTGCGACGATGTTCATTTATGTAATCGCTGTGTACGTGAGTTCTGATCCTGGCACGTACATAGTTCGCATTCGGTTTGCCTTCCAAAACCGGGTGTGACATTAGGTGATGAAGCGACAAACTTTTTGTTGGCGTTCCAAGACCGGGGGGTCCCTAAGCCGATGAGTGAATGTCGCCGCGTGCCCCAGCCCAGATGGGTCAACGTGAGGCCGAGCGTGAAGGGGGGAGGTGAGGTGGCCGGAGATGGGCGTGAGAGAGGTGGAAATCCCGCGGCCTTCGTGTTCGTCCCGCGCCCAGGTCGGGTGCGCTTGCAGTAGGGGGTTACAAGCGTCCACGCGGGAGAGGGAGCGAGCGGCCTCACGCGAGCGCCTGTCTCGTCCTCGTCCCCGCGCGGCCAACCTTCTCTAAGAGGGCCCTGGTGCTTCCTTTTATAGGCGTAAGGAGAGGACCCAGGTGTACAATGGGGGGTGTAGCAGAGTGCTACGTGTTTAGCGGGGGAGAGCTAGCGCCCTAAGTGTGGGGGACAGATATCCCCCAGGTCCACTAAAAGAGCAAAAGACCTCACGAAAGGCCCAAGGGCCCAATAAATCGTAAGGTCATTCTTTTGTGGGCCTGGGGAAGGACAGTCAGCGAAGCAGATTGACGTGAGGTCGGATTGACGCAAGCCTGGACGACCCATGATGTTGAGCGAGCGACCACAACAGATATCCGACTTTCTCGCGCGGGAACCCCCATGCAACGGAGCCATCCGAGGATAGGTCGGCAGAATCACAGGAAGATAAACTAAAACAGTTCACTATCTTTTAGCTACACATCGTTATCATATCCACGTGTATTGCCCCACGGTCGAGTATATAAGGCCTAGGGGGCACCCCTTCAGATCAATCAACCTATTACCCAGCTGCCAACCTCAACTCTTTGCGAAGATCCGCCTTGTAACCTCATTTACTACACATACTCACCAGGACGTAGGGTGTTACGCGTCTCTAAGCGGCCCGAACCTGTAGACAATGTCCATTGTCTCACGTGCATCTAGCACGAACCATTTTGCTACAGTCGGCGACACCGTCCTACTCCTAAAAACACCTTGAGGGGCAACCCCGGGTGTGCGGTCGGACCCAAAACACCGACAGCTAGCGCGCCAGGTAGGGGGTGTGTTGACGATCCAAGCTAGCTCAATGGCCGTTACCTTTCACAGCAAGATCACCTTCCGTCCCGGATCTGTATTCTGCTTCGGAACAATCTCATCCGTAGCAAATGAAGAAGGAACTCTGCACCGCATTGCGGATCTGCCGGCGAAGAAGTCTCCTCCATCAAACTCCGAAAATGTTGGAGAAGTGCAACCTCAGGCTTTCCGAAAAAAATCGCCTTCAAAAAGTCAGGAGCCGAGAGCCCGTTGGCCCGGAGAACTCCACTGTCTACTTCCCCGACAAAAGAATGGACACAAATCGCGAGGAAGAAGGAGACCAAGGGGAAGCAAGTTGTTCCTTCCATTCCTCCGCCCTCAAAGGAGAACGGAAAAAAAGGTCGCCACGACAACAGCACCGTTCTATCCCGACGTCCTCTTCATCGGGAGAGCGGAGTCGCCTCCCATCTCCGACGACGAACCGACTGCACCCGGAGAAGAACCACCTCAACGAGAGTCCCGCCGATGGAGAAATCGGCGCCGAAATGTTCGAAGACATCACACGGCCGGGGAACGAGATCCGGAACAACCTGTCTCGCGGGATGAGGTCTCGGAGATAGGAGAAACTCCGGAGGAATGCGTCTTCAGAGAACGAAGGAACTCCCGACGACGCGACCGTCGCCGGGCTCAGGAACAAGCCGAGCAAGACGCAAGACAACGCCGAGAGAATCCATTTTTCGGGCGCAACCTGAATCCCGACTTTGCTCAAGCCATGAACATGCCGAGCGAAGTTGGAGGAGTACTAGATCGGATAGCTGATGGACTCCCTCGGACTCCTGACGCCGAGGGCTACCGACGACTGTTCACCCAGGCAGCCAACCACCTTCTACTGCTTGCTCACCCGCCGAACGATCTACGACACGCCATCAACAGTCGCCGAGACGCGCGGAGCTCCATCAATGCTTCGCGTGAGCGACGGCATGAGAACGAGATCCGTCGCCGGGAGGAATACGACAGGGATCATGGCATCCCAGCTCGGAGCCAGGCCACCAGAACTGAGTCAACAACGGCCTCAACTAGCGGTACTACCCGGGGACGGTCAAGGAACCATGACAACTACTCCCCTCCCTGGGACAGACATCATCCCCGACAACAGGAGGACACGTGTGGAGTGTCTGCTCTTACTCCACGCCTCAGGGTCATCCAATGGCCCCCTAACTTCAAGGTATCCAATGTCGATAAATATGAACCTAAGCAGGATCCAGGGGGCTGGCTAGCTGTCTACACCACCGCTGCACGAGCTGCCGGGGCGTCCGAAGACGTGATGACCGCATACTTACCCATTGTCCTCGGGCAAGACGCGCTACAATGGCTGCGACATCTACCCCGACACTGCATCGACAACTGGGGCGACTTCAGTCGACGCTTCACCGCCAATTTCCAGTCCCTCTCCGACAAACCGGCGCAACCATGGGACCTCAAATCCATCAAGCGCCGGGGGGACGAAACTCTCCGGTCGTACCTCAAAAGGTTCCAGACCATGAGAAATCGTATCCCCGAGGTCACGGAGGCGGCCGTGATCGAGGACTTCTACAGAGGATCCAATGACTCGGTTTTTGTCCGAGCCATATTACAGAAGGCGACGATTACCTCTGAGGGGCTGTTTCGAGAAGCTGACCTCTACATCACCGCCGACGAGCGGGCCCAGGACCTCGTCGGAGGAGCAAAGCCCGCACCAGCGGCACCACGACGAGATGCGAACCAGCAACCTGACAAGCGCTGGGAGAAGAGGCCCTGCGAAGAAGTACACGCCGCCGGGCCACCAGCTTCTCGTGCCAGGGTGGGACCTCGCGAAGGCGAGCGCACACTGGATGACATCCTCGACGCCCCGTGCCCGTACCACAAGGACATGCGCCACACTCTTCGGAACTGCCGAGACTTCAAGCACTCCATCGGGCATGGCCGACCATTCCAACCTCTACCTCCCCCTCCACCGAGGGGAGGACCAGAAGAACCGCGACAACCCCATCAGCGGGAGGAGGGAGGAAGAGGAGCTTTCCCCCGCGTCGACAGGGAGGTCAACGTCATTTTTGGCGGACACAGGTCACAGGAAAACAAAAGACAACAAAAGCTCAACGATCGCTAGATACTGATGGCGACCACCGGTCTTCCCGCCCCATACGGGTGGTCGGAGCATCCGATCACTTTCACTCGGGCAGATCAATGGCTCAACTTCGACCATCTAGGCAAATACCCGCTCCTCGTCGATCCGGTGATCCGAGAGAGCCGGGTAAAGAAGGTGTTAGTGGATGGGGGGAGCAGCATCAACGTTACCTTCCCCCGGACACTCCAAGGCTTGGGAGTTCACCTCAAAGAGCTCCACAAGTCGGACACTCCTTTCTTCGGTATCGTACTGACTGAAGGAGAGTACCCGCTGGGCCACATCTACATGCCCGTCACCTTCGGAACTCCGGATAACTACAGAACTGAGTTCCTGAGGTTCGAAGTGGTGAACTTGGACTGCGGGTACAATGCCATCATCGGGAGACCGGGATTGGCCAAATTCATGGCCATTCCGCATTACACGTACATGATACTGAAGATGCCTGGACCACAAGGAATCATAACTGTGTGAGCCAACTTCCAAGGCACCGCAGAGTGTTTCCGAGTGGCCATCCAAGCAGCCCTTGCCACCAAGCCGTCGATAACTTCTTCGACACAGGCGAACTCTAAGCCTGAGGAGGACCTCGCAGTACCGGCAGACGAAGCTTAGGCCGCGACCTCTATGCGGCCGACTGAAGAAACTAAAAGGATCAACCTAGGGTTCGCTGATGAATGCAAGACAGCCATTATCAGCTCCAGCCTGGACGACAAATAGGAAAGCACGCTCGTCCGGTTTCTGCAAGATAACCGAGATGTATTCGCATGGCAACCTGCGGATATGCCGGGAGTCCCAAGAGAACTGGCTGAGCACAAACTGAAAGTCTATCCCCAGGCGAGGCCGATTCGGCAAAAACTACGTCGTTTCACACCCGACAAGAGAGAGGCAATTTGTGCCGAGCTAACTCGCTTGGTCGCGGCTGGATTCATTAGAGAGGTGTTACACCCCGAGTGGTTAGCCAATCCTCTTCTTGTACTCAAAAACAATAAAGTGGATTGGCGCATGTGCGTCGACTATACCGATCTCAACAAACATTGTCCGAAGGATCCCTTCGGGCTCCCGAGGATAGACCAGGTGGTGGACTCCACTGCTGGATGTTCTGTGCTGTCTTTCCTGGATTGCTATTCCGGATACCATCAGATTAGTTTGGCAAAGGAAGACGAAGAAAAAACAGCGTTCATCACTCCGTTTGGAGCTTTCTGTTATACCTCCATGCCGTTTGGCCTCAAAAATGCTGGAGCGACTTATCAGAGAGCCATTCAAACATGCTTAGCCGACCACTGGGGCAAGCGTGTGGAGGCTTACGTAGATGATGTGGTAATCAAAACAGAGAACTCGGAAAACTTCATCGAAGACTTACAGCTGGTTTTCAACAGCCTAAGGCGGTATAGATGGAAGCTTAACCCCGAAAAATGTGTTTTCGGGGTACCAGCGGGAAAGTTGCTCGGGTTTATTGTCAGCCACCGGGGAATTGAGGCTAATCCAGATAAGATTGAAGCTATCATGAAGATGGAAGCACCTCGATCACAAAAGAAGGTTCAGCGACTGACTGGATGTATGGCAGCCCTGAGCAGATTTATATCCAGGCTGGGAGAAAAAGGTTTGCCGTTTTACAAGCTGCTCAAGAAAGTGGACAAGTTTCAGTGGACTTCAGAGGCACAGGAAGCTCTAGATGCACTGAAGAAATTCTTGACAACACCACCAGTACTGAAACCACCACGACGATCCATGCCGACTCAACCAGCTGAAGATCTGCTACTGTATATCTCTTGCACGACTCACGTGGTGAGCACCGCGTTAGTACTCGAGCGAGCAGAAGAAGGACATGCCTACCCAGTGCAACATCCTGTCTACTTCAATAGTGAAGTTTTGGGTCCTTCGAAGAAAAAGTACCCTCAAGTTCAGAAACTATTGTACGTAGTACTTCTAACTGCCCGCAAGCTACGTCACTACTTTGACGACCACAAAGTCATAGTGGTTACTGGTTTCCTGATAGGAGACATTCTTCACAACAAGGAAGCCATTGGCCGAGTAGCCAAGTGGGCTTGCGAGCTGGGATCTCATGACATCGAATTTCGACCTCGCACTGCCATTAAAACTCAGGCATTGGTTGATTTTGTATCAGAGTGGACTGAACAACAAGTACTAGATAATCCAGAGACCACAGAAGTATGGCGAATGTATTTTGATGGCTCGCTGAAGCTGCAGGGAGTAGGGGCAGGAATTCTCTTCCCCGCACCTGGAGGCGAACACCTCAAATACGCCCTCCAGTTGTTGTTTCCGGCCTCCAACAATGCAGCCGAATATGAAGCTCTGATCCATGGATTGAACATCGCCATATCATTGGGCATCAAAAGACTGATGGTGTACGGAGACTCTCTGGTGGTCATTAGCCAAATAAACAAGGAGTGGGATTGTTCAAGCGATTCAATGGGAAAGTACTGCACTGCCATCCGAAAACTGGAAGATAAATTTGAAGGTCTGGAATTTCATCATGTAGAAAGAGATCGGAACACGACAGCCGATGTATTGTCCAAGTTAGGATCCAGTCGAACTCAGGTCCCACCTGGAATCTTTGTACAAGAAATACTACAGCCGAGCATCTCAATGGATCAAGCAGATGAGTGTAATATTATAAATCAAATAGAGTCAGACTCTGATGACTGGAGAAGGCCAATCATCAGGTATATAAAAAATGAAGAGGAACCAGATGACAAAAATGCAGCCGAGCGCATTGCCAGACAGTCAACTCACTACACACTCATTGGGGAGACATTGTATAGAAGGGGTGCGTCAGGCGTCCTCATGAAGTGCATTCTCTCATCTACTGGGAAACAACTTCTGGAGGAAATCCATGCTGGGCAATGTGGAATACATGCAGCGTCCAAGACACTAGTTGGGAAGGTCTTCAAGTCAGGATTCTATTGGCCAACAGCGAAGAGTGATGCAGCCGAGTTAGTTCAGAGATGCGAAGCTTGCCAATACCTATTGAAACAACAACATCTACCAGCGCAGCAACTGCAGACCATACCAGTAACTTGGCCCTTCGCATGCTGGGGACTGGATATGATTGGACCTTTCAAGAAAGCTCAAGGAGGGTATACTCATATATTGGTGGCAATCGACAAATTCACTAAATGGATAGAATTCAAGCCCATTGCTTCTTTAACATCAGCTAAGGCTGTAGAATTCGTACAAGACATAATATTCAGATTTGGGATACCAAGCAGCATCATAACTGACCTAGGATCGAACTTCACAAGTTCAGAGTTCTTCGACTTCTGCAAGCAAAAAAGCATTCAGATCAAGTACGCTTCTGTAGCACATCCAAGAGCCAACGGGCAGGTTGAAAGAGCTAATGGGATGATATTAGAAGCCCTCAGGAAAAAGGTCTTCGATAAGAACGAGAAGTTTGCAGGGAAATGGATAAGAGAGTTGCCTTACGTCGTTTGGAGCTTAAGAACTCAACCTAGTCGAGCTCTGCATGGAAACACCCCTTTCTTCATGGTCTATGGTTCGGAGGCTGTACTACCCGCTGACCTCAAGTTTGGAGCACCAAGGTTGATTTTTGAGAGCATAGCAGAGGCCAAAGCCACTAGGTTGGAGGACATTGATATACTCGAGGAAGAACGACTAAACATGGTGATCCAATCAGCCCGGTACTAGCAGACTCTAAGGCGCTATCACGACAAGGCCGTACGACAGCGATCCTTCTCAGTAGGAGATCTCGTCCTCCATCGAATTCTAGCGGGGGAGGGGCGGCACAAGTTATCACCCTTATGGGAAGGACCCTTCGTAGTAGCAGAAGTCACTCGGCCAGGATCATATCGTCTCACTCAGATGAATGGCACGGAAATTGGGAACTCATGGAATATAGAACACCTCAGGAAATTTTATCCCTAGCTGTATTTCAAAAAGCTATCGGGATGATGATGAACTCTGTAAAATGGGAATATGTCATCAATAAAAAGGGGCTTCGAAGATACTCAGTTTGTTCATGATGGACATACATTCTTACTCAACTCGGGGTGACCACTATACCCCGCTAACGGAGCAATCGGCTTAAGTCGGCAACAACTTAAACCGGTGCAACATGCTCACGCTTACATAACTCGGGGTGACCACTATACCCCGCTAACGGAGCAATCGGCTTAAGTCGGCAACGACTTAAACCGGTGCAACATGCTCACGCTTACTTAACTCGGGGTGACCACTATACCCCGCTAACGGAGCAATCGGCTTAAGTCGGCAACGACTTAAACCGGTGCAACATGCTCATGCTTACTTAACTCGGGGTGACCACTATACCCCGCTAACGGAGCAATCGACTTAAGTCGGCAACGACTTAAACCGGTGCGACATGCTCACGCTTACTTAACTCGGGGTGACCACTATACCCCGCTAACGGAGCAATCGGCTTAAGTCGGCAACGACTTAAACCAGTGCGACATGCTCACGCTTACTTAACTCGGGGTGACCACTGTGCCCTGCTAACGGAGCAATCGGCTTAAGTCGGCAACGACTTAAACCGGTGCGACATGCTCACGCTTACTTAACTCGGGGTGACCACTATACCCCGCTAACGGAGCAATCGGCTTAAGTCGGCAACGACTTAAACCGGTGCGACATGCTCACACTTACTTAACTCGGGGTGACCACTATACCCCGCTAACGGAGCAATCGGCTTAAGTCGGCAACGACTTAACCCGGTGCAACATGCTCACGCTTACTTAACTCGGGGTGACCACTGTGCCCTGCTAACGGAGCAATCGGCTTAAGTCGGCAACGACTTAAACCGGTGCGACATGCTCACGCTTACTTAACTCGGGGTGACCACTGTGCCCTGCTAACGGAGCAATCGGCTTAAGTCGGCAACAACTTAAACCGGTGCAACATGCTCGCGCCTGTGTAATTCGGGATGACTAATATAGAAGCAATCGACTTAAGTCAGAAGCGATTTAAGGCGATCTCACGCGCTCGCAATCACTCATATGAGGGATGATTTCTATACCCCGCAAACAAGTTTCAAAACCATCGCACATCATTTTACTACCACAAATTTATGAACTAATGAATTCTAAAAACAATAGGAGAACAACAACATCGTTCAAGCACCAGAATGATGTGCTCTGGCAAATGTCTGACCATACTAACTGCGCGCCTAAAGCACGCAAAAGGTTTCTCTATTTTGTGATATCTTTCTCAGGAGCAATCGATGAGGAAGGGCGACTCAAGGAATCAGGGGCAGCGTTCACATCAGCCCTTATATCTTCAGGAACAACCACGCCGGGTCTCCTCATCAAGATTCGCCCCACCCGAATAGCCTTATCCATGGCTCTGTCGCGCTGGGCTCTGAAAGTAGCGGAAGTTTCTTCGGCTACCTTGGCAACCAGCCGAGCAGTTTCTACCTCCTGGACGATGGATTTCTTGGAGGCTCGGAGTTCTTTGACAGTAGCGTCCTTCGCTGATATCAATTGCTCGAGCCGGGTCACCTCATCCGTAGATTCCTGCAGCCTACAGCGTTGGTTATCTAACTCTTCCATGGTGAAGCGATGGCTCCTCTCTAGGATGGTCAGCGAGTTGCTAGAATCGTGATACAATCTGTCGAGATTGTCACGAGAAGCAGCAAGAATACGTTTTTCTTCCTGCAAACAAAAGCCAACTCCCTCAAACATCAAGCAAGCAATAGGGGCACAACAAGGCAAGGCGCAGTTTCATAAGTCACCTTTTCAGAATTAAGCTGGGTGTGAAGAGAAGAGCTCAGCGCATTGGCGTCATCTAAAGCAGCAGAGACATGAGCTAGTTCGGTCTGACTTTGAGAATACTTTCTTTCAAAGGCAGAGCACCGCTGGACTAATCCAGCCTGATCTTGAGAATGCCTTTCTTCAAGAGTGGAAATCTACCGAGTCATAACTAGCAGGAGACGACCAAGCGAAGGGGGTCAGAATGTAAAGTAGTTTAATAGTGAAGACAAAGAGAAGCAAAAAAGCACTAACCAGCGTTAGTCGCCTCCAAGTCAGAGACACGACGCTGAAGCAACACCGGATTCCAACGTGCAAGAGACAAAGCCACTTCCAGAACAGGAGTACCCTGTAACCTCAGCTGGCTAGCCATCTCGTCCACCAAAGCCTGATAAGAAGAGCAGATGAGTGCAACGACAGCAGTTCGTGACGTGTAAGAATCAAGCTGAGGTATATTACAATACCTGGAGGTTGGAAAAGAACGAAGGGATTCCCAAATCATGAGCGATCAACTGATGACCGAGCGTAAGGCCGCCACCCGAAGCAGCTTGCAACGAACCAGCCGGAGCCGACTCAGTGCCACCAACGGAGCCCACGGCTTGGTCAGCGAGAATGCTGCCCTCTAAGGTGACCCCCTGGTCCAAAGCTTGGGCTACCACCATGCAGCCAGAGTGCGAAGACGACCCCGCATGAACGTCCATGGAAGTACAGGAGGGAGACCCCGCTCGGACACCCTCAGGGGCTGGGTCATAGTTTGCACTACCCACCAGAGCCGGATCATCCCCGGCAGCACCCTTGGGGGCTGGGCAGTGGCTTGCACTTCCCACCCGAACCAAGTCATCCCCGACAACATCCTCGGGGGCTGGGCACGTGTCAACGCCATCCTTAGGGTCCAAGTTCTCTGCGGCAGCCACCTCTGAGGCTGATGGGCCCTCATTTACTTCCATAGGACCAGGATGATCCAAATCAGCCTCCCGACCCTCGAGATCGCGCTCTAAGGTCGACGAGGCATGGGATGACCTCAACCCAGCATCAAGCCCATCAGCACAAACCTCCATCGCACCATCATCTGCTGGCTCCAATAACAACTCCTCTGGAACCATATCCTCAAGAGTCTGATCGAAATTGGCCAAGGACAGTTCTTGCAGACCAATGAGAGCAGACAAAGCAGGAGAAGGCAACTGCTCACCTCCAACCACGGTCACTGAACAGTCGCAAAGCATTCAATAAGCACTTCAACCCGTCTGAAGACACGCCAGGCGGCTGACGCCGTTTCACGCAGCACAACACCCATTGGGACTCCAGTCAACAGCGCAGATGATATGATTACACCCGCCGTCACATCACATTACTACTCAGAAGCAGCCGGCTAAAACACTTAGCGTACCAAGCAGTCCCTTGCCCACACCCATTGGGGGGGACGCCCAGGATTTCAAAACCGTCACATCCATGCAGGGCATGCAATGAATACCTCAAGACAAAAATGAGATATCAGTAAGGATCAGAGGAAAGCCAAATATAGCCAGCAAAGTACAAATTATGGCCAACAAGAAGCAACGTGAAGACTAGACAGAGAGCGTCAATCAAATGTCCAATCAGTCACAGAGCAAATAAATTACACCACCCAGCAAGATATAGATGGATTACGGATTCAACTGCAAAAGACAAAATACATGCTGACCTCTGAAGCATAATATTGATGACATAATGCTGACCTACAAAGCATAATGCGGATGGCATCATGCCGATTTTCACAGACAGAAAGGACAATCTTCAACAAAAAGACACCAAAGGAAGACCTTCGAATAGATTATTTTCCAAAATCCATTCGAAGCTCGGGGGCTACACCCATTGGGTGCACCTCCGGTGCGCCCAATGAATTTCAGGGTACTACAAGATGAAATGCCGACCTCTAAGGCACAAGCACGAAACAAAGCTTCTATTTACGAGTGATCAAAGCAGGAGGACACAATAAGAAATCATTTTCCCCCAAATTACCTACAAGCTGGACGTAGGATCTTTGGGCCGATTACCTCAAAATCAACCCAAAGATCGGGGGCTTGTGTGGGACAGATATCCCCCGGGCCACTAAAAGAGCAAAAGACCTCACGAAAGGCCCAAGGGCCCAATAAATCGTAAGGTCATTCTTTTGTGGGCCTGGGGAAGGACAGTCAGCGAAGCAGATTGACGTGAGGTCGGATTGATGCAAGCCTGGACGACCCATGACGTTGAGCGAGCGACTGTGGCAGAACCACCCAAATTATTCCAGCTTAAGTGCCTAAGTCACGCCTCAGGGGCCGTAACACACTTAAATCGGAATAACCCGTCAGTCCTTCAGATCTAGTCTGATAGAGCCACTTAACCAGGATCAAATTCCACAATCTCACTCGAAGGTGAGTCACAGAAGAAATACAATAAAACAGGAAACCTTAAATTAAGTGCTTTATTACATAGATCGGAGTTTTCAAGTAGCAAATAAAGTTCACAAATAAGGTGCAGCGGATAAACGATGTCGTCAGTATCGAGGAAATGGGCAAGGCCTAGCCCACTACTCCTCGTGCTCCTCTCCTGCTGGGGCAACGTCCCACTCGACCGTCCAACCCGGTGGCAGGGTGGCAGGCCAAGTCACACCATCAACTATTTCCTGCATGGTACCTGCAAAAATTGTGCCACAAGCAAGGCTGAGTATACTAATACTCAGCTAGACTTACCCGGTGTGAGGAGTCTACTCCTCTACCTCTAGACTATGCAGCTGTTTGGCTGAGGGGTTTGGTTTGCCAAAAGCACTAGCTGTTTCTAAAATCAATTTTTAGCTTTTCCAATTCTATCATCATTAACTTAGCTAGATTTGCTCCTTCTAAGCATACATGGTAACAATCATTTAATTCAAACAACAAGTTATCTCATGTAACCACATTTCACTTCTTACTCGATGCAGTACAAGGAATCAAGCAGTCTCATTAGCTGCGAGAAGCAGACGATTCGAATCGAGTTTTAACCTTGCAAGGTAAACCTAAACACACGGCATGTCAGGGTACTCCGACCCTGCACATGACAACCGTCCCCATCGATTCCCCGTTCGCGTCCAGGCCTCACCGCCTTGGCATACAATGCTCCACTGACCCCGGCTGCCGCCGTGCAGTGACCGCACTTGTACCCACCATAGCTAGCATGGGAGACCCAGTCTCAGGTCGCATGAGGGATAAAGTCCGCGCCCGGCTTCACTCAGGTACTAGGTTTACCGGTTACCATTTTTCCCGGCATGTGCTTAGTACGTTCAAAAGCTTGACTCAGGTATCCACACATTAATCCTTAGTTCTTTTTCCCGTCTCATGGACAAGACATCCTCCCTGGATCCGAGTCCATAGACCAATATGTATATATATACCCCGTTATCAAGATGAATACAATCAATTCCTGACCTCGCGCGAGTGCTAGAAAAATCACTCGACTTCTACCGAGATCCTGATTAGCAAGCAGCTACTCGACCTAGCATACTAGTATTCATCTCAAAAAGGAATCCTAAGTTCATGCAACTAGAGGTTTCAAGCAACTCCTACACTTAAGTGCACATTACAATCCTACAAGCAATAAGTGTAGTAAAATTGCATATAATAACATGGTTATGCATAAAACCGGGGCTTGCCTTCAATTGCTGGGGCTGCGGGGAGATCCTCAATAGCAGCCCCTGTAGCCTGCTCCTGGTCCTCCTCTTGGACAGGTCCTTGCTCGGGGATGAGCACGTACTCTCCGTCGACAAGATTACAATCTAATGAATGCAATGCGTAAGATATATGCATGATATGATATGTGCTTTTAGAAATTACAACTTAAGGGTGTATGATCTTTCTGGGTTAAACAAGGTTAACTTTACTTATGTAAGACCCTTTTAGTGGTATACTCGATAAATTGGTTTAAACTTAGGTAAGTGGGAGGTTTATTTTTTTGGGGTTCCACTGAATTCCTTTTAAGCTTTTAGTGAGAGTTAACAAGTGTTCAAGATAAGCTTAATAGGGTGAGGTTTATGTCTTCTTTCCTTTTCTTTTTATCCCTTTAAAGGTTTTTGGGAGTAGGTTGAACTACAAGTTGCTTTTATAAAATTCTAAAAATTCTGCAAAAATTACAGTGGTTGGGTACTGGTGTTTGATTCTTTTTCTCAAAACTTGGGGATCAGAAAGTGAATAGTTTTCTCTGGACAAAATTATTAAATTCTAGGGTAGAAGGGGTGCTTTGAACTACAACTATTATTTAACAGTGGGTAATTCTCCAAAACTTATTTTTGCTGGCTTTTAGGTGTTGTAACATGACTTGATACAAATTTCTAGGCATTAATACCTTTTAATTATTTTTCTATAGTTTTCTCAAGTTTCTAGCCAAACAGGTGCTTTCTACTATCACTATACTTGAAAAATATCAAACAACAATGTTCTTATTTTTCTTAGTTTTTGTTTTGTGCAAGAGCAATCATTCTGAAGTTTGGTATTTATTTGCTTAAGGGAAAGGGTGGTATGCATTATTTGAATTAAGTGGCCTTTCTCTTAAATCCTTAGCAATGGGTATGGGTTTGCTTCTTTTTCATAGGTTTGTATTTTTCATTGGTAGTTCATCTCATTATGGACTTAGCAAATTTTTGGTTGCCCATTATTGCATCATTAGGGGTTATTCAAGAATTATTGGAAAAATGCCTTATTATCACTTTACATTTATTTTCCTTACTTAAAAAGTTGGGCTGAGGTGCTCTTTATTTTTGTAGTGGGGCTCTGGTGGTTGTAAGCTTACTGGAATTTTATTATCCATTTTGGGTATAGTTTTATATCTCTAATAATTGATTTCCAGTCTATATAAGGCTTAATTAAATCATTTTAATTTAAAACTGGTTCAAATTAATTGTCTCTGTATTTTTCCTAGGTTCTCTGTTACATAAGTAAACTAGGAAAAATAATCTTAATCATTGTTCATTAATTTCTAATGCCTTTCTGATTTTCTCTAAGTTTTGGACAAAATAGCTTTAAATGAATAACTACATTATATTTTCCAGTGCTAGGGTTCCTACTAATTTTAAACAGTGTCTAAATGAGGTTTGAATACCCACAAATTTTCTTAAGTTTAGTACAGAAGAAAAACTAATTTTCCTTAATTAACCAGGGTTTGGTGGGTTTCTGTTTTTAATTTTAAACTCAAAAATTTAGAACAGAAAGCATAGGGTTTATTATTTTTAAATGGTAGTTCATAAAATTTAGGATCCAGCAAAATTGGTTTGACATCTTTTGACTTTGAATTCCTCAAGTTATGAATTTTACAAGTTCTTTGGTTATTTAAAAAGTATAACAGAATTGGTTTAATGAAAATCCACTTTGCACTGGGGTCCCTGGCGGGTTTTTAAATTTTCCTCGCGAATCAGTCCTTAGGCTACTATTCACATGAGTCACTAACGTTACAGAAAACCCCTCGGGTTCTACCAATCCTAACCCGAGGTCCTTCTTCTACCTTAACAGTAACCGCGGCGGAAGAAAAGGGCGGAGGGCTTATCGGCGGCGAGATTGCTCCGGTGAAGTGGTCGAGGATGAAGGGGAGGTCTCGGGGATCACAACGATGTGCGGGTCACCGCTGGAGATGGCCGGAGTCGGTCGGTCCACGCACGCAGGCGGGGATGCTCGTCGGCGGCGAGGAGTCCGGCCTGGTCACGGCGAGATAGTTCAATTAGACGGGTCAGAGAGGTTCACGGGATGCCAGAGATGACACGAGCGCAAGGAATTGGGCGGAGACTCACTGGATAGCCCGGTCCACGCGCGGCGGCGGAAGACCGAAGTCCGGTGAGGTCGATCTCGGGCCTCCGGTGAAGTCTGGCCGGGTCCGAGGGCTTGGCAAGCTTCACGGGCTACTGGTGGAGCTAGCTGAAGCACTGGCTTGACTTGAGGGTGGCTGGAGGGAGCTGGCCACGGTGGCCGAAGCTCTGGCGGCAATGGCGGGCGGAAAATAAGCTCGCCGGAGCTAAGGGAAAGTGGCTGGCCGGAGAGGGTGAGTGCGGGGCGAAGTGAGGCACGCCCGGGGAGGCTTTATAGGCGCGGGCGTGCACGGCCGAGGGCGTGAGCGTGCGGCGGACTTGACCGGACGCCAAGGTGAGCGCGCGCGCGGGTTGGGCGAGCTCTGGCGTGCTGACCAGGGTCGAACACGTGTGCCCGTGCGTTCTGCCCAAGTTCTGGCGCGTGTAGTCGCTCATCCGAGCCTGCTCTCGCCTTGGTCAGTGCACAAAACCTCTTCTCCTCCCTACAAGCTACCATTCTTGTGTGGGGGTCATAGGATTTTGCCTACTGGTCGCAGAGATATGGAGCCAGGAAATCCGGTCTGTCTCCCTGCCCAAATCCGAGGCAAATCCAAGGTTTAGTCGTGTCTAGGGCTCGCGTCCCAATGCCATCTTCTGGCACACGACAGAGGGGTTAGTTAGACACATTTTTGTCAATGGGGCCATTAGGATTCGAGTTAGGGATCAAGGTGAACATCCCTGATCTTTGGCTCAAGGTCTGAATTTCAGAAATCTGAAATTCAGAATTCTCATTAAGTCCACACATGGAAAGCTTGATTTGGGGTTTTATTTGAGCTATTTTGGCTAAGCTTTCTCAACCTTTCTTGTTGCCCATTAAATATACTTCAATTTTTATAATTGGCTCAAGTCATAATTTTAAATTTTTCATCCCCTTTTTCTTATTTTCTTGAATTTCTGCTCATGGGGCTCACTTAGGGGTTTTATTATGGTTGTACCTCCTCATCTTTTGAAAGACTCAATTGTTTTGATCATGACACTTTTAAGTACATACTTGGTGAATTCTTTATTGCTTAAGTTATTTTGATGCTCATGCTTACTTTGATTCACATGAAATAAGGGTTCTTGGTTTGGCATTTGAGAGAAACCCTAGGTGACACTGGGGTGTCACAGCGAGCACGAGGAGTAGTGGGCTAGGCCTTGCCCATTTCCTCGATACCGACGACATCGTTTATCCGCTGCACCTTATTTGTGAACTTTATTTGCTACTTGAAAAACTCCGATCTATGTAATAACTCAGCACTTAATTTAAGGTTTCCTGTTTTATTGTATTTCTTCTGTGACTCACCTTCGAGTGAGATTGTGGAATTTGATCCTGGTTAAGTGGCTCTATCAGACTAGATCTGAAGGACTGACGGGTTATTCCGATTTAAGTGTGTTACGGCCCCTGAGGCATGACTTAGGCACTTGAGCTGGAATAATTCGGGTGGTTCTGCCACAGCTGGTATCGGAGCAAATTCCACCACAGAGAAGGACAATAAAACACGAATATCAATTTTCAAATCTAAAACTTGCCTAGAAACTGCTACGGATCGACAGGACTAGACCGCTAGACCTAGGACGAAAGGCCTTAGGCTTAGAGGGGGGAAATAGGTGGCTAACTAATTAGGCCCGTGGGCCAGTACTTATAATTGTAAGGATGCTCTAAAAGGGCACCCTATTTTCTTTTTGAGAGGCAACGTTTCTTCCAGCATGCATGCATTATAAAACACAAAGAGGGAAGTAAAATCTGAACTAACCTTTTTTTAGACCATCCGGGCTCTCTTTTTCTTTTTCCTTCCACCATAATCTTTACCTCTGATTCCCTTCCGCAGATGAATTCACCCACCCCCGCCAGTGGAGGAGACTCTTGTTTCAGTTCTGACTTCCTTTCTCGTGATGGGTTTCCTTCCATCTTATGGGAAGTGCTTAACTCCGCCGGTTACCCTACGCCCCCTTTGTACACGGTGCAGTTGTATGAGGAGCATCAGGTACCTCGTTGTCGGGTCTGGCTGACCTTGGAGGCTCACCCCCTTCAGCCGGGTTGGCGTTCTCTTGACTCTGAGATGATTGGACTCAGGACGGACGACACCGTTGAGGCAGCATCCATGAAGGCTCTAACGACTTTTTGTGGCTACCATCCCCTAGAGATGGTGATGCACCCTTTGGGACTCTTCCCTGCTGAGAGGAAGGATGATCCCATGTGGTGTAGCCGCGTGAGCCATGTGAAAGATGTGTGGGCAATGTATCCTGACTTGGTTGGGAGGGTCACTGTTCAGTGCATGAGTGCGTTGTACCGCCTTCAGGCCCTTCAGAGCGATGCTATGGCATTCCTCGCTAACATCGCTCAAACCACCAAGCTCACTCTCGATAATCGAGAAGATTTTGTGGTTGATCTATCTACCGAGCTGGTAGAGAAAGATCTGCAGGTGGAGAGGCTGAGCCAGCGCATCACCACATTGGAGCAGCGGGTGGAGATCCGAGACAACACTATTGATGTCTTGGAGAACCAGCTTCACGATGTGCAAAGGGAACTCGAGGAAGCAAATGACCACCTGGACATGCACCACTTGGAGATGGAGGCCAATGAAGCAGGAAGCGAGGGAGAAGAGGATCCCGAGGAGCTAGGACCAGCCCCTGGTGCCAATGGGACTACCTCCGCGATGCCCCCTTCACCCGCGTCCAGTGTCGCTTCCACCGCTCAGGGTTAAGCAGTCACTTCGACACTCTTAGGCGGATAGAAACCTATGCGAGCTTAGTTACTATCAGATTTTGGACTAGGCTTATGGGTGCTTTCTCCTAATTGATGTAACCCTGTGAACTTTTGAATTCTGTGGGATATCTGTCACCATGTTATCTTGAATTCGAACCTAGTATTATTATTATGGCATTTTTCCTTCCATATGGGATAATATTTTGATATTCGAAACTATGAGTTGGGATAACAATGGCGGCAATCTCTGTTTACAGATGGCAGATAGGCAGCGTCGCGGGCATAACGAGCAGGTTCCCCCGCCACCTCCTCCAGCTCCCACGGTGCAGGAGCTGATGGCCCAGCAGAATGAAATTCTGCGACAACTCTTGCAGCGTCAGCCCCACCCCCAGCAGCATGGTGGAGGCCAGCCTCAACGACCTCCAGCAATGGCAACCTACCAGGAGTTTCTGAGCACGCAGCCATCTTTGTTCACCAAGGCAGAGGATCCGTTGGACGCCGACGTATGGCTTTGCGTCGTCGAGTCCAAGTTTCCCCTCCTCACGGGAGATTGCCCTGATGCTACCAAGACCCACTTTGCCGTGCAGCAGCTTCGCGGATCTGCTCGGACTTGGTGGGATCACTTCCGTGCTATGCTCCCAGCTGATCGAGAGGTGTCTTGGGAGGAGTTCAAGACCGCCTTCAGAGGGCACCACATCCCAGCTGGCATTCTTGATCGGAAGTTGAATGAATTCCTGGCCCTTAATCAAGGAACCCGCACGGTACTGCAGTATGCGCAAGCCTTCAACGACTTATGCCAATATGCAGGGTATCATGCTGATTATGATGAAAAGAAGAGGGATCGCTTCCGCAGGGGTCTCAATACCAAGCTGCGGGAACGACTCAACACTGTCCGGGCTGATAGCTTCAATGAGTTGGTCAACATGGCCATCTCCCAGGAGGATTGTATTGTTGCTCACCGGGCAGAGAAGAAGAGAAAGGCACCAATGGCAGCACCATCCGCTCAGGCTCAGAGGTTCCGGATTGTTTCTCACAATTAGAGTAGGGGTTTTCAGCAGCAGGCAGGCAGATGGGTGATCAGGCCACCTCAGCAGCAGCAGCCGGCACCCAACCGCTTTCCAGCTCCCGTTCCAAGAAACAACCAGCCTCCGCAGCAGCAGTTCCGCCAGGGCAATGGGAACAAGTGTTTCACTTGTGGCAATGTGGGCCACTATGCCAAGAATTGTCCCAGGAACCAGCAAAGGCAGATGCCAGCACCCAATCAAGACAAGGGAAGGAAGCAGAAGGTGCAAGTCAAGCAAGGGAAGCTCAACTTCACCACTCTTGAAGAAGTACCTGAAGGAGCACCTGTCATGACTGGTATCTTTTCAGTTTATAATCAACCTGCTTTAATTCTATTTGATTCTGGTGCATCTCATAGTTTCATTAGCCAAAAGTTCAGTGCTAAATGTAAACTGCCAATCTCTCACTCTAAAGGGTCATTCATGATAGTCACACCTGGGGGTAAAATTGCAACTAATCAATTAAACCAAAGTGTGCTTATTCAACTGGGAGGCCACATTGTCAAAACCACTCTTCTTGTGTTGGGATTGGAAAATGTGGACATTATTCTAGGAGCTAATTGGATGACCTTGCACCAAGTTGTGCTGGATGTAGCCAGTCGTGCCGTGGAAGTTAATTCTCCATTCTGTGGGAACTTCGCCTTAATTCTGCCTAGTCAAGGTTCTACTCAGTCATGTGCTTTCTCTATGACGGAGTTACCTTTGAAGAAGATCCCAGTGGTCTGTGAGTATGCAGATGTCTTTCCCGATGAATTGCCAGGCATGCCACCGGACCGGGACATTGAATTCGCCATCGAGTTGCAACCGGGAACGGCCCCAATTTCCAAAAGGCCCTACCGAATGCCACCCGCTGAGTTGGCAGAGTTGAAGAAGCAATTGCAAGAGTTGCTAGATAAGGGATTTATTCGCCCAAGTACTTCGCCTTGGGGATGTCCAGCACTATTTGTGAAGAAGAAGGATGAAAGCTTGAGGCCGTGTATAGATTACCGCCCTCTTAATGCGGTAACTATCAAGAACAAGTATCCTTTGCCTCGTATTGATGTTCTTTTTGACTAGTTGGTCGGGGCCAAGGTATTCTCCAAGATAGACCTTCGCTCTGGCTACCATCAGATCAAGATACGAGCAAGCGATATTCCGAAGACGACGTTCTCAACCAGATATGGGCTATATGAATTCTTGGTGATGTCATTCGGGCTGACAAATGCACCAGCATATTTCATGTATCTGATGAATTCTGTTTTTATGCCTGAATTGGACAAGTTCGTGGTGGTTTTCATCGATGACATTTTGGTGTACTCAAAGAACGAAGAAGAACATGTCGGGCATTTGCATGTAGTACTTCAACGACTGCGAGAGCACCACCTTTATGCCAAGTTATCCAAGTGTGATTTTTGGCTGAAGGAAATCAAATTCTTGGGTCACACTATCTCTCAGGCTGGAATAGCTGTTGATCCTGACAAAGTGCAAGAGGTGATGAACTGGAAGCCACCAACAACTGTTCGCCAGATTCGGAGTTTTCTGGGATTAGCTGGTTATTACCGAAGATTTATTCCGGACTTCTCTCGAATTGCAAAGACTATCACTGAGTTGCTGAAGAAAGAAGTCAAGTTTGTTTGGAGTCAGAAGTGCGAAGATGCCTTCCATGCATTAAGGCAGCATCTGACCACAGCACCAGTTTTGGCGCAGCCTGACAGCAGCAAGCCTTTTGATGTGTATTGCGATGCCTCTGGCACCGGGCTAGGTTGTGTCTTGATGCAAGACAACCGAGTCATTGCTTATGCCTCAAGAGCACTCAGGCCTCATGAGCAAAACTATCCCACTCATGACCTCGAGTTAGCAGCAGTGGTTCATGCATTGAAAATGTGGAGGCATTATCTAATGGGGACTCACTGCAACATCTTCACTGATCATAAGAGCCTTAAGTACATTTTTACTCAGGCTGATCTCAACATGAGGCAGAGAAGATGGCTAGAGCTGATCAAGGATTATGACCTGGAGGTACATTATCACCCAGGAAAAGCTAACGTAGTAGCAGATGCCTTGAGCCGGAAGATGCAGTGCAATTGTATTCTGATGGATTCTCGTATTGACACCTTGTGTGATGAGTTGAGCAAGATGCAAATTGAAGTGATTCCTTCTGGTTCTTTGTCTCACATTTCTGTTGAGCCAGCTTTGCAAGACCAGATCATCATGGCCCAACTCAGTGACAAGGGAGTGCAAATTATCAAGAAGAATCTCCATCAGAAGGTTGAGAAGTATAATTGTTTCCGCCAAGATGAGAAGGGTGTGCTATGGTTCAAAAACAGATTGGTGATTCCTAAAGATCAGGACCTCAAGAGGAAAATTTTGGATGAGGCTCATCTCTCCAAATTCTCTATGCATCCGGGAAGCACCAAGATGTACCATGATCTGAAGCCCTTGTACTGGTGGACCAGAATGAAGAGGGAGATAGCCCAGTATGTATCAGAATGTGACACCTGTCAGAGGATAAAGGCAAGCCACTTGAAATCAGCTGGAGCCTTGCAACCCCTATCCATACCTTCATGGAAGTGGGATGACATCAGCATGGATTTCGTCGTGGGACTGCCCAACACCTCTCGTCATCATGACTCAATTTGGGTTATTGTGGACCGATTGACCAAAGTGGCACATTTTCTTCCTGTGCACACCACTGATAAGGCTCAGAAGTATGCAGAATTGTATATTGACCGGATCGTGTGTTTGCACGGATTACCTCGGACCATTGTCTCTGACCGAGGAGCCCAATTTGTTGCCAGATTTTGGGAACAATTGCAAAAGTCTCTGGGAACCAAGCTAATCAGGAGTTCAGCTTACCACCCACAGACTGATGGTCAGACGGAAAGGGTAAACCAAACCCTGGAGGATATGCCGAGAGCTTGTGCGATCGATAGCGGCAAGAACTGGGATAAGCACCTCTCCTTGGCAGAGTTTGCTTATAACAATAGTTATCAATCCAGCCTAAAGATGGCACCTTTCGAAGCTCTCTATGGAAGAAGGTGTAGAACACCACTCAATTGGTCTCAACCTGGAGAAAGAGAAGTTTTTGGACCTGACTTAGTGACTGAAGCCGAAAGGAAGGTCAAACTAATCAGGAAGAATCTAGAAGCTGCTCAGGCCAGGCAGAAGAGTTACCATGATAAAAGAAGGAAACCTCTCCAGTTCGAGGTGGGAAGTTTCGCATACCTCAAGGTATCACCCACCAAGGGAGTGCAGAGGTTTGGGATCAAAGGCAAGCTCGCCCCTCGTTACATTGGACCTTATGAGATCATAGAGGCATGTGGACCCGTGGCATACAAGCTGAAGTTACCTTCAAAAATGTCTGCCCTTCACGATGTATTCCATGTATCTCAGCTGAAGAAGTGTGTTCGATTACCGACTGAAATCTTAGCGGAGCCAGAATTGGAGATAGAACCAGATCTATTGTACCAGGAGTACCCCTCCAAGATTCTGGATTGCAAAGAGAGATCAACTCGGGCTAAATCGATCAAGATGTACAAGGTCCAGTGGAGTAATCACTCAGAGGAGGAAGCTACTTGGGAAACCGAGGAATTCCTGAGATCCAACTTCCCCGATTGCCTACCTAAGGAAGCTGGTACGTAATCACCCCACCCCTCCTCCTGCCCTTCGAATCTAATTTCTAAAATTATGATCTTAATTCGGAATGAAGTAACTACGAAGTAAAACTTAAAAGGACTTCCTTCTGAAGTTGCAAAGAGAATGACATTCGAAGAACAGCTTTACCCTAATGATAACAGTAATCACCCGTTTCCTTAAGTCTCACCCTTCGCTTCACCCCGGGAGGACTCTGGCCCGAATCTCGGGACGAGATTCCTTTAAGGGGGGAAGGTTGTGACACCCCAGTGTCACCTAGGGTTTCTCTCAAATGCCAAACCAAGAACCCTTATTTCATGTGAATCAAAGTAAGCATGAGCATCAAAATAACTTAAGCAATAAAGAATTCACCAAGTATGTACTTAAAAGTGTCATGATCAAAACAATTGAGTCTTTCAAAAGATGAGGTACAACCCTAATAAAACCCCTAAGTGAGCCCCATGAGCAGAAATTCAAGAAAATAAGAAAAAGGGGATGAAAAATTTAAAATTATGACTTGAGCCAATTATAAAAATTGAAGTATATTTAATGGGCAACAAGAAAGGTTGAGAAAGCTTAGCCAAAATAGCTCAAATAAAACCCCAAATCAAGCTTTCCATGTGTGGACTTAATGAGAATTCTGAATTTCAGATTTCTGAAATTCGGACCTTGAGCCAAAGATCAGGGATGTTCACCTTGATCCCTAACTCGAATCCTAATGGCCCCATTGACAAAAATGTGTCTAACTAACCCCTCTATCGTGTGCCAGAAGATGGCATTGGGACGCGAGCCCTAGACACGACTAAACCTTGGATTTGCCTTGGATTTGGGCAGGGAGACAGACCGGATTACCTGGCTCCATATCTCTGCGACCAGTAGGCAAAATCCTATGACCCCCACACAAGAATGGTAGCTTGTAGGGAGGAGAAGAGGTTTTGTGCACTGACCAAGGCGAGAGCAGGCTCGGATGAGCGACTACACGCGCCAGAACTTGGGCAGAATGCACGGGCACACGTGTTCGACCCTGGTCGGCACGCCAGAGCTCGCCCAACCCGCGCGCGCGCTCACCCCGGCGTCCGGTCAAGTCCGCCGCGCGCTCACGCCCTCGGCCGTGCACGCCTGCGCCTATAAAGCCTCCCCGGGCGCGCCTCACTTCGCCCCGCACTCACCCTCTCCGGCCAGCCACTTTCCCTTAGCTCCGGCGAGCTTATTTTCCGCCCGCCATTGCCGCCAGAGCTTCGGCCACCGTGGCCAGCTCCCTCCAGCCACCCTCAAGTCAAGCCAGTGCTTCGGCTAGCTCCACCAGTAGCCCGTGAAGCTTGCCAAGCCCTCGGACCCGGCCAGACTTCACCGGAGGCCCGAGATCGACCTCACCGGACTTCGGTCTTCCGCCGCCGCGCGTGGACCGGGCTATCCAGTGAGTCTCCGCCCAATTCCTTGCGCTCGTGTCATCTCTGGCATCCCGTGAACCTCTCTGACCTGTCTAATTGAACTATCTCGCCGTGACCAGGCCGGACTCCTCGCCGCCGACGAGCATCCCCGCCTGCGTGCGTGGACCGACCGACTCCGGCCATCTCCAGCGGCGACCCGCACATCGTTGTGATCCCCGAGACCTCCCCTTCATCCTCGACCACTTCACCGGAGCAATCTCGCCGCCGATAAACCCTCCGCCCTTTTCTTCCGCCGCGGTTACTGTTAAGGTAGAAGAAGGACCTCGGGTTAGGATTGGTAGAACCCGAGGGGTTTTCTGTAACGTCAGTGACTCATGTGAATAGTAGCCTAAGGACTGATTTGCGAGGAAAATTTAAAAACCCGCCAGGGACCCCAGTGCAAAGTGGATTTTCATTAAACCAATTCTGTTATACTTTTTAAATAACCAAAGAACTTGTAAAATTCATAACTTGAGGAATTCAAAGTCAAAAGATGTCAAACTAATTTTGCTGGATCCTAAATTTTATGAACTACCATTTAAAAATAATAAACCCTATGCTTTCTGTTCTAAATTTTTGAGTTTAAAATTAAAAACAGAAACCCACCAAACCCTGGTTAATTAAGGAAAATTAGTTTTTCTTCTGTACTAAACTTAAGAAAATTTGTGGGTATTCAAACCTCATTTAGACACTGTTTAAAATTAGTAGGAACCCTAGCACTGGAAAATATAATGTAGTTATTCATTTAAAGCTATTTTGTCCAAAACTTAGAGAAAATCAGAAAGGCATTAGAAATTAATGAACAATGATTAAGATTATTTTTCCTAGTTTACTTATGTAACAGAGAACCTAGGAAAAATACAGAGACAATTAATTTGAACCAGTTTTAAATTAAAATGATTTAATTAAGCCTTATATAGACTGGAAATCAATTATTAGAGATATAAAACTATACCCAAAATGGATAATAAAATTCCAGTAAGCTTACAACCACCAGAGCCCCACTACAAAAATAAAGAGCACCTCAGCCCAACTTTTTAAGTAAGGAAAATAAATGTAAAGTGATAATAAGGCATTTTTCCAATAATTCTTGAATAACCCCTAATGATGCAATAATGAGCAACCAAAAATTTGCTAAGTCCATAATGAGATGAACTACCAATGAAAAATACAAACCTATGAAAAAGAAGCAAACCCATACCCATTGCTAAGGATTTAAGAGAAAGGCCACTTAATTCAAATAATGCATACCACCCTTTCCCTTAAGCAAATAAATACCAAACTTCAGAATGATTGCTCTTGCACAAAACAAAAACTAAGAAAAATAAGAACAGTGTTGTTTGATATTTTTCAAGTATAGTGATAGTAGAAAGCACCTGTTTGGCTAGAAACTTGAGAAAACTATAGAAAAATAATTAAAAGGTATTAATGCCTAGAAATTTGTATCAAGTCATGTTACAACACCTAAAAGCCAGAAAAAATAAGTTTTGGAGAATTACCCACTGTTAAATAATAGTTGTAGTTCAAAGCACCCCTTCTACCCTAGAATTTAATAATTTTGTCCAGAGAAAACTATTCACTTTCTGATCCCCAAGTTTTGAGAAAAAGAATCAAACACCAGTACCCAACCACTGTAATTTTTGCAGAATTTTTAGAATTTTATAAAAGCAACTTGTAGTTCAACCTACTCCCAAAAACCTTTAAAGGGATAAAAAGAAAAGGAAAGAAGACATAAACCTCACCCTATTAAGCTTATCTTGAACACTTGTTAACTCTCACAAAAAGCTTAAAAGGAATTCAGTGGAACCCCAAAAAAATAAACCTCCCACTTACCTAAGTTTAAACCAATTTATCGAGTATACCACTAAAAGGGTCTTACATAAGTAAAGTTAACCTTGTTTAACCCAGAAAGATCATACACCCTTAAGTTGTAATTTCTAAAAGCACATATCATATCATGCATATATCTTACGCATTGCATTCATTAGATTGTAATCTTGCCGACGGAGAGTACGTGCTCATCCCCGAGCAAGGACCTGTCCAAGAGGAGGACCAGGAGCAGGCTACAGAGGCTGCTATTGAGGATCTCCCCGCAGCCCCAGCAATTGAAGGCAAGCCCCGGTTTTATGCATAACCATGTTATTATATGCTATTTTACTACACTTATTGCTTGTAGGATTGTAATGTGCACTTAAGTGTAGGAGTTGCTTGAAACCTCTAGTTGCATGAACTTAGGATTCCTTTTTGAGATGAATACTAGTATGCTAGGTCGAGTAGCTGCTTGCTAATCAGGATCTCGGTAGAAGTCGAGTGATTTTTCTAGCACTCGCGCGAGGTCAGGAATTGATTGTATTCATCTTGATAACGGGGTATATATATACATATTGGTCTATGGACTCGGATCCAGGGAGGATGTCTTGTCCATGAGACAGGAAAAAGAACTAAGGATTAATGTGTGGATACCTGAGTCAAGCTTTTGAACGTACTAAGCACATGCCGGGAAAAATGGTAACCGGTAAACCTAGTACCTGAGTGAAGCCGGGCGCGGACTTTATCCCTCATGCGACCTGAGACTGGGTCTCCCATGCTAGCTATGGTGGGTACAAGTGCGGTCACTGCACGGCGGCAGCCGGGGTCAGTGGAGCATTGTATGCCAAGGCGGTGAGGCCTGGACGCGAACGGGGAATCGATGGGGACGGTTGTCATGTGCAGGGTCGGAGTACCCTGACATGCCGTGTGTTTAGGTTTACCTTGCAAGGTTAAAACTCGATTCGAATCGTCTGCTTCTCGCAGCTAATGAGACTGCTTGATTCCTTGTACTGCATCGAGTAAGAAGTGAAATGTGGTTACATGAGATAACTTGTTGTTTGAATTAAATGATTGTTACCATGTATGCTTAGAAGGAGCAAATCTAGCTAAGTTAATGATGATAGAATTGGAAAAGCTAAAAATTGATTTTAGAAACAGCTAGTGCTTTTGGCAAACCAAACCCCTCAGCCAAACAGCTGCATAGTCTAGAGGTAGAGGAGTAGACTCCTCACACCGGGTAAGTCTAGCTGAGTATTAGTATACTCAGCCTTGCTTGTGGCACAATTTTTGCAGGTACCATGCAGGAAATAGTTGATGGTGTGACTTGGCCTGCCACCCTGCCACCGGGTTGGACGGTCGAGTGGGACATTGCCCCAGCAGGAGAGGAGCACGAGGAGTAGTGGGCTAGGCCTTGCCCATTTCCTCGATACCGACGACATCGTTTATCCGCTGCACCTTATTTGCTACTTGAAAAACTCCGATCTATGTAATAACTCAGCACTTAATTTAAGGTTTCCTGTTTTATTGTATTTCTTCTGTGACTCACCTTCGAGTGAGATTGTGGAATTTGATCCTGGTTAAGTGGCTCTATCAGACTAGATCTGAAGGACTGACGTGTTATTCCGATTTAAGTGTGTTACGGCCCCTGAGGCGTGACTTAGGCACTTAAGCTGGAATAATTCGGGTGGTTCTGCCACAGCGACCACAACAGATATCCGACTTTCCCGCGCGGGAAACCCCATGCAACGGAGCCATCCGAGGATAGGTCGGCAGAATCACAGGAAGATAAACTAAAACAGTTCACTATCTTTTAGCTACACATCGTTATCATATCCACGTGTATTGCCCCACGGTCGAGTATATAAGGCCTAGGGGGCACCCCTTCAGATCAATCAACCTATTACCCAGCCGCCAACCTCAACTTTTCGCGAAGATCCGCCTTGTAACCTCATTTACTACACATACTCACCAGGACGTAGGGTGTTACACATCTCTAAGCGGCCCGAACCTGTAGACATTGTCCATTGTCTCATGTGCATCTAGCACGAACCATTTTGCTACAGTCGGCGACACCGTCCTACTCCTAAAAACACCTTGAGGGGCAACCCCAGGTGTGCGGTCGGACCCAAAACACCGACACTAAGTACATGCCGTTGTGGCAGCCGAAGAGATTTTGGCACCCTGCTGGCGTGATGTCGTGGCCATCAGAGGAGTGCTGGAGCCTGGCGGAGGGACAGCTGTCGGAGCTATGGAGTCCTTGCTGACGTCCTCTTGCTTCCGTAAGGGGGCTGAGAGCTGCCATCGTCACTGAGTATGCGGGGCGCCATCATTGCCTATCTGGTGGAGCGAGCCAAATGGGACGCCGGTCTTGTCCCCCGTGGCTCGAGTCAGCTCAGGGTAGGGTGATGATGGCGCCTCCTGTTGACGTGGCCGGTCCACGCCCTAGGTTGGGTGATGTGGAAGCTCCTCCGAAGCCGAGGTCGAGTCTGTCTTTCGTGGCCGAGGTCGAGTCCGAACCCCTGGGTCGGGCGAGATGGAGATCGTCGGCTGAGGCTAGAGCGGAGTCCGAGCCCTGGGGTCGGGCGAAGCGGAGTTCGTCGTCTTCTGGGGCTGAGCCCAAGTCCGAGCCCTGGGTCAGGCGGAGCGGAGTTCGCCGTCTTCCGGGACTTAGCCCGAGTCCGAGCCCTGGGGTCAGGCGGAGCAGAGTTCACCGTCTTCCGGGACTTAGCCCGAGTCCGAGCCCTGGGTCGGGCGGAGCGGAGTTCGCCGTCTTCCGGGACTTAGCCTGAGTCCGAGCCCTGGGTCGGGCGGAGCGGAGTTCGCTGTCTTCCAGGACTTAGCCTGAGTCCGAGCCCTGGGTCAGGTGGAGCGGAGTTTCCTATGGTGCCTGCGGCCGGGCCTGACTGCCTGTCAGCCTCACTCTGTCAAGCGACACCGCAGTCGGAGTGGCGCAGGCGGCGCTGTCTTTCTGTCAGGCCGGTTAGTGGAGCGGCGAAGTGACGGCGGTCACTTCGGCTCTATCGACTGCAGGGCGCACGTCAGGATAAAGGCGTCAGGCTGCCTTTGCATTAAATGCTCTTGCGATTTGGTCGGTTGGCGCGGCGATTCGGTCAGGGTTGCTTCTTGGCGAAGACAGGGCCTCGGGCGAGCCGGAGATACGTTAGCCACTGGAGGGGAGCCTCGGGCGAGGCGGAGATTCTCCGGGGTCGGCCACCCTTGTCCGAGGCTAGGCTCGGGCGAGGCGTGATCGCGTCCTTCGAATGGACCGATCCCTGACTTAATCGCACCCATCAGGCCTTTGCAGCTTTATGTTGATGGGGGTTACCAGCTGAGAATTAGGAGCCTTGAGGGTACCCCTAATTATGGTCCCCGACAGTAGCCCCCGAGCCTCGAAGGGAGTGTTAGCACTCGCTTGGAGGCTTTCATCGCACTTTTTTGCAAGGGGACCAGCCTTTCTCGGTTGCGTTTGGTTCCGGGGGGTGCGTGCGAGCGCACCCGCCGGGTGTAGCCCCCGAGGCCTCGGAGGAGTGGTTTTACTCCTCCGAGGTCTTAATGCCTCGCGCAATGGTTCGGCTGGTCTGGTGTTCCCTCATGCGAGCTAGTCGTAGCCCGGGTGTACGGTCGGGTCCAAGTTCTCGGGCTGGTATGTTGACACCGTCAACGGTTCGGCCGGAGCCGGGTTTGCGAGAGCAGCCCCCGAGCCTCTGCACAGGGCGAGAGGGCGATCAGGGACAGACTCGACTTTTTTACATACGCCCCTGTGTCGCCTTTCCGCAAGGAGGAGGGGGGAAAGCGCCATGTTGCCCTCGATGGGCGCCGAACATGGTGTCTCCGGTGAGCTACAGACGGGTAATCCGAGTGGACGCCCGTGCCCCATTCGTTAGGGGTCGGCTAGGGGCCCAGAGGCGCGTCCAAAAGTACCTGCGGGTGATCTATCGGACCCGGTCCCCTAGCGACGGGGTCCGAGGGCTCGATACCTCCCTCTGATGGGATTCCGTTACAAGATCGTTCCCGCTGGTCTCGGAAATGTCCTAGGGTACCTCGGGAGCGTAGCCTGAGCCTTGGTTATGTATCGAACGTACCCATGGTCATCCCTCGCTCTGTGTCTGAGGCGGCTGTGAACCCTTCGGGGGCCAGCCTTCAAACCCCTGATCAGTAATGGGCGCGGAGCCTGAGTAGCCTGAGGCGGTCGTTGAACCCTTTCGAGGGGCCGGCCTTCGAACCTCTGACCAGTAGTGGGTGTAGAGCCCACGCGATTTGAGGCGGCTGTCGAACCCTTCCGAGGGGCCAGCCTTCGAACCTCTGATCAGTAGGGAGGCTCGGAGCCTGGTTCCTTCACGGAGAAGGATCCTTTTCGGGGTATCCCCCTTTCCCGGTACCTGTTGCAAGAGAGAGAAAGAGGAAAAAAGGAAAAGGATACGAAATCGAACGACGTGGCGTACCTTTTTCGACACGATTATTGTGGCGAAGGCGAAGCGTCGCTCGCCTCTCCTGCCAGTGGCGCTGCCTGTCCCGCCGTGGAGTTAATGCGTCGGGGTGAGTGGTTCGCGGGGCGGCCATTGCGCGTGCGCGAGCCGTTCGAGGAACGGAACACGGGCGTGTTGTCTTCACGCCGTGAGAGAGGGTTCTCTCGTCGCCCCTGGATGGGACGTAGGCTTGGCTGGCGACGTGACTACTGCCCCTGCCTGCCTGCCACCGCCATTACTGCCGGCCCGTTTTTGGCCGTATTGACCGTTGCGCCAGGCTGGCACCGCTGGGTCGTGCTCTGGGTCGCCTCGAGTCGCGGTCGGTTCCGCAGTCGAGGAGGCGCGGCAATGGCACGAGTGGCGGTGCAGTTTCTTGCACGAAGCATTCGGCGCGCCGGTTGCATGACGCGTGGGCCTGGGCCTCCATGTCGGGCGTGTTGGGAGTCGGAGAAATGCGCCCACTTGGCACGGTTGCATGCCGCCTGCATGGCCCGGTGCTCGTTGCCCTGCAGGCTCCCCGGCGGGGAGGCTGTTCATACCTGCGGGGCCGGAACCAGAGTTCCGTCTGTAATAGCACTTCGAATGCCAGTGTTTTTGTTCATTGTGGCTGTCGAGGCCTGAACATGCATGTAATTTCGGCACGGAGCCGTGTTTTTTCCTCATTTTCGAGCGCTAAGACTCGCCTGTTGATTGCCTGAACCGCTTCACCAAGCGTGAGTCGCCCCACGTAAAGGTGACGAGTGAGGTATCCGTATCCCGGAGGCGTAGGTGTCCCTCGGCTCGGTCAGCCTTGTCGTCCGAGGCTTCCCTTGCTTAGTTAGAGGAACCCCTCGACCGCTCTTCGATGAGCCGAGGCCAGGGGTAGCGGTGTCAGCGTGAACAGAGGCAGAGTTGGCCCAAGAAGAAGACCTGGTCGGCCGGAGCCTGGCCGGGTCGTCCGTTAGCAGGACCGACGCCAGAATTGACCTGCCGAAGGTGTTGTCGATGCCGAGGGTGTTGCTGCTCCCTTCAAGCGTCAAGATCCGTGCCTGCAGGGTCGGACCATCTTGTAGCGCGTGTTTTCTGCAGCCGCCGAGGCCAAAACACACCCTCGCCATGTTGTAAAGCTACGTCTCCTTTCCTCTTATTTCGAGTATCTGGACTTTTCTGTCGGTAACAGAATTGCTTGTGCGAGCGAGAGTTGCTTCTCATAGAAGGTGGCGAGTGAGGTATCCGTATCCCGGAGGCGTATGAGTCCCTCGGCTCGGTCGGCCTTGCTGCTTACGCGCACTCTTACCCGTCCATGGGGTTCTGTCACCGACGTAGTTGAGAAGGCTCGAAGAATCGTTTCGGCAGAAGAGCTTCCGAACGTGAAGACTTGTTCGGTCCGCGAAATCACTTATCCGAACGTGAGTTACTTATCGCAGAAGGTGATGAGTGAGGTATCCATATCCCAGCGGCGTAGGAGTCCCTCGGCTCGGTCAGCCTTGGCTGCTTACGTGTACTCCGTCGTTTTCAGGATCCGCTTTCGAAGTAGTCAAAAAGCACGAAAGACATTCTGGCAGAAAGGATCTTTTTTCGAGGAAAAAATTCGACGCAGAGGGGGTTCCCCCCTTTTAGCCCCCGAGGGAGGGTCGGACTTTGCCGAGGCAAGGTTGACCCTTCCTTGATGACTAAACTTTGCGTAAGAGCGAGGTATATGAACAACGTGAAAACATCTTAAGGGTAGAAGCGACGTAGCTGTTGGATGTTCCAAGCGTTGCCGTAGACCTCGCCTTGACTGTTGGCCAGCTTGTACGTTCCAGGCTTCAGAACCTTGGCGATGACGAAAGGCCCCTCCCAGGCGGGCGTGCGCTTGTGCCGCCCTCGGGTGTCTTGTCACAGCCGAAGCACCAGATCGCCCACCTGGAGGTCTTGGGACCGGACCCCTCGGGCGTGGTAGCGTCGCATGGACTGCTGGTACCGTGCCGAGTGTAATAAGGCCCTGTCCCGAGCCTCTTCCAGCTGGTCCAGCGAGTCCTCTCGACTAGTTTGGTTCATTTGGTCGGCATAGGCCCTTGTCCTCGGGGAACCGTATTCTAAGTCTGTGGGCAAGATGGCATCGGCCCCATAGACTAGAAAGAACGGCGTGAAGCCCGTGGCTCGGCTCGGTGTTGTCCTCAGGCTCCAGACCACCGAGGGGAGTTCCTTTATCCATCGCTTGCCGAACTTGTTGAGGTCGTTGTAGATCCGAGGCTTGAGTCCTTGTAGAATCATGCCGTTGGCACGCTCTACTTGCCCATTCGTCATGGGATGAGCCACGGCGGCCTAGTCCACCCGGATGTGGCGATCCTCGCAGAAGTCCAGGAACTTTCTGCCGGTGAACTGGGTGCCATTGTCGGTGATGATGGAGTTTGGGACCCCGAAACGATGGATGATGTTGGTGAAGAATGCTACCGCCTGCTCGGACCCGATGCTGTTTAGGGGTCGGACCTCGATCCACTTGGAGAATTTGTCGATGGCGACCAACAGGTGCGTGTAGCCCCCGGGTGCCTTCTGCAAGGGGCCGACGAGGTCCAGACCCCACACAGCAAAAGGCCAGGTGATGGGTATCGTCTGTAGAGCCTGAGCAGGCAGGTGGGTCTGCCTTGCGTAGAACTGACACCCTTCGCAGGTGCGGACAATTCTAGTGGCGTCGGCCACCGCCGTTGGCCAGTAGAAACCTTGTCGGAAAGCATTTCCGACAAGGGCTCGAGGTGCTGCGTGATGGCCGCAAGCCCCCGAGTGTATCTCTCGAAGGAGTTCCTGACCTTCGGTGACGGAGATGCATCGCTGGAAGATGCCTGAGGGGCTGTGGTGGTAGAGCTCCTTCCTATCTCCCAGCAAGACGAACGACTTGGCGAGCCGCGCCAACCGCTGAGCTTCGGCTCGGTCGGGGGGTAGTTCTCCTTGGTGGAGATACTGCAGGTACGGGGCCTGCCAGTTTTGATCAGGCGCGACCCCACTCTGCTTCCCCTCAACGTGAAGCGTCTCGCCCTCGGGGGCCGAGGGTTCCTCGGGCCGAACCGAGGGCGCCTCGGGCCGAGCCGAGGGTGCCTCGGACTGAGCCGAGGATACCTCGGGCTGGACCGAGGGTGCCTCGGGCTCGGGCGTGTCGTCGGTCTTGACGGAGGGTTGATGCAGGTCTCGGGAGAAGACGTCCAGGGGAACCGTTGTCCGCCTCGAGGCTATTTTAGACAGCTCGTCCGCAGTCTCGTTGTAGCGTCGAGCGATGTGGTTGAGCTCGAGCCCGTAGAACTTGTCTTCCAAGCACCGAACCTCATCGCAATAGGCCTCCATCTTCGGCTCACAGCAGTGGGAGTTCTTCATGACTTGGTCGATGACAAGCTGCGAGTCACCACGAGCGTCGAGGCATCAGACCCCTAGCTCGATGGCGATCCGCAACCCGTTGACCAGAGCTTCATATTCGGCCACATTGTTGGACGTCGGGAAATGGAGGCGTAGCACATAGCGTATGTGCTTCCCGAGGGGCGAGATGAAGAGTAGGCCTGCGCCGGCTCCCGTCTTCATTAGTGACCCGTCGAAGAACATGGTCCAGAGCTCCGGCTGGATCGGAGCTGTTGGGAGCTGGGTGTCGACCCATTCAGCTACGAAGTCCGCCAAGACCTGGGACTTGATGGCCTTCCGAGGGGCGAACGAGATTGTCTCGCCCATGATTTCCACTGCCCACTTTGCAATCCTCCCCGAGGCCTCCCGGCACTGGATGATCTCCCCCAGGGGGAAGGATGAGACCACAGTTACCGGGTGAGACTCTAAGTAGTGCCACAACTTCCGTCGTGTCAGGATCACCGCATACAGCAGCTTCTGAACTTGTGGGTAGCGGATCTTGGTTTCGGACAGTACCTCACTGACGAAGTAGACTGGCCTCTGAATGGGCAATACATGCCCTTCTTCTCGCCTCTCGACCACAATCGCAGCGCTAACCACCTGAGTGGTTGCGGCGACGTGGACCAAGAGGGCTTCTCCGGTGGCTGGGGGCACCAAGATAGGCGCCTTCGTGAGGAGCGCCTTCAGGTTCCCGAGGGCTTCCTCGGCCTCAGGGGTCCAAGTGAAGCACTCGGCCTTCCTTAAGAGGCGGTACAGAGGTAGACCTCTTTCGCCGAGGCGTGAGATGAAGCGGCTCAGAGCCGCGAGACATCCCATGACCCTCTGCACGCCTTTCAAGTCCTTGATGGGCCCCATGCCGGTGATGGCGGCGATCTTCTCCGGGTTGGCTTCGATGCCTCACTCGGAGACGATGAACCCCAAGAGCATGCCTCGGGGCACCCCGAAGACACACTTTTCGGGATTGAGCTTACCGCCTTTCGCCTTGAGACATCGGAATGTCACTTCAAGGTCAGAAAGGAGGTCGGAGGCTTTCCTTGTCTTGACTACGATGTCATCGACGTAGGCCTCGACCGTGCGGCCAATGTGTTCGCCGAACACAAGGTTCATGCACCGCTGGTACGTCGCGCCCGCATTCCTCAAGCCGAACGGCATGGTGACATAGCAGTACATGCCGAAGGGTGTGATGAAAGAAGTCGCGAGCTGGTCGGACTCTTTCATCCTGATTTGGTGATACCCTGAGTAGGCATCGAGGAAAGACAGGGTTTCGCACCCAGCAGTGGAATCCACGATTTGATCGATGCGAGGCAGAGGGTAGGGAACCTTTGGACATGCTTTGTTCAGACCAGTGTAGTCTACACACATCCGCCATTTCCCACCTTTCTTTCTCACAAGCATAGGGTTGGCAAGCCATTCGAGATGGAATACCTCTTTGATGAACCCTACCACCATTAGCTTGTGGATCTCCTCGCCTATGGCTCTGCGCTTCTCCTCGTCGAATCGGCACAGAGGCTGCTTGATGGGTCGGGCTCCGGCTCGGATGTCTAGCGAGTGCTCGGCGACATCCCTCGGTATGCCGGGCATGTCCAAGGGACTCCACGCGAAGACGTCGGCGTTCGCACGGAGAAAGTCGACGAGCACTGCTTCCTATTTGGGATCGAGCCCGGAGCCGATCCGGACCTGCTTGGAGGCGTCGCTGCTGGGGTCGAGGGGGACGGCCTTGAGCGTCTCCGCTGGCTCAAAGTTGCCGGCATGACGCTTCACGTCTGGCACCTCCTTAGAGAGGCTCTCTAGGTCGGCGATGAGGGCTTCGGACTCGGCAAGGGCCTCGGCGTACTCCACGCACTCCACGTCGCATTCGAACGCGTGTTTGTACGTGGGACCGACGGTGATGACCCCGTTGGGGCCCGACATCTTGAGCTTCAGGTAGGTGTAGTTGGGGACGGCCATGAACTTCGCGTAGCATGGTCTTCCCAGTACCGCGTGGTAGGTTCCTCGGAACCCGACCACCTCGAACGTCAGGTTCTCCCTTCGGAAGTTGGAGGGTGTTCCGAAGCAAACGGGAAGGTCGAGTTGTCCGAGGAGCTGAACGCGCTTCCCGGGAATGATCCCATGGAAGGGCGCAACGCCTGCCCGGACGGAGGACAGATCGACACGCAGGAGCCCGAGGGTCTCGGCGTAGATGATGTTGAGGCTGCTGCCTCCGTCCATGAGGACCTTGGTGAGTCTGACATCACCGATGACGGGGTCGATGACGAGCGGGTATTTCCCCGAGCTCGGCACATGGTCGGGGTGGTCGGCTTGGTCGAAGGTGATGGGCTTGTCGGACCAGTCTAGGTAGACTGGCGCCGCCACCTTCACCGAACAGACCTCCCGGCGCTCTTGCTTGCGGTGCTGAGCCGAGGCATTCGCTGCATCCCACCATAGATCATGAAGCAGTCGTGAACCTCGGGGAACTCTCCTGCTTGGTGATCTTCCTTCTTATCGTCGTCGTGGGCCCTGCCACCCTCCGCGGGTGGCCCGGCCCTGTGGAAGTGGCGCCGAAGCATGACGCACTCCTCAAGGGTGTGCTTTACGGGCCCCTGGTGATAGGGGCACGGCTCCTTGAGCATCTTGTCGAAGAGGTTGGCACCTCCTGGGGGTTTCCGAGGGTTCTTGTACTCGGCGGCGGCGACAAGGTCCACGTCGGGGGCATCGCGTTTCGCTTGCGACTTCTTCTTGCCCTTCTTCTTGGCGCCGCGCTGAGTTGACGCCTCGGGGGCATCTTCCGATCGGCGGCCCTGGGGCTGCTTGTCCTTCCGAAAGATAGCCTCGACCGCCTCCTGGCCGGAGGCGAACTTGGTGGCAATGTCCATTAGCTCGCTCGCCCTAGTGGGGGTCTTGCGACCCAGCTTGCTCACCAGGTCGCGGCAGGTGGTGCCAGCGAGGAACGCGCCAATGACATCTGAGTCGGTGATGTTGGGCAGCTCGGTGCGCTGCTTCGAGAATCGCTGGATGTAGTCCCGGAGAGGTTCTCCTGGCTGCTGTCGGCGGCTTCGGAGGTCCCAGGAATTCCCGGGGCGCACGTACGTGCCCTGGAAATTGCCGGCGAAAGCTTGGACTAGGTCGTCCCAGTTGGAGATCTGCCCCGGAGGCAGGTGCTCCAACCAGGCGCGAGCGGTGTCAGAGAGGAACAGGGGGAGGTTGCGGATGATGAGGTTGTCATTGTCTGTTCCACCCAGTTGGCAGGCCAGACGGTAGTCCGCGAGCCACAGTTTCGGCCTCGTCTCCCCCGAGTACTTTGTGATGGTAGTCGAGGGTCGGAACCGGGTCGGGAACGGCGCCCGTCGTATGGCCCGGCTGAAGGCCTATGGACCGGGTGGTTCGGGCGAAGGACTCCGATCCTCCCCGCTGTCGTAGCGTCCCCCACGCCTGGGGTGGTAGCCTCGGCACACCCTCTCGTCGAGGTGGGCCCGACGGTCGCGGTGAGGGTGCTCATTGCCGAGGCGACCCGGGGCCGCAAGCGCTGTGTGGCGCGTGCGCCCGGTGCAGACCGAGGCTTCTCGCATGAATTGAGAAGTCGCGGTATGAGGTTCCGAGGGGTACCCCTGCCTTCGGGAGGCGGAGCTCTCGGCCCGTCGGACCGCGGCGCCTTCCGGGAGATTCTTGAGCTCTCCCTGGATTCGCCGCCCCTCGGTGGTTGATGGCTCCGGCATCGCGCGGAGGAGTATTGCTGCTGCAGCCAGGTTCTGGCCAACCCCACTGGATGCGAGCGGCGGCCTGACCCTGACATCGTCGGCGATGCGGTGCTGGAAGCCCTGGGGTCGATGACGTATTTCTCTGGCTGGAGGTTGGGCCACCCACGCCTGCCCGACGTCCCGGCGGATCGGCTCAAGCGCTCCTGCTCCCTCGTCGAGCCTGGCCTGCACCCCGCGGACTTGCTCGAGCTGTGGGTCATGGCCCCCCGCCTGAACGGGGACCACAGCTAGCTCCCGTGGGATGTCAACGCGAGGCACCGGCCTAGGGAGATCACCGTCCTTCGGCATGCCGAGATGGTTGCCTTCGGAGGGACCCCCTAGATCGACGTGGAAACATTCACGGCTTGGGCCGCAGTCCTCGTCGCCGAGGCTACGGCTGCCGTCGAAACAGTCGGAAAGGCAGTAGTCGCATGCGGTCATAAAGTTCCGCATGGCACTAGGGTTGCCAAGTCCAGAGAAATTCCAACAGAGGCTGGGCTCGTCGTCTTCCTCGGACCCAGAGGGCCCGTAGGTCGAGACGTCCGTCAGCCGGTCCCAAGGTGACCGCATACAAAACCCCAAAGGGTTTGGACTCGCCTCCACGAGAGCGTCCGCCAAAGCGAGGCCGCTTGGCGGGTCAAGGCTGAATCTGAAAGGCGCGAGATGGGAATCGGTCGGTACCTCTTGGTCGACGGGCGGTGATGAAGTCATGTCGGGGACTGACTGCACCATCGTCCTGGGTACGAGGGTGACGCCCAGCAAGCCTTCCACGAGCGTGCCGGTGTCGTCTGTTTGCTTGGAGTTGGCGTGTCGCAGGGAGATGGCGCTCGCCTCCGTCTCAAACATGAGGTCGATGCCCGACGCGCCCCCCATTGGAGCGCTGGGGCCGTCGACTCGCTCAACAGTCGACGAGGCGCTGCCTCCCGCTTGTCCTTGGTTGCCCCGCCTCCTCCTCCGTTGGTGGGGGAGAGGATGGGGCGAGCTCGAAGGTTGTTCTTCCACCCCGCGGGGAAGGCGTCGTCGATTCCGCCGCCGGCGGGCGGGCTGTCGGTCGCCATTGCCGCTGTCGCCTGGCGGTGGAAGGAGTATCATGTCGTAGCCGCCGTCGAGGGACATGAACTCAAGGCTCCCGAAACGGAGCACCGTCCCGGGTCGGAGAGGTTGCTAGAGACTGCCCATCTGGAGCTTGACGGGAAGCTGTTCGTCAATACACAGCAGGCCCCTACCTGGCGCGCCAACTGTCGGCGTTCCGAGACCGGGGGGTCCCTAAGCCGACGAGTGAATGTCGCCGCGTGCCCCAGCCCAGATGGGTCGACGCGAGGCCGAGCGCGAAGGGGGGAGGTGAGGTGGCCGGAGATGGGCGTGAGAGAGGTGGGAATCCCGCGGCCTTCGTGTTCGTCCCGCGCCCAGGTCGGGTGCGCTTGCAAGTAGGGGGTTACAAGCGTCCATGCGGGAGAGGGAGCGAGCGGCCTCACGCGAGCGCCTGTCTCGTCCTCGTCCCCGCGCGGCCAACCTTCTCTAAGAGGGCCCTGGTCCTTCCTTTTATAGGCGTAAGGAGAGGACCCAGGTGTACAATGGGGGGTGTAACAGAGTGCTACGTGTCTAGCGGGGGAGAGCTAGCGCCCTAAGTACATGCCGTTGTGTCAGCCGGAGAGATTTTGGCACCATGCTGGCGTGATGTCGTGGCTGTCGGAGGAGCGCTGGAGCCTGGCGGAGGGACAGCTGTCGGAGCTGTGGAGTCCTTGCTTACGTCCTCTTGCTTCCGTAAGGGGGCTGAGAGCTGCCATCGTCACTGAGTATGCGGGGCGCCATCATTGCCTATCTGGTGGAGCAAGCCAGATGGGACGCCGGTCTTGTCCCCCGTGGCTCGAGTCAGCTCGGGGTAGGGTGATGATGGTGCCTCCTGTTGATGTGGCCGGTCCGCGCCCTAGGTTGGGCGATGTGGAAGCTCCTCTGAAGCCGAGGTCGAGTCTGTCTTTCATGGCCGAGGTCGAGTCCGAACCCCTGGGTCGGGCGAGATGGAGATCGTCGGCTGAGGCTAGAGCGGAGTCCGAGCCCTGGGGTCGGGCGAAGCGGAGTTCGTCGTCTTCTAGGGCTGAGCCCGAGTCCGAGCCCTGGGTCGGGCGGAGCGGAGTTCGCCGTCTTCCGGGACTTAGCCCGAGTCCGAGCCCTGGGGTCGGGCGGAGCGGAGTTCGTCGTCTTCCGGGACTTAGCCCGAGTCCGAGCCCTAGGTCGGGCGGAGCGGAGTTCGCCGTCTTCCGGGACTTAGCCTGAGGCCGAGCCCTGGGTCGGGCGGAGCGGAGTTCGCCGTCTTCCGGGACTTAGCCCGAGTCCGAGCCCTAGGTCGGGTGGAGCGGAGTTTCCTATGGTGCCTGCGACCGGGCCTGACTGCCTGTCAGCCTCACTCTGTCAAGCGGCACCGCAGTCGGAGTGGCGCAGGCGGCGCTGTCTTTCTGTCAGGCCGGTCAGTGGAGCGGCAAAGTGACGGCGGTCACTTCGGCTCTGTCGACTGCAGGGCGCGCGTCAGGATAAAGGCGTCAGGCTGCCTTTGCATTAAATCCTCCTACGATTTGGTCGGTCGGCGCGGCGATTCGGTCAGGGTTGCTTCTTGGCGAAGATAGGGCCTCGGGCGAGCCGGAGATACGTTAGCCGCTGGAGGGGAGCCTCGGGCGAGGCGGAGATTCTCCGGGGTCGGCCGCCCTTGTCCGAGGCTAGGCTCGGGCAAGGCGTGATCGCGTCCTTCGAATGGACCGGTCCCTGACTTAATCGCACCCATCAGGCCTTTGCAGCTTTATGCTGATGGGGGTTACCAGCTGAGAATTAGGAGCCTTGAGGGTACCCCTAATTATTGTCCCCGACACTTTTGTTGCTTCTGTTCTAAGGTGGTACCAAAGGAAGAGCACCAGGAGTGAAGCTGCGGGAGGAAAGGATCCTCCATAAAAACTTTTTGTTTGAACTTATCAGGAGGGGTTTTTGCCTCCCTTGGCTTGTAATAATAATACTCTGCACTCGTATATTATATTTCTGGTCTGTAAATATTTAACTCTATCTTACTTTTAAATAAAGGTAAGTTTATGTAACTGCTTCTGCATTGTCGTATCTTCGATACTTGTAATGTCTGCGTGACCGGTGAAACGCTCTTGGGAAAGGTAAGAAAAGCAGATACCAAACTTTTCAAGTGATTCAGGGGCACCTATAGGGTTGTCTGAGGTCCATTGGACAAGGACAATTGTAGGTGGGCCTAATTACTTAGGAGGTTCCATCACAGCTGGTATTGGAGCGAAGCCCATCTCTGCAAATATTATGAGGCATCTTCAAATGGAATTTTCTAAGACTTATCTAGAAAATTTCTTCCCTTCTTACCTAAGTATTTCTAAAGAGTTTATTTTAAAGACCAGATAGGAAGAGTGCAATGTATAGAAGGTGCGAATCAACTAAGGTTGATTCTGTAATTACACATGCATCATGCTAAAAACTATGCTAATAAGATTTCCCCTTAGAAAAATGCTGCCACGTACAAGAAAGACTGCACGCAAGTCAACCGGGCCGATTGGCGTACCTCGTCACCAACTTGCCTCGAGACATGACGACAGCAGTAGCGGTAGTAACGATCCAATCGGGGATCTAGAAGCTCAAGTTAATCAGCTTCGATCAGAACTCCGACGCAGGAACGAAATATGGGTCGTAGATGGCGAAAGAATCAATGAATTGAGAAGAGATATCCGCCAACTGCAAGACCAGCTAGCGGATCAAGATCTAGCGCTCGACTGGGCTGTGAACTCCCGTTCACTAGCTTGGGCAAAGGAAGCTAGAGCTCGAGCCCGAGTGGAAGAGCTTAGCTCAACCGTGGATAGCTTGCAGGTTTATTGCAACACACTACATGAAGAAGTTCATGTACTGTACTCGCAACTGCACCCGAACGTCCCTGCGGATCCTGTCAGGATGGAAGCCGGACCTTCTAGAGTAGCGGGAGAAGCACTTGGTGGTGAACTGGATCTTTTTAGGCCCCCTCCCTCTATGAAGCTGGTCGACGAATGGTCTTCGACACCTAACAGTGAGGCTACCCAGAGTGACAAAAAGCAGGAACAATATAGTATAGTATAGTAGTACTATTTTGTAATAGGTGGTGTAATCCTATTGTGAGTACGAGTCTGTAACATTACCTTTTTAAGTAATGTGAAATGGAAGGTTTGTATGGCATATCATATTGCTCCAAATGTTCTTTGCCTCAGATGCCTTCTAGGACTCGCGCTCAGGATGGGGCTGGTACCTCCCGTGGGAGGGAAGCGACCCCGAATCCACCTCCAGTACCCTCGACACTTGTCGAGGCCATCGCTGCCTTGGTAAACGCTACAACAGACAATACCCGCTTCCTACGGGAGATGGCAGGTCAACAACTACAACAACAAGGTGGCCGGGCATATCTGCAAGGCCCTCGTGAAACATCTTATCTGGATTTCTCCGAGACACGCCCTCTGTTGTTCGTCAAGGCAGAAGATCCTTTAGAGGCAGATGAATGGATCCGCGTCATTGAACAAAAATTTGGGCTTCTCCGGTGTTCCGAAATTCAAAAGCCCCTGTTCGTAGCTCAGCAATTGTGTGGCCCTGCCAGCACATGGTGGGGAAATTTTGTTGCCGTTCAGCCGGCCGATCATCAAATCACTTGGGATGAGTTCAAGTTGGCCTTCATAGAGCATTATATACCTGAAGGAGTCCTCCATATGAAGCAGGAGGAGTTCATGAAGTTGAAACAAGGCGGAGATACTGTCACCCATTATCTCAATAAGTTCAACCACTTATCCCAATACGCAATCGATCAAGTCAAAACCGACATAAAGAAGAAGAATTGTTTAATGAGAGGTTTGAATGATCGAATGCAAAGAAAGATGGCCACCTGCATCGACCTTACTTACAGAAGGCTGTCAGCACAGCGCTGGCAGTTGAGGCTAAATATGCAGGATCTGGAAAATCCAAGGGGAATGGAGGCAACAGGCCCAATCATGGCCCCAAGAAAAGACAAAGGTTGGTTGTCCGACCTTTCAACCAGAATCGTTCTTCGTCGCGCCCACCCTACTTCCCATTCAAGCAACTAGTGTTTATCCGTCCTACCCCTGCCCCCACTGCTACAAATCAGCCGGGTGCCCCTGGCACTCGTTTCCCTGCTCTTCCAAGCTCATCAACCGGCTGCTTCAACTGTGGAAAGTCCGGGCATTTCATTAAGGACTATCCATACCCAAGGCAGAATCAATCAAATAATCAGCAAAGCTCCGGAGGTTCTAAGGAAAATGCGGCAACCAGTACTGCGAACAGGAATACAAAGAAAACAGGACAGGTTTATTACACTCAAGTGGCCACATCACCGGAAGGCGAACCGGTGATGATGGGTACGTTTCTCGTAGCCAATCACCCTGCACTTATTCTCTTTGATTCTGGTGCTTCACATACTTTCATAAGCAAAAAGTTTGTGGAGAAACACTGCATTCCATATACTGAATCAAGGGAAGGGTTTAAAATACATTCGCCTGGGGAACAAATATTTACCAAAGAAGTGGCTTACCAAGTGCCCGTAACATTGGCTAGACGGGACTTTCCTACTAAGATGATTGTTCTGAAAGGCCAAGACATATATGTAATTTTGGGCATGAATTGGTTGGCCCAACATAAAGCAGTCCTCAACACTGATATGAGAACAATCAGGTTGAGTTATGGCCAAGAAGAAATTCTTTTGTCTATCCCCATAGCTATTCTAGCTAAACCAATTGGCCAAATTTATGAAGCCATTATGCCGGAAATCAAAGATATTCCGGTAGTATGTGAGTTCCCAGATGTCTTTCCAGAAGATTTGCCTAGATTGCCTCCAGAAAGAGATGTAGAGTTTGTAATTGAGTTGAAGCCCGGTACATCTCCCATTTCTAGAAGATCATACCGAATGCCTCCAAATGAGATGGCAGAACTCAAGACCCAATTGCAAGATTTACATGAAAAAGGATTTATCCGACCAAGCTCGTCACCATGGGGTTGTCCAGCCATCTTTGTCAAGTAGAAGGATCAAATATTGCGGATGTGCGTGGATTATCGACCCCTTAATGAGGTCACTATCAAAAATAAGTACCCTCTTCCATGGATTGACATTCTATTTGATCAACTGACTGGAGCGAGGGTATTCTCCAAGATCGACTTTAGATCGGGCTATTATTAGATCCGTATCAGGCCCGATGATATACCAAAGACCGCATTCACTACGCGGTATGGGTTATTCAAATATTTGGTAATGTCTTTCGGACTGACGAATGCTCCTGCCCACTTCACTTATTTGATGAACTTAGTATTTATGCCTGAGTTAGACAAGTTTGTGGTGGTCTTCATTGACGATATTTTAATATACTCTAAAAATAAAGAGGAGCATGCTCAACATTTATGGATCGTATTAACGCGCTTAAGGGAACATCAATTATATGCCAAGTTCAGTAAATGCGCGTTCTGGCTGGAAGAAATCCAATTTCTGGGACATGTATTATCTGCCAAGGGGATTGCGGTAAATCCCAGCAAAGTCAAGGATATTTTGGAGTGGAACCCCCCAACCACTGTACATCAAGTCCGAAGTTTCCTTGGACTGGCTGGCTATTACCGCCGATTTATACTAGATTTTTCCAAGCTTGTGAAACCAATCACAAGTTTATTGAAGAATGATACTAAATTCAATTTATCTCCAAAGTGTAATGAAGCCTTTGAACAATTGAAGGTATTATTAACCAATGCTCCGGTATTGGATCAACCGGATATTGAAAAGCCCTTTGATGTGTATTGTGACGCATCAGGCAGTGGTCTCGGCTGTGTGTTAATGCAAGAAGGCCGAGTAATAGCTTATGCTTCAAGGCAGTTGCGCCGGCATGAGGAGCATTATCCAACTCATGATCTGGAGCTAGCTGCAGTGGTTCATGCCCTGAAGATATGACGTCATTATCTGCTGGGTAATATCTATCACATTTATACAGATCATAAAAGCTTAATGTATATTTTCACCCAGTCAGAATTGAACATGAGACAAAGGCGATGGCTCAAGCTTATTAAAGACTATGAACTGGAGATTCATTATCACCCAGGCAAAGCTAATGTAGTGGCAGATGCCTTGAGTCGCAAGACTTTTTGTCATTGTCTTACAATGGGGACTTCTGACATTACGTTATGCCAAGAAATGGAGAATTTGAACCTAGAAATGATTCAGCATGGAACTTTAAATCAACTAAAGCTTGAGTCAATCCTTTTACAGAGGATAATTGATGCCCAAAAAGGTAATGAGGGTATGAAATACATCCATGAGAAGATAGCAGCCAGAAAAGCCAAGTGCTTTAGGAAAGACAATCAAGGCATTGTATGGTTCAACAACCGCATAGTTGTGCCAAAGAATGAAGAAATCCGCCAACAAATTTTGGATGAAGCACATCTTAGTCGCTATTCTATTCATCCTGGAAGCACTAAGATGTATCATGATCTGAAACAACATTATTGGTGGACAAAGATGAAGATTGAAATCGCACGCTATGTGGCAAGATGTGACACTTGCAGACGTGTCAAAGCCATACATATGAAGACTGCCGGTCCATTACAATCTCTACCAATACCAACATGGAAATGGGAAGATATTAGTATGAACTTTATTGTGGGATTACCCAGAACAACAAAAGGCTTTGACTCTATCTGGGTTATTGTTGATCGACATACAAAGATCGCCCACTTCCTTCCAGTCAAGGTAAAATATCCAGTAATTGCTTATGCAGAATTGTACATTGCTCGCATTCTCAGTTTGCACGGTGTTCCGAAAACTATAGTGTCGGATCGTGGATCACAATTTGTATCCAAATTCTAGGAAGAGCTTCACAAGTCCTTGGGTACTAAGTTAATCCACAGTTCGGCCTATCATCCGCAAACCAGTGGGCAGACTGAGAGGGTAAATCAGATACTGGAAGACATGCTACGGGCTTGTACTTTGGAATTCCCACAGAAATGGGATGATTGTTTACCATTAGCGGAGTTCTCATATAATAATAGCTATCAAGAAAGCATTAAGATGGCACCCTTTGAAGCTTTATATGGACGACGATGTCGTACTCCGTTAAATTGGTCTGAACCAGGTGAGAGGTACTTCTTCAGGCCTGATATGGTAAAAGAAACTGAAGAAAAAGTTCAATGAATAATTCATCATTTGAAGAAAGCTCAAGCTCGTCAGAAAAGTTATGCAGACAAACGACAAATGCCCTTGTATTTTCTGGTGGGAGATTATGTCTATCTGAAGGTCTCCCCAATGAAGGGTGTAACACGTTTAGGGGTAAAAGGGAAGCTTGCACCTCAATACATTGGTCCTTTTCTTATCCTTGAAAGGTATGGACCAGTGGCATACCGACTACAGTTACCCGAAACCTTGTCTGCTGTACATAATGTGTTCCACGTGTCTCAACTAAAGAAGTGTCTTCAGGTTCCCGATCGAACCATTGAAGTGACATATGTTGCCCTAGAGCCAGACTTGACATATTCAGAACACCCTATTCAAGTCTTGGATCAAAAGGACAGAATTACCCGGGGAAGAACTCTCAAGTTTTACAAGATACAGTGGAAGCAGCATTCAGAAGATGAGGCTACGTGGGAAACTCGAGACTTTTTAGAAAAGAATTTCCCAGGCTTCCTAGCCTCATGTAGAATGTGATATGTATATAATTGTTGTAACAAAGGAGTGAGCCCCAAACCACCCCTCCCTTGTACCAAAAATCAGGAAATAAAAATGTGAAGCATTTCCTTTTCCACTACTTGCCGTAGGACTGTTAATCTCGGGACGAGATTCTTTTATGGGGGAAGGATGTAACACCCATGGTGCTAATGTTACTAAAACTTGAGCATAACATCATCAACATTAGCATTTCATGTGTTTGACACACCTAGAATGCATTCACTAGGTTGAAGTTTCAAACAAGTTGTATTGATATGGCATTTTTGCAAATAAAACCCTGGAGTAGGGTACTTAACCCTAAATGGGGTTCAGAAGGGTAAAACAAAATCCAAATAGAGAAAACCCTAAAGCTTAAGTGAAATAGTCATGAAATGTTACCAAGAATGGACCTAAATTACATTCACACCCCTGAAGTACCAAAAACCCTAAAAAGGAACCCTGGAAAACCCTAGACCTAAACCCTAGGGGGCTAAGTGCAAAATCAGTGCACTTTTGGACTAAAGTACAAAAACTATGAAACTAAGGTATCTTAAGTCATATGGTTCACAATCATGAAGATTTGCAAGCTAAACCCTGAATTTTCGACCTATTTGCAAAAGGACCCTATTTGAATTCGAAAACTAAGTCTGAAATTTAGTGTTTTGAGCTCATCTTTGTGACCTTGTAACTTCCAAACAAGAAGGATTTTGCCCTAGATTACCACATCAACATTGTAGACCTATCAAAGGAGAATAACTTCGCTTAAGAGAGTAAGCATGGTTGTTATGAAGAAATTGGAGAAAAATGCACCCAAAGATGGGCTGTCAGGCTGTTTGATGTCTGAATTTCAGACTAACAGTGCAACTGCACGAACTTTGGGCACGAATTCAGGCATGATCGAGCAAGAATTTGCCTAGGGTTGCTATACCAAGATTATAGCTGGATCCTAGAGCTATAACTTTGCTAAAGAGTGTCGATCATGTTACTACATAAAATTAAGAGAAAATTCGCCCTAAACTTTGGCTGTTAGGTGCACTGAATGAGGAATGGCCATGGTATAGTACTGAAGAAGATCGACTGCCAGCCGTTCCCCGTCGATGACCTCTCCATCATGATTCGTGCCGCCGCCGTCTTGATTCGTGCTCGGGGAGGAATGGATAACACCGGGGATGGGTAAAAAGATCGGGCGCGGGATGGATTGCGATTGCTAGCTGGTCCGGCCATCCTGTCCACTTGCCGCGCTACCGGCCGAGTTTATCCTCACCGGAGCTCGCCATTTCACTCAACTATGTCATGCCGCAAAGCATTTTGCACGTCGTAGGTATCGTTTAGGATAGCCAGTTACCCCTCCTGCATCGTTTTCTCCACGCGCGCCACGATACGTAGAGCACGGTGAAATATCCAAGTCGTCGTGAGCTGATCTCCAACATAAATTCACTGGCCGCCGCTCACAATCACTATAAATTGAGTGCACCCGCGGCTCCATAGGGTAATCACGTATCTATTGCACCAATCCTTGCCCCGAATTATCTACCAGGGACCGAGAATTCCTCACTTCCCCGAATCACGGTTTCCGCCACCGTAAAACGCACCTCACCGTGGCCAGCCACTTCCAGGTTTGTTCATGCTCTCTGCTGCCTTGTTTCAGCATTAGTGTGCTTCCCTGATGCTCCTCAACCAACCCAATTACATTGAGTCCCCCTTAATCACCGAGAACGCGATACCCATTTGAGTGTCCGCGTCGTTTCCATGGACCGGTCGATTCAATGTCCCATTGATGAAATTGTTTGAGGGAAAACCCTCGTTAGGTCTTGGATTTGATCTCTGCCAAAGTAGAACGCTAGTCATCACATGGATCAGCTGATATATGCTCACCGGAGTTCGTCCCGACACGGTTCGCTGCCGTGGACTTCGAACTGAGAAAGGATAGAAGCGCGGGGGTGTTTATCTAGATGTCAGTGTGACATGTGAATAGCGCCAAGGACCGCCACTTTGATTTTTGAATCGGTAAGGGCGTTTCTGCAAAGTTGTCGCGGGCACACGTACGCGTGGGCGAATTCGCTCGCTGCTGGGCTGCTTCGGCTGAAATGAGCCCAACACTGTTCACGCTTTTCTCTTTTCTTTTTCTGTCAAACTTTGGAAATCTGTAGAAAATTGTATAAAAATGGTAAAAATGTCAAACCAATTTTGCTAGATCCCTAATTTTCCATATAATTTAATAAAAATAGCTTCATGATTTTTAGGTCAAATAGGAAATTTTGGAGCATTTAAAATAGCCTAAAACCTTGTTTCTGGATTTTTAGAAATTATATAATAATTCCAAAAATCCCCAAACTTTTTATATGAACTCTAAACATTATTTAGAAGCTTTGGGTAGAATTTGGTATGATTTTAAGCTTGTTTGATAATTAGAACCTAAAACCCTACCCCCTGCCCTTTGAATTCCTATATTGACTCTAGAAACCCTAATTCTCTAGAGTACCGTGAAGGAAAATTGTATTCAAGACTTTAGATAATAAACTCTTATTATCTTTGCACTCTCATGAGCATTACATGAGCATTCATTATTATGTATGGTTATATTTAGAAAACGGGGAGGAAGTTGAAGTAGAAGAGAAGACTTCACCACCACCACCTGAGGGACATTAGGCAAGCAGCTGTTTTTATTTTGACATCTGCGGGTCCGAGCCTGATTCACCTGTAAACCAAGGCAAGCCCCGATGCATTTGCCACCTCCTTGATTCTTTTAAAACTCTTTCTCACTTGCTTGATGCATTAGGTGATAGGAGTTGATTGCAAAAACAATTCATGTATTTCCTTGGAATCCCTATTTTACAAAAAGCTTTTTCCTATGCTTAGCCTTGCTTTAGCAAAACAAAATGATTTGTTTTTACAAAAGATGATGTTGCAAAGTGGGAGGGATGTTTTTAAAAATAAAAACTTGATGGTGAATCCATCATGGCCATGATGGGTTCAACATCGGAAAAGATGTACCTCTGCCAGGTACCAAACTTTGGGTTTTAAAAAGATTAAGCTGAGACCGGGCGGGTGACTTGCACGAGAAGAGAGTCTCGGTGTAGTGTCTCCGTCTGAGTCGATTAAGGACCATCTCGATGTAGGCTTGATGACCGAGGACCCTTTAACTGGTCACATGCCTCATCATGGGTAAGCTTTGCCTCGGGCAGACTAAGGCCAGAATAAGATACCACGCAATGGGAGTGGAGAGATGGCGAGAGTAGCGTGTACCCTCCATGGCAAGAGGCTGGACGGTGGTGTATCGGTGCTCTCGGTTAGCGTGAACCTGATCTGGTCTTAAGAACCCCGGTGGCGGGTTGACATATGCAAGGGTTAAGTGCTACATATGTCGTGTGATTGGATATCCTCAGCTGAGTATAATCAATTCGGATCGCCGTACCTTCGCGGTTATGAAGACTTGGTCACTGCCCTATACGTAGAACTCCAGTAAAGATAAAGGGTTGTTAAGAAAATTAACTAGTGCAGGTCAAGTGATTGAACTAGGGTAGAAAGAACTCTAGAGACAGGTAATCTTACTTAACCTGACAAGTAAAATTGGATTTTTAAGGATCCACTTTTAGTAAGCATTTTTGCAAACAGAGTCTTTGACTATTATTAAGCCTTACCTTGACTCCCTCAAGCCAGCATACCCTTGAGAGTTTTTTCTTTAGTCGGGTAAGACTTGCTGAGTAATTCCATACTTAGGGTTTTATTCCCCGTTGTTTTTAGGTGAAGAAGCGACAAACTTTTGTTGCTTCTGTTCTAAGGTGGTACCAAAGGAAGAGCACCAGGAGTGAAGCTGCGGGAGGAATGGATCCTCCATAAAAACTTTTTGTTTGAACTTATCGGGAGGGGTTTTTGCCTCCCTTGGCTTGTAATAATAATACTCTGCACTCGTATATTATATTTCTGGTCTGTAAATATTTAACTCTATCTTACTTTTAAATAAAGGTAAGTTTATGTAACTGCTTCCGCATTGTCGTATCTCCGATACTTGTAATGTCTGCGTGACGGGTGAAACGCTCTTGGAAAAGGTAAGAAAAGCAGATACCGAACTTGTCAAGTGATTCAGGGGCACCTGTAGGGTTGTCTGAGGTCCGTTGGACAAGGACAACTGTAGGTGGGCCTAATGACTTGGGAGGTTCCGTCACAATCAACAAATGGCTTTCATTGCTGGTCTTATGTATTTTGGGTTCTCTATTAACTAATCAAAGCTCACAAAGCCTAGTTGGTCACTATAATGTAAATGAGAACATTCTTTTAATGTCACTAAAATTTTAACTCATCCCCCTCACACGATTGTAACTTAGGCGTTCCCTTTGTTGTCATCCATTTTCTATTCCTATCCCTTATAGCCTGTGTTTGGAAGTACCTTGGTTATTAAGAAACCAATTTTTCTCTTCAGTTTCTACAAACTAATTTATATAAAAAAATTGGTTGAGTGCGTTTAGAACCTCTGTTTATAAGAAATCGGTTTCTAGTTTTTTAAAATACAAACTGTCGTGATTTCGGAAACCGAAGGACAATAAATTTGTGTTCGATAGGGGATGCAAGCGCGGACTCACTCCGAATGGTGGATCACGAGGATCCGAGCAAAGAACTAAGACACTAGGGTTATACTGGTTCAGGCTTTCACCCTAGTCCAGTGTAGTGCTGAACATAGTATTGCTTTGAGATGTGTTTTATGTCCCTAGAGAAAAGTAGGTCTGCCCTTTTATAGTTCAAAGGTTGGACCATACAGTGGAGATCTATTTTCTATGAGAGAGAGATCAGCTTCTCCGGATCGTCGTGCGTGTTCTTCGTAGGATCGTGCATAGCTGTACTCTTGGTATGGCGTATCGTCTCGCTCGTTTGTTATACGGCCCCTGTAGCTAGTCCGTTGCTGACACCTCCATAGTAGTGTGTGGGAGGTCCCTCGGGTCAGTCCCACGGAGCGGTCGTGTGTGACGCGGTTCTGCCTGTCGTCATGGGCCTGTGTCACCCCCTAACATGCGTAGACATACACCTCAGTATGGTGTACTAGTTACATTCTCTCGGGTATGCGGGTCACTATAGAAACTCTGACGCTGAGGCCCCTATGACTGATGTTGAATGGCCCCATGAGTCAGTGTGGGTATATCTGTGGGCGCATGCGGGGGTGTTCTGTCGCGTCTGCTGGAGACCTTTTGGTACTGTATGTATGGTCCAAATGTGGTTCGGCGATGTTGCGTCTTTTTGTGGCCACCGCGGGCTGGCGGCGGTGGCATGTGTTCCCTTCTTGTGCATCCGCTTGGCGGGCACTTGGTCGTTCACCCTGCCTCGTAGACTTGCTCGACGGAGACTTGGTCGTTCGCCACGCCTCACAGACTTGATCGACAGGGACTTGGCCGTTGCCCCACCTCACTAACATGCTTAGTGTGGACTTGGTCGTTCGTCCCGCCCCACATACTTGCTTGGTGGGGACTTGTTCGTTCGCCTCGTCTCGCAAACTTGCTCGGCGGGGACTTGGCCATGGGCCAAAGAGAGGCTTATGGGCCTCGCCTTGGGTACCCCGTTCGTGGGTACCCGACACAAACACTAGCTTACCATTCCTCTATTTTAAAAAGAAGTGACAATAGATGCAAATTATATAAAAATCAACAAGGTCGTAATTAAACGATATAAACACGTTTTAATTGAGAGAGGTCAACTTATTGATTTTTAAGAAACTACTCCCTCCGTCTCAGGATATAAGGCGTAACCACTTTTTATTCTTGTCTCACAATATAAGGCGTGCTCTCTCTATATATACGTATACCGATGCAGTGGTATAGAGACAATTAAATGCATTTCTTGGTCTTTGAACCAGAGGTGGTTACGCCTTATATACTGGGACGGAGGGAGTACTAGCTACTTGAAAATCAGGTGCTTATAAAGAGGCCCTTAGAGCATCTCCAATAACTACTTACATTTTATCTCCCAATACATTCAACCTAGGATCTCTCTAAACATATTTACATCTAAAAAATCACACCTTCCAACCATTCCCTTTATTTTCTTGTTTGACCTGGCCGGTTCCTTCTCTGTCCTGTGACGCCGCCATGCAATAGATGAGAGGAAGGCGTGCGTGTGCAGACCTTTTTTGGTGCCAAGTGCAGGGTGCAAGCGGGATGAGAGGAAGGCACCAATCAAGACACTCTATGCGGTGGGGATCGATAGAAAAATAATATCGGAAAGGTTGAGAGGAGGCAGATATTTTGCACATGTGAATGGGTATTTTGGGCGCGTGGTAAGAAAGGGAAGACAATTACATGTGAATGGGTATTTTGGGCGCGTGGTAAGAAAGGGAAGACAATTACAGGACTATTGGAGGGCTCGTTTTCTAGTTTCCCATAAGAGCAACTCCAATAGTTGCCTAAAATATTCCCTAAACAAGAAATTTGGAGAGTTTTCATGAAATCCCCTCTCCATCAGCTCCTGAAATCAACTTGGTAAATTTACTAAGTTGCTATCACAACCAATTTAGTCTCTACATGTAACAACTAATTTCCCACTCCCGAAGTGGCCAGTGGCGCCACTTTTTTGTTAGCATCTTGTTCTAGCGCATTGGCCTCGCCGCCACAACCCACTCGTGCCATTTTTTCTCTCCCATCCAGTTTCCGCCGCCCCCAGGATCTCGTCCCCGTCGCCTGGCCTGGGCTTCCCTTCCCTGACGCATCCGCCTAGCCCCTGTCCGCCTGGATTCCTCCTTGACACCACCTCCTGGCTCCCGTCGGCAGGGATTACTGCTCCTTCGGTAAGCCATCGTCCCTGTCACCTGACCCCATCCCCGCTGCTGGTGCATTGCCTTCCATTCCTCGACGCCTCCGCCTCCGCCTGCCCCCATCCGCTTAGCTCCCCTTGGCTGGGATTTGCTGCTCCACTGCCAGGCCATCGTCCCCGGCGACTGCCCTCCCCTAAAAAGCACTGAGGTTTTGTAGCTACTTTATTGTTCATTTTATTTTTTTATGCCAGTCTGGTTCCCATATATAACTCCGATTTGGTTGCCATAGTTTTCTCCATTTGTAGTGACTCGTGTATTTTGCAAATCATCCAAAAGGTGTGGGGATCATACTCTTAAAACGAAACATTCATATATAGTGTTCATCGTGTTTTTGGAACTCATATACATGATAATGGAATTGATGTGGCATCCCCAGGATGATTTTAAACAAATATGCTTTAATCCAAATGGTGGTTTCACTGATTCTCCATTCCGTTTATTCTAGTGAAAATAGCACTTGTACCTTTACACTTCTATTCCTGTGTACGTATGTATTCTTGTTCATGTAATTTGGGTAACCGAAGGACATCATGTGCCAATTTATGATGATTTCCATTTGTGTCTACTACTACATTGTGTTGCTCCAACAGGATAAAACTCCAAATAGAATGTCGAAAGCAGCTGAACTTTAATGAAGACATTGCTGCTATCTACTTCTGCTTGTGTAATACTCAAAATTGTATACAAATAATATAGAGTGATTTCCTCATTTTATGTGTCTTATTTGCATCATGAAAAGAGCATAAATAAAATTAAGAGGGATTAAATTAAACCAATGACACTAAAATAAAGGAGAGTGCATCTCGTTGGAGTTTTGTTTGTGCATTTATTAATAAAAACAATAACAATAATAAAAATATAATAATGAGTTGAAGATTTGGATTAAAACCTAAATTTAAATTTGGAATTTAAATTGGAAAAAGAGAGAGACACTATAAAATACAAGATAAGTTCGTAAATAAATAAATTCATCCCATAATGATATGATTCAAATTATACACTCAAAATTTAGTGCAAATTCGCCACCAAACTTTGAATTCAAACCTGGAATCTAAAGGTAAAAAGGAAAGGAAAAAGAAAATAGAAAAAAAAGAAAAGAGGGAAGGAACTCGATATGGGCCGTAATCACCATTCGGCCCAGATCACTATGAGGACCGCGCGGCCCATCGTCTGATCTCGCGCCAGCCGGTGCCGATAGGCGGGCCCGGTTTGGCAGTCACTCCGCTCTCACCGTGCACGGATCGCTGGAAGGTGGGACCCGATTGTCGACACCTCCTTCTCCACCGCATCGCCCACGCCAACAGAACGCGCGCGGCGCCCTCCGTGAATCCCGACGAGCTTAGCCCACACCCTGGTCTCACAGAAGTTCGTGTCTGCATTCTATAAGATGTGAGTCCACGAAACCCCACGTATATCTCTGCCCTTTTCGCTAACAGCCACCCAGTCGCACCTCGCGCGCTGCCTCTCCTCGCCGCCGCGGGGATTCTCCCTCTGCACCACCGTCCGAGCCAGGAAAAGCGACGTGGGAGCTCCATTAATACGCGTGGGTGCTTTAGAGGGCATCGTCAGGCAGGGGCTCGACTGGCGTCGACTGGAATTGTTCGTCGACGCGTTCTCCATCGGCGATTGGCGATTCTCCCCAATAACTACGGTAATAGCTACCTCCTGCTGGCTCGCCTTGTTTTTCTCCTGTTGGCGCATCATCTGGGCAGGGTAGTAGGGCATTGCCGCAGCGGGTAGTGCCCGCCGTGGTTCAAGCGCCGCCGCGGATCCGCTCCACTCCGTGGCCAGGGTGGTACCATCATTCAAACATTAAATTGGGGGCCCTATCGGATTCGCCTTGCGCCGGGATGTGATTATAGCCATCGGCCGTGAGAGCGGACGTCGTATGGCGCTGGGTCAACGATCGTCGGTGGGGCATCGCCATGAACGCCGCGGTGCGCCTGTGTTCGAGGTGAGGCGTGGCCGGCACTGCATCTGACCATTGATTGGTCAGCGGGCGGCTAGGATTAGAGCACGGGGATACCGGTTCGCGGGGGCATTGCGGGCCGTCAGATCTAGATCCGAGTGACCACGCTACGTACCAGTTTGCTGGATTATGGATCTAATCCTCTCCATTGGGATTCGATCGGACGGTCGGGATTCATCCGCACTCCATTCAGTTGCACAAATGCAAATAAAACCCTCTATTATTTAGTATTCAACCCGCCGTCCAGTGGAACTATTCCCTGAGTCTGGGTTATCTTGCGCAGAGACCCTTGAACTTATCAGAAATCGAGGCCCATTCTAGAGAGCATATAAAATAGGTAAATAAATACATAAATTGATTTTTAATATAAAAAGACTTCCTAAAACTTGTTTATTCCATAGAAAATTCATTTTAGCTCTAAATTGAACCATTCCAATTTCTAAAATTTTGTAATATTATTGTCTAACAGTTAGTGTCTCTATTTTGTCATGAAAACAGAAATAAAATTATTTCTCATGTAATTCCATTTCAAGCACATTAAACCTTAGGAAATTCGTAACTTGAAATCTATAACTCCAAATTTAATGATTCCAGTTTCTGTGATATTATTTTAATGTCTAGATTTTTACTGTATATTTTATTTACATGCTTGATGTGATGTTAATTTATGCTATACTATGTATGTATTGTGTTGATGCGAGTAGATGAGCAAGCCACTGTGGATTCTGAGGTTCAGCAAGTAGAATTAGCTGAGCAGGAGCTCATTCAAGGCAAGTTGTGCCCTTGATCACTTACTTTTCCCAGCCATGTTCTTATTAATTTTAATAATCTACATAGGTTAATTTTGATGGGATCCTTCAGGTTACCCCAGTTTTGATTATCTTTATACCTTGTTCACCCCTAAAATATTTTTGGGTAGTACCTGCTATTGCTTTATGTGGATTGGGTATGGAGATGCAACATTCATGATTACTATTTTATTATCTTGTTATTATTACTATTCATGTTAAGATCATTAAATTAATGGGAACATGGAGCGACGACACGGAAAAACAGTGCTACCACAAGGGTTTAATGGGACGCCCTTAGCTGATTAACTAGGAAAGCTAGTGGAGGTCTTCCTTACCCGAAAGGGGCAAGGGCGGTAGGGGAGTGGTTAGTGTAGAGAGGTCCTTGGGTTGATTTTGCTGTGATGGCGGTCAGGCGAGGGATTCCTGCAGTGGAGCTTCCTATAAACTGTAGCAGGATTTCTGAAGCTAGTGGAACTTTGTAAAGGCCTCGTAGTGTTACCCTGCCTCGCCTCCTCGGTAGAGGTGTATGGGATTGGTCATCTCTTGGCAGACGGGTAACATGACTTGTGGGTAAAGATACGCAACCTCTGCAGAGTGTAAAACTAGTATACTAGCCGTGCTCACGGTCATGAGCGGCTCGGACCCTCACATGATTAATTTATGGAACTTAAATTCAATTTGACATTGCATCGCATTTGGGATTTTTTTACTATTACTTTTCTTTATTATTATTAAGGTTTGGTATTTACTTACACTTAGTAATTGCTAATAAAATTTTGACCAACTTATAAAAGCAATGCTCAGCCTCAGCCTTTACTTCATTGATTAGCCTTACACTTCATGAACTCCCACCTTTGGTGAGTTCATGCCACATTATTCCCCACGACTTGCTAAGCTATGAAGGTATGTGAGCTCACTCTTGCTGTCTCACACCCCCCCCAGGAGAACAACAGGTGGTTCAAGAGGAGTCACAAGGCGAGGAGTTTGATCTGATCTAGGTGGCGTTTCTCAGTTGACATTGGCGCCGACGATCCTTTGTTCGTTTTATGGTTTTTCCTTTATTTTATAATAAGTCTTCCGCTATGTAATAAGTACTCTGATTATATTGGGACATTTATCTCTATACACTCTGTTATTATATATGTTGTCTTCTTGGCGCATGTATGAGATGCACCCGGATTTGTCCCTTGAATCCGGGTGTGACCGAAGTGGTATCAGAGGAAATATTGACTGTAGGACGAAGCCTAGATAGAAATGGACAAAACCCTTACCTACTTATCTTATTCTGATTCATTCTACACTTACCTTACTCTGATTCTTTCTACACTTATCTTGATCCTGTCTCACCTTCTACTGTTATACTCTGATCATTCTTACCTTTTCTATTCTGATACAAGACGGATTTCACACCTTGGAATCCCTACCCCTATGACATTTTTAAGAGATAGGAATCCTAAGACAAAATCAAATCTATTTTCTATATTTAAAAATGTTGTTTGATTGTTCTGATGATAAATGTCTGATTTGCTTCTTTGATTGATTGAAATATTATATATAGACATCTTAGTATGTGCCAACATAAGGTAATAAATTAGCTATGGTAGGTAAAACATTAATCTGCTTAGCTAATAAATCCCTCAAAGTAACATGGTTCATAATTACTGCCTTGTCTTCTGCTCTCTCTTACCATATGTATCTAACTCAGATGGTCAATACCAGGTTGGGTGGTGGAATTGATTTGCCTCCTAATCGACACACTCGGAGGATATATAGACAACCTCAGCCACAGCCAGCAGAGATGAATCCTCCTAATCCTCCACCAGGCGGAGTTGACCCACTCATTGTAGCTTAGATGAGGATGATGCAGCAAATGGCGGACACTATGGCTGATATGCATGCCCAGATGCAGCAGGAACGCCAGGAGATGCATCAGGAAAGAGAAGAGATATGCTAGGAGTTGCGCCAGGAGAGAGAGAGGAGATACGCCAGGAGAGAAGGGCGCAACAACAGCTGCAGCAGCAATTTCAACAATAGCAGCAACAGCAACAAGTGCCATTGCCTCCACCACCACCACCAGTTCCACCTCGTGATAAGCACCGGGAATTTATGAGTCATAAGCCACCGACCTTTGCCAGTTCCTAGATCCACTTGATGCAAATGATTGGTTGAAGTCAATTGAGAAGATGCTCAACATCGCCCAATGCTCAGACTGGGAGAAAGTTCTTTATGCCTCAGGTCGTCTGACAGGTCCTGCTGCTGACTGGTGGGATTCTTATACTGCTGCCCATGATGCTGCTGATACTATTACTTGGGCAGAGTTCAGTACACAGTTCAGGAACTACCATATTCTAGCTGGTATGATAAAGATCAAGAAGAAGGAGTTTCTGTCATTGAAGCAAGGCAACATGTCGGTTAGCGAGTACAGAGATAAATTTATTCAGCTGTCGAGATATGCTCCAGAGGAAGTTGCTGAGGATGAGAGGAAGCATGAGCACTTTATTGAAGGACTTAATGGACCCTCGCAGTATGCACTGGTTGCACACACCTTTCCATCATTTCAGAGGCTACTGGATAAGGCTCTTGCTATTGAACACAAGCGTGTTCAACTGGGAGATCTGAAGAGGAAGGCTATCTCACAGGGACAGGGTAGCAGCAGTGTTCGTCCCCGCTACGTCTCGCCACAGGGTACACCGATTCGACCAGAAGGACCACGCCCAGTTCAGTATGCTCCACAGGGGTCTCCACGGACACCTACTCATTAGGCTACTCCCACTGGCACCCCGACGAGGCCTGCAGAACAGAAGACCGGCCTTACATGCTTCAAGTGCAGTCAGATTGGGCACTATGCTAATACTTGTCCGATGGGAAATTCTGGTACACCAGCTAAGAACAAGCAACAGACTCTTGGCAAGGGATATTCTATAGCCAGGGTGAATCAAGTCAGTGTTGATGATACTCCTGATGGTGCTGACATCGTACTCGGTATGTTTTACATTAATGCCATTCCTGCAACCATATTGTTTGATTCTGGTGCTACACATTCATTCATGTCTGCTCGATATGCCAACACTAATGAGATACCCCTGCTAAATATGAGAAAACCAATGATAGTAATCACACCTAAAGGGCCTATTGAGGCAAATCAAATGACACGTAGGTTGACATTATCAATTATGGGAAGAGAATTTGGAGCTATGGCTATAGTATTAGAGGCTAGCAGTATAGATCTGATTCTTGGTATGTCATGGTTAAGGAAGGCAAAGGCCATTATAGCATGTGGTAGAGGTACTATAGAGCTCACTAGCCCTAAAGGAGAAACATTTCAAGTTAATATTGCAGTAACCACCTCATCCAAGCGTGCAATGTTCTTTATACCTGAGGAGTTTGTTGGTGACAACATCCGGGTGGTTAGAGATTTTCCGGATGTCTTTCCAGAGGAGTTACTAGGGATGCCACCAGATAGGGAGGTTGAGTTTGTCATTGATCTGTTACCTGGAACTGCCCCTATTTCTAAACGACCATACAGAATGGCTGTAGAAGAACTAAAGGAGCTTAAGAAGCAGTTAACTGAGTTACAGGAGGCAGGGTATATTCGTCCGAGTTCCTCAACTTGGGGAGCATCGGTGTTATTTGTACAGAAGAAGGATGGATCGCAACGGATGTGTGTGGACTATAGATCACTTAATGATGTTACTGTGAACAACAAGTATCCATTACCCCATATTGAGGATTTGTTTGATCAGATGAGAGGAGCCAAGGTATTCTCGAAGATTGATCTCCGATCGGGATACCATCAGATGAAGATTAGACCATCAGATATTCCTAAGACGGCTTTCTCAACCCGATATGGATTATATGAGTTTACTGTTATGTCATTTGGATTAACCAATGCATCGGCTTATTTCATGAATTTGATGAATAAGGTGTTTATGGAGTATTTGGACAGATTCGTCATGGTGTTCATCGACGATATTCTTATCTATTCTAAGAGTGAAAGTGATCATGAACAACATCTAAGGTTGGTGCTACAGAAGCTACGAGATAATCAACTCTATGCCAAGTTTAGCAAGTGCGAGTTTTGGATTGACAAGGTGCCATTCCTTGGTCATATTATTTCTAATGGAGGAATAGCAGTGGATCCTGCTAAGGTCAAGGAGATTATGGAGTGAAGAGTGCCCACTACAGTTACTGAGATTCAGAGTTTCTTGGGACTCACAGGATATTATCGGAGGTTTATTGAAGGGTTCTCTAAGATCGCCAAGCCTATGACCTCGCTTTTGGAGAAAGGAATAGAATTCAAGTGGGATGAGAAATGCCAAGAAAGCTTTGATCAATTGAAGGAGAGATTGATGTCGCCACCAGTGTTGATTATGTCAGACCTACAGAAGGGATTTGATATTTATTGTGATGCATGTGGCCAAGGATTGGGATGTGTGCTCATGCAAGAAGGACATGTGATCGCCTATGCGTCTCATCAGCTGCGGAAACATGAATTGAACTACCCCACTCATGACTTAGAGCTGGCAGTAGTTGTGCATGCACTTACGATTTGGAGACACTACATTATGGGAACTAAGTGTCAAGTATACACGGATCATAAGAGCTTGAAGTACATATTCACTCAGAAGGATCTCAACCTTAGGCAACGCCGTTGGTTGGAGCTTATAAAGGATTATGATTTGGAGATTCACTATCACCCAGGCAAGGCAAATTTGGTTGCAGATGCCTTGAGTCGGAAAGAGCATGTTCACTCCGCTTTCATTGTCCAGCTACCTGATGAATTAGCAAAAGATTTTGAGAGGCTCAACTTAGGAATTGTTACACATACAGAAGGAGTTACCATTGAATTGGAACCTACCCTGGAGCAAGAAATTCGTAAAGGTCAGGTTGGTGATGCTAAAATCCAGGAGATCAAGGATCTGATAACAGAGGGTAGAGGCCTAGAGTTCATAGAGGATGAGCAAGGCACGATATGGTTCAAGAATCGGATCTGTGTTCCCGATATTGATAGTCTTCGGGAAACCATATTGAAGGAGGCACATGATTCAGTTTATTCTATTCACCCTAGGAGTACTAAGATGTATCAGGATTTGAAGCAAAAATATTGGTGTTATGGATTGAAGAGAGATGTGGCTGCACATGTGGCTATGTGCGATGTGTGCCAAAGGGTTAAGGCTGAACACCAGAGGCCAGCCGGACTATTGCACCCACTGAAGATACCTGAGTGGAAATGGGAAGAAATTGGCATGGACTTCATTGTTGGATTACCCCGCACGTCTGCTGGATATGATTCTATATGGGTGATTGTGGACAGGCTAACTAAAGTAGCCCACTTTATTCCAGTGAAGACCACATATTCAGGAGCCAAGTCAGCAGAGTTGTACATGGCACGGATTGTCTGCTTACATGGTGTGCCAAAGAAGATTATGTCAGACCGGGGATCACAGTTTACTTCTTGGTATTGGAAGAAGTTGCATGAGTCATTGGATACAAGATTGAATTTTAGTTTGGCTTACCATCCACAGACTGATGGGCAGACTGAGAGGACCAACCAAGTACTGGAAGATATGTTAAGAGCTTGTGCTCTTAAACATGGTGGAAGTTGGGATAAGAGTTTGCCTTATGCGGAGTTCTCTTATAATAATAGCTACCAGGCCAGTTTGAAGATGTCACCGTTTGAGGCTTTGTATGGCAGAAAGTGCAGGACTCCACTGTATTGGGATCAAACTGGTGAAAGGCAGTTGTTTGGGACTGAGATTATACAAGAAGCAGAGGAACAAGTTCAGCAAATAAGGGAGAATCTAAGAACTGCACAGTCAAGGCAGAAAAGCTATGCTGACACTCGGAGAAGACTGCTTGAGTTTAAGGAGGGAGATTATGTCTATTTGAAGGTGTCACCACTCTGGGTATGAGAAGGTTTAAAGTCAAAGGAAAGTTGTCCCCTCGCTTTATTGGACCCTTCTTAATCTTGAAGCGAGTGGGAGAGGTTGCATACTAATTAGAGTTACCGGATCATCTTGTGGATGTTCATGATGTCTTTCATGTATCTCAGCTGAAGAAATGTCTCAGGGTACCTGAGGAGCAATTACCAATGGAGGACCTTAGTGTTCAAGATGATCTAACTTATGCTGAGCACCCCATCAAGATTCTGGATACACTGACACGTGTCATGAGGAATAAGGTTATAAAGATGTGCAAGGTCCAATGGAGTCACCACGGTGAAGATGAAGCAACTTGGGAAAGAGAAGAAGAGCTTCGTATAGATTTTCCCCATCTTTTCCCTAGACCTTCTTAAATCTCGAGGACGAGATTATTTTTAAGGGGGGGTAGGATTTGTAATACTCAAAATTGTATACAAAGAATATAGAGTGATTTCCTCATTTTATGTGTCTTATTTGCATCATGAAAAGAGCATAAATAAAATTAAGAGGGATTAAATTAAACCAATGACACTAAAATAAAGGAGAGTGCATCTCGTTGGAGTTTTGTTTGTGCATTTATTAATAAAAACAATAACAATAATAAAAATATAATAATGAGTTGAAGATTTGGATTAAAACCTAAATTTAAATTTGGAATTTAAATTGGAAAAAGAGAGAGACACTATAAAATACAAGATAAATTCGTAAATAAATAAATTCATCCCATAATGATATGATTCAAATTATACACTCAAAATTTAGTGCAAATTCACCACCAAACTTTGAATTCAAACCTGGAATCTAAAGGTAAAAAGGAAAGGAAAAAGAAAATAGAAAAAAAAGAAAAGAGGGAAGGAACTCGATATGGGCCGTAATCACCATTCGGCCCAGATCACTATGAGGACCGCGCGGCCCATCGTCTGATCTCGCGCCAGCCGGTGCCAATAGGCGGGCCCGGTTTGGCAGTCACTCCGCTCTCACCATGCACGGATCGCTAGAAGGTGGGACGCGATTGTCGGCACCTCCTTCTCCACCGCATCGCCCACGCCAACAGAATGCGTGCGGCGCCCTCCGTGAATCCCGGCGAGCTTAGCCCACACCCTGGTCTCACGGAAGTTCGTGCCTGCATTCTATAAGATGCGAGTCCACAAATCCCCACGTATATCTCTGCCCTTTTCGCTAACAGCCACCCAGTCGCACCTCGCGCGCTGCCTCTCCTCGCCGCCGCGGGGATTCTCCCTCTGCACCACCGTCCGAGCCAGGAAAAGCGACGTGGGAGCTCCATTAATACGCGTGGGTGCTTTAGAGGGCATCGTCAGGCAGGGGCTCGACTGACGTCGACTGGAATTGTTCGTCGACGCGTTCCTCTGCCGCGGCATACGCTCCATCGGTGATTGGCGATTCTCCCCAATAACTACGGTAACAGCTACCTCCTGCTGGCTCGCCTTGTTCTTCTCCTATTGGCGCATCATCTGGGCTGGGTAGTAGGGCATTGCCGCAGCGGGTAGTGCCCGCCGTGGTTCAAGCGCCGCCGTGGATCCGCTCCACTCCGTGGCCAGGGTGGTACCATCATTCAAACATTAAATTGGGGGCCCTATCGAATTCGCCTTGCGCCGGGATGTGATTATAGCCATCGGTCGTGGGAGCGGACGTCATTGGGCGCTGGGTCAACGATTGTCGGCGGGGGCATCGCCATGAACGCGGTGGTGCGCCTGTGTTCGAGATGAGGCGTGGCCGGCACTGCATCTGACCATTGATTGGTCAGCGGGCGGCTAGGATTAGAGCATGGGGATACCGGTTCGCGGGGGCATTGCGAGCCGTCAGATCTAGATCCGAGTGACCACGCTACGTACCGGTTCGCTGGATTATGGATCTAATCCTCTCCGTTGGGATTCGATCGGACAGTCGAGATTCATCCACACTCCATTCAGTTGCATAAATGCAAATAAAACCCTCTATTATTTAGTATTCAACCCGCCGTCCAGTGGAACTATTCCCTGAGTCTGGGTTACCTTGCGCAGAGACCCTTGAACTTATCAGAAATCGATGCCCAGTCCAGAGAGCATATAAAATAGGTAAATAAATACAGAAATTAATTTTTAATATAAAAAGACTTCCTAAAACTTGTTTATTCCATAGAAAATTCATTTTAGCTCCAAATTGAACCATTCCAATTTCTAAAATTTTGTAATATTATTGTCTAACATTTAGTGTCTCTGTTTTGTCATGAAAACAGAAAGAAAATTATTTCTCATGTAATTCCATTTCAAGCACATTAAACCTTAGGAAATTCGTAACTTGAAATCTATAACTCCAAATTTAATGATTCTAGTTTCTGTGATATTATTTTAATGTCTAGATTTTTACTGTATATTTTATTTACATGCTTGATGTGATGTTAATTTATGCTATACTATGTATGTATTATGTTGATGCGAGTAGACGAGCAAGCCACTGTGTATTCTGAGGTTCAGCAAGTAGAAGTAGCTGAGCAGGAGCTCATTGAAGGCAAGTTGTGCCCTTGATCACTTACTTTTCCCAGCCATGTTCTTATTAATTTTAATGATCTGCATTGGTTAATTTTGATGAGATCCTTCAGGTTACCCCAGTTTTGGTTATCTTTATACCTTGTTCACCCTAAAATATTTTTGGGTAGTACCTGCTATTGCTTTATGTGGATTGGGTATGGAGATACAACATTCATGATTACTCTTTTATTATCTTGTTATTATTATTGTTCATGTTAAGATCATTAAATTAATGGGAACATGGAGCGACCACCCGGGAAAACAGTGCTACCACAAGGGTTTAATGGGACGCCCTTGGCTGATTAACTAGGAAAGCTAGTGGAGGTCTTCCTTACCCGAAAGGGGCAAGGGCAGTAGGGGAGTGGTCAGTGTAGAGAGGTCCTTGGGTTGATTTTGCTGCAATGGCGGTCAGGCGAGGGATTCCTGCACTGGAGCTTCCTATAAACTGTAGCGGGATTTCTGAAGCTAGTGGAACTTTGTAAAGGCCTTGTAGTGTTACCTTGCCTCGCCTCCTCGGTAGAGGTGTATGGGATTGGCCGTCTCTTGGCAGATGGGTAACATGACTTGTGGGTAAAGATGTGCAACCTCTGCAGAGTGTAAAACTAGTATACTAGCCGTGCTCACGGTCATGAGCGTCTCGGACCCTCACATGGTTAATTTATGGAACTTAAATTCAATTTGACATTGCATCGCATTTGGGATTATTTTACTATTACTTTTCTTTATTATTATTAAGGTTTGGTATTTACTTACACTTAGTAATTGCTAATAAAATTTTGACCAACTTATAAAAGCAATGCTCAGCCTCAGCCTTTACTTCATTGATTAGCCTTACACTTCATGAACTCCCACCTTTGGTGAGTTCATGCCACATTATTCCCCATGACTTGCTGAGCTATGAAGGTATGTGAGCTCACTCTTGCTGTCTCACACCCCCCCACGGGAGAATAATAGGTGGTTCAGGAGGAGTCACAAGGCGAGGAGTTTGATCTGATCTAGGTGGCGTTTCTCAGTTGATATTGGCGCCGACGATCCTTAGTTCGTTTTATGGTTTTTCCTTTATTTTGTAATAAGTCTTCTGCTATGTAATAAGTACTCTGATTATATTGGGACATTTATCTCTATACACTCTGTTATTATATATGTTGTCTTCTTGGTGCATGTATGAGATGCACCCGGATTTGTCCCTTGAATCCGAGTGTGACAGCTTGTCTTCATAGTAGAGACGGACCCATGGACTTAGTTTTTATGTATCTAGTAACATGTGTTTTACATATGTTTTACTCTTTGCAGGTATGGAAGGGGATGGTTGTTACTTTACCAATCTTACCAATGGAGCTTTTGAAAAATTTAGAAGATGTCTCTGAAACACCAGTTGACTTGCAATCTACTGCCCCAATAAAGGATATCAACAAGTCATCAAAGTCAAACCTAAAGCAAAAGAGTAAACACTTTACTGAAGATGAAGATAGACTTCTTGTTGCAGCTTGGTTGAATGTTAGTACAAATCCTACTCAAGGGACAAATCAAAGTAGAGGCACATTTTGGAGAAGGGTCTACTTATTCTTTGAGGATAACTGAGGACATTTTGCAGCACGTAGTGAGGGATCATTGTTGCATCATTGGAGTTCTATCCAAGATGTAGTGAGCAAATTTTGTGGATGTATCAACAGTATTGAAACTAGAAATCAAAGTGGGATGAAAATTCATGATAGGGTACGACATCATACAAAGTAAATGTAATTTGTCAATTCTAAAATTTGTTGTTGACTAAGTTTATTGTTCTCTTTTAGGTGGAGCAGGCCAAGAAGCCTTTTAAATCTCAAGATCCCTAGAACAAGTCCTTTCAGTTTAGACATTGTTGGTTGTTATTGAGAAATCAACCAAAATGGGATGATAAGCTACAATAATTAGTAGCAGTGAAAAATAGCAACAAAAACAGAATACATCAAAGAAATCAAGTCCAACAAATGTTGATGCTGCATCTCAGGATACAAATGTTGTTATCCTTGCAGAAATTTGCATTCCAGAGCTAGCGGCACTAGAGAGACCACTAGGGAAGAAGGCAAAAGAAGCAAAACATCATGGTGGAAGTGATGTCTGCAAAGAAGCATTGGACTTTCTTTGGGCAAAGAAGGTTGAAGCTGACTGAAAGGGAAATAGGATCAAACCTTTTCCTAAATGAATTTTGGTGGTTAAATTGCCCAACACAAATATTTGGACTAACTAGTTTGCTCTAGATTATAAGTTCTACAAGTGCCAAAGGTTCAACACAAACCAATAAAAAGTCCAAGAAAGGGTTCAAATAGAAAGGAGCAAAACCAACCAAAGGATGTCCTGGTCTAGCGCACCGGACTGTCCGATGTGCCACCGGACAGTGTCCGGTGCACCACCGGACAGTGTCCGGTGCACCAGGGAGAATCACTCCGAACTCCTCAGCTTCGGGTTTCTGGAAAATGTTCTCCGCTATAATTCACCGGACTGACCGATGTAGCAACGGACTATCCGGTGTGCCAAGCGGAGCAACGGCTAGAGCGCCAATGGTCGTCTGCAAAAGTGAACAGTGAACAGTGCGGACTACGCACACAGAAGTCAGAGCAGGCGCCAGAAGGCGCACCAGACAGTGAACAGTGACTGTCCGGTGCACCACAGGACTATTCGATGGCCCAGCTGTTAGCAGCTCCAACGGTCGAACCTTGACGGTCGGGTGATGTGGCTGGCGCACCGGAGTGTCCGGTGCGCCCGTCGACAGACAGCCTCCCCAACGACCATTTTGGTGGGTGGGGCTATAAATACCCCTCAACCACCACACTTCAAGGCATTCAAGTTTTCAGCCAACACATTCAATACAAGAGCTAGTGCATTCAATACAAGACATAATTAGAGTGAATCAAAATCTCTCCAAGTCCCAATTCCACTCAAAGCAATAGTGACTAGAAGAGATAGTTTTGCCGTGTTCTTTTGAGCTCTTGCACTTGGATCACTTTTCTTCTTCTCCATTTTTTGTTCCCAAGACATTTGTAATCAAAGCAAGAGACACCAATTGTGTGGTGGTCCTTGTGGGGACTAAGTGTCCCAATTGATTGAGAAGAGAAGCTCACTCGGTCTAAGTGACCGTTTGAGAGAGGGAAAGGGTTAAAAGAGACCCGGTCTTTATGACCACCTCAACGGGGAGTATGTTTGCAAGAACTGAACCTCGGTAAAACAAATCACCGTGTCACACTCTTCATTTGCTTGTGATTTGTTTTCGCCCTCTCTTTCGGACTCGATTTTATTTCTAACGCTAACCCCAGCTTGTAGTTGTGCTTAAAGTTTATAAATTTCAGATTCCACCTATTCACCCCCCTCTAGGCGACTTTCAATTGGTATCAGAGTCCGGTACTTCATTAGAGCTTAATCGCTCGAAGTGATGTTGGGAGATCATGCCAAGAAGGAGGTCGTGACCGGCGAGAAGCCCACCACAAGCCACGGGAAGACTCCATCGAGTGAGTCCGGCAACAAGGGGAAGGGATCCCCTTCACACACCAAGTCACATCGGAGCGGCGACAAGAAAAAGAAGATGAAGAAGGTGGTCTACTTGAAAGCTCTCTTATGGGTTTTGGTGTTTGGATGACAACTCAATTAAAGGACTAACAAGTGTGTTAAGTGTTGAACAGGTGCTGAATACAAAGCTAACAGAGTTCAACACAAGTAAACAGGTGTGATGGTCCAAAGACTGGATTATCTATAGATAATGGACATCACAAGTGAGATGGATTATCTTTAAATATCATGGAACTATAACAGTAATGATTTTTCAATTGGTAGTCGTGGTATTTTACTTCAATTGATATATTTTGGTAATCACTAAAATAGAAGCTTCATCTTGTGCCACAATACTATAACTTGCTCTAAGCTTGGTGTCTTAGCAACAAGAAAAGGTTAGGATAAAGGGTGAGGCACAAGTGTGGAGAAGCTCCCTAGAGATTAAACCTTCAAGATGGAAAGTACACCACAACAGGGTAAAGGTACAAAAGGAAGTGTTGACATGTTGCGTATTTGTACCTCAATTTTCTTCCAATGCTTGGGTTGCATATGTCTACTGTGTAATGGGGAGCAATGTTTGTGTGTTGTATTTTACCTGCTTAATAACCTGCTATCCCTTGACATCATCCTATGCTCTTGCTTGAATGTAGTTTTGGTGCTTGATGTCAAAGGGGGAGAATTTTTTTGCATTAAAGCTTAGGTTTCCTTGAGTTCCTTTGATCTTAAGGAAGGAAGTGTTAGTTTGTGAGTTCCTTTGATCTTAAGGAAGGAAGTGTTAGTTTGTGAGTTCCTTTGATCTTAAGGAAGGAAGTGTTAGTTTGTTAGTTCCTTTGATCTTAAGGAAGGATGTGTTAGTTTGTGTTGTTGATAATTCTTATCATATGATTATGTGTGAAGTGTTAGTTTGTTAGTTCCTTTGATCTTAAGGAAGGATGTGTTAGTTTGTGTTGTTGATAATTCTTATCATATGATTATGTGTGTTGTATTATATGGTGATGATGCAAAACTAGTGCTTCCGTTGACATGAATCAATTGGCATCTATTCTGTAATTGATATTCATGTGGTTTTGGTGCTTTAAAATTGTTTTAATTTGGTATCTTAGTGGTGAAAGTGGTAGGTTGATATTTCTGTTGGTGGTTAACTCTGATTCTGTGCATCTGTGTGTCATACGCATCACGTTTTAATTAGTGACACAATGCATCCCACAGGTGCTAAGGTGTAGTAATGCTTCAAATTAACCTAAGTATGTGCAATTTGGCATATAAGGCCAAAAATTAAGATTTTGATGTAAGCACATATTTAGGGGGAGCATTCTATAAACTTAGAATTCAAAATTTGTGCTTCAAATCTTATTCTTATGAAAGCTTTAATTGTGTTGCCATCAATCACCAAAAAGGGGGAGATTGAAAGCTCTCTTGTGGGTTTTGTTGTTTGGATGACAACCCAATTAAAGGACTAACAAGTGTGTTAAGTGTTGAACAGGTGCTGAATACAAAGCTAACAGAGTTCAACACAAGTAAACAGGTGTGATGGTCCAAAGACTGGATTATCTATAGATAATGGACATCACAAGTGAGATGGACATTGCTTAAGTGAGACTCGGCGTGCATAACTTAGAGACAACCGATCAAGCCAAGGATGGAGGCAAGAAGAGCTTCGAGGTACCGAGTACACGGGAGAAGGTCAAGGAGACCAGGAACCCAAAGCCCGGGGTGAAGAAGAAGACTTGCAAAGTCAAGGTTGATCGAGTTAAGAAGAGTATGGTGCATCAAGGATCACTACATAAGGACATGACTTACAACCAATGAGGTAACATCTACAATTATGTGGTGTAAGTCATAAGGCTCAAGATCTAGCTCAAGAAGTAAACAAGGTCACCGGAAGGAGAACCAATGTCGAAACCAGAACTGGAAGCAGCCCAAAAGAGCTAAGTGCACCTTGACCTTTAGTTTGGGTTGTTCCTATGTTTGGAGATATTCTATGTGACCTTTGCAGGATGTTGGAGCTCAGAAATGTCAATCTAGATCAAGTCATGCTGACTTGATGATTTATGAGTCCAACATCAATCTCAAGCATGTCATATGCTAAAGAAGTGAAAATCAAAGAGAAGGTATGTTTCTAGACTTAGTACATTGGTTTTTGTGTACTAATATATTTTTCTAAGTGTTAGAAACAGAAAGAAGAAGAAAAGAAAAGAAATGCAAAAGGTTTGGCTGTGTATAGCCAAGACTCAGCCCAGTCTGGCACACTGGACTGTCCGGTGGTGCACCGGACGGTGTCCGGTGCGCCAGACTGAACTCCGGTGAACAGGCCGCTCTCGGGAGGAGTTTGGCGGCGTACGGCTATAATTCACCGGACTGTCCGGTGGTGCACCGGACTATCTAGTGAGCGAACGGTCGACTACGCCAATGGTCGGCAGCGCGATCAGCGGGCGACGCGTGGCGTGGGCCAACAGATAGTTGGCGCACCGGACTGTCCGGTGTGCACTGGACAGTGTCCGGTGAGCCAAGACGGCCGTTGCTCCAACGGTCAGCTGAGCCCGATTTGGAGAGTGGAGAAGTGCTGCTAAGAGCTAGAGCATATCGTTACTCTACCGAAGTGCTGCCAAGAAGATTGTAAGTAGTCGCGATTTCGTTGTAACCAACTCAACATAGTGGAAGGATCTATCTGTCATACTGACAGATCTGAGCAAACGGAGGAAGGAGTTGACATAGACTCCAAGCCCAGGTGTGGCTAACTCCAACGAGGACTAGGCAAGCATTTCGGGCTTGGCCAAACCTTGGGATAAATCCCCTGTGTCTGTGTGCTTCGCTCTGTATTGTGTGTTGTCTCTCTGCATTATCTACTCTTTATATCTGCACTTCAGTACTTATCTGTTGTACAAGTTATATTTGAAGTGCAGGGCACTTTGAGACAGGATCTTCTATTTCGCTGCAACCTACTCGAAGGGTCTTTCATTCCACTACGATCCAGCCTTCGAGTAGAGTAAGAATTTCAGTTTTCAAGTGATAATTTTTTTCCGCCTATTCACCCCCCCCCCCCCTTCTAGGCGACATCCAGATCTTGTTCCCGGGCAAAGGGAACTTTCAATTGGTATCGGAGCTAGGCCTCTCCAGTGTGGGCTTAGCCGTCCGGAGATGATGATGTCATCACAAGAGGTAACTGTAGAACTTCTTAATTCTGATAGATCTAACTATGCATCCTGGTCTTTTCATTTATATAATACTTTTAGGAGTTTAGGTCCTGAAGTAGAGCAAATATTTGATGCTAGTGTTTTGCCCATTAACATGGATATGAAAAATCCATCTGAGCATGATCTAAGATGTCTGTGTCAAAATTATCAAGCCTATGACATCCTAGTCAATTCCCTTAGCAAGGATGTTTATTTTGCTGTCATAGGTAATAATAGTGATGTTCTTGTAGATACTCATGATCTATGGACTAGAATTAAAATAAAATATTCTAAGTCAAATTGTACTACTTTTACTCCCTATGTTGCTTGTGGTACTATCCTTTCAAAGGGAGAAAAAAACGATGGCAACCAAATGATGAATCCACCTCACCGATAGGTTTGTCTTCCACTAGTTATACATGTCTTGTTGCTAATGATGAAAGTGGAGATGAAAGCGATGATGAGGAGGAATATGAGGATGAGGAGTCTACATCATCACAAGGTACGTTTTCCTATTTTTCTTTCACTGACAATAATGATAGGGAAAATGAGACCGACTATGTGGAAGAAGAGGAGATTCGCCGTTTCTACACCCATCTCAACAAAGAAGACAAAGCGCTCTTGGTTAAGCTGTTGAGAAGGAACAAGGAACAAGGCAAAACGCTTCTCAGGCTAGAGGAGACTCTCATCAAAACCAACGACAGCCTAGAGAAGATGACCAAAGAACATGAGGAGCTAAAGTACTCTCATGGGAATTTGGTCCAACGGTATGAATCTGTTTTATTTGAGCAAAGAAATAATCATGATGTATTATCTAATGTTGCTCAACTTAAAACTGAAAATTCTATGCTTAGGTGTCAAGTAGAAATGATAAATTTAGAAAAACTTGCTCTAGGTGAAAAGTATGATATGTTGTCGTATTCACATAGTAAACTAGTTGATGACCATATCATGCTTGATGTTGCTCATGAGGTTGTAATTACAAACTTAAATTCATGTGAACCTCATTCTTTCACATGTGCACATTTAGATAATATATCACCTTGTGCTAACCCTGGTGGCTCAAAGGAAAGCCAACTCTTGAATGAGCATCAAGCTGCAGGATCAAAGGAAAAAGTGCTCATCAATAAAGAAAGGAACAAGAAAACAAAGCAACTAAGGAGAAGACTCATTGCTCAATCTTCTCAAGACATCCACAAGCGCGTAGTGAAGAAGCTTGAGACGGGAGAAACTGTAGCAAGTGCTAAGCTCCATAAGAAGGATGTTCCTAAAGCAAAAAATGAAGAAATCAACATGAACATTGAAAAAGGTAAAGATTCAATTAGTCATGTTGTTTGCACTGACCATCTCTCTATGTCATCCAAGAACAGAAAGAGAAAAGGGAAAAGGAGGTGCTTTAAGTGCAATAAGTCAGGACACCTCATTGCGTCGTGTCTGTACAACGACAAGGATGAAGGGATAAGGAGATGCTACAGATGCAATGACAAGAACCATACGATCACTTCTTGTCCGCTAATGACAAATCAAGCACGTGCACTCTTTGGGATGACCCCCACCAAGAATGAAGACAAATAGCAAGCTGAGAGCACCTAGAGGGGGGTGAATAGGTGATCCTGTAACACTTGAAACTTAAGCCACAAAAACTTGGTTAAGTGTTAGCACAATAATCGCCAAGTGGCTAGAGAGGAGTCTTCAACAAAACACAATGACCACAAAGATATCAATCACAGAGATGGCACGGTGGTTATCCTGTGGTTCGGCCAAGACCAACACTTGCCTACTCAAGCGGTCCAACGGACAAGGGTTGCAATCAACCCCTCTCAAGCGGTCCAAAGACCCACTTGAATACCACGGTGTTTTGCTTGCTTTTCTTAATCCCGTTTGCGAGGAATCTCCACAACTTGGAGTCTCTCGCCCTTACACTTGAAGTTCACAAAGAAGCACGGAGTAAGGGAGGGATTAGCAACTCACACAAGACACAAAGATCACAGCAAATACGCACACACAAGACCTAGACTTGAGCTCAAAACACTATCACAAGTTTCTCACTAGAACAGAGCTCAAGTCACTAAGAATGTCGAACAAATGCGCAAGAATGAAGTGTGAGTGATCAAGAGTGCTCAAGGAATGCTTGGTTGTCTTCTCCATGCGCCTAGGGGTCCCTTTTATAGCCCCAAGGCAGCTAGGAGCCGTTGAGAGCAATCAGGGAAGGCAATTCTTGCCTTCTATCGTCTGGCGCACCGGACATGTCCGGTGCGGATCTCCTTCCTTATTTGGCGAAGCCGACCGTTGGCGCTTGAGAGCCGTTGGCGCACCGGACACTGTCCGGTGCACACTGGACAGTCCGGTGCTCCCTTCTAGCCGTTGGCTCAGCCATGTGTCCCGCGCGGATCGCACGGCCGACCGTTGGCCCGGCCGACCGTTGGTTCACCAGACAGTCCGGTGCACCACCGGACAGTCCGGTGAATTTTAGCCGTACGCCGTTAATTATCTCCCGAGAGTGACGAGTTCGCCTGTGAACGACTCACCGGACAGTCCGGTGCACCACCGGACAGTCCGGTGAATTATAGCCGTACACCACCGACGAAGTCCCGAGAACAGCCAGTTGATAGAGCCAGCCTGGCGCACCGGACACTATCCGGTGCACCACCGGACAGTCTGGTGCACCCGGACTTAGCAGAGTCTTGGCTGAGCAGCCAAGTCTTTTCCAAATTGATTTTTCTTGTTTCAGGCACTTAGACACAATACATTAGTTCTCTAAAACAATGTACTAAGTCTAGAAACATACCTTTAGACTTGATTTGCACTTTGTCCACCACTATGCATGGATTATCACAAAAGCACTTGTGTTGGCACTCAATCACCAAAATACTTAGAAATGGCCCAAGGGGCACATTTCCCTTTCAATCTCCCCCTTTTTGGTGATTTATGCCAACACAACATAAAGCAACAAGAACGAGTGCAAAATCAATCCAAATAAGAACTCAAGGTTGTTTTGATTCAAATTTGGCATATATGGATCACTCTTTGCCACCACTTGGTTTGTTTTTGCAAATCAACTCCAAACACCTATCTCTAGCTCAAACACAATTGTAGAGACATAAAGGGAGCTATTCCAATAGAAATTGATCAAAGATTTCAACAACTCCCCCTTTCTCCCATAATCAACATTCTCCCCACAAAAAAACCAACTTTTGACAAGAGAACCAATAAGGGAGTTTTGCCAAAACAAAAAGCTCTATTCTACCATTTTCAAAATTTCTCAAGTGGTAGCTGATCCATTACTTGCTTTGGCCTTTATTTTCTCCCCCTTTGGCATCAAGCACCAAAACGGGATCAATATTGGCCCTAAAACCCCATTGCCTTACCAAATCTTCAAATAAGAGTCCAACGGCAATAAGAGTTCACAAGATGAACTTGGAATTAGTTACCCTCTCATCGGAGTGCAGTGGAAGTCTTTCATGGTCCAAGTCCACCTTTCCCTTTCAATCCACCTTTGAGACTGAATTAAGCAAACTCATGCACACGGTTAGTCTCAAAGGGTCAAGTTGTAACACAGCTCCCCCTAAATGTGTGTGACACTTGCACAAGGACTTGTGAGGTCCGGGGGGTGCTTGTACAACTTGAGCACCATAAATAAGCAACAATATGCAGAAGGAACATGATCAAGGGCATAGACATAAGTATGCTTTATTTCAATCCAGGTTCCACGAATCTAAGACATTAAGCTCACTACGCAGCCTGCAAAAGGTCTTCTCATCTAGAGGCTTGGTAAAGATATCGGCTAGCTGGTTTTCGGTGCTAACATGAAACACTGCGATATCTCCCTTTTGCTGGTGGTCTCTCAAAAAGTGATGCCGGATGTCAATGTGCTTTGTGCGGCTGTGCTCGACAGGATTTTCTGCCATTCGGATAGCACTCTCATTATCACATAGGAGTGGGACTTTGCTCGGATTGTAGCCAAAGTCCCGGAGGGTTTGCCTCATCCAAAGTAGTTGCGCGCAACACTGTCCCGCGGCAACGTACTCGGCCTCAGCGGTGGATAGGGCAACGGAAGTTTGTTTCTTAGAATTCCATGACACCAGGGACCTTCCTAAGAATTGGCACGTCCCCGATGTACTCTTCCTATCGACCTTACATCCGGCATAGTCGGAATCTGAATATCCAATCAAGTCAAAGGTAGACCCCTTTGGATACCAGATCCCAAAGCAAGGCGTAGCGACCAAATATCTAAAGATTCGCTTCACCGCCACTAAGTGACACTCCTTAAGATCGGATTGAAATCTAGCACACATGCATACGCTAAGCATAATATCTGGTCTACTAGCACATAAATAAAGTAAAGACCCTATCATTGACCGGTATGCTTTTTGATCAATGGACTTACCTCCTTTGTTGAGGTCGGTGTGTCCGTCGGTTCCCATCGGAGTCTTTGTGGGCTTGGCGTCCTTCATCCCAAACCGCTTTAGCAAATGTTGCGTATACTTCGTTTGAGAGATGAAGGTGCCATCCTTGAGTTGCTTCACTTGGAACCCAAGGAAGTAATTCAACTCGCCCATCATTGACATCTCGAATTTTTGCGTCATCACCCTGCTAAACTCTTCACAAGACTTTTGATTAGTAGAACCAAATATTATGTCATCGACATAAATTTGGCACACAAATAAATCACCATCACAAGTCTTAGTAAAAAGAGTTGGATCGGCTTTCCCAACCTTGAAAGCATTAGAAATTAAAAAGTCTCTAAGGCATTCATACCATGCTCTTGGGGCTTGCTTAAGTCCATAGAGCGCCTTAGAGAGCTTACACGTGGTCGGGGTACCGTTCATCCTCGAAGCCAGGGGGTTGCTCCACGTACACCTCCTCCTTGATTGGCCCGTTGAGGAAAGCGCTCTTCACATCCATTTGGAACAACCTGAAAGAATGGTGAGCGACATATGCTAGCAAGATACGAATGGACTCTAGCCTAGCCACAGGAGCAAAAGTCTCCTCAAAGTCCAAACCTGCGACTTGGGCATAACCTTTTGCCACAAGTCGAGCCTTGTTCCTCGTCACCACCCCGTGCTCGTCCTGTTTGTTGCGAAACACCCACTTGGTTCCCACAACATTTTGCTTGGGATGCGGCACCAGTGTCCAAACTTCATTTCTCTTGAAATTGTTGAGCTCTTCCTGCATAGCCAACACCCAGTCCGGATCTAGCAAGGCCTCTTCTACCCTGAAAGGATCAATAGAAGAGACAAAAGAGTAATGCTCACAAAAATTAACTAATCGAGACCGAGTAGTTACTCCCTTGCTAATGTCACCCAAAATCTGGTCGACGGGATGATCCCTTTGAATCGTCGCTCGAACTTGGGTTGGAGGGGCCTAAGGTGCTTCTTCCTCTTCAACTTGGACATCCTGTGCTCCCCCTTGATCACACGTCTCCTTTTGAAGAACCTGTTCATCATCTTGGGTTGGGGTTGCACCATTGTTGAGGAAGAGGGTTGATCTTGCTCATTTTGTTCCTGTGGTCGCACATCACCAATCGCCATGGTTCGAATTGCGGCCGTCGGAACATCTTCTTCATCTACATCATCAAGGTCAACAACTTGCTCTCTTGGAGAGCCATTAGTCTCATCAAATACAAGATCGCTAGAGACTTCAACCAAACCCGATGATTTATTGAAGACTCTATACGCCTTTGTATTTGAGTCATAACCTAATAAAAACCCTTCTACAGCTTTGGGAGCAAATTTAGAATTTCTACCCTTCTTCACTAGAATGTAGCATTTACTCCCAAAGACTCGAAAATACGAAACATTGGGTTTATTACTGGTTAGAAGCTCATACGAAGTCTTCTTGAGGAGGCGATGAAGGTAGACCCGGTTGATGGCGTGGCAAGCCGTGTTTACGGCTTCCGACCAAAAGCGCTCGGGGGTCTTGAACTCTCCAAGCATCGTCCTCACCATATCGATGAGCGTCCTATTCTTTCTCTCTACCACACCATTTTGCTGTGGTGTGTAGGGAGCGGAGAATTCGTGCTTGATCCCTTCCTCCTCAAGGTACTCCTCCACTTGAAGGTTCTTGAACTCAGACCCGTTGTCGCTCCTTATCTTCTTCACCTTGAGCTCAAACTCATTTTGAGCTCTCCTGAGGAAGCGCTTGAGGGTCCCTTGGGTTTCAGATTTATCCTGCAAAAAGAATACCCAAGTGAAGCGGGAAAAATCATCAACTATAACCAAACCATACTTACTTCCTCCTATGCTTAGATAGGCGACGGGTCCGAAGAGGTCCATATGAAGCATCTCCAGTGGTCTTGACGTGGTCATCACATTTTTGGAATGATGTGAGCTTCCCACCTGTTTTCCTGCTTGACAAGCTCCACAAGGTCTATCTTTTTCGAAATGAACATTGGTTAGACCTATCACGTGTTCTCCCTTTAGAAGCTTGTGGAGGTTCTTCATCCCCACATGTGCTAAGCGGCGATGCCACAGCCAGCCCATGCAAGTCTTGGCAATTAAACATGCATCTAGACCAGCCTCTTCTTTTACAAAATCAACCAAATAAAGTTTGCCGTCTAGTACACCCTTAAAAGCTAGTGAACCATCACATCTTCTAAAGACAGACACATCTACATTTGTAAATAGACAATTATATCCCATTTTGCATAATTGACTAACAGATAACAAATTATATCCAAGCGACTCAACTAAAAACACATTAGAAATAGAGTGCTCAGATGAAATAGCAATTTTACCTAACCCTTTTACCTTGCCTTGGTTCCCATCACCGAATATTATTGAATCTTGGGAATCCTTGTTCTTGACGTAGGAGGTGAACATCTTCTTCTCCCCCGTCATATGGTTTGTGCATCCGCTGTCGATAATCCAGCTTGAACCCCCGGATGCATAAACCTGCAAGGCAAATTTAGGCTTGGGTCTTAGGTACCCAACTCTTGTTGGGTCCTACAAGGTTAGTTACAATTGTCTTAGGGACCCAAATGCAAGTTTTGTCTCCCTTACATTTGGCCCCTAACTTCCTAGCAATCACCTTCTTATTCTTTCTATAAATGGCAAAATAAGCATTGCAAGCATGATATATTGTAGAAGGTTCATTAACTTTCCTAGGAACATTAACAGTATTTCTCCTAGACATATTATGAACAACATTTCTCCTACCAACATTTCTATCATGCACATAGGAAGAACTAGAAGCAAACATGGCATGAGAATCAAAGGCATCATAAGCATTACAACTCCTATAAGCATTTCTAGATTGTCTCCTATCATGGTACATAAAAGCATGATTCTTTTGCACACTACTAGCCATAGGGGCCTTCCCTTTCTCCTTGGCGGAGATGGGAGCCTTATGGCTTGTCAAGTTCTTGGCTTCCCTCTTGAAGCCAAGACCATCCTTAATTGAGGGGTGTCTACCAGTCGTGTAGGCATCCCTTGCAAATTTTAGTTTGTTAAATTCACTTTTGCTAGTCTTAAGTTGGGCATTAAGACTAGCCAATTCATCATTTAATTTGGAAATTGAAACTAGGTGTTCACTGCAAGCATCAATATCAAAATCTTTACACCTATTGCAAATCATAACATGTTCTACACAAGAGTTAGATTTATCTGCTACTTCTAATTTAGCATTTAAATCATTGTTCATTCTCTTTAAGCTTGAGATAGAGTCATGGCATGTAGACAATTCACTAGAAAGCATTTCATTTCTTTTAACTTCTAGAGCAAGTGAATTTTGTGCACTAACAAATTTATCATGTTCTTCATACAACAAATCCTCTTGCTTTTCTAGTAATCTATTCTTGTCATTCAAGGCATCAATTAACTCATTAATTTTGCCAATTTTAATTCTATCCAAACCTTTAAATAAACTAGAATAGTCTATCTCATTGTCATCACTAGAATCATCATCACTTGAAGAAGCATAAGTGGTATCCCGAGTACATACCTTCTTCTCCTTTGCCATGAGGCATGTGTGATGCTCGTTGGGGAAGAGGGATGACTTGTTGAAGGCAGTGGCGGCGAGTCCTTCATCGTCGGAGTCGGAGGAGGAGTAATCCGAATCCCACTCCTTTCCGATATGTGCCTCGCCTTTGGCCTTCTTGTAATTCTTCTTCTTCTCCCTCTTGTTTCCTTTTTCCTGGTCACTATCATTATCGGGACAGTTAGCAATAAAATGACCAAGCTTACCACATTTGAAGCATGAGCGCTTCCCCTTTGACTTGGTCTTGCTTGGCTGTCCCTTGCGACCTTTAAGCGCCATCTTGAAGCGCTTGATGATGAGGGCCATCTCTTCATCATTTAGCCCTGCCGCCTCAACTTGCACCACCTTGCTAGGTAGCGCCTCCTTGCTTCTCGTTGCCTTGAGAGCAATGGGTTGAGGCTCATTGATTGGACCATTCAGTGCATCGTCCATGTACCTTGCCTCCTTGATCATCATTCGCCCGCTTACGAATTTTCCAAGGACTTCTTCGGGCGACATTTTGGTGTACCTGGGATTCTCACGAATATTGTTCACCAAATGTGGATCAAGAACGGTAAAGGACCTTAGCATTAGTCGGACGACGTCGTGGTCCGTCCATCGCGTGCTTCCATAGCTCCTTATTTTGTTGATAAGGGTCTTGAGCCGTTTGTATGTTTGGGTTGGCTCCTCGCCCCTTATCATTGTGAATCTTCCAAGCTCGCCCTCCACCAACTCCATCTTGGTGAGCAAGGTGACGTCGTTCCCCTCATGAGAGATCTTGAGGGTGTCCCAGATCTGCTTGGCATTGTCCAAGCCGCTCACTTTATGGTACTCGTCCCTGCATAAGGAGGCTAACAACACAGTAGTAGCTTGTGCATTTCTATGAATCTATTCATTAATAAAAATAGGACTATCCGAGCTATCAAACTTCATTCCATTCTCAACAATCTCCCATATGCTTGGATGGAGAGAGAACAGGTGACTACGCATTTTGTGGCTCCAAAATCCGTAGTCCTCCCCATCAAAGTGTGGAGGCTTGCCGAGAGGAATGGAAAGCAAATGTGAATTTGAACTTTGAGGAATGCGCGAATAATCGAAAGAAAAGTTTGAGTTAACCGTCTTTCGTTTGTTGTAGTCATCGTCCTTTTGGGAAGAAGTAGACTCATCGCTGTCGTCGTAGTAGACGATCTCCTTGATGCGCCTTGTCTTCTTCTTCTTTCCTTCCTTCCGCTTGTAGCCCGAGCCTGAGTTGGTAGGCTTGTCTCCTTTCAGCTCATTGACAAGAGGCTCCTTCTCCTTGTCGTTGATCACAATTCCCTTCCCCTTAGGATCCATCTCTTCGGGCGATTAGTCCCTTCGTGAAGAGAACGGCTCTGATACCAATTGAGAGCACCTAGAGGGGGGTGAATAGGTGATCCTGTAACACTTGAAACTTAAGCCACAAAAACTTGGTTATGTGTTAGCACAATAATCGCCAAGTGGCTAGAGAGGAGTCTTCAACAAAACACAATGACCACAAAGATATCAATCACAGAGATGGCATGGTGGTTATCCCGTGGTTCGGCCAAGACCAACGCTTGCCTACTCCACGTTGTGGTGTCCCAACGGACGAGGGTTGCAATCAACCCCTCTCAAGCGGTCCAAAGACCCACTTGAATACCACGGTGTTTTGCTTGCTTTTCTTAATCCCATTTGCGAGGAATCTCCACAACTTGGAGTCTCTCGCCCTTACACTTGAAGTTCACAAAGAAGCACGGAGTAAGGGAGGGATTAGCAACTCACACAAGACACAAAGATCACAGCAAATACGCACACACAAGACCCAGACTTGAGCTCAAAACACTATCACAAGTTTCTCACTAGAACAGAGCTCAAGTCACTAAGAATGTCGAACAAATGCGCAAGAATGAAGTGTGAGTGATCAAGAGTGCTCAAGGAATGCTTGGTTGTCTTCTCCATGCGCCTAGGGGTCCCTTTTATAGCCCCAAGGCAGCTAGGAGCCATTGAGAGCTATCAGGGAAGGCAATTCTTGCCTTCTGTCGTCTGGCGCACCGGACATGTCCGGTGCACCACCGGACACTGTCCGGTGCGGATCTCCTTCCTTATTTGGCGAAGCCGACCGTTGGCGCTTGAGAGCCGTTGGCACACTGGACACTGTCCGGTGCTCCCTTCTAGCCGTTGGCTCAGCCACGTGTCCCGCGCGGATCGTGCGGCCGACCGTTGGCCTGGCCGACCGTTGGTTCACCGGACAGTCCAGTGCACCACTGGACAGTCCGGTGAATTTTAGCTGTACGCCGTTAATTATCTCCCGAGAGTGACGTGTTCGCATGTGAACGACTCACCGGACAGTCCGGTGAATTATAGTCGTACACCACCGACGAAGTCCCGAGAGCAGCCAGTTGACAGAGCCAGCCTGGCACACCGGACACTGTCCGGTGCACCCGGACTTAGCAGAGTCTTGGCTGAGCAGCCAAGTCTTTTCCAAATTGATTTTTCCTGTTTTAGGCACTTAGACACAATACATTAGTTCTCTAAAACAATGTACTAAGTCTAGAAACATACCTTTAGACTTGATTTGCACTTTGTCCACCACTATGCATGGATTATCACAAAAGCACTTGTGTTGGCACTCAATCACCAAAATACTTAGAAATGGCCCAAGGGGCACATTTCCCTTTCACAAGCGTCATGTCAGGTTAAGCGACGCTTCTGCTACAAGTGTGGTGAGCAGGGTCATCTATCCAAGGTATGTAAAAAGGGTAAGGTTCCTAAGCAAGTAAATCTATCTCAATCTTATTCACTTAGGAGACCCAAACCATACACTTGTGCTAGATCAGTAATGAGATCACCTAGAACTAGTACAATTGCTATTTGGGTACCAAAAGCTCTTATGGATGATCGTTATGGACCCATCCCGAGATGGGTACCAAACTGTACCAATTAGACCATGCAGGTGCTTCGATATGGACTGGAGACCATGGGAGAGCTTAAGATGGTTAATTCAAACTCTATGCTTAAGTTGTCATTTCTATTGTCTATTTATTGACCCAAGGTTGAATTATTGTGCAATACTAATCCCATGTTCATCTTGAGTAAAATAAGTTGTAGAGGTCTTTGATCATTATTGGTGAATCAAGCAAAGGACCTTGATGAGAATATGCAACGTGCTCTCCAAAGGACGGTACCCATGTATTTTAAGTACATTATTGCAAATCAGTATTGCTCTGAAGTTTGATTGTTGTATCTGCCCTCGGAGTAGTTATACTTTTGAGATTGCTTGTGTTGAATACTTGTTGATCATTGATTCATGATTTCAAAGATCACATTGATGCTTGTTTAATCATGATTGTGTGTTATATCTCTTGAATCATTCAATGAGTAGCTTATCATTTGATATATTTACCATGATTAACTCTTTATGTGTTCATGGATAAACCTGTATCTTTTTGTAAGTCATGCTATATGGTGTTTAATGAGTAACCTATGTGTGCAAGCATGACATCTTGTTTAGTCCATGTTCAAATAATTACCCTATTATGATATTGTGTGTATACCAAATCCATGTTGTGCCACTAATGCACCTTCTTGAGTTATGAGGTACATGAGCAAAAGGAGCACTCAATTGGTGACAACTGGTGCTCTCATGGCAATTCAGGAAAAGGCAAAGGTATGGAGAATAGAACTGTGTAATTTCACTAAAAATTTTGAAGTTCCGTTGATTCTGATCATAGCTATGTTCTTGCCTTTCAATTGGTAGTATCTTGGCGTAGGTGCCTTATGCCTTAAAATGTTGTTTTCCCTTGGTGTACCTAAGAAAATTCTTCTTAATCTTGGTGTACTTAGACATTGCGCTTTATATGCATGATCTTATCGTTTTCAATTGGTATATGTGGAGCAATGATTATCATGTATGAAGCATGCCTAGGTTGCTTGTAAAATGTTATACTCCTTGAGGCATGCATTGTTGTATTAAGTCAACTATTCAATTGGTATCTCTTTGTGATGAAATTGATAGAGTATGCCTTGACCAAGATATGTTGTGATCCCCTCTAGTTCTGAGGAAGCTAGAATGTGCAAAGTCCAAGTCATTCAAATACTTGATGCACAACTTTAGGGGAGCACACATAACTTGTGTCTTTTGAGACTAATTGTTTCTTGAGTGATCTTGTATAGTCTCAAGGTGGAAAAGGGAAGATGAGCAGGAAATGAAGCAATCAGGACGTGGGTATCCCCATAAGACAAGTATTTGGTATCTTAAGTTGTGAGTAATTACATCCTTATAGATTGCTCATGCTCCATAATATTTAGGTGATACTAGATGCTTATCTTTAAATATCATGGAACTATAACAGTAATGATTTTTCAATTGGTAGTCGTGGTATTTTACTTCAATTGATATCTTTTAGTAATCACTAAAATAGAAGCTTCATCTTGTGCCACAATACTATAACTTGCTCTAAGCTTGGTGTCTTAGCAACAAGAAAAGGTTAGGATAAAGGGTGAGGCACAAGTGTGGAGAAGCTCCCTAGAGATTAAACCTTCAAGATGGAAAGTACACCACAACAGGGTAAAGGTACAAAAGGAAGTGTTGACATGTTGCGTATTTGTACCTCAATTTTCTTCCAAAGCTTGGGTTGCATATGTCTACTGTGTAATGGGGAGCAATGTTTGTGTGTTGTATTTTACCTGCTTAATAACCTGCTATCCCTTGACATCATCCTATGCTCTTGCTTGAATGTAGTTTTGGTGCTTGATGTCAAAGGGGGAGAATTTTTTGCATTAAAGCTTAGGTTTCCTTGAGTTCCTTTGATCTTAAGGAAGGAAGTGTTAGTTTGTGAGTTCCTTTGATCTTAAGGAAGGAAGTGTTAGTTTGTGAGTTCCTTTGATCTTAAGGAAGGAAGTGTTAGTTTGTTAGTTCCTTTGATCTTAAGGAAGGATGTGTTAGTTTGTGTTGTTGATAATTCTTATCATATGATTATGTGTGAAGTGTTAGTTTGTTAGTTCCTTTGATCTTAAGGAAGGATGTGTTAGTTTGTGTTGTTGATAATTCTTATCATATGATTATGTGTGTTGTATTATATGGTGATGATGCAAAACTAGTGCTTCCGTTGACATGAATCAATTGGCATCTATTCTGTAATTGATATTCATGTGGTTTTGGTGCTTTAAAATTGTTTTAATTTGGTATCTTAGTGGTGAAAGTGGTAGGTTGATATTTCTGTTGGTGGTTAACTCTGATTTTGTGCATCTGTGTGTCATACGCATCACGGTTTAATTAGTGACACAATGCATCCCACAGGTGCTAAGGTGTAGTAATGCTTCAAATTAACCTAAGTATGTGCAATTTGGCATATAAGGCCAAAAATTAAGATTTTGATGTAAGCACATATTTAGGGGGGAGCATTCTATAAACTTAGAATTCAAAATTTGTGCTTCAAATCTTATTCTTATGAAAGCTTTAATTATGTTGCCATCAATCACCAAAAAGGGGGAGATTGAAAGCTCTCTTGTGGGTTTTGGTGTTTGGATGACAACCCAATTAAAGGACTAACAAGTGTGTTAAGTGTTGAACAGGTGCTGAATACAAAGCTAACAGAGTTCAACACAAGTAAACAGGTGTGATGGTCCAAAGACTGGATTATCTATAGATAATGGACATCACAAGTGAGATGGACATTGCTTAAGTGAGACTCGGCGTGCATAACTTAGAGACAACCGATCAAGCCAAGGATGGAGGCAAGAAGAGCTTCGAGGTACCGAGTGCACGGGAGAAGGTCAAGGAGACCGGGAACCCAAAGCCCAGGGTGAAGAAGAAGACTTGCAAAGTCAAGGTTGATCGAGTTAAGAAGAGTATGGTGCATCAAGGATCACTACATAATGACATGACTTACAACCAATGAGGTAACATCTACAATTATGTGGTGTAAGTCATAAGGCTCAAGATCTAGCTCAAGAAGTAAACAAGGTCACCGGAAGGAGAACCAATGTCGAAACCAGAACTGGAAGCAGCCCAAAAGAGCTAAGTGCACCTTGACCTTTAGTTTGGGTTGTTCCTATGTTTGGAGATATTCTATGTGACCTTTGCAGGATGTTGGAGCTCAGAAATGTCAATCTAGATCAAGTCATGCTGACTTGATGATTTATGAGTCCAACATCAATCTCAAGCATGTCATATGCTAAAGAAGTGAAAATCAAAGAGAAGGTATGTTTCTAGACTTAGTACATTGGTTTTTGTGTACTAATATATTTTTCTAAGTGTTAGAAACAGAAAGAAGAAGAAAAGAAAAGAAATGCAAAAGGTTTGGCTGTGTATAGCCAAGACTCAGCCCAGTCTGGCACACTAGACTGTCCGGTGGTGCACCGGACGGTGTCCGGTGCGCCAGACTGAACTCCGGTGAACAGGCCGCTCTCGGGAGGAGTTTGGCGGCGTACGGCTATAATTCACCAGACTGTCCGGTGGTGCACCGAACTATCTGGTGAGCCAACGGTCGACTACGCCAACGGTCGGCAGCGCGATCAGCGGGCGACGCGTGCCATGGGCCAACGGATAGTTGGCGCACCGGACTGTCCGGTGTGCACCGGACAGTGTCCGGTGAGCCAAGACGACCATTGCTCCAACGGTCAGCTGAGCCCGATTTGGAAGGAGATCGCGCACCGGACAAGCTACTGGACCTGTCCGGTGCGCCACCCGACAGAACGCAAGTACTGCCTTCCAAATGGGATTCCAACGGCTCCTAGGCCCCTTGGGTCTATAAAAGGGACTCCTAGGCGCCTCTAACAGGGACACAAGTGCAGCCAACAATTGTATACATCACTCGGATTGATTCTCTCTCTCACTCTCATGTATATCTCTCTAGTTTGTGTGAAGGCAAAGTTATAAGCCTTTAGAGAGTGGAGAAGTGCTGCTAAGAGCTAGAGCATATCGTTACTCTACCGGAGTGCTGCCAAGAAGATTGTAAGCAGTCGCGGTTTCGTTGTAACCAACTCAACATAGTGGAAGGCTCTATCTGTCATACTGATAGATCTGAGCAAACGGAGGAAGGAGTTGACATGGACTCCAAGCCCAGGTGTGCCTAACTCCAACGAGGACTAGGCAAGCATTTCAGGCTTGGCCGAACCTCGAGATAAATCCCCTGTGTCTGTGTGCTTCGCTCTGTATTGTGTGCTGTCTCTCTGCATTATCTACTCTTTATATCTGCACTTCAGTACTTATCTGTTATACAAGTTATATTTGAAGTGCAGGGCACTTTGAGACAGGATCTTCTATTCTGCTGCAACCTACTCGAAGGGTCTTTCATTCCACTGCGATCCAGCCTTCGAGTAGAGTAAGAATTTCAGTTTTCAAGTGATAATTTTTATCTGCCTATTCACCCCCCCCCTTCTAGGCGACATCCAGATCATGTTCCCAGGCAAAGGGAACTTTCACTACTATGAGACCGACTCTTTGTTGCCAAATACCTCCGGCTCCAAAGCGCCGTCCGTCACTTCTAAGTGCCATGAGCGCAAGAAGTTTAGTAAGATCCCCTTACGCTACCGTCACATTTCTAAACATACTCCATTACTTTCTGTAATACCCAAAAAAATGAATACAATGAGTATATAGTTGAGATTATTATTTTGTGTGCCATGAATTCCTCATAGCAAGAGCATACTTATAATTAAGAGTGATTAATTAAAACAAATGATACTCCAACTAAATTATGCATCATGTTGAGGTTTCATTTTGTGTGCATTTTTGTGACAAGATAAAACTAATGTACAAAATATATAGGTATGTCTAAGTCCAAAGTGGGATTTAAAATCTAAAAGAATTCTAGAAATTAAGAAAAGAGAAGCACTAATAATCACAAAGTGAATATTAAATAGATAAATTTACCCCTACCATGTCTAAGATGAGTATTTAGTGGGAAAACAAAACTACCAAGAGTTTGAATTTGAATAGGAATTTAAACTTATAAATTTGAAAATTAAAAGGAAAAGAAAGGAAAATACAAAAGAAAAAGAAAAGAAAAAAAAGAGTGCAGACCTACGTCTGGGCCTAATCAATCGAGCCAGCCCATCAACACCGCACCTCGCGGCCCACCAAACCCCGTGCGCCAGCCCACTACTGCCCACACTCCCTTCATCCTGCCATTACGCTCTACCTCGCTGACAACGTGCCCCCCCTGTCAGCTCCTTCAACGGACTCCTCTCCAGGAACTGACCTGTGGGCCAGCTCGCTAGTATCGCTGCCAGGTGGGCCCTCCTCGTCGGATGCGTCTTCGTCGCCGTATCGCAACAGCCACTCCGACTAAATCGCCGCCCACTCGCCACCTTCTTCAACCGAATGAAACGAAATCGCCGCCGGATCCTCTACAAGGTCGTTGTGGCGCTACCTTGCCAAAATTCTCTCCCCTGTGGGCCACATAAACCAGCCGCGAACCCCGCGTTGCCCGACCAAGTTGCTCTGCCGCGGCGGCCTCCCCTGCCGTGAACTCCAGCCGCCTCGACTCACACCAGCTCGGCTGCTCCGCACGCTACCCGCCCGTCGCAGTCGCGCCACCGCCTTCGCCAGCCCACTGCTCTACCCGATCGCCTGTAAGCTTTGCCGCGTCATCGGACTGCTGCCCGTAGCCTTCATGGAGAGAGAGAACCGGGTGCCGCCTCGTGGATCCGGAGATTGACACCGTTATTCGTCGCTCTCTGGGCTAGGGTGTGTCATCAGGTTGCGCTGTCGCGATTGGTGGCCTCATCGGGGGCGAGCGAAGGGTGAGGCCACGACAATTTCTCACCGAGCTTGGCGTGCCGCACTCCGCCGTGACCAAGCGCGACCGTGCGGCGAATCTTGGTATGGACCTCGTTAATACACTCGCAACAGTATTCCCTTCGTGCATTGTTGTTCCGAGTGAAGTTCGAGAGCGAGAGATTAGGATTTGCGTAGCTCCGGTGATGGTCCGCTGTAAACCTGGGCGGCGCCGCCGCGATCCGGTATTTAGGAAGGGGATTGGGGAAGCTCGCTCTCGACCGTTGATCAACCGTTGTAGGGCTAGGATTAGATCTGTGGGAAAGGTTGGCCCTGGCCGTTGATCGGAAGGGCAACGGCCATGATCAAGTCAGCCATACCGCTTCGGTCGAAACAAACGTCAGCCGTAGATCTCAGATCCGGTGGTCTGCGCTGCATACCGCTTCATAGATTTAATGATCTAATCTGGTGCGTCCGTAGCAGATCTGGAGGCCGAGATTGACTCATACCCCTTCGCCGTTTGATTTTGTAAAAGAGCCCCTTTAGACTTCATGAATCAACCCGTTGTCCATATAAGGTTCGTCTGAGTCTTAGGGAAAATTGCGCCATTGCCCCTGTGCTTTACAGAAATTGTTGCGCAGTCCAGTAGTCTGTAAAAAGGGATAAATGGTTAAGGAAAATGATTTTAGTATGAAATTAATTATAGAAACTTGTAAAATTCCTAGAAAATTCATTTGAAATCCAAATTGAACCATTCCAGTTTCTAAAATTTCGTAATAATATTCTCTATCACCTAGTGTCTCTGTTTTGACATGAAAACAGTAAGAAAATTAATTTATCATTTAATCCTATTTCAAGCACATTAAACCTTAGGAAATTCATAACTTGAAATCTATAACTCCAAATTTAATGATTCCAGTTCCTATGATCTCATTTTAATGTGTAGATTTTTATTGTGTATTTTATTCACATGTTTGGTGCAATGTTAATTTTTGCTATACTATGTATGTATTGTGTTGATGCGAGTAGACGAGCAAGCCACTGTGGAATCTGAGGTTCAACAAGTAGAAGTAGCTGAGCAGGAGCTCATTGAAGGCAAGTTGTGCCCTTGACCACTTTCTACCCATTAATGTTCTTTAATATCATTTATCCATGCATAGGTTAATTTTGATGGGGCCCGATAGGTCACCCTAGATTGTTTATCTCATTACCTTGTTTATCCCTGATTCACTTGGGTAGTTTGCTATTGCTTTACCTAGTTTTGGGATAATCATTTACTACCTCTATGTTCCAATTCTTTTTGTTATTCTATTTATGTTCATGTTGAGATCATTAATGTTAATTGGAACATAGAGCTTAACTTGAGTAACACGTGCCACCACAAGGGTTTAATGGGACGCCCTTGGCTGACTAATTAGGAAAGCTAGTGGAAGACTACCTTATCCGAAAGGGGCAAGGGCAGTAGGGGAGTGGTCAGTGTAGGGAGGTCCTTGGTTGATTTTGCTGCGATGGCAGTCAGACAAGAACCCTGCATTGGAACTTCCTATAAACTGTAGCGGGTTTTCAGAAGCTAGTGGAACTTTGTAAAGGCCTCGTAGTGTTGCCCTGTCGCGCTTCCTAGGTAGAGGTGTATGGGAAGTCGCGATCCCTTGGCAGATGGGTAACATGACTTGTGGGTAAAGGGTACAACCTCTGCAGAGTGTAAAACTGGTATACTAGCCGAGCTCACGGTCATGAGCAGCTCAGGACTCTCTGATGTTTAAATTATGGAACTTAAATTCAATTTTGTCATTTGCATTGCATGGGTTTATTATTAATTTGTTCTATTACTTTATTTAAGGTTTGGTATTTACTTACACTTAGTAACTGATAATAAAATTTTGACCAACTACCTAAAAGCCAAGCTCAGCTTTAACCCCTGTCATTGATTAGCCTTACACATCACATGAACTCACACCTTTGTGAGTTTATGTCCACTGTTTCCCCACAACTTGTTGAGCTATGATCATGTGTGAGCTCACCCTTGTTGTCTCACACCCCCCCACCCACAGGAGAAGAGTAGGTGGTTCAGGAGGAGCCACAAGGCGAGGAGTATGATCTGATCTAGGTGGAGTTTATCAGTTGACATTGGCGCCGACGATCCTTAGTTTGTTTTATCCTTATTATTTTATTTTGTAATAAGTCTTCCGCTATGTAATAAATACTCTGATGTTTTATGACATTTATCTCTATACACTCTGTTATTATATACGTTGTCTTCTTGGCGCATGTATGAGATGCACCTGGCTTTGTCCCTTAAAGTCGGGTGTGACACTTTCTGTCCCATTAGGCAAACCACCGGTTTTTTACGGTGAAGATTATTGTATGTGGAGTGATAAAATAATACATCACCTAACCTCACTCCACACTAGTATTTGGGATGTTGTTGAGTTTGGAGTACAGGTACCATCCGTAGGGGATGAAGATTATGATTCGGACGAGGTTGCCCAAATCCGGCACTTCAACTCCCAAGCCACTACTATACTCCTCGCCTCTATAAGTCAAGAGGAGTATAATAAAGTGCAAGGATTGAAGAGTGCCAAAGAGATTTGGGACGTACTCAAGACCACGCACGAAGGAGATGAGGTGACCAAGATCAACAAGCAGGAAACGATCGAGGGGGAGCTCGGTCGATTCATGCTCAACCAAGGGGAGGAGCCACAAGCCATGTACAACCGGCTCAAGACCTTGGTGAACCAAGTGTGCAACCTCGGGAGCACAAAATGGGATGACCATGAAATGGTCAAGGTTATTCTAAGATCACTCGTTTTTCTTAATCCTACACAAGTACAATTAATTCGTGGTTATCCTAGATACAAGCTAATGTCTCCCGAGGAGGTTATAGGAAAGTTTGTGAGCTTTGAATTAATGATCAAAGGCTCCAAACAAATCATCGAGTGAGGCGCCACCTCCACACCTGAGGTGCAACCCGTTGCCTTCAAAGCAACGGAGTAGAAGAAAGAAGGGTCTACATCAAGTAGGCTCCCCATCGACGCCTCCAAAATCGACAATGAGGAGATGGCGCTCATCATCAAGAGCTTCCGCCAAATCCTCAAGCAAAGGAGGGGGAAGGATTACAAGCCCCGCTCCAAGAAAGTTTGCTACAAGTGTGGTAAGCCCGGTCATTTCATTGCTAAATATCCATTATCTAGTGATAGTGACAGGGACGATGACAAGAAGGGAAGGAGGAAGGAAAAGAAGAAGTACTACAAGAAGAAGGGCGGCGATGCCCACGTATGTTGGGAGTGGGACTCCGATGAGAGCTCCACCGACTCCTCCGACGACGAGGACGCCGCCAACATCGCCGTCAACAAAGGCCTCCTCCCCAACGTCGGCCAAAAGTGTCTCATGGCAAAGGACGACAAAAAGAAGGTAAAATCTAGAGCCTCCACTAAATATGCAACATCTAGTGATGAGGAAAACTCTAGTGATGATGAAGATAATTTGCTTGCCCTTTTTGCCAACCTAAACATGCAACAAAAGGAGAAATTAAATGGATTGATAGGTGCTATTCATGAGAAGGATGAACTCTTGGATAGCCAAGATGGACTTCCTTATTAAGGAAAACAAAAAGCATGTTAAGGTTAAAAATGCTTATGCTCAGGAGATAGAAAAATGTGAAAAATTGACTAGTGAACTTAGCACTTGCCATGACACTATCTCTAACCTTAGAAATGAAAATGCCAAATTAATTGCTAAGGTTGAGAAGTTAAATGTTTGTGATGATTCTCTTGTCAACCTCAAAAATAATAATGCTAGTTTAATTGCTAAAGTTGACAAGCTGAATGAATCACTTTCTAGCCTTAAAATTGAGAATGAAAAATTAATTGTTAAGGCTAAAGATTTAAATGTTTGCAATGTTTCTATTTCCAATCTTAGAGATGAGAATGCTATTTTACATGCTAAGATTGATGAATTAAATGCTTGCAAACCCTCTACATCTACTGTTAGTCATGTCTCTATTTGCACTACATGTAGAGACATTAATGTTGATGCTATCCATGATCACCTAGCTTTAATTAAACAACAAAATGACCACATAGCTCAACTTAGTGCTAAAATTAATGAGCATGACTTAGAAAATGAAAAATTTAAATTTGCTAGAAGTATGCTCTATAATGGGAGACGTCCTAGCATTAAGGATGGCATTGGCTTCCGACAGGGAGGCAATGTCAAGCTTAATGCCCCTAAGAAATTATCTAACTTTGTTAAGGGCAAAGCTCCCATGGTTCAGGATAACGAGGGTTATATTTTATATCCTGCTGGTTATCCCAAACACAAGATTAGGAGAATTCATTCTAGGAAGTCTCACTCTGGCTCTCATCATGCTTTTATATATAAGAGTGAGGCATCTAGTTCTAGGCAATCCACTCATGCTAAATTGCATAAGAAGAAGACTCCTACTGCATCAAATGAGCTAATTATTTCATTTAAGACTTTTGATGCATCTTATGTTTTGACTAACAAATTAGGCAAAGTAGTTGCCAAATATGTTGGGGCCAAGCACAAGGGCTCAAATACTTGTGTTTGGGTACCCAAGGTGCTTGTTTCTAATGTCAAAGGACCCAAGACCATTTGGGTACCTAAGAACAAGGCCTAAACTTGTTTTGTAGGTTTATGCATCCGGGGGCTCAAGTTGGATCATTGATAGCGGGTGCACAAACCACATGACTCGGGAGAAAAGGATGTTCTCGTCCTATGAGAAAAACCAAGATCCCCAAAGAGCTATCACATTCGGGGATGGAAATCAAGGTTTGTTCAAAGGACTTAGTAAAATTGCTATATCACCTGACCATTCTATTTCCAATGTTTTTCTTGTAGATTCTCTAGATTACAATTTGCTTTCAGTTTCTCAATTATGCAAAATGGGTTACAACTGTCTTTTTACATATTTAGGTCTTATTGTCTTTAGAAGGAGTGATGATTCAGTATCATTTAAGGGAGTGTTGGAGGGTCAGCTATACTTAGTTGATTTTCAATAGAGCTGAACTCGACACTTGCTTAATTGCTAAGACTAATATGGGTTGGCTCTGGCATCGCCGACTAGCCCATGTTGGGATGAAGAATCTTCACAAGCTTCTAAAGGGAGAGCACATTTTGGGACTAACCAATGTTCATTTTGAGAAAGATAGGATTTGAAGCGCATGTCAAGCAGGAAAGCAAGTTGGTGTTCATCATCCACACAAGAACATCATGATGACCGACAGGCCGCTTGAGCTACTCCACATGGATTTATTCGGCCCAATAGCTTATATAAGCATCAGCGGGAGTAAGTATTGTCTTGTAATTGTGGATGACTATTCTCGCTTCACTTGGGTGTTCTTTTTGCAGGAAAAATCTCAAACCCAAGAGACCTTGAAAGGATTCTTGAGATGGGCTCAAAATGAGTTCGGCTTAAGGATCAAAAAGATAAGAAGCGACAATGGGACGGAGTTCAAGAATTCTCAAATAGAAGGCTTCCTTGAGGAGGAGGGCATCAAGCATGAGTTCTCTTCTCCCTACATACCTCAGCAAAATGGTGTAGTGGAGAGGAAGAATAGAACTCTACTTGACATGGCGAGGACCATGCTTGATGAGTACAAGACTTCGAACCGGTTTTGGGCGGAAGCAATCAACACCGCTTGCTATGCCATCAACCGTCTCTACCTTCACCGAATCCTCAAGAAGACATCTTATGAACTCCTCACTAGTAAAAAGCCCAATGTTTCATATTTTAGAGTCTTTGGTAGCAAATGTTTTATTCTTGTTAAAAGGGGTAGAAAATCTAAATTTGCTCCTAAGGCTGTAGAAGGCTTTTTACTTGGTTATGATTCAAACACAAGGGCATATAGAGTCTTTAACAAGTCCACTGGACTAGTTGAAGTTTCTTGTGACATTGCGTTTGATGAGACTAATGGCTCTCAAGTAGAGCAAGTTGATCTTGATGAGCTAGATGATGAAGAGGCTCCGTGCGTCGCGCTAAGGAACATGTTCATCGGGGATGTGTGTCCTAAGGAATCTGAAGAGCCTCCACAAGCACAAGATCAACCATCATCTTCTATACAAGCATCTCCACCAACTCAAAATGAGGAACAGGCTCAAGATGATGAAGAAGATCAAGAAGATGAGCCACCTCAAGAGGAGGGAAATGATCAAGGGGGAGATGACAATGATCAAGACAAGGAAGATGAACAGGGTCAAAGACTGCCACACCCAAGAGTCCACCGGGCGATTCAAAGAGATCACCCCGTGAACACCATCCTCGGTGATATTCATAAGGGGGTAACCACTCAATCTTGAGTCGCTCATTTTTGTGAACATTACTCTTTTGTTTCCTCTATTGAGCCACACAGTGTAGAGGATGCACTTAAAGATTCGGATTGGGTGTTGGTGATGCAAGAGGAGCTCAACAACTTCACGAGGAATGAGGTATGGCATTTGGTTCCACGTCCTAACCAAAATGTTGTAGGAACCAAGTGGGTGTTCCGCAACAAGCAAGATGAGCATGGTGTGGTGACAAGGAAAAAAGCATGACTTGTGGCCAAGGGTTATTCACAAGTCGAAGGTTTGGATTTTGGTGAAACCTATGCACCCGTAGCTAGGCTTGAGTCAATTCGTATATTACTTTCCTATGCTACTTACCATGGCTTCAAGCTCTATCAAATGGACGTGAAGAGTGCCTTCCTCAATGGACCCATCAAGAAAGAGGTCTATGTTGAGCAACCTCCGGGCTTTGAAGATAGTGAGTACCCTAATCATGTGTATAAACTCTCTAAGGCGTTTTATGGGCTCAAGCAAGCCCCAAGAGCATGGTATGAATTCCTAAGAGATTTCCTTATCACTAATGGCTTCAAAGTCGGCAAGGCCGATCCTACTCTCTTTACTAAAACTATTGCAAAAGACTTGTTTGTATGCCAAATTTATGTTGTTGATATCATATTTGGGTCTACTAACAAATCTACTTGTGAAGAGTTTAGTAGGATCATGGTACAAAAATTCGAGATGTCTATGATGGGGGAGTTGAAGTATTTTCTAGGATTTCAAGTCAAGCAACTCCAAGAGGGCACCTTCATTAGCCAAACAAAGTACATTCAAGACATGCTCACCAAGTTTGGAATGAAGGATGCCAAACCCATCAAGACATCCATGGGAACCAATGGGCATCTCGACCTCGACACGGGAGGTAAATCCGTAGATCAAAAGGTATACCGGTCGATGATAGGATCTTTACTCTATTTATGTGCATCTCTACCGGATATTATGCTTTCTGTATGCATGTGTGCAAGGTTCCAAGCCGATCCTAAGGAAGTTCACCTTAGGGCCGTGAAGAGAATCTTGAGATATTTAGTTTATACTCCTAAGTTTGGTCTTTGGTACCCCAAGGGATCCTCTTTTAATTTATTAGGATATTTAGATGCTGATTGGGCAGGGTGTAAAATTGATAGGAAGAGCACATCAGGGACTTGTCAGTTTCTGGGGAGATTCTTGGTGGGCTTCAAAGAAACAAAACTCAATAGCTCTTTCTATCGCCAAGCCGAGTATATTGCCACAGGCCATTGTTGCGTGCAATTGCTTTGGATGAGGCAAACCCTCAGGGACTATGGCTACAAATTTAGCAAAGTCTCTCTCCTATGTGATAATGAGAGTGCAATCCGCATGGTGGATAATCCCGTTGAACACAGCCGCACTAAGCACATAGCCATTCGGTATCACTTTTTGAGAGATCACCAACAAAGGGGGATATCGAGATAGCCTATATTAACACCAAAGAACAATTAGTCGATATCTTTACCAAGCCATTAGATGAGAAAACCTTTACCAAACTTAGGAATGAGCTAAATATTCTTGATTCTAGGAACTTTGATTGATACTTTGCACACATTGGTCATTTATGTACCTTTGATCATATCTCTTTTATGTCTATGACTAATGTGTTTTCAAGTGTATTCTCATGCTTAGTCATAGAATTGAAAGGGAAATGGAGTATTTGGCAAAGACGATGCTTCCACTCAACTTCATCGGTATTATATACTCTTTGCCGGCATTCCGCCATCTCTCCACATTGGTATAATCTTTCACTCATCTATTATTTGCCAAAGGGAGAGAAATTTTTACCAAGGGCTCATATTTCACTCGAAGTATCCGTTTTTGGCGATTCATGCCAAAGGGGGAGAAAGTATTAGCCCAAAGCAAAAGGACCGCACCACCATGCCAAATTTCAAAAAAATTTGAAGTTTAAGCTTTTAAATGTTTTTCAATTAGTATCTTTGAAATTAGTATTTCTCTAAGAAATTCTATCTCAATTGGAAAAACCCTCTTGAACACTAAGAGGAGAATTTCATTAAGGGGGAGTTTTGTTTAGTCAAAGGAAAAGCATTTGAAACAGGGGAGAAAATTTCAAATCTTGAAAATGCTTCTTTCAATCATATTCTTATACCTTTGACTATTTGCAAAAGGATTTTGAAAAGTATTTTCCAAAGAATTTGCAAAAACAAAACATGTGGTGCAAATGTGGTCCAAAATGTTAAAAGAAAGAAAGCAATCCATGCATATCTATTGAAATAATTATATTGGTTTCACTCCAAGCAACCTTTGCACTTACCTTATGCAAACTAGTTCAATTCTGCACTTATATATTTGCTTTGGTTTGTGTTGGCATTAATCACCAAAAAGGGAGAGATTGAAAGGGAAATAGGATCAAACCTTTTCCTAAATGAATTTTGGTGGTTGAATTGCCCAACACAAATATTTGGACTAACTAGTTTGCTCTAGATTATAAGTTCTACAGGTGCCAAAGGTTCAACACAAACCAATAAAAGTCCAAGAAAGGGTTCAAATAGAAAGGAGCAAAACCAACCGAAGGTTGCCCTGGTCTGGCGCACCGGACTGTGTCCGGTGCACCAGGGAGAATCACTCTGAACTCCTCAGCTTCGGGTTTCTGGAAAATGTTCACCGCTATAATTCATCGGACTATCCGGTGTGACAAGCGGAGCAACGGCTAGAGCGCTAACGGTCGTCTGCAAAAGTGAACAGTAAACAGTGAACAGTGTGGACTACGCGCGCAGAAGTCAGAGCAGGCGCCAGAAGGCACACCGGACAGTGAACAGTGACTGTCCGGTGCACCACCGGACTGTCTGGTGGCCCAGCTGTCAGCAGCTCCAATGGTCGAACCCTTACAGTCGGGTGACATGGCTGGCGCACCGGACTGTCCGGTGCGCCCATCGACAGACAGCCTCCCCAACGGCCATTTTGGTTGGTGGGGCTATAAATACCCCCCAACCACCACACTTCAAGACATCCAAGTTTTCAGCCAACACATTCAATACAAGAGCTAGTGCATTCAATACAAGACACAATTAGAGTGAATTAAAATCTCTCCAAGTCCCAATTCCACTCAAAGCAATAGTGACTAGAAGAGAGAGTTTTGCCGTGTTCTTTTAAGCTCTTGCGCTTGGATCACTTTTCTTCTTCCCCATTTCTTGTTCCCAAGACATTTGTAATCAAAGCAAGAGACACCAATTGTGTGGTGGTCCTTGTGGGGACTAAGTGTCCCAATTAATTGAGAAGAGAAGCTCACTTGGTCTAAGTGACCGTTTAAGAGAGGGAAAGGGTTGAAAGAGACCCGGTCTTTGTGACCACCTCAATGGGGAGTAGGTTTGCAAGAACCGAACCTCAGTAAAACAAATCACCGTGTCACACTTTTCATTTGCTTGTGATTTGTTTTCGCCCTCTCTTTCGGACTTAAAGTTTATAAATTTTAGATTCCGCCTATTCACCCCCCCCCCTCTAGGTGACTTTCACTGACCAAGAGAAAGAGATGAAAAGAGAGGAAAGGTATGCCAAGTCATATGCTCTTGACAAAGAAAGGCTTGAGCTTGACAAAGAGAGAATTGTACTAGAGATGGAGAAGCTTAGCAATGAAGCCAACAATACTTACTTGACGAGAATTGGTGAAGAAGAGAGAATTATGAAAATCGACCTCAGTTCTTTAAATGAGATGCAACAACAATATTACATGAACCTTCAGTCTGAAATTATTACTCATCGCATGAATTAGATAGTGATCTAGTTTTCTTTTAAAAAATACTTGTAGGATTTTATCTTCTGGACTACGTGCTTTCAGTAGTTTCATTTTCTTATTATTGTTGGATTATGTATTGTGATATTTCATTTTCATATCAATGGAGGTAGTGTTGTGGTTGCCAAATAAACCTATTGTATCTAGTTGAATATGAATGTAGGTTGTGCTATCTCGTTCAATGGAGCCTAGCTATGAACTATTTGCCCTTCAAGGCTGATAGTAGCAATATCAACTCATTGTTTTCACCTTGTAGTAGATTATCTGGTCCAAACAGTAAAGGTGTGTGATACACACAGAAAGAGCTGATGCAGTAATTTATTTAGTCCTTTGCATAATCTGTTGTGTTCACTTTGAAGGAAATAGAAACAACTTTAACAAATGAACTTAAGGATATAAATCTGGTTGGTGTTGCGACAAGTGCTCAACTAGATCTTCTCGAAGTTGATAATGTGTTTCGTGGTTCCAAATTTCTTGTGATTCTTAAGAAATTCATCAAAATCTGATGTCATCTCATGGGAGGGCACCACATTTTCTCTTCTGTGCTCAAAACATTCATCTGGATCAACTCTTCCCTCATCTTCAATAATCATGTTGTGCATAATTATACATGCTATCATTATGTTGTTTAGTGTCTCCTCGTCCCATAAACGAGCTGGACCCCGAACAATGGCAAAACAGGATTGAAGGACCCCAAAGGCTCGTTCTCTTCTGTGTCGCTTCTTGTGCCTTGGCATAGTAGATCATTTTATTGCCCCGTTGTTCTGGTATGGTCTTAACCAATGTTGCCCAAGAATGGTATATGCCATCTGCAAGGTAGTATCCCATTGAATAGTCATGGGGCGTGTTTGGTTCGGCTTTTTTCTGAATAGCTTTTCTGAAAAGCTGGCTGTGGGGAAAAGCTGGCTGTTGGGAAAAGCTAGTGGTTAGAATTTAGGTGTTTGGTTCGCCAGCTGTGCAGAAAAGCTGTTCGTTAGAATCTAGGTGTTTGGATACACAGGTTCTCAGATTGCAGATTCTGTTTCAACAAACTATAGACATTAACACCGAACCAACAAAAGGTCATTACATATAATTAGTGGAGTTCATTACAACATAACTACCGTTACATTTACATATTTAACTACGACACTAATGCATTAGCAATTGCATCTCGAAATGCACTCATGTCTAACTCATCAGATGTGCTACTACTACTCTCACCTACAGATACATCATGACCAAGGCTATTAGGTCCTAGTTCATCAAAGTCTCTATCGTGTAGAGCACTGTCTCTAATGAAGTTATGCAAAGTCATACATGCAATAATTATCTTGGATTGTTTCTTAAGCGAAAATGAAGGGAGACTTAACAGAATTCTCCACTTCATTTTAAGCACACCAAAAGATTGCTCTATAACATTGCGTAGCGACGAGTGTGCATAGTTGAATACTTCTTTGCTCCCAATAGGTTGCCTCGCATTTTGCCATTCTGAAATGTGGTACTTCTGACCCTTATAAGGTGCAAGGTACCCCTTTCTATTTGGATAACCTAAATCCACAAGATAGTATTTACCTGCACAAACAGAAATATAAAGTTCAATACTTAAGACATAAATGAATATCGTATGATACAAAAGGACAACATACTTATTTACCTTCCGGTGGATGGGGGAACCTGTCCGCATAAGTTATCAAAGTATCTTGTAATACTCTAGTGTCATGTACTAAACCTGGCCAACCTGTGATAACAAATGTGAACCTCATATCGAAGTCACAAACGGCCATTACATTCTGTGATGCGTAACCGTGCCGACCAATATATTTGGCTTGCTCCTATGCAATCCTTGAAGTGAGTACCATCAATTGCTCCTATGCAATCCTTGAAGTGGGGCCAAAATCTCCCCTCTCGCAAATGAGGATGAATCTCTATGAAATTTGGGTCTTTGGGCTTGATTATGTCAGCTGACATCTTATGTAGTGCATTAAGTACTTCACTATACTTGCGAGTAATAGTTTCCAAGGAGTGACCAAACTTATTCCTTATCTGCCTAAATGATTGTGGACCCCCACATGCCCACAAGAAAATACCTAGAGCTTCCATAGTACTGACACCACGGCTTGGAAGCAGACCATAACTTTCCACCAACGTATCATGCAATCGTCAAAAAACAGTATGTCGCATGCGAAACATGTCAAAGCAGTCGTTACTATTCTCCAAAGTTCGCTCAACCCATTGAATACCTGTTTCAACCATTGATCTTCTAGAAACCTCACTGGAAGGCCTGCCCCAAATGTCTACAGCATATAGGGCAACAAGCAATTGTGCATCTCTGTCATCCGTGTCATGATCATATGTGTGTGCAGCAGGGTCACCCATCTGCATGCACACAAACAGCAGGCACATATTCATGTATAAGCACAGTATATAAGACACATATTCATGTACCATAGGTGACAGAAAGTTCACAGATTCACATTGTTCACATACAACTCTGATTATTCAAATACATGTTCAACTCGAATAATTGCAAAATTGTTCGAAAGGGAAAATTATGCATACGACATGTTTATTTCGTAACACGACAAGACTCATAATAGTGACACGACTGGAACACGACTAACATGAACAGCAACATAATAGTGAACATCAGCCTCTGTTGTCAGACGACCACCATCTAAGTGGAGTTTTTAACATGTATCTCGAAAGCACTGCGCAGCCAAGCGTTCCTTCCTTCTTTGGTCTTCAGTGATGCAAATACATCTCTATACTTTTTCTCAATCAACAGATGAGTGGCAAACAAATGTAGGTCACTGCCTTCTGGTGAACCATCATCGATCACTTGTTGCAACTGCGCAATAACCTCAACACGAACAGGATCGGTCTCAGCAGAGGTGATGGACTTGTTAGTGGTCATTGAACGGGACTCAAAAGCCTCCACTAGGCGTTTCATGTACTCTTCCCTCGTATCTTTTTTCTTCTTTGGTTTAGGAGAATCATGATGCACCTTACACTTCCCAGTCACATTTGAGCATGGGTCAGGTGTGCTGTTTTCACCCCCACCTAAAGTGGCTTCGACATGATCATCAGATGATGAATTTGCATCCTCGACGCCTAGAATAAGGGTTGTTTCATTTGTGCAGACAATGGGTCCAAACATAACCTTTAGCTCGTCCTCGTTCTCTAGGGGGGCTGTTTTGAACATAATACACCCTGGCATTGCCTGCAGCAACATGGTATTTCCTACTTTGAGATGGCCATTACTATTGTTAATCTAAAAAAATAAAAAAAAGTCTACTTACTTCATTTTGCTTAGCCCACCACTCATCTGGAGCACTGATTGAACCAGTATGAGGGTCTCGGCCAAGACCTGTAGCCCTTTCATTAAGAGTTTTCCACTGTGTGAACATTCTCTTTAAGGAGTCCCACCTATTCTTCATTTGATCCCTAGGGTAAGTGCGACTAGTGTGTTCCTTAAACTTTCTTATGAGGTTAGCATACCCTTCGGCATTTAGAAATTGTTGTGGCCTGTTCCATGCATTGACCTCTTCTACACAAATTTCTGTGTAAATTTTTGTTGCTCTACTATCCCACTTTGTGAGAGCACCTAGAGGGGGGGGTGAATAGGTGATCCTGTAAAAACTTCAAACTTAAGCCACAAAAACTTGTTAAGCGTTAGCACGATTTATGCCAGGTGGCTAAGGTGAAGTCTCAACAAAACACAATACCACAAGAATCAAGCACAGAGGGACACAGTGGTTTATCCCGTGGTTCGGCCAAGCCAATGCTTGCCTACTTCCACGTTGTGGCGTCCCAACGGACGAGGGTTGCAATCAACCCCTCTCAAGCGGTCCAAAGACCCACTTGAATACCACGTTGCTTTGTTGTTCCTTTCACTATCCCGTTTGCAAGGAATCTCCACAAATTGGAGTCTCTTGCCCTTACAAGTGTATGATCACAAAGAAAGCACAGAGTAAGGGAGGGAAGCAACACACACAAATCCACAACAAAAGCGCACACACACGGCCAAGACTCGAGCTCGAATGACTATCTCAGAGTTCACACTAGAACAGAGCTCGAATCACTTAGAATCACAAACGAATGCGCAAAGAACTTGTGTGGATGATCAAGAATGCTCAAGAGTTGCTTGTGTCACTCCTCCATGCGCCTAGGGGCTCCTTTTATAGCCCCAAGGCAGCTAGGAGCCGTTGAGAGCAATTCTGGAAGGCTATCCTGGCCTTCTGTCGTCGGGGGCACCGGACAGTCCGGTGCACACCGGACACTGTCCGGTGCCCGATTTGTTTCCTTTTCTGGCGCTTCCGACCGTTGGAAGACTGCCGTGGATCTGCGAGCCGTTGGCGCACCGGACAGTCCGGTGCACACCGGACAGTCCGGTGCCGTCTTCCGACCGTTGGCTCGGCCACGTGTCCCGCGCGGATTGCGCGGCCGACCGTTGGCCCTGGCCGACCGTTGGCTCACCGGACAGTCCGGTGCACACCGGACAGTCCGGTGAATTTTAGCCGTACGCCGCCGGCCAAAATCCCGAGAGCGGCCAGTTCGAGTCGAGTCAGTCTGGCGCACCGGACACTGTCCGGTGCACACCGGACAGTCCGGTGCTCCAGACCGAGCTGGGACTTGGCTGCACACAGCCAAGTCATTCTCTCCCCTTTTCTCTTTTTCTTCTTTCTGTTTCTAACACTTAGACAAATATGTTAGTCCACAAAACCAATGTACTAAGGCTTAGAAACATACCTTTACTTCATGATTTGCACCTTGTTCATCCATGAACATAAATTCACAATTAAGCACATGTGTTGGCACTCAATCACCAAAATACTTAGAAATGGCCCAAGGGCACATTTCCCTTTCAATCTCCCCCTTTTTGGTGATTTATGCCAACACAACATAAAGCCACTAGAACAAGTGCAAACTCAATTCAAATAACACTTAAATTTATTTTGAATCAATTTTGGCATATATGGATCATCCTTTGCCACCACTTGGTTTGTTTTTGCAAATCAAACACAAATCTCTATCTCTAAGTTAAACACACATGTCTAAGCATAAAGAGAGTCATTCAAAAAGAGATTGATCAAGGATTTCAAAAACTCCCCCTTTTTCCCATAATCAATACTTCTCCCCACAAGAAGCCAACTTTTGACAAGAGAGACAACTTAAGAATTTTGACAAATCAAAAACTCTATTCTACTATTTTCAAAATCTCTCAAGTGGTAGCTGATCCATTTATTGCTTTGGCCTTTATTTTCTCCCCCTTTGGCATCAAGCACCAAAACGGGATCAATTTTGGCCCTTTAACCCCATTGCCTCACCAAAATCTTCAATTAAGAGCAAATGGCAATAAGAGTTCATGAGATGGACTTGGAATAAGTTACCCCTCATCGGAGTGCAGTGGAAGTCTTTCATGGTCCAAGTCCACCTTTTCCCTTTCAATTCTCCTTTGTGACTAACGCAAGCAAACTCAAACATATGGTTAGTCTCAAAGGGTCAAGTTGTAACACATCTCCCCCTAAACATGTGCATCACCTTGCAACGGACTTGTGAGGTCCAGGGAGTGTTTGTACAACTTGAGCACCATAATAAGCAACAAAATGCAGAAAGAACATGATCAAAGGCATAAATACATGTATGCTACAATTCAATCCAAGTTCCGCGAATCTAAGACATTTAGCTCACTACGCAGCCTGCAAAAGGTCTTCTCATCTAAAGGCTTGGTAAAGATATCGGCTAGCTGGTTCTCGGTGCTAACATAAAACACTTCGATATCTCCCTTTTGCTGGTGGTCTCTCAAAAAGTGATGCCGGATGTCAATGTGCTTTGTGCGGCTGTGCTCAACAGGATTTTCCGCTATTCGGATAGCACTCTCATTATCACATAGGAGTGGGACTTTGCTCAGATTGTAGCCAAAGTCCCTGAGGGTTTGCCTCATCCAAAGTAGTTGCGCGCAACACTGACCTGCGGCAACGTACTCGGCCTCAGCGGTGGATAGGGCAACGGAGGTTTGTTTCTTAGAATTCCATGACACCAGGGACCTTCCTAAGAATTGGCACGTCCCCGATGTACTCTTCCTATCGACCTTACATCCAGCATAGTCGGAATCTGAGTACCCAATTAAGTCAAAGGTAGACCCCTTTGGATACCAGATCCCGAAGCAAGGCGTAGCGACTAAATATCTAAGAATTCGCTTCACCGCCACCAAGTGACACTCCTTAGGATCGGATTGAAATCTAGCACACATGCATACGCTAAGCATAATATCCGGTCTACTAGCACATAAATAAAGTAGAGATCCTATCATTGACCGGTATGCTTTTTGATCAACGGACTTACCTCCTTTGTTGAGGTCGGTGTGTCCGTTGGTTCCCATCGGAGTCTTTGCGGGCTTGGCGTCCTTCATCCCAAACCGCTTTAGCAGATCTTGCGTGTACTTCGTTTGGGAGATGAAGGTGCCGTCCTTGAGTTGCTTCACTTGGAACCCAAGGAAGTAGTTCAACTCGCCCATCATCGACATCTCGAATTTCTGCGTCATCACCCTGCTAAACTCTTCACAAGACTTTTGATTAGTAGAACCAAATATTATGTCATCGACATAAATTTGGCACACAAACAAATCACCATTACAAGTCTTAGTGAAAAGAGTTGGATCGGCTTTCCCAACCTTGAAAGCATTAGCAAGTAAGAAATCTCTAAGGCATTCATACCATGCTCTTGGGGCTTGTTTAAGTCCATAGAGCGCCTTAGAGAGCTTACACACGTGGTCGGGGTACCGCTCATCCTCGAAGCCAGGGGGTTGCTCCACGTACACCTCCTCCTTTATTGGCCCGTTGAGGAACGCGCTCTTCACATCCATTTGGTACAACCTGAAAGAATGGTGAGCGGCATATGCTAGCAAGATACGAATGGACTCTAGCCTAGCCACAGGAGCAAAAGTCTCCTCAAAGTCCAAACCTGCGACTTGGGCATAACCTTTTGCCACAAGTCGAGCCTTGTTCCTTGTCACCACTCCGTGCTCGTCTTGTTTGTTGCGGAACACCCACTTGGTTCCCACAACATTTTGCTTGGGACGAGGCACCAGCGTCCAAACTTCATTGCGCTTGAAGTTGTTAAGTTCCTCCTGCATGGCCAACACCCAGTCCGGATCTAGCAAGGCCTCCTCTACCCTGAAAGGCTCAATAGAGGAGACAAAAGAGTAATGTTCACAAAAATTAACTAATCGAGATCGAGTAGTTACTCCTTTGCTAATGTCACCCAGAATTTGGTCGACTGGATGATCCCTTTGAATCATCGCTCGAACTTGGGTTGGAGGTGCCGGTTGCACTTCTTCCTCCATCACTTGATCGTCTTGTGCTCCCCCTTGATCACACGCCTCCTTTTGATGAACCTGTTCATCGTCTTGAGTTGGGGGATGCACCGTCGTTGAGGAAGAAGGTTGATCACGTTCATCCTGTTCCTGTGGCCGAACGTCTCCAATCGCCATGGTTCGTATAGCGGCCGCCGGAACATCTTCTTCATCTATATCATCACAATCAACAACTTGCTCTCTTGGAGAGCCATTAGTCTCATCAAATACAACGTCGCTAGAGACTTCAACCAAACCCGATGATTTGTTGAAGACCCTATACGCCTTTGTATTTGAATCATAACCTAATAAAAACCCTTCTACAGCTTTGGGAGCAAACTTAGAATTTCTACCCTTCTTCACTAGAATGTAGCACTTGCTCCCAAAAACACGAAAGTACGATACATTGGGTTTTTTACCGGTTAGTAGCTCATATGACGTCTTCTTGAGGAGGCGGTGAAGATAGACCCTGTTGATGGCGTGGCAAGCCGTGTTCACGGCTTCCGACCAAAAGCACTCGGGGGTCTTGAACTCTCCAAGCATCGTCCTCGCCATATCGATTAGCGTCCTGTTCTTCCTCTCTACCACACCATTTTGTTGTGGTGTGTAGGGAGCGGAGAACTCGTGCTTGATCCCTTCCTCCTCAAGAAACTCCTCCACTTGAAGGTTCTTGAACTCGGACCCGTTGTCGCTCCTAATCTTCTTCACCTTGAGCTCAAACTCATTTTGAGCTCTCCTGAGGAAGCGCTTGAGGGTCCCTTGGGTTTCAGACTTATCCTGCAAAAAGAACACCCAAGTGAAGCGGGAAAAGTCATCAACAATAACTAAACCATACTTACTTCCTCCTATGCTTAGATAGGCGACGGGTCCGAAGAGGTCCATATGCAGCAGCTCCAGAGGTCTTGACGTGGTCATCACATTCTTGCTGTGATGTGCTCCTCCAACTTGTTTACCTGCCTGACAAGCTGCACAAGGTCTATCTTTTTCGAAATAAACATTGGTTAGACCTATCACGTGTTCTCCCTTTAGAAGCTTGTGGAGGTTCTTCATCCCCACATGTGCTAAGCGGCGATGCCACAGCCAGCCCATGCAAGTCTTAGCCATTAAGCATGCATCTAGACCGGCCTCTTCTTTTGCAAAATCAACTAAATAAAGCTTGCCGTCTAGTACACCCTTAAAGGCTAGTGAACCATCACATCTTCTAAAGACAGACACATCTACATTAGTAAAAAGGCAATTGTATCCCATTTGACATAATTGACTAACAGATAGCAAATTATATCCAAGACTCTCCACTAGGAATACATTTGATATAGAATGCTCATTAGAAATTGCAATTTTACCTAACCCTTTTACCTTGCCTTGATTCCCATCACCGAATATAATTGAATCTTGGGAATCCTTATTCTTGACATAGGAGGTGAACATCTTCTTCTCCCCCGTCATATGGTTTGTGCATCCGCTGTCGATAATCCAGCTTGAACCCCCGGATGCATAAACCTGCAAGGCAAATTTAGGCTTGGGTCTTAGGTACCCAACTCATGTTGGGTCCTGCAAGGTTAGCACAAATGTCTTTAGGGACCCAAATGCAAGATTTATCTCCCTTGCATCTAGCCCCTAATTTCCTAGCAACTACCTTCTTACCCTTTCTACAAATAGCAAAGGGAGCATTACAAGCATAATAAATGGTAGAAGGTTCATTCACTACTTTCCTAGGAGCATGAATAACATTCTTTCTAGGTACATGAGCAATATATCTCCTAGGCATATGTACAACATTTCTCCTACACATATCTCTACCATGATTATAAGAAGAACTAGAAGCAAACATTGCATGAGAATCATAAACATGTGAATCAAAATGATTATAAGCATTTCTAGCATGTCTCCTATCATAATACATAAAAGCATGGTTCTTTTTAGCACTATTAGCCATAGGGGCCTTCCCTTTCTCCTTGACGAAGACGGGAGCCTTATGGCTTGTTAAGTTCTTGGCTTCCCTCTTGAAGCCAAGCCCATCCTTAATTGAGGGGTGTCTACCAACCGTGTAGGCATCCCTTGCAAATTTTATTTTATCAACTTCATTCTTGCTAGTCTTAAGTTGGGCATTAAGACTAGCCACTTCATCATTTAATTTGGAAATTAGAACTAGGTGTTCACTACAAGCATTAACATCAAAATCCTTACACCTAGTACAAATTTCAACATGTTCAACACAAGAATTTGATTTACTAGCTACTTCTAGTTTAGCACTTAAATCAATATTAACACTTCTTAAGGTAGAAATGGTTTCATGACAGGAAGATATTTCACTAGAAAGCATTTCATTTCTTTTTACTTCTAAAGCATATGATTTTTGTGCCTCTACAAACTTATCATGTTCATCATACAATAAATCTTCTTGCTTTTCTAAAAGCCTATCCTTTTCATTCAATGCATCAATCAATTCATTGATTTTATCTATCTTAGATCTATCTAAGCCCTTGAACAAGCAAGAATAATCTATATCATCATCACTAGACTCACTATCACTAGAAGAAGCATAAGTGGAGTCTTTAGTACTTACCTTCTTCTCTCTTGCCATAAGACAAGTGAGACGCTCGTTGGGGAAGAGAGCCGATTTGTTGAAGGCAGTGGCGGCGAGTCCTTCGTTGTCGGAGTCGGAGGAGGAGCAATCCGAGTCCCACTCCTTTCCTAGATGCGCCTCGCCCTTTGCCTTCTTGTATTGCTTCTTTTTCTCTCTTTTGTTCCCCTTTTCCTGGTCACTTTCATTATCGGGACAGTTAGCAATGAAATGACCAAGCTTACCGCATTTGAAGCATGAGCGCTTCCCCTTGGCTTTGGTCTTGCTTGGTTGTCCCTTGTGACCTTTAAGCACCGTCTTGAATCTTTTAATGATGAGAGCCATCTCTTCATCATTAAGGCCAGCCGCCTCAATCTGTGCCACCTTGCTAGGTAGCGCCTCCTTGCTTCGTGTTGCCTTGAGAGCAAGGGGTTGCGGCTCGTTGATCGGACCGTTCAACGCCTCGTCGACGTATCTTGCCTCCTTGATCATCATCCGCCCGCTTACGAATTTTCCAAGCACTTCCTCGGGCGTCATCATCGTGTACCTGGGATTCTCACGAATATTGTTCACGAGATGAGGATCAAGTACGGTAAAGGACCTGAGCATTAGGCGGACGACATCGTGATCCGTCCAACGCGTGCTTCCGTAGCTCCTTATTTTGTTGATAAGGGTCTTGAGCCGGTTGTACGTCTGAGTTGGCTCCTCTCCCCTTATCATGGCGAACCGTCCAAGCTCGCCCTCCACCAACTCCATCTTGGTGAGCATGGTGATGTCGTTCCCCTCGTGAGAGATCTTGAGGGTGTCCCATATCTGCTTGGCATTGTCCAAGCCGCTCACCTTATTGTACTCTTCCCTGCACAAAGATGCTAAGAGAACAGTAGTAGCCTGTGCATTTTTATGAATCTGTTCATTTATAAACATAGGGCTATCCGAGCTATCGAATTTCATTCCGTTCTCCACAATCTCCCATATGCTAGGATGGAGAGAGAATAAGTGACTACGCATTTTGTGACTCCAAAATCCGTAGTCCTCCCCATCGAAGTGTGGAGGTTTGCCAAGAGGAATGGAAAGCAAATGCGAATTCGAACTATGTTGAATACGGGAATAATCAAATGAAAAGTTCGAATTGACCGTCTTCCTGTAGTCGTTGTCATCGTCCTTTTGGGAAGAAGTAGACTCGTCGCTGTCGTAGTAGATGATCTCCTTGATGCGCCTTGTCTTCTTCTTCTTCCCTTCCTTCCGTCTTTGGCCCGAGCCGGAGTCGGTAGGCTTGTCGTCCTTCGGCTCGTTGACGAAGGTCTCCTTTTCTTTGTCGTTGATCACTATACCCTTCCCCTTAGGATCCATCTATTCGGGCGGTTAGTCCCTTTGTGAATAGAACGGCTCTGATACCAATTGAGAGCACCTAGAGGGGGGGTGAATAGGTGATCCTGTAAAAACTTCAAACTTAAGCCACAAAAACTTGTTAAGCGTTAGCACGATTTATGCCAGGTGGCTAAGGTGAAGTCTCAACAAAACACAATACCACAAGAATCAAGCACAGAGGGACACAGTGGTTTATCCCGTGGTTCGGCCAAGCCAATGCTTGCCTACTTCCACGTTGTGGCGTCCCAACGGACGAGGGTTGCAATCAACCCCTCTCAAGCGGTCCAAAGACCCACTTGAATACCACGTTGCTTTGTTGTTCCTTTCACTATCCCGTTTGCAAGGAATCTCCACAAATTGGAGTCTCTTGCCCTTACAAGTGTATGATCACAAAGAAAGCACAGAGTAAGGGAGGGAAGCAACACACACAAATCCACAACAAAAGCGCACACACACGGCCAAGACTCGAGCTCGAATGACTATCTCAGAGTTCACACTAGAACAGAGCTCGAATCACTTAGAATCACAAACGAATGCGCAAAGAACTTGTGTGGATGATCAAGAATGCTCAAGAGTTGCTTGTGTCACTCCTCCATGCGCCTAGGGGCTCCTTTTATAGCCCCAAGGCAGCTAGGAGCCGTTGAGAGCAATTCTGGAAGGCTATCCTGGCCTTCTGTCGTCGGGGGCACCGGACAGTCCGGTGCACACCGGACACTGTCCGGTGCCCGATTTGTTTCCTTTTCTGGCGCTTCCGACCGTTGGAAGACTGCCGTGGATCTGCGAGCCGTTGGCGCACCGGACAGTCCGGTGCACACCGGACAGTCCGGTGCCGTCTTCCGACCGTTGGCTCGGCCACGTGTCCCGCGCGGATTGCGCGGCCGACCGTTGGCCCTGGCCGACCGTTGGCTCACCGGACAGTCCGGTGCACACCGGACAGTCCGGTGAATTTTAGCCGTACGCCGCCGGCCAAAATCCCGAGAGCGGCCAGTTCGAGTCGAGTCAGTCTGGCGCACCGGACACTGTCCGGTGCACACCGGACAGTCCGGTGCTCCAGACCGAGCTGGGACTTGGCTGCACACAGCCAAGTCATTCTCTCCCCTTTTCTCTTTTTCTTCTTTCTGTTTCTAACACTTAGACAAATATGTTAGTCCACAAAACCAATGTACTAAGGCTTAGAAACATACCTTTACTTCATGATTTGCACCTTGTTCATCCATGAACATAAATTCACAATTAAGCACATGTGTTGGCACTCAATCACCAAAATACTTAGAAATGGCCCAAGGGCACATTTCCCTTTCACTTTGTAATCACTTTGCCAGACTTCTCCATCTAGTGCAAAACAAGTGTAGACGATTGAAAATACGTATTGAAGTGCACTTACTAAGAAAACAAAATGAACAAGTAAGGGACCATAATAACATAAGGTAGTACCATAAGGAGTTAGATTCAGTTTGTCATAATTACATATATAGACTGAAGAAATTCAAGTGCTGCTGGACACAAAAGCACAGGGAACACTATATAACTGCGCATTAAGCAAAAGGCTGATCTATCCCTGTTAAACAACCACCTGATTCCAAGGTTCACCATGGTCTAGGTCAAACCTCATTGTCACTAAACGAAGGCATCTGTCCGACTCATATTCTAGATCCCAGAAGTTTTCAAAGTGCTCCGCAAAGTCCCAATCTGGAGTAAGGTAGTCGTCAGCTGGGGGTGGTGAGGACAAGGCTGACGGTTCGTAGCTGCTGTCACCTGGGTTGTTAACGTTGTTGACGTTGTCCAAATTCTCTTGCAACACCAGAGAGTCTTGGTCAAGCATGCAAGCTATGTCCTCCAATGCTACACGAAGTTTGGTGGCGTCAAATGAGGTCAATCCGTGTCCTGGACGGATTGTTTCCCGGGCTACGGAAAATATCTTGTCTGCAATCTCTTGCATCCTTCCAATTGCCTTGTCGGCTATGGAGTCTGCTGAATCCATCTCATGTGGATTTAGGTGGTTAGTTTACTAAACAAGGGGACAATAGTAACTTCCATGTTGTGACATGAATTGTGTACTAACTTGGACAAACTTCGGTTAAACTGGCTAGTAACATTCAGGTAATAACAAACAGAGAGTGAACTGAACCGTGAACATACAGGTTGTGACAAAAACAAACTTACAAGTAATCACTCCACATATATTACTAATACAACACAACAATGCTATCCCTAGGTAACAATGGTATCCCTATGTAACAATAAACAGAAATAGGTTCTGCCCATGTGGAGAGTAAAGTGCGCAACAAATAGTGTATGAAATTACCTTGGTTGCACTTGATCTTGGAACCGAAGACGAAGACCCCGAGTTGATACGGAAATCTGAAGGCGACAATGCAGAAAATTTCTCTGTTACTAAGTCGTTCCATACCCTTTAAGATTAAGAGGAGTAACTAGAGAGGAGGGGGCGGCGTGGGTCGGGATCGAGGATGAACCCTAGCAACACGAGAGGAGGGAGCGGGGTGGGTCGGGATGGAGGCGAGCTACACCGTACCTGCGAAGATGCCGACGCGTTGGTGGGGGAGCAGAGGAACCTTCACGACAGAGCAAGGGCGGCGGTGTGACTGCGGCAACCATAGTGACAGAGGAAACGGTGAAGGAAACGCGGCAGTGGGAGGAGAAGACGGTGAGGATGGACGAGTTAGCGGAGGAGGTAGTCCGTACCTGCGAAGACGACGAGATGCGTGGAGGAGAGGGACCGGCGGTGGTGCGTTGGGTGCGGACCGGCGCTCCATTCGGTCGGCGGCGGCGGAGGAGCGTTGCGGGGCATACAACCCTAGCGAAAGTGGGCGGGGGCTTCTAACAGAAGCGAACTGAGCGCCGCTTCCGCAGGAGCGTGGGCGGGCGGCTTCTTACCCTAGCGCTTCGCGCAGAAGTCGCGCGAAAATTTCCCCGTTTGGTTCCAGCTTCAGCTTCTGGAGGCCAGAAGCCGCCCAGAAGCTAAACCAAATAGGGGGATGGTTATTTATTCTATAATTCACTTGTGGACTTTCTCCATTTGATAATTTTGCGAACAGGGGAGATCGATGAAGAACATTGATGTCATTGAGAGAGCCGGGTAATCAAAAAAAGCATGCCAAATCCATAAATCTTGCGAAGCAACTGCTTCTAAAATTATAGTTGGCGTGTGATGATGGCCCAAAAATTGGCCTTGTAAAGATGATGGACAATTCTTCCACCTCCAATGCATGCAATCAAGTGAGCCCAGCATACCAGGAAATCCTCTTTCATCGCCAAGTGCAAGTAACCAATGTATATCGCTTTCATTGGGTGCTCTTAAATACTCCTCACCAAAAATGTCAATTACAACTTTAACGAACCTTCTTAGACTTTGTAGCGCAGTACTTTCTCCAATACATACATATTCATCTGTAGCATCTGCTGCCACTCCATAAGTTAGCATACGAAAAACTGCAGTAACCTTCTGCAAACAACTTAAACGTTGTTGTTGAGCTGTGTTTCTTTTTTGCTCGAAATAATCTTCATGTTGTTCAACAGCATTCATTATGCGAATAAACAGGGATCGATGCATCCTAAACCTGTTGCAAGGAAAATATTAAGGCATCTAGAAAAAGTACACACAAACTAACCATAGAAATTAAATATATTGTTACCTCCGCTGAAACAAGTTTGGGCCATAAGTAGGAATGTCAGCCAGGTAATCTTGGTACAATCTCGCGTGTCCCGCTTCTCTATCTCGATAAATATATGCACGACCTGGAACAAAACCTCCTGGCTTTGTACAAACTTGTGAAACAGTATGAATGATTTGCGCGGCAGAAAGTATGAAATCCTCGTCGTCATCAGATGATGATTCATCAAGTAATTGTGATAACAACAATCTATTTGAACCCATCACCTGAATTTGCAATAGACATTTCGGATAAATTGAACAGAACATAATGTGAAGCCTTTCCATAATCTCATATGTGCCAAGTTTTTGCATCACGTGAGATTGTACCATGCAACAACACATGTGCTTCAGCCAAAATCTGCGAACGATGAAGCTTTTGCAATTTTGGATTTGGCAGATGGACAGTACGGATATAGATTGGTATGGGACGGTAGACGTACCGAATGAATTGATTCAGGTGACGACATCACTCAGAACTTGTCTGCTTCCAAGACCCGCCGCTGTCGCCAGAAACAGAGGGGAAGAACGCCGCCGCCAAAAAACAGGGGAACAGAACCGCCACCAGGGCAATGCCCAGATCCTGATGTGTGCTAACAGAAAACGGGTCCACAAAAACAAATTACTCCCTACATATTAGAAACTGTTGGAGACCCTGATATTTTTTTCTCCAAATAGCCATTTAGCAACTTGCTAATTAGGAGTTTAAGAGTTTTTTTTGGAGAACTACTGGAGATGCTCTAAAACGTGAGTTTGGGACTGAAAGTAAGGAAATGTTGGAGATACTCTTAGTTGCCATCATGGTAATTTTGCATTATGCTGATCGCAGGAAGGAGAGCACTGCGTGTGAACCAATAATAAGCCGAGTGGGTAATGGGTTGTGGAGTATTGTGCCGTGTCAGCTTCGTCTTGGGCCTGAGGCTATTGTATAAATGCAACTATGCTGACTATATAAGCTCATGTACGTCAAATTTATGGGTTGAAAGAGGTATATATGCGTCCAACAGTGTTTGGTATCGCGCCTTGTAAATTATAGCGTGCATGTGTCGTCTGCTAAATCTAGCGCCTTTCTATCGCCCGGTAAACGGTGTCTCAGGATGTATTTGGATGGAAGGACGAGGAAGGACGAAGAGGGATGGGATAGAATCATTTTAACTTAACCCGTGTTTGGTTTGAAGATCCAGAGTCAAGGTCAAAGAATATTGTTTAAAAATAGTGGATGAGGTCATCCCTCAAAAAATAAGGGACAGTATCAGCCTAGAGTTATCCCGTCTCATCCCTTATTGACACTGAACCAAACGCTTCATTACTTATTGTTTACGTTTTTTGTGTAATGGTACATCTTGTTGGACATATGTGTACCTTTTCCACCGTCAGATTGTTTCTTTTTTGCGTGAAACAATTTATAATACACATTTCTGGTACACTATTTTGCTTATTAGAAGAGATGAGAAATTCCTCGCTAAAATTCAAATATTTAAATTTCAAGAAATATACAGTAAATTTTTAAATACAAGGTTGGTAAAAAATGAAATGTAGATTATAAAATCAAGTAATATTGTAGATATAGAGAACTGAATTTAGGAAACATTGTAGGAGATGAGAAGATATAGACAACATAAACTTTTTAAAGTGTGTTGTAAATAATAGAAAATATTCCTTTAGATGATGAACTTGGAGACACCAGGCATCGGTTATGAAATAGATCTCCATCTTCTCCACTCAGTTTGCATTGAGTTCTGATCCGGAACCTAATAATTAACCATTGTTTATCAGATCAAGGTTGAATTTGCATGAAATTTTTTCTTACGAATTCCTCTCCTAGTCGACACCGAAGCGGAGACCAGCGGAGTCTCCCAGTAAGATATGGCGACATCGTTGGAAGAACTCTCTGCTCAATTCGAGAATACGACCAAGCAGTTCGTTGGGTTTCCATCCATGATGCGTGAGACTCTTGACAAGATGAGCATTGTCTATGCATGGAGGACGACCGTGGATGAGGCGCTCGACACTTTTGCTTCACCGGACAAAGTTGCGCTAAAAACGACTAAAGTTGGGCCAGACTGGGTCTCACTGAATAATTCGGTGTGCACCAGACGGCCTAGTCAGCTGGCCAACTGGCCGCTCTCGAGAAATAGCTAGGGCCTGCTGGCTAAAAATCATCGGATAGTCTGGTGAGCACCGAACATGTCCTATGTGCATCGGACATGTTTGATGCGTCAGGCGGCCAATAACTCCTTCTCGCGCCAACGGTCGACGCCACGATCACCATCGGCCACATCAGCAAGCAACGAGCGGGAAAGGGCACCGGACATATTGAGAGCACCTAGAGGGGGTGAATAGATGATCCTGTAAAAATAGTTAAACGAAACAAACTTGGACTAATATTGGATTAGTGAGATCAAAAGCCAAGTCTGAATAAAGAGGATGAGAGGAGAGAACTTCTTCACTTAATTGCTCTCACAAAGTGAGTATTAAACTTAGAGCAATTTTGTAAGTGAAGCGAACTGCTAGAAAGAGTAGAATCGCAATAAGGTAGAGAGACAAGTGACACGGCAATTTTTTATCACGTGGTTCAGTCAAGCGTAAAATACTTGCCTAATTCACGTTGTGGTGTCCCAATGGACGAGGGTTGCATTCAACCCCTCTTAAGTGACCACTGATCCACTTAGTACCATAATTCTCTTTCTTATCTCAACCTTTTCACATTATGAGGAATCTCCATAATTTGGAGTCTCTCACCCTTACACAATTGATCTTAAATAAACCATAAGAGTAGGGGGAAGTAGAAGAAAACACACGAGACAAACTTGCAACAACTCACGCACATAAGTCGAGAGTAAGGGGGGTGCGCCAGCCTGGCACAATGTTCACACAAGTTGAGAGAGAAGAGCACAAAAACAACACAGCGGAATTACAGCTCAAAACAAGTGCTCAAATCTCTATCTACTAAAGCAAAGGCTTGAATGCGATCTCCGGTGTTGTAGGATGTTCAATGAGATCTTGGTGTTGTGCTCCATGCTTCTAGGGGTACCTTTTATAGCCCCAAGGGACCTAGGAGCCGTTGGAGCTCTATTAGGAAGGCTCTGATTGCCTTCTGTCCGTGGGCGCACCGAACAGTCTAGTGCACCACCGGATAGTGAACATTGCGTAATTCCCTTCCTTGTTTGGCGAAGCCGACCGTTGCCAGCCTTTGGTCCCATGGCACACCGGACAGTCCAGTGAATACCGGATAGTCCGGTGAATTATAGCCACGACACCCTGAAAGGGAAATGTGCCCTTGGGCCATTTCTAAGTATTTTGGTGATTTAGTGCCCAACACAGGTGCCTAATTGTAAAATGGTGGACAAAGTACAAATCAAGGATAAAGGTATGTTTCTAAGCCTCAGTACATTGGTTTTGAATGCTAATATACTTGTCTAAGTGTTAGAAACAGAAAGAAGAAGAAAAGAGAAGAGGAGAAAATGACTTGGCTGTGTGCTGCCAAGACCCAGCTCGGTCTGGAGCACCGGACTGTCCGGTGTGCACCGGACAGTGTCCGGTGCGCCAGGCTGACTCGGCGTGAACTGGCCGCTCTCGGGAATTCGCCGACGGCGTACGGCTAAAATTCACCGGACTGTCCGGTGTGCACCGGACTGTCCGGTGAACCAATGGTCGGCCGGGCCAACGGTCGGCCGCGCAATCTGCGCGGGACACGTGGCGGAGCCAATGGTCGGAAGATGTCACCGGACTGTCCGGTGCGCCAACGGCTCCAGATCTGCCAACGGTCTGCAACGGTCGGCTTTGCTGTTTAAAGGAAACAAATCGGGCACCGGACAGTGTCCGGTGTGCACCGGACTGTCCGGTGCCCCCGACGACAGAAGGCAAGGATGACCTTCCGGATTTGCTCTCAACGGCTCCTAGCTGCCTTGGGACTATAAAAGGAGCCCCTAGGCGCATGGAGGAGATACACAAGCAACCTTTGAGCATTCTTGATCATCCACACTCAGTCTTTGCGCATTTGTTTGTCATTCTAAGTGTTTCGAGCTCCGTTCTAGTGAGAACTTTGTGATACTCTTGTGAGCTCGATTCTTGGCCGTGTGTGTGCGCGTTTCGCTGTGGATTTGTGTGTGTTGCTTCCCTCCCTTACTCTGTGTTTCTTTGTGATCATATACTTGTAAGGGCAAGAGACTCCAATTTGTGGAGATTCCTTGCAAACGGGATAGTGAAAGGCAAAACAAAACACCGTGGTATTCAAGTGGGTCTTTGGACCGCCTGAGAGGGGTTGATTGCAACCCTCGTCCGTTGGGACGCCACAACGTGGAGTAGGCAAGCGTTGGTCTTGGCCGAACCACGGGATAAACCACTGTGTCACCTCTGTGCTTGATCTCTTGTGGTACTGTGTTTTGTTGAGACTTCTCTTTAGCCACTTGGCAATTATTGTGCTAACACTTAACAAGTTTTTGTGGCTTAAGTTTTAAGTTTCACAGGATCACCTATTCACCCCCCCCCCTCTAGGTGCTCTCACACCCTTCTGTTTTCTCGAGAGTGGCTTGTTCACCAGGTGTGCCAGCCTGGCACCGGACACTGTCCGGTGCACCACAGGCTAGTGCAAGTTTGGCTAGACTTAGCCATCTCCATTTGAATTTCTCTCGATTTGAGAAGTTCCCTAGCACTTAGTAGAACATAGTCAGTACAAAAACAATTTACTAAGTGCTAGAATCATACCTTTGTTTCTCCAATATTTTCGAGTTTGCAATTTGTTCGTACAACTCTCAATTTGCTTCTCTTTGACTCTAAGCTCATAGTTACATGTTAGTTCAAGGTGATGTGTTGGGCACTTAATCACAAAACACTTAGAAATGGCCTAAGGGCACATTTCCCTTTCACATATCCGGTGCGCCACCGGACAGACCAGTGCACCCATGCACAAAAGACAATTTGCGCCTTCTAAATGAAGGAGCTACGGCTCCTTGGCCCCTTGGGGCTATAAATGAGGCCCCTAGGCACCTCTATTAGAACACCAAGCATTCCTAGAGCGCACTACAACTCTAAGACTCCACGACCATAGTGTTCGAAGTGTTTGAGAGATTTGAGCATGTTTCTGAGCTGCAACTATGTCATTCTTGTTCTTGCGCTGTCTCTTTGGCTTGTGTGCATGTTGTTGCTGCGATTATGCTCTTGTGTGTGTACTCTACTCCCTCCCTTACTCCGTTTTTTATTGAGATCACTTGTTGTAAAGCCCAAAATTTGTTTAAGAAAAAAAAATATAAAAATGAAATAAAATAAATAAATAAATTTAAGATTGTGCTCTAGGGATTTTTTTTAAACCCTTTTGGGATTTCTCATGCTTTTGAATGCTCAGTTTAAAAGGAAGTAAGCTAGCTAAATAACAAAATGAATAACTATAGGAATGTACATTTCATGGTGGAACTTCATTTGTTACGCAATCAATTCTCATTTTATGGTTGAACCCTGAATCAAATTTGAATTTGAAACAAATTAAGAAAATGGGAAAATAGAAAATATAAAAGGAAAGAAAAATGTGAGCCTCGGCTTGGGCCCCTTCTATCTGCCTCGGCCCAATAGCTCACGTAGCCCAACTCCATTTTGCCACCAAACGTCTCCACCGCGCGGCCTGCTTCTCTTTTGGGCATGCGGACCCCGCAACTCAGTCTTCTGGCGCGCGCATAGTACCGTTACCATTTCACTGACAGGTGGGCCCATCTGCTCAGCTTCGTCAACAAACTCGCGGAGGAAGCGCGGTCTGGTGCGATCTCGCCGGAATCCGTTGACTGGCTTTGGACCGAGCTCGGCCCTTGGGGGTATAAAAAAAAGAAGACGTTCTCACCAGCCTAGCTCTATCCTACACGCGTCGCGCCGCCTGCGTAAGACCCCCCTCTCCGTCTAGAGATCACCTCCATCTGCTACCCAACGCTCGCCGTCCAGCTTCTGGAACCTAGTGGGAAGAATTCGGCCGCCGAAGAAGCGCGCGGGCGGGTCTGGGGCATGTGCCTCGGTGACTTGCCGTACTCACCCTCCTCCTCGTCGCCAGGTTCGCAGCCTCGCCATTGAAGGTTGCAGGCGGTGTTGATAAAGGAGTCACCCTCGGCCTGTGGTCGCTGCCGTGAAACCACCGCACGGCGTGGAGGACTTCCCTGCTGCCGCGACCTACGGTACAGGTACCTCTCTTCCGTGTATACATATCGCTCCCATAGATTTTGCCACCTAGTAGAACTGGATGGGCCATCAGGGGGTAGTGTCCGTCGATATCGATGATGTGACCTGCCGAGTCAACTGACCAGCGATGGCATCGGGAGATTGATGATGGCCATCTGCCGTCGGATATTGATGAGTGGTGGGGATTTGGCCTGGAGCATGGCTCGGCCTGGAAGTATGGCTGACCGTCGGATGGTGATCGTCCGCACCACAATGTCAGGTCCACGTTTTAAATCGTGCGCGTTGATCTAGAATCTGACGGTCCGCACTGTGTACCGGTATGATTAAGACTGGGATCTAATCCTAGCGGCCGGTTTTTGATCCAGCGGCCAGATCTTTCCGATAACCCTTCACTAGCCCATTTAACACATGAGCCCCTGGATTTATTGAGAATAAACCCGCCGTCCACTGCACAGTGCGCCTGTGTCTCGGAAATTCTTGCGCAGAGACCCCTAAACTTTGGCTTATTTGAAGCACAGTCCAGGAATAAAGAAAATAAGGAAAAGAAATTTAGAAATTGATTTTTGGGGTTAAAAATAATTGCAGAAACTCCTTTAATTCATAGAAAGTTCATATGATGCCCAAATTAGTCCATTTCAATTGCTATAATTTTGTAATATTATTGTTTATCATTTAGTACCACTGTTTTGACATGAATATCACATTAAAATTTATATCCTATTTAATCTTGTACAAAGTACATAAAACCTTTAGAAATTCATATCTTAAAATCCATAACTCCAAATTGATTCTTTCCAGTGGCATTAATTTTGTTTAAGTATTGTTTATCACCTAGTACCTTTATCTAACCATGAAACTTGATTTAACATTATTCACGTGAATTACTCTATTCTAGATACTTATAACTTCAGAAAATCACAACTTCTTAATCGTAACTCCGATTTTAGTAGTTCTCGATCCCACGATCTCGTAGCTTCGCGTAGATCATTATTATTCGTTTTGTACTTATGTTTGGTGTGATGTTAATTTTATCTATACCATGTTTGTTTGTATTGCTACGACTAGCGCGTGGACACGTGTCATCTGAAAAGCAAGTTGGTACCTGGAATCTCAAGTGCCAGGCAAGTTGTGCCCTTGATTCACTTTTGTTACCCAATAATGTCCTTTATAATCATTTACCATGCATAGGTTTAACTTTGATGGGACCTGATAGGTCACCCTAGATTGTTTATCTCATTACCTTGTTTACCCCTGAATCACTTGGGTAGTTTATGCTATTGCTTTACGTGGTTTTTGGGTTAATATTTCATTATATCCATGTTTCAGTTATTTTGTTATTCTATTTATGTTCATGTCAAGATCATTATGTTATTGTTAATTGGAACATGGAGCTTAACTTGAGAACCACGTGCCACCACAAGGGAGGAATGGGACCCCTTGGCTGACTAATTAGGAAAGCTAGTGGAAGACTACCTTACCCGAAAGGGGCAAAGGCAGTAGGGGAGTGGTCAGTGTAGGGAGGTCCTTGTTTGATTTTGCTGCGATGGCGGTCAGACGAGAACCCTGCATTGGAACTTCCTATAAACTGTAGCGGGTTTTCGGAAGCTAGTGGAACTTTGTAAAGGCCTCGTAGTGGATCCCTAGCCATTCACCTTGGTAGTGTCTAAGGGCCTAGCTAACCCTGGCGACATGGGAAACACGACTTGTGGGTAAAGGGTACAACCTCTGCAGAGTGTAAAACTGGTATACTAGCCGAGCTCACGGTCATGAGCAGCTCAGGACTCTCCGATGATTAAATTATGGAACCTAAACTCAATTTGTCATTTGCATTTGCATGGGATCTATTATTAATTTTGTTCTATTACTTTATTATGGTTTGGTATTCACTTACACTTAGGAACTGCTAATAAAAGTTTGACCAACTACTTAAAAGCAATGCTCAGCTTTAACCCCTATTGTTGATAAGCCTTACACTTCATGAACTCCCACCTTTGGTGAGTTCATGTCACATTATTCCCCACAACTTGTTGAGCGATGAACATATGTGAGCTCACCCTTGCTGTCTCACACCCCCCCCCACAGGAGAAGAACAGGTGGTTTCAAGTGGAGTCAAGTATCGAGGAGTTTGATCTGATCTAGGTGGCGTTTCTCAGTTGACATTGGCGCCAACGATCCTTAGTTCGTTTTATATTTATTCTTTTATTTTGTAAGTCTTCCGCTATGTAATATGTACTCTGATTATTGTGACATTTATCTCTATGCACTCTGTTATTATATATGTTGTCTTCTTGGCGCATGTATGAGATGCACCTGGCTTTGTCCCTTAAAGCCGGGTGTGACAGAAGTGGTATCAGAGGAAATGTTGACTGTAGGACGAAACCTAGATAGAAATGGACAAAACCCTTATCTACTTACCTTACTCTAATTCTTTCTATACTTATCTTGATCCTGTCTCACCTTCTACTGTTTTATTCTGATCATTCTTACCTTTTCTACTCTGAGACAAGATGGATTTCACACCTTGGAATCCTTACCCCTAATGATATTTTTAAGAGATAGGAAGCCTAAGACAAAATCAAAACTATTTTCTATATTTAAAAAAATGTTGATTGATTGTTCTGATGATAAATGCTTGATTTGCTTCTTTGATTGATTGAAATAGTATAGACGGGCATCTTAGCATGTACCCCCATAAGGTAATGTATTAGCTTTAGTGGATAACACACTAATCTACTTAGCTAATAAATCCCCCGCAGTAACATTTCTCGTAATTACTCGCCTTGTCTACAAATCTTCCTTCTTTCCATGTGTTTCTAACCCAGATCGGCTGCCCCTATACTGTTAGAAGAGAGCAGTATAGACTTGGTCCTTGGTATGTCATGGTTAAGAAAGGCAAGGACAGTTTATACACTGGGCTAAGGGAACCTTAGAACTCACCAGTGCCAAAGGAGAAAGATTCGAAGTTGAGATTTCAGTAACTACCACCATCGGACTAGCGTCATTCTTAGTCGATGGGAAGTTTGTTGGTGACAACATCCGTGTGGTTAAGAATTTTTTCGGATATCTTTCCAGAGGAGTTACCAGGGATGCCACCGTATAGGGAAGTTAAGTTGGTCATTGATCTCTTACCTGAGACTGCTCCTATTTCTAAACGGCTATACAGAATGTCCGTAGAAGAACTAAAGGAACTTAAGAAGCAATTAATGGAATTACAAGAGGCTGGATATATTCGTCTAAATTCTTCACCTTGTGGAGCACCAGTTGTATTTGTACAGAAGAAAGATGCATCGTAAGGGATGTGCATGGATTATAGGTCCCTTAACAATGTCACTATGAAGAACAAGTGTCCATTACCCCGTATTGAGGATTTATTCAGATGAGAGGTGTCGAAGATTGATCTCCGACCGAGTTATCACCAAATGAAGATTAGGCCATCGGATATTCCCAAGACGAAATTCTCGACCCGATATGGTTTATATGAGTTTATCGTTATGTCATTTGGACCAACTAATGCACCAACCTATTTTATGGATCTGAAGAATAAGGTGCATGATCTGGACAGATTCGTCGTGGTTTTCATCGACGATATTTTTATTTATTCCAAGAGTGAGAGTGAACATGAGGAACATCTGAGATTGGTGCTACAGAAGCTACGAGATAATCAACTCTATGCCAAGTATAGCAAATGCGAGTTTTGGATTGGCAAGGTGCCCTTTCTTGGACATATCATTTCTAATGGAGGAATATCAATGGATCCTGCTAAAGTCAAGGAGATAGTGGCGTGGAGCATACCCACTATAGTTACGAAGATTCGGAATTTCTTGGGACTAGCAGGATATTATCGGAGATTTATCGAAGGATTTTCTGAAATTGCTAAGCCTATGACTTCGCTTTTGGAGAAAGGAAAAGAATTTAAGTGGGACAAGAAGTGTCAAGACAGCTTTGATCTATTGAAGAAGAGGTTAATGTCGCCACCAGTATTGGTTATGCCAGACCTACAGAAAGGATTTGATATTTATTGTGATGCATGTGGCCAAGGCTTGGGATGTGTACTTATGTGAGAAGGACTCGCGATTGTCTCCGCGTCTTGTCAGTTGCGGAAACAAGAGTTGAACTACCCCACTCATGACTTAGAACTGGCAGCCGTTGTGCACGCGCTTAAGATTTGGAGACATTATATCCTGGGGACCAAGTGCCAAGTATATACGGACCATAAGAGTTTGAAGTATATATTCACTCAGAAGGATCTCAACCTTAGGCAACGCCGTTGGTTGGAGCTTATTAAGGATTATGATTTGGAGATTCACTATCACCCGGGCAAGGCAAATTTGGTTGCAGATGCCTTGAGTCGAAAGAAGCATGTTCATTCAGCTATTGTTGCCCAGCTACCCGATGAGATTGTTGAGGATTTCAGGAGACTTAACCCGGGGATAGTTGCTCATACTGAAGGAGTTACTATTGATGTGGAACCTACTTTGGAGCAAGAGATCCGCAAAGGACAAATTGGTGATGCTAAGATACAAGAGATTAAGGATCTGATTACTGAAGGTCGAGTTCCGGAATTTATGGAAGATGAGCAAGGTGCCATATGGTTCAAGGACAAGATATGTGTCCCCGAGATTGAAAGCCTTCGTGAGACTATTTTGAAGGAAGCCCATGACTTGGATTATTCTATTCATCCTGGTAGTACCAAGATGTATCAGGATTTGAAGCGAAAGTATTGATGGTATGGACTGAAGAGAAATGTGGTTGCACATGTGGCTAGGTGCGATGTATGTCAAAGAGTTAAGGCTGAACACTAGAGGCTAGCTAGACTACTGCACCCACTGAAGATACCCGAGTGGAAGTGGGAAGAGATTGGTATGGATTTTATTACTGGATTACCTCGTACCCAGAAAGGATATGATTCTATATGGGTTATTGTGGATAGACTGACCAAAGTGGCTCATTTCATTCCGGTCAAGACTACTTATAAAGTATCTCAATTGGCAGAGTTATATATGGCTCGAATTATGTCTCTACACGGTGTACCAAAGAAGATCGTTTTGGATAAGAGGATCACAGTTTACCTCTAGATTTTGGAAAAGTTTCATGAGAATATGGATGCGAAGTTCGGCCTATCATCCTTAGACTGATGAACAGACTAAAAGGACTAATCAAGTATTGGAGGACATGTTGAGAGCTTGTGCCCTTCAGCATGGTAGTAGTTGGGACAAGAGTCTACCTTATGCTGAGTTCTTAGCCCAGTCTGAAGATGTTACTGTTCGAGGCTCTATATGGCAGGAAGTGCAGGACTCCTCTATATTGGGATCAGACTAGGGGAAGACAGTTCTTTGGACTTGAACTCATTCAAGAGGCAGAATAACAAGTCGGTATAATCAGGGAGAACTTGAGGGTAGCTCAGACCAGGCAAAAGAGCTACGCAGATAATAGAAGAAGACCACTGGAATTTAAGGAAAGAAATCATGTGTACCTCAAGGTTCTACCATTTTGTGGAATGAGGAGATTTAAAGTCAAGGGCAAATTGTCCCCTCGCTTTATTGGACCATTTGGAGTTTTTAGGCAAGTTGGAGAGATGAACTATCAACTTGAGCTACCCGCTAGTCTATCGGATGTGCATAATGTGTTCCACGTATCTCAACTGAAGAAGCGTTTCCATGTTCCTGAGGAACAGTTACCAATGGAGGAGCTCAGTGTTCAAGGTGGTTTGATTTACACGGAGTACCCGATCAAGATTTTGGATACATTGACTCGAGTTACAAGAAATAAGGTGATAAAGATGTGCAAAGTACAATGGAGCCATCATGGAGAAGATGAAGCTACTTGGGAGAGAGAAGAAGAGCTTCGCATGGACTTTCCCCATCTTTTCCCTAGTTCCTCCTAAATCTCGAGGACGAGATTCTTTTTAAGGGGGTAGGATTTGTAAAGCCCAAAATTTGTTTAAGAAAAAAAAATATAAAAATGAAATAAAATAAATAAATAAATTTAAGATTGTGCTCTAGGGATTTTTTTAAAACCCTTTTGGGATTTCTCATGCTTTTGAATGCTCAGTTTAAAAGGAAGTAAGCTAGCTAAATAACAAAATGAATAACTATAGGAATGTACATTTCATGGTGGAACTTCATTTGTTACGCAATCAATTCTCATTTTATGGTTGAACCCTGAATCAAATTTGAATTTGAAACAAATTAAGAAAATGGGAAAATAGAAAATATAAAAGGAAAGAAAAATGTGAGCCTCGGCTTGGGCCCCTTCTATCTGCCTCGGCCCAATAGCTCACGTAGCCCAACTCCATTTTGCCACCAAACGTCTCCACCGCGCGGCCTGCTTCTCTTTTGGGCATGCGGACCCCGCAACTCAGTCTTCTGGCGCGCGCATAGTACCGTTACCATTTCACTGACAGGTGGGCCCATCTGCTCAGCTTCGTCAACAAACTCGCGGAGGAAGCGCGGTCTGGTGCGATCTCGCCGGAATCCGTTGACTGGCTTTGGACCGAGCTCGGCCCTTGGGGGTATAAAAAAAAAAGAAGACGTTCTCACCAGCCTAGCTCTATCCTACACGCGTCGCGCCGCCTGCGTAAGACCCCCTCTCCGTCTAGAGATCACCTCCATCTGCTACCCAACGCTCGCCGTCCAGCTTCTGGAACCTAGTGGGAAGAATTCGGCCGCCGAAGAAGCGCGCGGGCGGGTCTGGGGCATGTGCCTCGGTGACTTGCCGTACTCACCCTCCTCCTCGTCGCCAGGTTCGCAGCCTCGCCATTGAAGGTTGCAGGCGGTGTTGATAAAGGAGTCACCCCCGGCCTGTGGTCGCTGCCGTGAAACCACCGCACGGCGTGGAGGACTTCCCTGCTGCCGCGACCTACGGTACAGGTACTTCTCTTCCGTGTATACATATCGCTCCCATAGATTTTGCCACCTAGTAGAACTGGATGGGCCATCAGGGGGTAGTGTCCGTCGATATCGATGATGTGACCTGCCGAGTCAACTGACCAGCGATGGCATCGGGAGATTGATGATGGCCATCTGCCGTCGGATATTGATGAGTGGTGGGGATTTGGCCTGGAGCATGGCTCGGCCTGGAAGTATGGCTGACCGTCGGATGGTGATCGTCCGCACCACAATGTCAGGTCCACGTTTTAAATCGTGCGCGTTGATCTAGAATCTGACGGTCCGCACTGTGTACCGGTATGATTAAGACTGGGATCTAATCCTAGCGGCCGGTTTTTGATCCAGCGGCCAGATCTTTCCGATAACCCTTCACTAGCCCATTTAACACATGAGCCCCTGGATTTATTGAGAATAAACCCGCCGTCCACTGCACAGTGCGCCTGTGTCTCAGAAATTCTTGCGCAGAGACCCCTAAACTTCGGCTTATTTGAAGCACAGTCCAGGAATAAAGAAAATAAGGAAAAGGAATTTAGAAATTGATTTTTGGGGTTAAAAATAATTGCAGAAACTCCTTTAATTCATAGAAAGTTCATATGATGCCCAAATTAGTCCATTTCAATTGCTATAATTTTGTAATATTATTATTTATCATTTAGTACCACTGTTTTGACATGAATATCACATTAAAATTTATATCCTATTTAATCTTGTACAAAGTACATAAAACCTTTAGAAATTCATATCTTAAAATCCATAACTCCAAATTGATTCTTTCCAGTGGCATTAATTTTGTTTAAGTATTGTTTATCACCTAGTACCTTTATCTAACCATGAAACTTGATTTAACATTATTCACATGAATTACTCTATTCTAGATACTTATAACTTCAGAAAATCACAACTTCTTAATCGTAACTCCGATTTTAGTAGTTCTCGATCCCACGATCTCGTAGCTTCGCGTAGATCATTATTATTCGTTTTGTACTTATGTTTGGTGTGATGTTAATTTTATTTATACCATGTTTGTTTGTATTGCTACGACTAGCGCGTGGACACGTGTCATCTGAAAAGCAAGTTGGTACCTGGAATCTCAAGTGTCAGGCAAGTTGTGCCCTTGATTCACTTTTGTTACCCAATAATGTCCTTTATAATCATTTACCATGCATAGGTTTAACTTTGATGGGACCCGATAGGTCACCCTAGATTGTTTATCTCATTACCTTGTTTACCCCTGAATCACTTGGGTAGTTTATGCTATTGCTTTACGTGGTTTTTGGGTTAATATTTCATTATATCCATGTTTCAGTTATTTTGTTATTCTATTTATGTTCATGTCAAGATCATTATGTTATTGTTAATTGGAACATGGAGCTTAACTTGAGAACCACGTGCCACCACAAGGGAGGAATGGGACCCCTTGGCTGACTAATTAGGAAAGCTAGTGGAAGACTACCTTACCCGAAAGGGGCAAGGGCAGTAGGGGAGTGGTCAGTGTAGGGAGGTCCTTGTTTGATTTTGCTGCGATGGCGGTCAGACGAGAACCCTGCATTGGAACTTCCTATAAACTGTAGCGGGTTTTCGGAAGCTAGTGGAACTTTGTAAAGGCCTCGTAGTGGATCCCTAGCCATTCACCTTGGTAGTGTCTAAGGGCCTAGCTAACCCTGGCGACATGGGAAACACGACTTGTGGGTAAAGGGTACAACCTCTGCAGAGTGTAAAACTGGTATACTAGCCGAGCTCACGGTCATGAGCAGCTCAGGACTCTCCGATGATTAAATTATGGAACCTAAACTCAATTTGTCATTTGCATTTGCATGGGATCTGTTATTAATTTTGTTCTATTACTTTATTATGGTTTGGTATTCACTTACACTTAGTAACTGCTAATAAAAGTTTGACCAACTACTTAAAAGCAATGCTCAGCTTTAACCCCTATTGTTGATAAGCCTTACACTTCATGAACTCCCACCTTTGGTGAGTTCATGTCACATTATTCCCCACAACTTGTTGAGCGATGAACATATGTGAGCTCACCCTTGCTGTCTCACACCCCCCCCCACAGGAGAAGAACAGGTGGTTTCAAGTGGAGTCAAGTATCGAGGAGTTTGATCTGATCTAGGTGGCGTTTCTCAGTTGACATTGGCGCCAACGATCCTTAGTTCGTTTTATATTTATTCTTTTATTTTGTAAGTCTTCCGCTATGTAATATGTACTCTGATTATTGTGACATTTATTTCTATGCACTCTGTTATTATATATGTTGTCTTCTTGGCGCATGTATGAGATGCACGTGGCTTTGTCCCTTAAAGCCGGGTGTGACACTTGTGTAAGGCGTGAGAGACTCTAACGTGCGGATATTTCTCACAAACGAGATTGAGTTATAAGGAAGACATACGTGGCACTCAAGTTTGATCTTTGGATCACTTGAGAGGGATTGAGTGCAACCCTAGACCAAAGGAGGTCACCACAACGTGGAGTAGAGATTGGCTGAACCACCGTAAATATCATTGTGTCTCTTGTCTCTTTTCTTTATTAAGATTATTTTCTTCTTGAGTTCTCATATTCACTTAGAATAATGCTCCTATTTTAATACTCTTTTCAAGAGAGTAATCAAGTGAAGACTTCTCATCTCTCTTCTCTCTACTCTCAAACTTAGTTTTTATTTACTCTATCCCATATTATAGACAAAGTTTGTGTCGTTTTGAGCAAAATTTGCAGAATAACCTATTCACCCCCTCTAGGTGCTCTCAGATGTCTAATGCATGAGGGGTAACACGCACACATCTCATACTCGCCTTTTCAACTCTGTGCCTCCGCTTCACTGCCCTGTTGTCCTTGTGTCTATCGTACAACAAATCAAGGGATAGGGGTGTCTCCGAACCAACACCGACGACTTGACGACATGCACGGGTGCCGGTAAATTAGGTTTCTGGAAAGTGCTTCACGCACGTCCGCTCGTGTTCCTTGTCGTCACTCATGAAAATCACTATAAGTAAATCTGTATTTTCAGTTTATTGCGATGACGGTCTTATGGCTAGATCGTTGTCGATTTTTCTTTATTGCGTTAATATTGTTGAGTTAGTTCAGATATGTTATGTTCTAACGCTATGGATATTATATACCAGTAGATCTAGTTATTATGTTTTATGTCACAACAGCACTGTATATCACTTTCGGCGGCTGCTGTTATTTTCGGCGGCCAGGAGGTGGCCGCCGAAAATAAGTAAATAATTTTGGCGGCTGGCCCTGGCCGCCGAAAATAAGGGTTTTATTTTCGACAGTTTTTTATTTTCGGCGGCCAGGGAGCCAGCCGCCGAAAATAGCTTACTTTCGGCGGCCAGGAAGCCAGCCGCCGGAAATAAGCTATTTTCGACGGCCAGGCCCTGGCCGCCGAAAGTAAAGCCTTATTTTCGGCCAGGATTTTTTGGCGGCCAGAAGCCGCCGAAAATAAGCCTTTTGCCGCCGAAAATAGATTATTTTCGGCGGGAAATGGCTTATTTTCGGCGGCTTCTGGCCGCCGAAAATGACTGTAGCTGTTGTAGTGTGTTGCATTACCAAATGAATCTTATGCACTGTTAATTCTGTAGCATGCTATCGCTGCGACTGTTTGGGCTGCAGATGTTGATGGTTTGCTGCTGCAGCACAACAACAGCTAGAGCCAGCTATCTAATTGAGATTAGCGCTTGCAGTGCAGTCGTTCTCTAGTGCAAGTCAACATTAGCTTAGAGCAACTAGTGAAAATTCATGCGCCGTAAAGGAACGGGATGTGTTCCGTAGTTGAGATTTACAGGTCATCACCAAAATTTAGAGAGTTTGTTGGATACACCCACCCGTTAGAAACTTCTTTTTATCTTTTTTACAACCTTCAATAATTTATATCTAGCTAGAATTTATACCTTGCATGTTCTATAAAGGGCCCTTAGTTGCCATCATGGTAACTCTGCATTACGCTGATCGCATGAAGGAGAGCACTGTGTGTGGACCAATAATACAAGCCCAGTGGGTAATGGGTTGTGGAGTATTGGGCCGCGTCGGCTTCGTCTAGGGCCTGATCGCCGTGAAATGTTCTTTGAGTTGTACGTGGTTCATCCTTCGTTGGGACAAGACAAGACAAGATCTTCCACCTGGCTCGTGACAGTGGAACTGGGTGCTGTTTTCTGATATGGTCATGACTCGTTTTTTTTTACAAGGATCGGTACTAGATCTTGCTCACTCAGTTTGACGTGTTTTGTCGGGCGGGTTCAGTTGTGGAGTATCAAATGGAGTTTGAGGGATTGAGACATGGTATTTTTTTACTCTAGCGCCGCTCCTGGTGGAAGAGCTAGCCAGCGGCCCATCGCATGGGCAAGAGCAAGAGCTTTTGTGTGTGACTTTTGTCGGAAGTGGATGCTAAAAACGGTGGCGAATCTAGCCGAGAATAATATTGTTGGGAGCAGTAATGTTAACTTTGCTATATGATATAAACTTTTTAAAACTTTAACAATGTTTTGCTAAAGAATTTAGCATTATTAAAGGATTTAGAAATTTTATCGGGACCGGCTAACCTCGACAAACCTAGCTAAACTCGCCCCAAGTTGCCAGAATCTGACAATGGGAGGCAGAAAGCTGCAACGACACAAACAACTAGCAAACAAAACTTTGTGAGCAAGCATGTTTTTCCTAGAGTTCTATTTTATTTTGTTTTGTTATTACAAAATAAATATACCCCTTTCAAGGAAAAGAAAAGATAACACTTCAATTTAAGTATTTTTAAAGATTCTTTTTTATTATGAAAAAAATGCAGGGTGTAACATTGATCAAGAGTTTAGACTCGATGATAACCTGAGTTGGTGCGCCATGGATGATCTGGCCTCCAAAACTGACCCTGCAGACCATTCCCTCTTGTGCATAGATATCTAGGCCAAATTGCCTGACATTCGTTCTAGCGGTATAATTTCTTTGATCTGCCTCGGCGCTGGCCAGCCTTCTGCCTTTGATCCTGTTTGGGACAGGCTTGCTCTTGATGCAGTTGGTGTGCAGGGGCGAATTTTCTGTTGTGGAAACTCGTCCGGGGTTGCGCACTTCGTCCGGATGCTGAATTGCTGCATCGGCTCGTGGGCTCGCCATTGCTTGGCTTTATGCTAAGGTCCGAGAGGGCTTTGTTGAGACATCAAATAAATTAGAATCAGAATTTGAACTTACATAAAAGCTGATGCGGTATTTCTTTGATCGGCGGATACCTTCAGATCTTGGCTTCCTCCGGCTTGATCTTCTTGTCTGTCATCGCGGCATGGCCTGGTGTCTCCATGGTTTGATTGCCATCTTGATCTTCTTGTGCGTGGTTGACAGATGCCATCAGATCTATGATCACCTCTTTCCCTATCTGACATGCCAACTATAGTTATATAAAGGTACATGCTAGATCTAAGAATTTAAAGTAAAAACATAAGAGAGAAAAGATTTATACTAGTCCGGGTTCTCTTGAGAGATAATATCATACATCTTAGTTGCTAGTGGCTATGCTTATTGTGATGGTGATGTCTCCCTCCGGGTGTGCCTCGTCCCTCTTTATAATCGAAGGAGGGAGTTGGTTATAAGAAAAGGACACTCTTCTGTAACAGATTAGGATCCTTATCTAGATCATAAGGTGTATCATTATTCCTAATTGCTAATACTCTTATACATCGGGTGTTACTGTTACAACTAAGTTATACAAATAAGGTAATCTTCCTGTTGATTCCCTACTAATGCGAGATCCAGGTTCCCTGGGTATTCTGTCCGAGTTTGTTAGAACCCTGATGAGCAGATGAGTTGAGCACTGCTTCCGGCACTCAACTCCTCTCACAAAGATCTCTGTAGTATAGGTATAACTGGAGTTTGTACACGACGTCACGCCACCAACTCTCCAGACGCAGACGGTTCTCAGGGTTCGTGTTCGATATCCCCTCTCCTCCTGAACGACTCGCTTATTTACCTCTCCTTACAAGGCCTCATGGGCCTGAATCAATTCACCCACTCATGCCCTATGAACTTGCTGTTGGGCCGTGGTGTTCACCTGCTTCTTCTCAGCCCACCAGAAACATCACCAGTCTTCGCGCTCTTCTCCTTTTCCGCGGCTGATGTCTTCTCTTCATCCTCCTCCAGATCAACTGTCTCAGGGTTTGTCGGCGTTTCGAGACCGGGGGGGCCCCGAGCCGACGAGTGAGTGTGCCGCGTGCCCCAGCCCAGATGGGTCGAGCGCGTGGGCGAGCGCGAAGGGGGGAAGAGCGAGGTGGCCGGAGCCGGGTCGTGAGGGAGGCGGAGATCCCGCGGCCTTCGTGTTCGTCCCGCGCCCAGGTCGGGTGCGCTTGCAGTAGGGGGTTACAAGCGTCCGCGCGGGTGAGGGGAGCGAGCGGCCCCAAGAGAGCGCCTGCCCCTGCCCTCGTTCCCGCGAGGCCAACCTTCTCTAAGAAGGCCCTGGTCCTTCCTTTTATAGGCGTAAGGAGAGGATCCAGGTGTACAAATGGGGGTGTAGCAAGGTGCTACGTGTCTAGCGGGGGAGAGCTAGTGCCCTAAGTACATGCCAAGGTGGCAGCCGGAGAGATCTTGGCACCCAGGTGGTGTGGCGTCGTGGCTGTCGGAGAAGCAATGGAGCTTGGCGGGGGGACAGCTGTCGGAGCGGTTGGGCCCTTGCTGACGTCCCCCTGCTTCCGTAAGGGAGCTGAGAACCGCCGTCGTCATGGGTCCAGCGGGGCGCCATCATTGCCTATCTGGCGGAGCTAGCCAGATGGGACGTCGGTCCTGTTTTCTGCGGCCCGAGTCGGCTCGGGGTAGGGTGATGATGGCGCTTCCTGTCGACGTGGCGGACTTGTGCCCTAGGTCGGGCGACGTGGAGGCTCCTCCGAAGCCGAGGTCGAGTCTGTCCTGCATGGCCGAGGCCGAGCCCGAGCTCCTGGGTCGGGCGAGGCGGAGGTCGTTCGGCAGAGGCCAGGGCGGAGTCCGAGCCCTGGGTCGGGCGAAGCGGAGTTCGTCGTCTTCCGGGGCCTTAGCCCGAGTCCGAGCCCTAGGTCGGGCGGAGCGGAGTTCGCCGTCTTCCGGGGCCTTAGCCCGAGTCCGAGCCCTGGGTCGGGTGGAGCGGAGTTCGCCGTCTTCCGGGGCCTTAGCCCGAGTCCGAGCCCTGGGTCGGGCGGAGCGGAGTTCGCCGTCTTCCGGGGCCTTAGCCCGAGTCCGAGCCCTAGGTCGGGCGGAGCGGAGTTCGCCGTCTTCCGGGGCCTTAGCCCGAGTCCGAGCCCTGGGTCGGGCGGAGCGGAGTTCGCCGTCTTCCGGGGCCTTAGCCCGAGTCCGAGCCCTGGGTCGGGCGGAGCTTCCTATGGCGCTTTTGGCCAAGCCTGGCCGCCCGTCAGTCTCACTCTTTGCGTTAAATGCCCCAGTGACTTGGTCGGTCGGCGCGGTGATTTAGTCAGGGTTGCTTCTTAACGAAGGCAAGGCCTCGGGCGAGCCGGAGATGCGTCTGCCGTGAAAAAGGGGGCCTCGGGCGAGACGGAAACACCTCAGGGTCGGCTGCCCTTGCCCGAGGCTAGGCTCGGGCGTGGCGTGATCGAGTCGCTCGTATGGACTGATCCCTGACTTAATCAAACCCATCAGGCCTCTGCAGCTTTATGCTGATGGGGGTTACCAGCTGAGAATTAGGCGTCTTGAGGGTACCCCTAATTATGGTCCCCGACAGTAGCCCCCGAGCCTCGAAGGGAGTGTTAGCACTCGCTTGGAGGCTTTCGTCGCACTTTTTTGCAAGGGGACCAGCCTTTCTCGGTTGCACTTTGTTCCGGTGGGTGCGCGCGAGCGCACCCGCCGGGTGTAGCCCCCGAGGCCTCGGAGGAGTGGTTTCACTCCTTCGAGGTCTTAATGCCTTGCGTAATACTTTGGCTGGTCTGGCGGTTCCCTCATGCGAACAGGCCGTAGCCCGGGTGCACTGTCGGGGCCCAAGTTCTCGGGCTGGTATGTTGACGCTGTCAACGGTTCGGCCGGAGCCGGGTTTGCGAGAGCAGCCCCCGAGCCTCCGCACAGGGCGAGAGGACGATCAGGGACAGACTCGGCTTTTTTACATACGCCCCTACGTCGCCTTTCCGCAAGGAGGAGGGGGGGAGAGCGCCATGTTACCCTCGATGGGCACCGAACATGGTGTCTCCGGTGAGCTGCAATCGGGTAATCCGAGTGGACGTCCGTGCCCCGTTCGTTGGGGGTCGGCTAGGGGCCCGGAGGCACGCCCAAAAGTACCTGCGGGTGACCTGCCGGACCCGGTCCCCTGGCGACGGGGTCCGAGGGCTCGATGCCTCCCTCCGATGGGATTCCGTTACAGGATCGTTCCCGCTGGTCTCAGAAATGTCCTAGGGTACCTCGGGAGCGCAGCCCGAGCCTTGGTTATGTATCGAACGTACCCCTGGTCATCCCTCGCTCGGTGTCTGAGGCGACTGTGAACCCTTCGGGGGGCCAGCCTTCGAACCCCTGATCAGTAATGGGCGCGGAGCCCGAGTAGCCTGAGGCGGTCGTGGAACCTTTCGGGGGGCCGACCTTCGAACCTCTGACCAGTAGTGGGTGTCGGGCCCACGCGATCTGAGGCGGCTGTTGAACCCTTCGCGGGGCCAGCCTTCGAACCCCTGATCAGTAAGGAGGCTCGGAGCCTAGTTCCTTCACGGGGAAGGATCCCTTAGGGGGTATCCCCTTTCCCGGTCCCTGTTGCAAGAGATAGAGAAAGAAGGAAAAGGGAAAAAGGATACGAAATTGAACGACGTGGCGTACCTTTTTTGGTGTGGTCGTTTTGGCGAAGGCGAAACGTCGCCAGCTGCTCCCGCCAGAAGCGCTGCCCGTCGAGCCGCGGAGTTAATGCGCCGGGGCGAGTAGTTGGCGAGGCTGCCATTGCGCATGCGCGAGCCGTTCGAGGAACGGGTCACGGGCGTGTCGTCTTCACACCGTGAGAGGGGGTTCTCTCGCTGCCTCCGGATGGGACGTGAGCTTGGCTGATGGCGTGACCGCTGCTCTCGCGCGCCTGCCACTGTCATTACTGCCGGCCCACTTTTGACCGCGTTTGACCGCTGCGTCAGGCTGGCGCTGCTGGGTCGCGCGCTGGGTCGCCTCGGGTCGCGGTATTGGTTCCGCAACCGAGGAGGTGCGGTGGTGGCGCAAGTGGTACAGTTGCTTGCATGCAGCATCCGGCGCGCCGGTCGCGCGACGCGTGGGCTTGGGCCTCCGTGCTGGCAGGTTAGGAGTCGGAGAAGCGCGTCCACTTGGCGCGGTTGCATGCCGCCTGCATGGCTGCCTGCCCCTTTCGCCCGTTGGTCTGGGCAAAAGTGGAGGGTCACTTGTAACCGCTGGGTGGTTGCGCGCGCCGTGCGCGGCGGTTCGGCTTCTTCTGCTCGGAGCCGGTCTGCACGACATGTGGGTCCCAGCCCCCGCGCCGCAGGGGAGGGCTTTGGAGGCGTGTTGGAGGAGACTCAGCCCGTGACGGTTGGGGGCGCAAGCAGGGAGAGTTGCCTTTAAAAGGAGGGCGACCCCTTTCGTAAGGCGACCATGTCTTCTTCCTCCCTTATGCATCGTGTCTTTCCACCTTTCAAGCCCCCGGATGGGGGGAACCGCCGTCTCCGTGCCTCATCGTCGGAGGACACCACTCCGTGGGAGTGGGTACCTTTCAGCCATCGTTCGGCTTCAAGGATTTTCATCAGGCAGCCCGGTTGCTCCCCTCCGCTGGGGGTCACCCGAGACGGTGACCACCAGCTCCTGGGTGGGGAGGAGCAAACCGGACTGCGATCTAGGTCCCACCCTCAGCTTCAAGGATGTTCATCATCCTCGCTGGGGTGGGTGCCGGACTGAGCCGGCGCTCTACCTCCCGCACGGGTTCGTGGGTCATCCTCTCCCTCGATGTTCGAGGGAGAGGGCGCTCACTGGCCCTGCGGGCGGCCCGGACTTCGACAACGTGGGGTGGATCGGCGGCGGACGTCGTCACCTCCAGCGTGTCGGGTCCGCTGGCTCGGCTCCGGCGGCCCCTTCTGCTGGGGGGCAGCTGCCGCGCCGTGTACACGGGAGGTCCACCCTAGACGCCGCGCGCTGCTAGGGCGGCGTTCGTGTTCTGGGGTGGTCCTGCCTTTGCACCAGGGCGGCGCCTTTGCGCGGAGGCCGGTGCCCCACTCATCTGGGAGGATTTGAGTGGGGATCTGCCGGAGGGCTGATGGCTCCTGCCGTCGGTGTCGAGGCGGAGGCGGCTCGAGAAGTCCCCGTCGCCGACGGGATCACCGCCACCATCCGCGCTTTGGGCCTCCGGCTCTTTGTACTTGTCCTCGCCCCTCGAGCGTCGGCGTGGGCGAGGGCAAGACTGCAGCAGTGCCTACCCCTGAGGCCTGCGCTGCTGCAGTTCGGCCATCCGGAGTGGGGGCCGTTGTCGTCGTAGTCGGAGCGGGCGGCGACGAGCCGCCCGTCAGTCTTCTGTAGCCCCGCAGGCCCGCCCCTATCGAGTGGGGTTGTTCATACCTGCGGAGGGGGGAACCAGAGTTCCGTTTGTAATGGCACTTCGGGTGCCGGGTTTTTTGTTCATTTCGGCTTTCGGGGCCTGAACATATATGTAACGTCGGCACAGAGCCGCATTTTTTCCTCATTTCCGAGCACTAAGACTCGTCTGCTGATTATCTGAACCGCTTTACCAAGCATGAGTCGCCCCGTGCCGAGGTGACGAGTGAGGTATCCGTATCCCGGAGGCGTAGGAGTCCCTCGGCTCGGTCGGCCCTGTTGTCCGAGGCTCCTCTAGCTTAGTTAAAGAGACCCCTCGGCCGCTCTTCGACGAGCCGAGGCCGGGGGTAGCGATATCAGCATGAGCAGAGGCGGAGTTGGCTCGAAAATGAAACCTGGTTGGCCGGAGCCTAGCCGAGTTGTCCGTTGGCAGGATTGACGCCGGAGTTGGTCAGCCGAGGCTTCGGACCGGGCTGGTGCCCTCGGAAGGTGGTTGGCCGAGGCCCCGGAGGTGGCCGGCCGAGCCGCCCGCTCGGGCCGGATTCCCGGAGAAGTCCCTGACAGCGATTGCCCGGGCATGGTGATGACGTCGTCCTTCGGAGCGGAGGCCCTCGGACCGCGTTGCCGTTCGAGGCTAGGTCGGGCCTCGCCGAAGGTGCCGTTGATGCTGAGGGTGTCGCTGCCCCCTTCCAGCGTCAAGACCCGAGCCTGCAGGATCAGCTTGTCTTGTAGTGTGTGCTTTGTGCGACCGTCGAGGCCAGAACACACACCCTTGTCGCGTGTTAAGCTGCGTCTCTCTTCCTCTTGTTTCGAGTGTCTGGACTTTTGGTCGGTAACAGGGATGTTTGTGCGAGCGAAAGTTGCTTCTCGCGGAAGGTGAGGAGTGAGGTATCCGTATCCCGGAGGCGTGGGAGTCCCTCGGCTCGGTCGGCCTTGCCGCTTACGCGCACTTTTACTCGTCCATGAGGCCCTATCACCGACTTGGTCGAGAAAACTCGAAGAATCGCTTCGACAGAAAGGCTTCCGAACGTAGAGACTTGTTCGATCCGCGGAGTCACCTTATCCGAACGCGAGTTACTTATCGCAGAAGGTGATGAGTGAGGTATCCGTATCCCGGAGGCGTAGGAGTCCCTCGGCTCGGTCAGCCTTGACTGCTTACGTGTACCCCGTCGTTTCCAGGACCCACTTTTCGAAGTAGTCAAAAAGCACGGAAGATATTCTGGTAAAAGAGATTTTCTGTTCGAGGAAAATTTTGACGCAGAGGGGGTTTCCCCCCTTTTAGCCCCCGAGGGAGGGTCGGGCTTTGCCGAGGCGAGGCCGACCCTTCCTTGTTGACTAAACTTTGCGTGGGTGCGAGGTATATGAACAACTTGGAAACATCTTAAGGGTAGAAGCGACGTAGCTGTTGGATGTTCCAAGCGTTGCCGTAGACCTCGCCTTGACTGTTGGCTAGCTTGTATGTTCCGGGCTTCAGAACTTTGGCGATGACGAATGGCCCCTCCCAGGGGGGCGTGAGCTTGTGCCTCCCTCGGGCGTCTTGCCGCAGCCGAAGCACCAGGTCGCCCACCTGGAGGTCTCGGGGTCGGATCCCTCGGGCGTGGTAGCGTCACAGGGACTGCTGATACCGCGCCGAGTGTAGTAAGGCCCTGTCCCGAGCCTCGTCCAGCTGGTCCAGCGAGTCTTCTCGGCTAGCTTGGTTGCTTTCATCGTCGTAGGCCCTCGTCCTCGGGGAGCCGTATTCCAGGTCAGTGGGCAAGACGGCCTCGGCCCCGTAGACCAGGAAGAACGGCGTGAAACCTGTGGCTCGGCTCGGCGTCGTCCTCAGGCTCCAGACCACCGAGGGGAGTTCCTTCATCCATCGCTTGCCGGACTTGTTGAGATCATTGTAAATCCGAGGCTTGAGCCCTTGTAGAATCATGCCGTTGGCACGTTCTACTTGCCCATTCGACATGGGATGAGCTACGGCGGCCCAGTCTACCCGGATGTTGTGATCCTCGCAAAAATCCAAGAATTTTTTGCTGGTGAACTGGGTGCCGTTGTCGGTGATGATGGAGTTCGGGACCCCGAAGCGATGGATGATGTTGGTGAAGAACGCCACCGCCTGCTCGGATCTGATGCTGTTCAGGGGTCGGACCTCGATCCACTTGGAGAATTTGTCAACGGCGACCAGCAGGTGCGTGTAGCCCCCGGGCGCCTTCTGCAGAGGGCCGACGAGGTCCAGACCCCACACAGCGAAGGGCCAGGTGATGGGTATCGTCTGCAGAGCCTGAGCGGGCAGGTGGGTCTGCTTCGCATAGAATTGGCACCCTTCGCAGGCGCGGACAATTCTAGTGGCGTCAGCCACCGCCGTCGGCCAGTAGAAGCCTTGGCGGAAAGCATTCCCGACGAGGGTTCGAGGTGCTGCATGATGGCCGCAAGCCCCCGAGTGTATTTCCTGCAGGAGTTCCTGACCTTCGGCGATGGAGATGCATCGCTGGAGGATGCCCGAGGGGCTACGGTGGTAGAGCTCCTTCTCATCGCCCAGCAAGACGAACGACTTGGCGCGTCGCGCTACCCGTCGAGCCTCGACTCGGTCGAGGGGCAGTTCTCCTTGGCGGAGATATTGCAGGTACGGGGTCTGCCAATCTTGATCTGGCATGACCCCGCTCCGCTCCTCCTCGATGCGCAGTGCTTCGCCCTCAGGGGTCGAGGGTTCCTCGGGCTGAACCGAGGATGGCTCGGGCTGGGCCGAGGTCACCTCGGACGGGGCCAAGGGCGTCTCGGGCTCGGGCGTGTCGCCGATCTTGACGGAGGGTTGGTGCAGGTCCCGGGAGAAGACGTCCGGGGGAACCGTTGTTCGCCCCGAGGCTATCTTTGCCAGCTCGTCCGCAGTCTCGTTGTAGCGCCGGGCGATGTGGTTAAGCTCGAGCCCGTAGAACTTGTCTTCTAGGCGTCGAACCTCATCACAATAGGCCTCCATCTTCGGGTCGCGGCAGTGGGAGTTCTTCATGACTTGGTCGATGACGAGCTGCGAGTCGCCGCGTGCATCGAGGCGTCGGACCCCTAGCTCGATGGCGATTCGCAATCCGTTGATCAGAGCCTCGTACTCAGCCACATTGTTGGACGCCGGGAAATGGAGGCGGAGCACGTAGCGCAGGTGTTTCCCGAGGGGCGAGACGAAGAGCAGGCCCACGTCGGCTCCCGTCTTCATCAACGACCCGTCGAAAAACATGGTCCAGAGCTCCGGTTGGATCGGAGCCGTCGGCAACTGGGTGTCGACCCATTCGGCTACGAAGTCCGCCAGTACCTGGGACTTGATGGCCTTCCGAGGGGCGAACGAGATCGTCTCGCCCATGATTTCCACCGCCCACTTTGCGATCCGTCCCGAGGCTTCTCGGCACTGGATGATCTCCCCCAGGGGGAAGGATGACACCACAGTCACCGGATGAGACTCGAAGTAATGTCGCAGCTTTCGCCTCGTCAGGATCACTACATACAGTAGCTTCTGGACTTGTGGGTAGCGGATCTTGGTCTCGGACAGCACCTCGCTGACGAAGTAAACTGGCCTCTGAATGGGCAAAGCATGCCCCTCTTCCTGCCTTTCGACCACGATCGCGACGCTGACCACCTGAGTGGTAGCGGCGACGTAGACCAAGAGGGCTTCTCCATCAGCTGGGGGTACCAAGACGGGCGCCTGGGTGAGGAGCGCCTTCAGGTTCCTGAGAGCTTCCTCGGCCTCGGGAGTCCAAGTGAAGCACTCGGCCTTCCTTAAGAGACGGTACAGGGGCAGGCCTCTTTCGCCGAGGCGCGAGATGAAACGGCTCAAGGCCGCGAGACATCCCATGACCCTCTGTACGCCTTTTAAGTCCTTGATGGGCCCCATGCTTGTGATGGCTGCGATCTTCTCCGGGTTGGCTTTGATGCCCCGCTCGGAGACGATGAATCCCAAGAGCATGCCTCGGGGCACCCCGAAGACGCACTTCTCGGGATTGAGCTTGACGCCCTTCGCCTTGAGACACCGGAATGTCACTTCAAGGTCGGAGAGAAGGTCGGAGGCTTTCCTTGTCTTGACTACGATGTCATCGACGTAGGCCTCGACCGTGCGACCGATGTGTTCGCCGAACACATGGTTCATGCACCGCTGGTACGTTGCACCCGCGTTCCTCAAACCGAACGGCATGGTGACATAACAGTACATGCCGAAGGGCGTGATGAAAGAAGTCGCGAGCTGGTCGGACTCTTTCATCTTGATTTGATGATACCCTGAGTAGGCATCGAGGAAAGACAGGGTTTCGCACCCTGCAGTGGAGTCCACGATTTGATCGATGCGAGGTAGAGGGTAGGGGACCTTCGGACATGCTTTGTTGAGACCAGTGTAGTCTACACACATCCGCCATTTCCCCCCTTTCTTCCTCACGAGTACAGGGTTGGCAAGCCATTCGGGATGGAATACCTCTTTGATGAACCCTGCTGGCATCAGCTTGTGGATCTCCTCGCCTATCACCCTGCGCCTTTCCTCGTCGAATCGGCGCAGAGGCTGTCTGACCGGTCGGGCTCCGGCCCGAATATCCAGCGAGTGCTCGGCGACATCCCTCGGTATGCCGGGCATGTCCGAGGGACTCCACGCAAAGACGTCGGCGTTTGCGCGGAGAAAGTCGACGAGCACTGCTTCCTATTTGGGGTCGAGCCCGGAACCGATCCGGATCTGCTTGGAGGTGTCGCCACTGGGGTCGAGAGGGACGGCCTTAACCGTCTCTGCTGGCTCGAAGTTGCCGGCATGTCGCTTCACGTCCGGCACATCTCGGGAGAGGTTTTCCAGGTCGGCGATGAGGGCCTCGGACTCGGCGAGGGCCTCAGCGTACTCCACGCACTCCACATCGCATTCGAACGCGTGTTTGTACGTGGGACCGACGGTGATGACCCCATTGGGGCCCGGCATCTTGAGCTTCAGGTAGGTGTAGTTGGGGATGGCCATGAACTTCGCGTAGCATGGCCTTCCCAACACTGCGTGGTAGGTTCCTCGGAACCCGACCACCTCGAACGTCAAAGTCTCCCTTCGGAAGTTGGAGGGTGTTCCGAAGCAGACAGGAAGGTCGAGCTGTCCGAGGGGCTGGACGCGCTTCCCAGGAATGATCCCGTGGAAGGGCGCAGCGCCTGCTCGGACGGATGACAGATCGACGCGCAGGAGCCTGAGGGTCTCGGCGTAGATGATATTGAGGCAGCTGCCCCCATCCATCAGGACCTTGGTGAGCCTGACGTCGCCGATGACGGGATCGACGACGAGCGGGTACTTCCCCGGGCTCGGCACGTGGTCGGGGTGGTCATCCTGGTCGAAGGTGATGGGCTTGTCGGACCAGTCTAGGTAGACTGGCGCCGCCACCTTCACCGAGCAGACCTCCCGACGCTCTTGCTTACGATGCCGAGCCGAGGCATTCGCCGCATGCCCTCCGTAGATCATGAAGCAGTCGCGGACCTCGGGGAACTCTCCTGCTTGGTGATCTTCCTTTTTGTCGTCGTCGCGGGCCCTGCCACCCTCTGCGGGTGGCCCGGCCCGGTGGAAGTGGCGCCGAAGCATGACGCACTCCTCGAGGGTGTGCTTGACGGGCCCCTGATGGTAGGGGCACGTCTCCTTGAGTGCCTTGTCGAAGAGGTTGGCACCTCCGGGGGGCTTCCGAGGGTTCTTGTATTCGGCGGCGGCGACAAGGTCCGTGCTGGCGGCGTCGCGTTTCGCTTGCGACTTCCTCCTGCCTTTCTTCTTGGCACCGAGCGGAGTAGACGCCTCGGGAGCATCTTCCGACGGGCGGCCCTGGGGCTGCTTGTCCTTTCGGAAGATGGCTTCGACCGCCTCCTGACCAGAGGCGAACTTGGTGGCGATGTCCATCAGCTCGCTCGCCCTGGTGGGGGTCTTGCGACCCAGCTTGCTCACCAGGTCACGGCAGGTGGTGCCGGCAAGGAACGCGCCGATGACATCGGAGTCGGTGATGTTGGGCAGCTCGGTGCGCTGCTTCGAGAATCGCCGGATGTAGTCCCGAAGAGACTCTCCCGGCAGTTGCCGGCAGCTTCGGAGGTCCCAGGAATTCCCGGGGCGCACGTACGTGCCCTGGAAGTTGCCGGCGAAAGCTTGGACCAGATCCTCCCAGTTGGAAATCTGCCCCGGAGGCAGGTGCTCCAACCAAGCGCGAGCAGTGTCGGAGAGGAACAGGGGGAGGTTGCGGATGATGAGGTTGTCGTCGTCCGTTCCACCCAGTTGACAGGCCAGGCGGTAGTCCGCGAGCCACAATTCCGGTCTCGTTTCCCCCGAGTACTTTGTGATGGTAGTCGGGGGTCGGAATCGGGTTGGGAACGGCGCCCGCCGAATGGCCCGGCTGAAGACCTGCGGACCAGGTGGTTCGGGCGAGGGACTCCGATCCTCCCCGCTATCGTAGCGTCCCCCGCGCCTGGGGTGATAACCTCGGCGCACCCTTTCGTCGAGGCGGGCCCGACGGTCGCGATGAGGGTGCTCGTCGCCGAGGTGGCCTGGGGCCGCAGGCGCGGTGTTGCGCGTGCGCCCGGTGTAGACCGAGGCTTCCCGCATGAGTCGGGAAGTCACGGCACGAGGTTCCGAGGGGTACCCCTGCCTTCGGGAGGCAGAGCTCTCGGCCCGCCGGGCCGCAGCGCCTTCCAGGAGATGCTTGAGCTCTCCCTGGATTCGCCGACCCTCGGTGGTTGATGACTCCGGCATCGCGCGGAGGAGCATCGCTGCGGCGGCCAGGTCCTGACCGGTTCCGCCGGATGCGGGTGGCGGTCTGTCCCTGGCATCGTTGGCGATGCGGTGCTGGAGACCTTGGGGCAGGTGACGTATTCCTCCGGCCGGGGGCTGGCCCGCCCGTACCTGCCCGACGTCCCGGCGGATTGCCTCGAGCGCTCCTGCTCCCTCATCGAGCCCGGCCTGCGCCCCGCGGACTTGCTCGAGCTGTGGGTCGTGACCCCCCGCCGGAACGGGGACCACAGCTAGCTCCCGCGGGATGTCGACGCGAGGCGCTGGCCTAGGGGGATCACCATCCTCCGGCATGCCGAGACAGCTGCCTCCGGAGGGATCCCCTAGCTCGACGTGGAAACATTCGCGGCTCGGGCCGCAGTCCTTGTCGTCAAGGCTGCGGCTGCCGTCGGAACAGTCGGAGAGGCAGTAGTTGCATGCGGTCATGAAGTCCCGCATGGCACTGGGGTTGCCAGATCCAGAGAAATCCCAGCAGATGCTGGGGTCGTCATCTTCCTCGGACCCAGAGGGTCCGTAGGTCGAGACGTCCGTCAATCGGTCCCAAGGCGACCGCACACGAAACCCCAGAGGGGTTGCACTCGCCTCAACGTGAGCGCCCGCCAAAGCGAGGTCGCTAGGCGGGTTGAGGCCGAGTCGAAATGACGTAGGATGGGAATCAGTCGGTACCTTTTGGTCGACGAGGAGCGACATAGTCACGTCGGGGACTGATTGCGCCGTCGTCTTGGGTACGAGGGCGACGTCCCGCAGGCCCTCCGCGAGCGTGCTGGCGTCATCCACTTGCTCGGGATTGGCGTGTCGCGGGGGGACGGCGCTCGCCTTCGTCTCAAACGCGAGGTTGACGCCCGACGCGCCCTCCGTTGGGGCGCTGGGGACGTCGGTTCGCTCGACAGCCGACGGAGCGCGGCCTCCCGCTCGGCCCTGGTTGCCCCGCCTCCTCCTCCGATGGCGGGGGAGAGGACGGGGCGAGCTCGAATGTTGTTCTTCCACCACACGGGGAAGACGTCGTCGATTCCGCCGCCGGTGGGCGGGCTGTCGGCCGCCATTGTCGTCGTCGCGCGGCGGTGGAAGGAGTATCATGTCGTAGCTGCCGTCGAGAGACATGAACTCGAGACTCCCGAAATGGAGCACCGTCCCGGGTTGAAGAGGTCGTTGGAGACTGCCCATCTGGAGCTTGACGGGAAACTGCTCGTCAACACGAAGCAGGCCCCTACCTGGCGCGCCAACTGTCGGCGTTTCGAGACCGGGGGGTCCCCGAGCCGATGAGTGAGTGTGCCGCGTGCCCCAGCCCAGATGGGTCGAGCGCGTGGGCGAGCGCGAAGGGGGGAAGAGCGAGGTGGCCGGAGCCGGGTCGTGAGGGAGGCGGAGATCCCGCGGCCTTCGTGTTCGTCCCGCGCCCAGGTCGGGTGCGCTTGCAGTAGGGGGTTACAAGCGTCCGCACGGGTGAGGGGAGCGAGCGGCCCCAAGAGAGCGCCTGCCCCTGCCCTCGTTCCCGCGAGGCCAACCTTCTCTAAGAAGGCCCTGGTCCTTCCTTTTATAGGCGTAAGGAGAGGATCCAGGTGTACAAATGGGGGTGTAGCAAGGTGCTACGTGTCTAGCGGGGGAGAGCTAGTGCCCTAAGTACATGCCAAGGTGGCAGCCGGAGAGATCTTGGCACCCAGGTGGTGTGGCGTCGTGGCTGTCGGAGAAGCAATGGAGCCTGGCGGGGGGACAGCTGTCGGAGCGGTTGGGCCCTTGCTGACGTCCCCCTGCTTCCGTAAGGGAGCTGAGAACCGCCGTCGTCATGGGTCCAGCGGGGCGCCATCATTGCCTATCTGGCGGAGCTAGCCAGATGGGACGTCGGTCCTGTTTTCTGCGGCCCGAGTCGGCTCGGGGTAGGGTGATGATGGCGCTTCCTGTCGACGTGGCGGACTTGTGCCCTAGGTCGGGCGACGTGGAGGCTCCTCCGAAGCCGAGGTCGAGTCTGTCCTGCATGGCCGAGGCCGAGCCCGAGCTCCTGGGTCGGGCGAGGCGGAGGTCGTTCGGCAGAGGCCAGGGCGGAGTCCGAGCCCTGGGTCGGGCGAAGCGGAGTTCGTCGTCTTCCGGGCCTTAGCCCGAGTCCGAGCCCTAGGTCGGGCGGAGCAGAGTTCGCCGTCTTCCGGGGCCTTAGCCCGAGTCCGAGCCCTGGGTCGGGCGGAGCGGAGTTCGCCGTCTTCCGGGGCCTTAGCCCGAGTCCGAGCCCTGGGTCGGGCGGAGCGGAGTTCGCCGTCTTCCGGGGCCTTAGCCCGAGTCCGAGCCCTAGGTCGGGCGGAGCGGAGTTCGCCGTCTTCCGGGGCCTTAGCCCGAGTCCGAGCCCTGGGTCGGGCGGAGCGGAGTTCGCCGTCTTCCGGGGCCTTAGCCTGAGTCCGAGCCCTGGGTCGGGCGGAGCGGAGTTCGCCGTCTTCCGGGGCCTTAGCCCGAGTCCGAGCCCTGGGTCGGGCGGAGCTTCCTATGGCGCTTTTGGCCAAGCCTGACCGCCCGTCAGTCTCACTCTTTGCGTTAAATGCCCCAGTGACTTGGTCGGTCGGCGCGGTGATTTAGTCAGGGTTGCTTCTTAACGAAGGCAAGGCCTCGGGCGAGCCGGAGATGCGTCTGCCGTGAAAAAGGGGGCCTCGGGCGAGACGGAAACACCTCAGGGTCGGCTGCCCTTGCCCGAGGCTAGGCTCGGGCGTGGCGTGATCGAGTCGCTCGTATGGACTGATCCCTGACTTAATCAAACCCATCAGGCCTCTGCAGCTTTATGCTGATGGGGGTTACCAGCTGAGAATTAGGCGTCTTGAGGGTACCCCTAATTATGGTCCCCGACAGGGTTACTGACATTTTACCTCCCTTTAAAACCAGTTTGTCCCCAAGCTGGGGCAAAAGGAAAACGTTGCCTGATGTCTCCTTTGTCCTCCCAGCGACGGGGGCCAGTTGCTCCATTTGATCAGCATTTGCATTCTCACCTTGCCCGCCTGACGGTTCAACCTGCTGTCCAGAACAGCTGCAGGGACCTGAAGATCGTGAGTCAAGATAGGTAAAAAAGAACTCACCGGAGTATAAGGTTTCACCGTTGCCTTCAGTTAAGATACATGGAAGATTGGGTGTATAGAACTCCCATTTGGTAACTGCAGTTCATATGTGATCGGGTTAATTTGTCTTGTAATGGTATAAGGACCAAAGAATCGAAATGACAACTTTTGGTTCAGTCTTTCGGTGACCGATGATTGACAATAAGGCTGGAGCTTGAGGAACACGCTGTTACCTACAGCAAACTAACGTTCAGCGCGTCCTTGATCTGCTTGCCTTTTCATACGCTCCTGAGCGCGTTGTAGGTGCATACACACTTGTTGTAACATGAGTTGAAGGTCGTTCAGATATTGTTGAAGATCCGGAATGGTGCTTTGTGCAGTCGATACCAGGCCTAGTTGTGTTGGTGAGTGACCATAGAGTACCAGAAAAGGATATTTGCCCAATGAAGAATGATAGCAGGTATTATACCAAAACACCGCGAGAGGCAACCACATTCGCCATTGTCGTGGACATGATTGTACAAAGCAACGTAGATACGTTTCAAGACATTGATTAACCCTCTATGTCTGTCCATCGGACTGGGGATGATATGAACTACTAAGGCATAACTAAGTACCTGTCAACTTGAATAGTTCTAGCTAGAGCCATCTGGTGAAAATGGGATCACGATCAGATATAATGGCCGTAGGCAACCCGTGCAATTTATATACTTCGGACAGGAAGACCTTTGCGACTGTCAGTGCAATGAAAGGATGCCTCAACACCAGGAAATGTGTGTATTTGGAAAACTTACCTCAACACCAGTTAAAGGATGCATCAATAAATCGAGTAATTGGTATCTAAAGTAATTACGTATTTAAAGATTGCTCGTGCTCTATAATAGTTGGTGATCCTAGATGCTTATCTTTAAATATCATGGAGCTATGATAGTGATGATCTTTCAATTGGTAGCTGTTGGGGACTTGTTCTCAAATGTTATGAATCAAGAACAAGGCAACATAAAATGTTAAAGGTTAAAGCCCTTTGTCTTTCGATACATTATTCCCCTTAGGACATAATGATCTTCAGACGAAGGTCATGAAGGACATACCTTCATGATTGCAGTGAATAATAATAAAAGGAGAAGCACGTAAGACATAAAAAACAACATGAATGATTATGTAACATTATTGATTCCTCTTTTATTATATAATCATGGAAAAAACATGAATAATATTCAATTACAAAAGGTACCTTCGATTCGACAGAAGACGAAGGTACAAGCGTGACGCAAAAGCAAATGCCAAGTAAGCGTGAACAGTACGGGAGTACTGTTCACCTATTTATAGGCACGGGACGCAGACCATGTGAAATTACATCCATGCCCTTTACCTTTACTATTGGCTTACAGAAAAATCTATGAGGAGTGAACAGCCTTTTCCCTTTTAAGTCGGTTCCCTTTTCTGGGATTTAGCCGAAGCTCCCTTCCGCACAGCTTCGGAGCGACGGCAACCTTCGTCACAATCAAGCTCCTCATCGTGTATGCTTTTATCATAAATCCGAAGATACCTATCCATAAACCATACTTGGGAGACATTGTTAAATTATGTTTTTGAGGACCTTCGGAGGACAAAGGCCCCCAACAGTAGCCCCTCGTAGTATTAATTTGTTTAAGATAACGAATTCAGACTGCGACATGGACGAAGGCCTTAAGCTGAAGGTCCGAAAAACACCTTCCCTTTGCTAGAATAGCAACAGTCAATGACAGACGGGACCCTCCAATTTGGAACATGTCGAGCGAATAAATAAGAACTCACACCAACCATATTTGGTACGCTGCTTGCCGCTTGCTTTGTTTGCTCAATTGTTTTAGCTCTTTCTTACCAACGCTTGCCTAGTTTCTCAGACTTCCTAAGCTTCGGTTTTAAGGATGCATTTTCACCATTTCCGAAGAGAAGATGTCTCAGGACAAAAAAGTTGCCGCTGAGACGAAGCTGGCCGAATAGGAGAAGCTCCTTGAGGAGAAGACTGCTGGATTTGTTGAGTCAATAGCAAAAACAAATACAGAGAAGATTACTAAAGAGATACTAGAAGGCTTGTTTGAAGATATTGATGATAGCGATATCTATGATGTGGAGAGTGGAGGCGAAGACTTTAAAGATTAGCCCTGGCGACCAAGTCATACAGTCTTCGGGAAATCAACTATCAAACAGAGTCATCTTGATAATATGAGAGGAAGGTATTTTCGAGATATGTCTATTGTGAGGGCTGACGTAGACAGAGCCGTTCCTGCTCCCGAAGAAAACGAAGTTGTGATCTTCCGGAGCTTCTTCAAAGCTGGACTTCGGTTTCAGTTGAGCAGATTTATGGTTGAAGTTTTAAAGACATACCAGATTTTCCTTCACCAGATCACTCCCGAAGCAGTTATTAGAATGGGGATCTTCGTCTGGGCTGTGAGAAGTCAAAGTCTAGAGCCAAGTGCAAGATGTTTTTGCAGTATGCATGAACTTTCATATGAGACGAAGCCCTGGGGTAAAGAACAATATCATAACAATTTCGGTTGCTATAGCTTCGTTGCTCGCTCTGGCGCAAGCTACCCAGTGCCAACGTTTTGGAAGAGATGGCCCGGGGCCTCGATGGAAGAGTGGTTCTATGTGAAAAATGATTTGAAGGCGAGAGAAGACATTAAAGAGATCATCATGCGCCCCATCTGGTCCTGCTTTGGCCTCCGAAAGCCGAAGGTAGAAATTGATGAGGCAGCCGAAGCATGCCGAAGGGCCTTCAGCATAGTTTGCTCTGACAAGAGACTTACTTCAAGAACATGTAGCCTACAGGATATGGCCACTTATAGACAGCTAGGAAATGCCGAAAGAAATCATCACTAACCCTAGCGAAGTCGGCCTGGTTCAATTGAAATACACCTTCAGGTTTGGAGACCAGTTTGTTGAACCAGATGATGACTGGCTGAAGTGTGTTGAAAATACTAGCGATGATTTACTTGGGGCATATTCCAAGTCCAAAGATAATGCACTATCTGTGCCCTTCGGGAGCCGAAAAAAGAAAAGATTAAATAGAGTTTTTGATGCTATTGGATTTGTGTACCCTGACTATCGCTACCCGCTACGGGGGCAGAAAAGAAAGGGTGCAACCTCTAGAAAGGTTGTTGCTTCGGCTGCTCCAAGTGAGCCTGCACCGAAGAGTAAAAAGTTGAAAGTCCTCACCCACCGGCCCCGTTATATTGAGCCGGCCGTGGTGCCCGAGTTTGGTGGGAAGACTTCTTCAGCTGCTGATCCGAAAGAGCCAATTCCTCCTATGCAGAAGGCTGAAGAACCGGCTACCATGCCGAAGGCACCCTCAACCGAGCAGGTTGAGGCAAAGACTGGTAAAGATAAGGCCAAAAAGCCAGAGACTGAAGGAATAAAAATGTTAGAAGTTTTCAGCCCTTTGGCAGAAGTACCAATGCCGAGGATACAAAAAGGTCTTGCGGCCACTCCCAAAAGAAGAAGGATGGCAAGTGTACTAGATGTGCTAGAAACGGTAAAGGCTTCAAGCTCTACTCCAGGGAAAAAAGCTAAGGCTACAAAAATGCAAATCGAAGCTAAAACAAAACTGACCGAAACCGAAGCTGCAATGAGCCAGGCTAGTGCTGAAGCCGGGCCTTTAGAGCCTGCTAAGAAAAAACCCTCGGAAATTGAAGAGAAGGCAGTGGAGGAAGAGGCTATAGAACAGACTTTGCCTGAAAAAGTTGTCGCTCTTACTCCCGAAGCACCTTCCGAAGATCTTGATTATGTTATTCGACATGCTTCGGGAAAAAGATTATCTGAGGAAGAAATTTTTGAAGCTAGACACTATGCCCGAGAACTGAAGTACCCGAAAGGGGCCTTAGTGTTTAATGGTACGGATGAAGATGATTTCTTGTATTGTCTCCCAGACAATAAAGAATTATCCGTCTGCCGGGAGATGGCTAGAAGTATGGGTTTTCCGAAGCTCGAAGCTGGCCTTTGCGCCATGACGAAGGATGATCTTGCGGATAGCCTTGCATACAACAGTCTGAAGGTACAAAAGTTATGAATTTTGAAGCTTATGGATTCTGTAATAGAGTCTTTTATTCTCATGTTAATCCATTCATTCTTTCTTATAGGGCTTAATACATAGCAACGCCTTAAGGGCGCAAAAGAATGCTGAAGACGAGAGTTGCACTATTGCTCTCAACAACCTTCGAACAGAGGTTATTAAGCTGAGAAACGAAGCCACGGAAAAAGACAAAATTCTACTTACATTGGTGGACAAAGTAAAGGGGTATGAAGCTAACTTCAAGGCTCAATCTGAATTTCAAAAGAATGAGATTGAAGACCTTCGAAAACAACTGGTTGAGGCCAAATTAAAATGCGCCATTCCCGAAGCTGACCGAGATGCCAGTGAGTACTGGAAAAATTATTTTGAAAAAACAGTTGCAGAGCTTCGCGCATCAAAAAAACATGTTTTGAAAAATCTGTGGAATGTGTAAAAAAAATAAAGACTAGCTTCGCCAACGTGGACACCTACTCAAACGAAGACAACTTCATACGGGGCGACCCTGAGGACGTCATCGAGTGGATCAGTAATGAAGCCGAAGCTTTTGAGGAGATTTTGAGTGACCATGGGGACGTCTGTGCATTCTCTGGTGCAAGGGGGGTTGCAGCCATTTTGAAGAAGGCAGGTTGTGAACATGTTAAAACCTTGGCCCAGACCGAAGCTTCCTTCTCCATCGACGATACGAAGGACCCCTCGGCCAAAGCGAGTTTAATAGGTGGAAAATTTTTCACTAATATCTAGGAAAATGGTGGCCGAGGGATGGCTCATGAAATAATAAAGAAGAGCGAAAAAGATATTCATGACGCTTGAGAAGCTACAAAAGAAGCTAAAAAAGCTGTCGAACTCGAAAGACGGATAGGTATCACTTAATGGCTTTAGCTTTGTTGTTTATTTTTGTGACTTTGAACTAATTTATGTCTTCTACCGCAGCTGAACTATCTCCTCCCCCAGAGCCATTCGACCCACTGGCCTACCCAAAGACAAAGAAAGTAGTAGAAATTATTAATATGGCCGAAGCTATTATAGATGAAGTTGTTACCAAACTGCTAACCGAAGTTGCAGAAAAAGTTCTGAAGGAAGAAGAGTAGCTACTGTAAAAACATTTTCTAGAATATTAATATAACATTTGCTGAACTATGTTTGTAATATTTGGTGCTTACAAGATTTGAATGTAATATATGAATTGCTTGTAATTCAGTTCTTTGTGATGCATGAAACTTTATGTACATATCGTTTTTGAGCCCTCAGCGAAAAAACACATTCCCTTCTTTTCATGCTTCATAAAGAAGAGTTTTTATGCCTCGTAAGAATCATCCACCCTTTGTAAAATCATCAATGCTTCGTAAAGAATAGATCCCTCCTTCCACATCAGAACTGATGAAGCTGTAACTCTCAGCTTACTTTGTGCCTTGGCATCTTTTCATTTTTTATAAAGCATTCTCCGAAGATCGGCCTCGCCTCCAATTGATGTTATTGATGTGAAATGATGTATGATGTGATGCTATGCGATATGATGCGATGATATAATGCAAAGAATGATGCTAATGCCGAAGACACGTACCCACACTGAAACACAATATCTGCGTTCACTTAGGAACCATCAAAAATTTCTTTGCCGTTTATTTTTCGGCTTCACCGCTTATTTTTCGGTGTAAGTTCTGCATCCCCTTAGGAACGTCTTTTGAACTTCTTTGCCTTCTATTTTGGCGGTATTCACGTTGACTTTTCATGCTTCGCCTTATATTTTGGCGGTATTTGGCTCTGCATTCCCTTTGGAACGACTTTTGAGCAGAAAACTTACACTGCGCTCCCTTGGGAATGACTTTTTGCAGCTTCGGCTAACTTACGCTGCGCTCCCTAGGAACGACTTTTTGCAGCTTCGGCAAACTTGCTGCGTTCCTTAGGAACAACTTTTGTAGCTTTGGTAACACTTGCAATGTAATTTTTAGGTCTGCATTCCCTTAGGAACGACTTTTTAGCTTCGGTAGTTTTTGAGCTTTGTAGGTCTGTAGGAAAGATATATTTCATTATGACAAGAACGAAGCTTTTACAAGAAATTAAAAGTGACAAGAAGACTAGATTTACACCAATTGTTCCTTATTAAAAAGAAAATGACAATGAATGTAAAATGCTTCAGAGGTAGGATATCTCTCAATAGATGTGTTTTGACTCTGGCACAGTACTGTTGACTGTACGAGCTTCGGATTCCTCCCTGAGCTCTCGCTGTTGATGAGTCTGATGGCTCCCTTCTGGCTGCTGACCTCGTGAATAGGCAGGTTGTAGTGGTGGCGGAGGTGGAAGTTGTGGCCAAGAAGCCTGTGGCTGACTAGCTGAAGCAACAGAAGCTGCAGGATGATTACCCACATACTCTGGTATGTAGGGTGAGTGACACGAAGCAGTATGTAGGACCTGCTTCGGTTGACTTTGCCGAGCTTCGGCTTCTGCGATCTCCTTCTGCTTTTGGATGGTGATTTGGCGCATTCTTGTAGTATGGCCCTTGTCTTCACCACAAAATAGACAGTAAATCTTCCTAGGTTGGTCCCCATATCTTCCTTCGAAGCCCCTGGCGCCTCTGCCTCTTGGAGCTGGCGGCCGAAAAGATCTTTGTTATTGCCCCGAAGATTGTGAAGAATACTGGGGCCTCTGCAACTGACTTCCTCTATCATCATTCTGAGTGTTGTGAATTGACCTGACATGTCTCGGGTGTATGCTTCCTCCGAAGCCCCTGGTCATCTCGGAGAACCTATAAGCTTCCTCCCTTCTTTGGTGAAATTCATTGTCAGCCCTGATATATTCATCCATCTTTTGAAGCAACTTCTCCAGAGTCTGTGGAGGTTTTCTGGCGAAGTACTGGGCAGTAGGCCCTGGATGAAGCCCCTTGATCATGGCCTCAATGACAATCTCATTGGGCACTGTAGGCGCCTGTGCTCTGAGACGCAAGAACCTTCGGACGTATGCTTGAAGATACTCCTCATGGTCTTGCGTACATTGAAACAGAGCCTGAGCTGTGACCGGCTTCATCTGAAAGCCTTGAAAGCTTGTCAGTAGCATATCCTTGAGCTTCTGCCACGAAGTAATAGTCCCTGGCCGAAGAGAAGAATACCATGTTTGGGCCACATTCCGAACTGCCATGACGAAGGATTTGGCCATGACAGCTGCATTGCCTCCATATGAAGATATGGTTGCCTCATAACTCATCAAAAACTGCTTCGAATCCGAATGCCCATCATACATAGGGAGTTGAGGTGGTTTGTATGATGGGGGCCATGGGATAGCCTGTAGTTCTGCTGCCAAGGGAGAAGCATCATCAAAGGTAAAGGTATCATGATCAAAATCATCATACCATCCATCCTCATTGAATAGGCCTTCTTGATGAAGCTCCATGTGTTGAGGCCTTCGATCTTGCTCGTCTTGAGCAAGATGGCGTACTTCTTCAGTGGCTTCGTCAATCTGCCTTTGAAGATCAGCCAGTCGGGCCATCTTCTCCTTCTTCCTTTGTACTTGTTGATGGATTATCTCCATGTTTCTGATTTCTTGGTCCAACTCCTCCTCCTGGAGCGTTGGGCTAGTGGCCTTCCCCTTCTGGCTTCGAGCCTCTCGAAGAGAAAGGGTCTCCTGATTTGGGTCCAGTGGCTATAGTGTGGCAGTCTCTGGCGCTGAAGCTTTCTTCGGTGGCATGACGAAGGTCAGTGCTTGCTGAAGGTGATCGAAAAGGGTTCACCGGAGGTGGGCGCCAATGTTGGGGACTTGTTCTCAAATGCTATGAATCAAGAACAAGGCAACATAAAATGTTAAAGGTTAAAGCCCTTCGTCTTTCGAAACATTATTCCCCTTAGGACATAATGATCTTCAGACGAAGGTCATGAAGGACATACCTTCATGATTGCAGTGAATAATAATAAAAGGAGAAGCACGTAAGACATAAAAAACAACATGAATGATTATGTAACATTATTGATTCCTCTTTTATTATATAATCATGGAAAAAACATGAATAATATTCTATTACAAAAGGTACCTTTGATTCGACAGAAGACGAAGGTACAAGCATGACGCAAAAGCAAATGCCAAGTCAGCGTGAACAGTACGGGAGTACTGTTCACCTATTTATAGGCACGGGACACAGCCCATGTGAAATTACATCCATGCCCTTTACCTGGCTTACAGAAAAATCTATGAGGACTCAACAGCCTTTTCCCTTTTAAGTCGGTTTCCTATTCTGCGATTTAGCCGAAGCTCCCTTCCGCACAGCTTCGGAGCGACGACAACCTTCGTCACGATCAAGCTCCTCATCGTGTATGCTTTTATCATAAATTCAAAGATACTTGTCCATAAACCATACTTGGAAGACATTGTTAAATTATGTTTTTGAGGACCTTCGGAGGACGAAGGCCCCCAACAGTAGCCTTGGTAGTGTGCTTCAATTGGTATCTTTTGGTAATCACTAGAATAGAAGCTTCATCTTGTGCCATAATACTATAACTTGTTCTATGTTTGGTGTCTTAGCAATAAGAAAAGGTCAGGATAAAGGATCAGGCACAAGTGTGAAGGAGCTCCCTAGAGATAAAACTTTCAAGATGGATATCTTAAATTGATGGCAAATGGAACTCCGCCTACTTAGATGGAAAGTACACCATAACATGATAAAGGTGCAAAAGGAGGTATTGACCTTTTTGCGTATTTGTACCTTAATTTTCCTCCAATGCTTGTGTTGCATATGTTTAATGTGTAAGGGGGAGTAATGTTGAGAGCACCTAAAGGAGGGGTGAATAGGTGATCCTGTAAAATTCAACACTAAATAGCCACAAAACTTGGTTAAGTGTTAGTACGGCTAAGTAGCAAGCTCTTGCGAACACACAAGTAATCACAGAAAAGCAATCATAAGAGACACAGTGTTTTATCCCGTGGTTCGGCCAAGTACAATACTTGCCTACTTCCACGTTGTGGTGTCCCAATGGATGAGGGTTGCAATCAACCCCTTTCAAGTGATCCAATGATCAACTTGAATACCACGGTGTTCTTCTTTCTTAGACTTTCTCCCGTTTGCGAGGAATCTCCACAACTTGGAGCCTCTCGTCCTTACAATTGATGATCACAAAGAAGCACGGAAGTAAGGGAGGGGAGAACAACACACAGAAACTCAAAACGAGAGCACAATCACGCACACAAGTCACAACTCGAGCTCAAAACACAACGCAAGGAGTTCTCAACTCAAATAGAGCTCAAGTCACTATCTCAAAGAATCGAATGCATGAGAATGGAGTCTTGGAGTCTTAGGATCTTTCTTGTAAGCTTGGGTGACTCCTCCATGCGCCTAGGGGTCCCTTTTATAGCCCCAAGGCAGCTAGGAGCCGTTGGAGATCAACAAGGAAGGCCATTCTTTCCTTCTATCGGGTGGCACACTGGACAGTCCGGTGTGCCACCGGACAGTCACTGTAGACGGTCCGGTGCGGATCTCCTTCCTTTTCTAGCGCAGACGACCGTTGCACCTCGACGTCAGTTGGCGCACCGGACACCGTCTGGTGCACACCGGACAGTCCGGTGCCCCCTTCCGACCGTTGGTGCGGGCCACGTGTCGCCCGCCGATTTCGCTGTCGAACGTTGCGCAGTCGACCGTTGGCTCACCGGACAGTCCGGTGAATTTTAGCCGTACGCCGTTGAACTTTTCTCGAGAGCGACGACTTCGCCGCGGACGACTCACCGGACAGTCCGGTGAATTATAGTCGTACGCCGCCGTCGAGTCTCAAGAGTGGCCGGTTCACCTTGGACTCGTCTAGCGCACCCGACACTGTCCGGGGCACCACCGGACAGTCCGATGCACCCAGACCGAGCAACAGTTGGCTGTACATAGCCAACTCTTTTCCAATCTATTTTCTCCTGTTTCTAGCACTTAGACACAATATATTAGTACCCAAATCAATGTACTAAGTCTAGAAACATACCTTGTTACATGATTTGCACTTCTTCAATCTTTGGCACAATTTAACACTTAGAGAATATGTGTTGGGCACTTAATCACCAAAACACTTTAGAAATGGCCCAAGGGCACATTTCCCTTTCAATCTCCCCCTTTTTGGTGATTTATGCCAACACATCCAAAAGCAACCAAAATAAGTGCAATATCAATGCAAAAGAGAACCAAATTGTTTTTGCCTCTAATTTGGCATATTTGGATCATACTTTGCCACCACTTGGTTTGTTTTTGCGAATCAAATTCATTTTCCTATCCCTACAACAAACTCACTTGTTTGGGCACAAAGAGAGATAATCCAAGAGTAAAATTGATTAAGAGCCAAAAACTCCCCCTTTTCCCATAGTCATAAATTCTCCCCACAAGAGACCAAATTTTGCAATAAGAGTGTTTTGGACAAATCAAAAAGTTCTAACTCTACTCTTTTCAAAATTTCACAAGTGGTAGCTGATCCATTTGCTTTGGCCTTAATTTCTCCCCCTTTGGCATTAAGCACCAAAACGGGATCATTCTTGGCCCTTTAACCCCATTGCCTCACCAAAATTGTCAATTAAGAGCAAAAAGGCAATAAGAGCATAGATATGAACTTGGAGTTAATACCGGAGTGCAGTGGAAGTCTTTGCATGGTCCAAGTTTACCTTTCCCTTTCAATTCACTTTTGAGACTAAATCAAGTAAACTCAAACACAAAGGTTAGTCTCAAAGGGTCAAGTTGTAGCATGCCTCCCCCTAAATAAGTGCATCACTTGCAAATGGACTTGTGAGGTCCGGGGATCATGTGTACAACTTGAGCACCACAAATGAACAAAAATAGATTGAAATGCATAAATTAACATGATCAAAGGCATAAAACACATGTATGCTATAGATCAATCCAAGTTACGCGAATCTAAGACATTTAGCTCACTACGCAACCTGCAAAACCTTTTCTCATCTAAAGGCTTGGTGAAGATATTGGCTAGCTGGTTCTCGGTGTTAATATGGTACACCTCTATATCCCCCTTTTGCTAGTGGTCTCTCAGGAAGTGATGCCGGATGTCTATGTGCTTAGCGCGGCTGTGTTCAACAGGATTATCCGCCATGCGGATTGCACTCTCATTGTCATATAGGAGTAGGACTTTGCTCAGATTGTAGCCAAAGTCCCGGAGGGTTTGCCTCATCCAAAGTAGTTGCGCACAGCACTGTCCTACGGCAACATACTCGACCTCAGTGGTGGATAGGGCAACTGATGTCTGTTTCTTTGAACTCCAAGACATAGGGACCTTCCTAGGAATTGGCACGTCCCTAATGTACTCTTCCTATAAACCTTGCACCCGACATAATTGGAGTCTGAATATCCAATTAAATCAAAGGTAGACCCCTTTGGATACTAGATCCCGAAGCAAGACGTAGCAACTAAATATCTAAGAATCCACTTAACGGCCACAAGGTGACATTCCCTTGGGTCGGATTGATATCTAGCACACATGCATACGCTAAGCATAATATCCGGTCTACTAGCACATAAATAAAGTAATGACCCTATCATAGACCGGTATGCCTTTTGATCAACGGACTTACCTCCTTTATTGAGGTCGACATGTCCGTCGGTTCCCATTAGTGTCTTCACGGGCTTGGCGTCCTTCATCCCAAACCGCTTGAGAAGGTCTTGAGTGTACTTTGTTTGGGAGATGAAGGTGTCGTCCTTGAGTTGCTTCACTTGGAACCCAAGGAAGTAGTTCAACTCGCCCATCATCGACATCTTAAATTTCTGTGTCATCACCCTGCTAAACTCCTCACAAGACTTTTGGTTAGTAGAACCAAATATTATGGCATCGACATAAATTTGTCACACAAATAGGTCACCATCACAAGTCTTACTGAAAAGAGTGGGATCGGCTTTCCCAACCTTGAAAGAATTAGCAATTAAGAAATCTCTAAGGTATTCATACCATGCTCTTGGGGCTTGCTTAAGTCCATAGAGCGCCTTAGAGAGCTTAAAAACGTGGTCGGGATACCTGTCATCCTCAAAGCCAAGGGGTTGTTCCACATACACCTCCTCCTTGATTGGCCCGTTGAGGAAAGCGCTCTTCACATCCATTTGGAACAACCTGAAAGAGTGGTGAGCGGCATAGGCTAATAGAATGCAAATATACTCTAGCCTAGCCACAGGAGCAAAAGTCTACTCAAAATCCAAACATGTGACTTGGGCATAACCTTTTGCCACAAGTCGAGCCTTGTTCCTTGTCACCACCCCGTGCTTGTCCTGTTTGTTGTGGAACACCCACTTGGTTCCCACAACATTTTGCTTGGGACGTGGCATCAGGCTCCAAACTTCATTCCTCTTGAAGTTCTTGAGCTCTTCCTACAAGGCCAACACCCAGTCCGGATCTTGCAAGGCCTCTCTACCCTGAAAGGCTCAATAGAAGAGACAAACGAGTAATGCTCACAAAAGTTAGCTAATCTTGAGCAAGTAGTTACTCCCTTGCTTATATCACCCAGAATCTGGTCGACGGGATGATTCCTTTGAATCGTCGCTCGGACTTGAGTTGGAGGGGCCCGTGGTGCTTCTTCCTCCATAACTTGGTCTTCTTGTGCTCCCCCTTTGTAACGCCCCGAATTTTGCAGTTGAATTTTTTCTTTTCTTTACTCGCCAAATTCGGGCGTTACCTTTTCTTTTTCTTTTTTTTCCCTTGCTAGACCTTGACCTTTTCCAAAGCTAACGGGATTCGGTTTGGGTTTCCCGTGTAAAGAAAAACCCTAGAGTTGTTTTATGTTGTTTGATGCACCATGCCGAACTATGCATTCTTCGATTGTTTGAAAGTGCAAATGCATTCATCTAGAAAGATCGGATTTCGAAAATAAGGAGAAAACATTTTCTTTCTTTTTCTTTTTCTTCCTCTCTCCTCTTTTTCTCTCTCTCCCGCGCCGTGGGCCGACCCCGGCCGGCCCAGCCGCCCCCCGCGCCCCCCTCTTGGGCCTTGGTTGGCCCAGCCGCCCCCCCCCCCTCCCTTTTTTCCCCAATTCTCTCTCCCTCTCTCTCATTTTCTCCCTCCCCACCCTAAGCCGCCGCCGCCCCTACCCCCTGCCCTAGCGCCGCCCGCCGCCCTCGCCGTCGGCCACCAGACGCCGGTGAGCCCCCTTCCCCCCTCCTCCCTCCCCCCTCCCTCTCCCCTCCTCTCCCCCTCCCTGTCCGGCCATGGCCCGGCCGCCCCTGGCCGCGCCGCCCTGGCCCCAGCCCCACCCGGCCAACCCCAGCCGGCCCCGGCCAGCCCCAGCCGGCCCCGACCAACCCCAGCCCCCGCCCGGCCGCCCCCAGCGCGCCCCCAGCCGGCCCCCAGCCGCGCCTGGCCGGCCCTGGCCGCGCCCTCGGCCGCCCGCCTGGCCGCCCTCGGCCGCCCTGGCCCCCTGGCCGCGTCCCCCTGCGCAGGGCCGGTTCAACCGCCCGGTTCGGCCGCCCCGGCCGCCCAGCTCGGCCGCCCGCGCCCGCGCCCAGCTCGGCCGCCCTGCCCCCGGCCGGTTCAACCGCCCCCCCCCCTCTGTTTTTTTATTTTATTTATTTATTTTATTTTATTTACTTTCTGTTATCATAGCTATTTTATTTTAGGTAGGCTAATCATTGTTCATGCTATTGAAATAGGAAGTTTAATTTAGAATTTCGTTGCGCTAGTTGATTCATTTAGTTAATTGTTTATCTCGTTCAATGTTGATCAACTTAAAATGATTAGGTTTCCATTAGTGTATATAACAGAATTCTTTTGTTAAGAACCAATTGTAACTAATCATTAGTGCATAAGATTTAACCCCTGCGAGACCCTCTCCCGTTTCTTTCTAACCATAACAAATGCGATATCGAATGTCATACTTGATGCATACTCACTTTATTTGTTCCCTTGTATGGTGTACTGTTCTTTTGTATTAAATATGTGGATGTATGTATGCTTGCAATCGCATAGAGAACGATCCGGTCGAAGAGCCCGAGGAATTCGCAGGAGAAGCCCCTGAGCAGCAGTCGGTTGGTGGAGGCAAGTGTCCTTTGACCTATCTCTGTCCTATTCATTCTTTAATTCACCTCCCGCATTACACATTTATACCTAAGGATTGACTAGCTTTTGTTATCCATGTCCTTGTTTACCTATTTGGGTCGGATTATTACTGCTTAGTTTGATGCTATTGCTCAACTCTAATCAATGAACATGATGTGATTATCTATGATACGCTGTTTTCCCTTCTTATTTATGATCATATTTGTGACCTTCAAGGGGACTCGAGCGGTTTCTCGAGTGCCTCTCCGTAAGGACCTGTTCGATGGATGACCGCCCGGGAAAACAGTGCAACCATGAGGGTGGAATGGGACGCCCTTAGCTGAATAATTAGAGGAACCGGGGTGTAGTTCGCTTCGCCGTCGTGCCGTCAATGGGGCTCGGTGTATGCGGCTCGCTCTGCCAAGGTTGATTTGTCCCTTGGGGAGGAGTGCGGTACATTTAGGAAACCTAACGGGCGGCTACAGCCTCGGGGAATCTTTGTAAAGGCTACGTAGTGATGCCCTGCTGGACCACCTAGGTAGTGGTCAATGGGGAGTCGCTCTCTCCGGGCAGAAAGGGAATCACGGCTTGTGGGTAAAGTGCACAACCTCTGCAGAGTGTTATGAAACTGATATATCAGCCGTGCTCGCGGTTATGAGCGGCCAAGGGAGCTCCAGAGATTAGTGATACTTGATCAGAGATATTTTGGTACAGATGGCAATGAGATTGATGGTTCTGGTTATGATTATGGTGCTGGTAAGTGGTATTCTTTCCGTTTGGAAAGGATACATTGGGCTAATAACTTGGGTTAATGTTAAAACCTGGCTCTCTACTAGTAAGTAATAACCTGACCAACTAAAAGCAACTGCTTGACTTATCCCCACATAAAGCTAGTCCACTACAGCCAAACGGGATGCTTGCTGAGTATGTTGATGTGTACTCACCCTTGCTCTACACACCAATCCCCCCCCAGGTTGTCAGCATTGCAACCACTGCTCAGGAGAAGATGAAGCTGTGGAAGGAGACTTCCAGGAGTTCCAAGACTACGACGAGTTCTAGGCGTGGGTTAGCGGCAACCCCCAGTCGGCTGCCTGTGAAGGCCGCGTTATCTACGTTTCTTTTCCGCACTTTGATTTATTGTAAGAACTATATGGACGTCTCAGACGTATGATGTAATCGACTATTATTTCCCTTTTAATACTATTTGAGCACTGTGTGATGATGTCCATGTTATGTAACTGCTGTGTACGTGAATAACTGATCCTGGCACGTACATGGTTCGCATTCGGTTTGCCTTCTAAAAACCGGGTGTGACATAAGTGGTCTCAAAGCCGTGCTGACTGTAGGACCGCTAACCTAGAGTAGAATGGTCGTTCTAAGGACTATAGACCTCTGTCCCTGCCTTGACTTTGGTATCCCTTCAAAAGTTGGTCCTACCGACCAAACCTATGTTCTACTATATATTATACCTTGCTGAAAATTATGTTTTGTTCTAATCCTTCATTTATTTATGATTCATTATTTGCTGGTCATATTAATTCTGTTCTCACTCTTTTGCATGCGGTGTCTTTTGTAGATGGCTCGACTTAGACACACTGCACGAAAGTCCGTCATCCCCTTCTTACCCTCCCGCCTTGCTGAGCGTCCGCTTCGCCGTCCCGTGGCCGGACAGTCCAGCCACTTGGAGAGACTGCACCACCGCCTGCATGAGGAGCAGGAGCGTCGACGACAGGAGCAGCAGGGCTCTTCCTTCTCGCTCCAGCAGGAGATAGAGTCTGTGAGGAGCTGCTCCCCCGTGCTTCCCCTGGAGGCGCCCCCTGCACCACCACTGGGCGCCCCAGCTTCTGGAGTAGCTGCTGGAGGAGACCCAGACGACGGAGGTGGCGACGACAGCTTGAGCCACGACCTCGACTTCTCTGCTGACCATGAGCCGGAAGGATGGGTTGCTCGACCCATCACTCGCGACGCTGCTCGCGGGTGTCACTTCCACGACGCGCTCGACACCCTGCTACGTCGGGCACTTGACCGGCGTACTTGGTCCATCGAGTATCGCTGTGTGGTCTACCAGCATAGTCGCGGGGTCTACCCGGACCGCTGGGAGGCGACCTGCTTGGTGCGCCGTCCGGAGAACAGTCTCCAGGGCGCGGAGGCTTGCTCAGAGCACTATTCTATCTCTGAGCGGGACTCAGCTGAGGCAGCCATGCAGGATGCTGCACGGCGTGCGCTTTCGCACTACTGCTCGGTTCTCGGTGGGGTAGCTGACGGTCTCGACCTAAAGTATTACCCCCGCCGTCCATCTGGCAGCACAGGAGGCGTGATTGTTTCACCTGCTGGTGAGGACAATCCTAGGTTGAGCAGCACAGTCAACCTAGCCGCCGTGCTAAACACGGAGCTGGACCATGCATTAGACGAGCTGAGTAGGGCTCGTGCTGAGATCGCCCTGCTGCGGGCTGAGCGCGCGGAGCGTCGTCACTTGGATGATGGTTCCCCCGCCCCCGTCGGGACTCAGCACCCGTACCGCTCGCCTCGGCGTGGACTTCAGTCTTATGGCAATCCCGACTGCAAGACCAAGATAAATCTAGAACCATAGATCGTTAGAGTTGGATCCTGTAATTAATACGAAATATATATACATAGAAGCTTCAGTCTTAGCGTTAGTCTCGGTTTTAGTTAGTCTTAGTTAGACAGGGTAGTTTGCTATATCCTGTGCATTTATGTTTGTCATGATGAACTATGTTTGGTTTGGATCTTTGTAATGATTGTCACCAGAGTGTGGGTATCCCCTGCATTTTGGTTTACATATTATGTTAATGGAGTTAGTTATATAGTTGGGAAAAAAAACCTTTATTCTACTTTCCTCTTTATCTGAGAAGCTGTGTGGTCTGTGTTGGAGATCAGTGAAGATGCTCATCTGTTCAGTGCTGTTGGAGAATTCTATACTCTTTTCTTATGCTGCAAGATTTGCCAGATCAGTTCTGATGTGTGGTTGCGTTCTGCAGATGTCAGAGAACAGGCGCAGAGGAGGAAGGCGTGCTCAGCAGGAGCAAGCCGCTCAGCCGGATGAGGTGCCCCAGCAGCAGCACCTGCCACCCCCGCCCCCGATGTCGATTGAGCATATGTTTCTGATGCAGACTCAGGCAGTTCAGGCCATCGGTTAGACTCTGGCCGCCATTCAGCAGCAGCAGCAGCAACAGCAGCAGGCTCCACCCCAGCCTCAGATGCCTCAGATGCCCAGAGACAAGCGTGCTGAATTCATGAGAGGTCATCCCCCAACGTTCGCTCACTCTTCTGACCCCATGGATGCTGAAGATTGGCTGCGCACTGTGGAGCGGGAGTTGCATACCGCTCAGTGCGATGACAGGGAGAAAGTCTTGTATGGTCCCCGTCTGTTGAGAGGAGCAGCCCAATCATGGTGGGAGTCTTACCTCGCCACCCATGCCGACCCCGACACCATCACCTGGGAAGAATTCAGAGGTAGCTTTCGTCAGTACCATGTGCCTGCAGGTCTGATGACAGTGAAGAAGGAGGAGTTCCTGGCCCTTAAGCAAGGGTCATCGTCTGTCAGTGAGTATCGAGACAGGTTCCTGCAGTTGTCCCGCTATGCTCCTGAAGATGTCAACACTGACGCCAAGCGACAGTACCGTTTTCTGAGAGGCTTGGTTGACCCTCTTCAGTATCAGCTGATGAATCACACCTTCCCGACATTCCAGCACCTGATTGACAGAGCAATCATGACAGAAAGGAAGCGTAAGGAGATGGAGGATCGTAAGCGCAAGATCAGTGGACCCCAGCCTGGAAGCAGCAGTCGTCCTCGTTTCTCAGGCAATCAACCTCAGCAGTTCAGGCAGAACCAGCGTCCACCTCAGCAGCATCAGCAGCGTCAGCAGTATCAGCAGTTCCAAAGGCAGTACCCTCAGCATCAGTACCAGAACCGTCAGAGCAATCAATCAGGAGGTCAGTTTCAGAGGCAGAATCAGCAGGCACCTCGTCTTCCTGCCCCAACAAGCCAGCAGAACAATCAGGCAGCACCAGCTCAGGTTGGAAACAGAGCATGTTTCCACTGTGGAGAGCAAGGCCACTGGGTGATGCAATGTCCGAAGAAAGCAGCCCAGCAGCAGTCAGGCCCCAATGCCCCAGCGAAGCAGAATGTGTCCCAGCCTGGATCAGGCAACCGCCCTCAGCAGCGCTATAATCATGGAAGATTGAACCACTTGGAGGCTGAAGCAGTTCAGGAGACTCCCGGCATGACAGTAGGTATGTTCCCAGTCGACTCCCATATTGCAGAAGTGTTATTTGATACTGGAGCAACGCATTCTTTTATTACTGCATCATGGGTAGAAGCACATAATCTTCCAATTACTACCATGTCAACCCCCATTCAAATTGACTCAGCCGGTGGTAGAATTCGAGCTGATAGCATATGTTTGAGTATAAGTGTGGAAATAAGGGGGATAGCGTTTCCCGCTAACCTTATAGTAATGGGTACTCAGGGAATAGATGTCATCCTAGGGATGAATTGGCTAGATAAGTATCAGGCAGTTATCAGTTGTGATAAGAGGACAATCAAGTTGGTGTCCCCACTAGGAGAGGAAGTGGTGACCAAGTTAGTCCCGCCTGAGCCGAAGAGAGGAAGTTGTTATCAGATGGCTATCGATAGCAGTGAAGCAGACCCAATTGAGAGTATCAAGGTTGTGTCTGAATTCCCGGATGTGTTTCCAAAGGACTTACCGGGTATGCCACCAGAGCGGAAAGTTGAGTTTGCCATAGAGCTTCTTCCTGGAACCGCCCCTATCTTTAAGAGAGCTTACAGAATATCCGGACCAGAGTTGGTTGAGCTTAAGAAGCAGATTGATGAGCTGTCAGAGAAAGGTTACATCCGGCCAAGCACCTCGCCTTGGGCCGCCCCTGTCTTGTTTGTGGAAAAGAAAGATGGCACCAAGAGGATGTGTATCGATTACCGAGCTTTGAATGAAGTCACGATCAAGAACAAGTATCCCTTGCCCAGAATAGAAGATCTGTTTGACCAGTTGAGAGAAGCCAGCTCAGATTCTTGAGATTGCAGACAGAGTCACCCGAAGGAAGACCATCAGAATGTGCAAAGTCAGATGGAGTCACCACTCTGAGGAAGAAGCAACCTGGGAGCGTGAAGATGATTTGATGGCTAAGTACCCAGAGCTCTTTGCTAGCCAGCCCTGAATCTCGAGGGCGAGATTCTTTTAAGGGGGATAGGTTTGTAATGCCCCGAATTTTGCAGTTGAATTTTTTCTTTTCTTTACTCGCCAAATTCGGGCGTTACCTTTTCTTTTTCTTTTTTTTCCCTCGCTAGACCTTGACCTTTTCCAAAGCTAACGGGATTCGGTTTGGGTTTCCCGTGTAAAGAAAAACCCTAGAGTTGTTTTATGTTGTTTGATGCACCATGCCGAACTATGCATTCTTCGATTGTTTGAAAGTGCAAATGCATTCATCTAGGAAGATCGGATTTCGAAAATAAGGAGAAAACATTTTCTTTCTTTTTCTTTTTCTTCCTCTCTCCTCTTTTTCTCTCTCTCCCGCGCTGTGGGCCGACCCCGGCCGGCCCAGCCGCCCCCCGCGCCCCCCTCTTGGGCCTTGGTTGGCCCAGCCGCCCCCCCCCCCCCTCCCTTTTTTTTCCCCAATTCTCTCTCCCTCTCTCTCATTTTCTCCCTCCCCACCCTAAGCCGCTGCCGCCCCTACCCCCTGCCCTAGCGCCGCCCGCCGCCCTCGCCGTCGGCCACCAGACGCCGGTGAGCCCCCTTCCCCCCTCCTCCCTCCCCCCCTCCCTCTCCCCTCCTCTCCCCCTCCCTGTCCGGCCATGGCCCGGCCGCCCCTGGCCGCGCCGCCCTGGCCCCAGCCCCGCCCGGCCAACCCTAGCCGGCCCCGGCCAGCCCCAGCCGGCCCCGGCCAACCCCAGCCCCCGCCCGGCCGCCCCCAGCGCGCCCCCAGCCGGCCCTGGCCGCGCCCTCGGCCGCCCGCCTGGCCGCCCTCGGCCGCCCTGGCCCCCTGGCCGCGTCCCCCTGCGCAGGGCCGGTTCAACCGCCCGGTTCGGCCGCCCCGGCCGCCCAGCTCGGCCGCCCGCGCCCGCGCCCAGCTCGACCGCCCTGCCCCCGGCCGGTTCAACCGCCCTAGGGCCGGTTCAACCGCCCCCCCCCTCTGTTTTTTTTTATTTTTTTATTTATTTTATTTTATTTACTTTCTGTTATCATAGCTATTTTATTTTAGGTAGGCTAATCATTGTTCATGCTATTGAAATAGGAAGTTTAATTTAGAATTTCGTTGCGCTAGTTGATTCATTTAGTTAATTGTTTATCTCGTTCAATGTTGATCAACTTAAAATGATTAGGTTTCCATTAGTGTATATAACAGAATTCTTTTGTTAAGAACCAATTGTAACTAATCATTAGTGCATAAGATTTAACCCCTGCGAGACCCTCTCCCGTTTCTTTCTAACCATAACAAATGCGATATCGAATGTCATACTTGATGCATACTCACTTTTTTTGTTCCCTTGTATGGTGTACTGTTCTTTTGTATTAAATATGTGGATGTATGTATGCTTGCAATCGCATAGAGAACGATCCGGTCGAAGAGCCCGAGGAATTCGCAGGAGAAGCCCCTGAGCAGCAGTCGGTTGGTGGAGGCAAGTGTCCTTTGACCTATCTCTGTCCTATTCATTCTTTAATTCACCTCCCGCATTACACATTTATACCTAAGGATTGACTAGCTTTTGTTATCCATGTCCTTGTTTACCTATTTGGGTCGGATTATTACTGCTTAGTTTGATGCTATTGCTCAACTCTAATCAATGAACATGATGTGATTATCTATGATACGCTGTTTTCCCTTCTTATTTATGATCATATTTGTGACCTTCAAGGGGACTCGAGCGGTTTCTCGAGTGCCTCTCCGTAAGGACCTGTTCGATGGATGACCGCCCGGGAAAACAGTGCAACCATGAGGGTGGAATGGGACTCCCTTAGCTGAATAATTAGAGGAACCGGGGTGTAGTTCGCTTCGCCGTCGTGCCGTCAATGGGGCTCGGTGTATGCGGCTCGCTCTGCCAAGGTTGATTTGTCCCTTGGGGAGGAGTGCGGTACATTTAGGAAACCTAACGGGCGGCTACAGCCTCGGGGAATCTTTGTAAAGGCTACGTAGTGATGCCCTGCTGGACCACCTAGGTAGTGGTCAATGGGGAGTCGCTCTCTCCGGGCAGAAAGGGAATCACGGCTTGTGGGTAAAGTGCACAACCTCTGCAGAGTGTTATGAAACTGATATATCAGCCGTGCTCGCGGTTATGAGCGGCCAAGGGAGCTCCAGAGATTAGTGATACTTGATCAGAGATATTTTGGTACAGATGGCAATGAGATTGATGGTTCTGGTTATGATTATGGTGCTGGTAAGTGGTATTCTTTCCGTTTGGAAAGGATACATTAGGCTAATAACTTGGGTTAATGTTAAAACCTGGCTCTCTACTAGTAAGTAATAACCTGACCAACTAAAAGCAACTGCTTGACTTATCCCCACATAAAGCTAGTCCACTACAGCCAAACAGGATGCTTGCTGAGTATGTTGATGTGTACTCACCCTTGCTCTACACACCAATCCCCCCCCAGGTTGTCAGCATTGCAACCACTGCTCAGGAGAAGATGAAGCTGTGGAAGGAGACTTCCAGGAGTTCCAAGACTACGACGAGTTCTAGGCGTGGGTTAGCGGCAACCCCCAGTCGGCTGCCTGTGAAGGCCGCGTTATCTACGTTTCTTTTCCGCACTTTGATTTATTGTAAGAACTATATGGACGTCTCAGACGTATGATGTAATCGACTATTATTTCCCTTTTAATACTATTTGAGCACTGTGTGATGATGTCCATGTTATGTAACTGCTGTGTACGTGAATAACTGATCCTGGCACGTACATGGTTCGCATTCGGTTTGCCATCTAAAAACCGGGTGTGACACCCTTGATCACGCGCCTCTTCTTGAGGAATCTGTTCATCATCTTGAGTTGGGGGATACACCATTGTTGAGGAAGAAGGTTGATCTTGCTCTTAGTGTTCCTGTGGTCGCACATCTCCAATCGCCATCGTGCGCATTTCGACCGTTGGAACATCATCTTCATCTACATCATCAAGATCAACTTGCTCTCTTGGAGAGCCATTAGTCTCATCAAATACAATGTCGCTAGAGTCTTCAACAAATCATACCAAACCCGGTGATTTGTTGAAGACTCTAGCTATACGCCTTTATGTTTGAGTCATAACCTAGCAAAAACCCTTCTACAGCTTTGGGAGCAAATTTGGAATTTCTACCTTTCTTTACTAGAATGTAACATTTACTCCCAAATACACGAAAGTATGAAACGTTGGGTTTGTTTCCGGTTAGAAGTTCATACGAGGTCTTCTTGAGGAGGCGATGAAGGTAGACCCGGTTTATGGCGTGGCAAGCTGTATTCACAGCCTCCGACCAAAACCACTCGGGTGTCTTGAACTCTCCAAGCATCGTCCTTGCCATGTCGATAAGCGTCCTGTTCTTCCTCTCTACCACACCGTTTTGCTGTGGTGTGTAGGGAGCGGAGAACTCGTGCTTGATTCCTTCCTCCTCAAGGTACTCCTCCACTTGTAAGTTCTTGAACTCGGACACGTTGTCGCTTCTTATCTTTCTCACCTTGAGCTCAAATTCGTTTTGAGCTCTCCTTAGAAAGTGCTTTAGGGTCCCTTGGGTTTCTGATTTATCCTCCAAAAAGAATACCCAAGTGAAGCGGGAAAAATCATCAACAATAACAAGACCATACTTACTTCCCCCGATGTTGAGGTAGGCGATGGGTCCGAAGAGGTCCATATGAAGTAGCTCCAGAGGTCTTGATGTCGTCATCACATTCTTGCTGTGATGAGTGCTTCCCACCTGTTTACCTGCTTGACAAGCTACACAAGGTCTATCTTTTTTGAAAAAACACATTGGTTAGTCCTAACACATGTTCTCCCTTTAGAAGTTTATGAAGGTTCTTCATCTCAACATGTGCTAGACGGCGATGCCACAGCCAGCCCATGCTAGTCTTAGCAATTAAGCATGCATCTAGATCGGCCTCCTCTTTCGAAAAATCAACTAAGTAGAGTTTGCCGTCTAGTACACCCTTAAATGCTAATGAACCATCACTCCTTCTAAAGACAGACACATCTACATTGGTAAATAGACAATTATAACCTATATTACATAGTTGACTGACAGACAATAAGTTGTACCTAAGAGATTCAACTAATAACACATTGGATATGGAATGCTCGGATGAAATGGCTATTTTTCCTAGTCCTTTAACCTTGCCTTGGTTCCCATCTCCAAAGATGATCGAGTCCTGGGAATCCTTGTTCTTGACGTAGGAGGTGAACATCTTCTTCTCCCTCGTCATGTGGTTTGTGCATCCGCTGTCGATAATCCAGCTTGAGCCCCCAGATGCATAAACTTGCAAGGTAATTTACACTTGGGTTTTAGGTACCCAACTTTTGTTGGGTCCTACGAGGTTAGTTACAATAGCCTTTGGGACCCAAATGCAAGTCTTGTCTCCCTTGCATTTGACCCCCAACTTCCTAGCAACCACTTTTTTATTTTTACATGTGAGTACAAAAGTAGTGTTGCACGCATGGAAAACAGTAGCAGATTTATTATGCATTTTCCTAGGTACATGATGCAACACATGATTTTTCCTAGGCATATTTCTACCATGCACAAAAGTAGAACTTGAAGCAATCATAGCATGTGAATCATAAGCATCATAACTCCTATTATAATGAGCATTCCTAGAAAATTTTTTATCATAAATGAAAGCATGATTCCTTTGAATGCTACTAGCCATAGGGTCCTTCCCTTTCTCCTTGTTGGGAATGGGAGCCCTTTGGCTTGTTAAGTTATTGGCTTCCTTTCGAAAGCCAAGCCCATCCTTAATTGAGGGGTGTCTACCAATAGTGTAGGCATCCCTAGCAAATTTTAATTTATCGAAGTCACTTTTGCAAGTCTTAAGTTGGGCATTAAGACTTGCCACTTCACCATTTAATTTGGTAATAGAAGTAAGGTGTTCAACACACGCATCAACATCAAAATCCTTACACCTATTACAAATGACAACATGCTCTATATAAGAACTAGATTTATTAACTCCTTCTAGCTAGGTAGTTAATTCATCATTTAAGTTCTTTAGACTAGAAACAGTTTCATGGCATGCAGACAACTCAGAGGATAGAATTTCATTCCTTTCAGTTTCTAGAGCACGAGACTTTTGTACACTAACAAGTTTGTCATGTTCTTCATATAGTATGTCTTCTTGCTTCTCTAACAGTCTATCTTTTTCATTTAAAGCATCAATTAGTTCATTAATCTTTTCTACTTTAGCTCTATCTAATCCTTTAAATAGACTAGAGTAATCTACTTCATCATCACTAGAATCATTATCGCTTGAAGTAGTATACTTAGGAGTATCCCGAACGCTTACCTTTTTCTCCTTGGCCATGAGGCAAGTGTGGCGTTCGTTGGGGAAGAGAGAGGACTTGTTGAAGGCTGAGGCAGCAAGTCCTTCATCGTCAGAGTCGGAAGAAGAGCAGTCCGAATCCCATTCTTTGCTAAGGTGTGCCTCGCCCTTCGCCTTCTTGTAGGTCTTTTTCTTCTCCCTCTTCCCATGATTTTCTTGTACCTGGTCATTGTTATTATTAGGGCATTGTGCTATAAAATGACCAGTTTTACCGCATTTGAAATAGGAGCGCTTTCCCTTTGCTTTGTTCTTGTTAGGGTGCTCCTTGCGTCCTTTTAATGCGGTCTTGAAGCGCTTTATGATTAGGGCCATCTCATCTTCGTTTAGCCCGGCAGCCTCAACTTGTGCCACCTTGCTAGGTAGCATCTCCCTGCTACTGCTTGTTGCCTTGAGTGCAACGGGCTGCGGCTCGTAGATGGGCATTGGGTCATTTAATGCATCATCAACATACCTTGCCTCCTTGACCATCATGCGCCCGCTCACAAATTTTCCGAGTATCTCCTTGGGCGTCATCTTTGTGTACCTAGGATTTTCACAGATGAGGTCCACAAGATGAGGGTCAATAACAGCAAAAGACCTGAGCATAAGTCGGACGATGTCGTGGTCCGTCCATCTTATGCTTCCATAGCTCCTAATCTTGTTGACCACGGCCTTGAGCCTGTTGTACGTTTGTGTTGGCTCCTCTCCCCTGATCATTGCGGACCTTCCCAGCTCGCCTTCCACCAACTCCATTTTGGTGATCATGGTGGCGTCGTTTCCCTCATGTGATATTTTGAGGGTGTCCAGATTTGCTTGGCGTTGTCCAAGCTGCTCACCTTGTTGTACTCGTCCCTGCACAAGGATGCTAGCAAAACAGTGGTAGCCTGTGCATTCTTATGAATTTGCTCATTAATAAATACAGGGTTATCCGTACTATCAAATTGCATTCCATTTTCAACTATCTCCCATATACTAGGATGGAGAGAAAATAAGTGACTTTGCATTTTGTGACTCCAAAAAGCGTAGTCCTCTCCATCAAAGTGTGGAGGTTTACCAAGAGGAATTAAAAGCAAATGAGTATTGGAATTAAAAGGAATACGAGAATAATCAAATGAATAATTTGAATTAACCGGTTTCCTTTTCTCGTCGTCGTCGTCTCTTGGTGAAGAAGAAGATTCGTCGTTGTCGTAGTAGACGATCTTCTTGATACGTCTCTTCTTCTTCCCGTCCTTCTTCTTGTGACTCGAGCCAGAGTCAGTGGGCTTGTCGTCCCTTGGCTCATTGAAGATGGACTCCTTTTCTTTATCGTTGATCACCATCCCCTTTCCCTTAAAACCGTCTCTTCGGGCGATTAGTCCCTCACGTGAAGAGAACGGCTTCGATACCAATTGAGAGCACCTAGAGGGGGGTGAATAGGTGATCCTGTAAAATTCAACACTAAATAGCCACAAAACTTGGTTAAGTGTTAGTACGGCTAAGTAGCGAGCTCTTGCAAACACACAAGTGATCACAGAAAAGCAATCATAAGAGACACAGTGTTTTATCCCGTGGTTCGGCCAAGTACAATACTTGCCTACTTCCACGTTGTGGCGTCCCAATGGACGAGGGTAGCAATCAACCCCTTTCAAGTTATCTAATGATCAACTTGAATACCACGATGTTCTTGCTTAGACTTTCTCCCGTTTGCGAGGAATCTCCACAACTTGGAGCCTCTCGCCCTTACAATTGATGATCACAAAGAAGCACGGAAGTAAGGGAGGGGAGAGCAACACACACAAGACTCAAAATGAGAGCACAATCACGCACACAAGTCACAACTTGAGCTCAAAACACAACGCAAGGAGTTCTCAACTCAAATGGAGCTCAAGTCACTATCTCAAAGAATCGAATGCATGAGAATGGAGTCTTGGAGTCTTAGGATCTTTCTTGTAAGCTTGGGTGACTCCTCCATGCACCTAGAGGTCCCTTTTATAGCCCCAAGGCAGCTAGGAGCCATTGGAGATCAACAAGGAAGGCCATTCTTGCCTTCTGTCGGGTGGCGCATCGGACAGTCCGGTGCGCCACCGGACAGTCACTATAGACGGTCCGATGCGGATCTCCTTCCTTTTCTGGCGCAGACGACCGTTGCACCTTGGCGTCAGTGGGCGCACTGGACACCGTCCGGTGCACACCGGACAGTCCGGTGCCCCCTTCTGACTGTTGGTGCGAGCCACGTGTCGCCCACCGATTTCGCTGCCGACCGTTGCGCAGTCGACCGTTGGCTCATCGGACAGTCCGGTGCACCACCGGACAGTCCGGTGAATTTTAGCCGTACACCGTTGAACTTTTCCCGTGAGCGACGACTTCGCCGCGGATGACTCACCGGACAGTCCGGTGCACCACCGGACAGTCCGGTGAATTATAGTCGTACGCCGCCGTCGAGTCTCGAGAGCGGCCGGTTCACCTTGGACTCGTCTGGCGCACCGTACACTGTCCGGTGCACCACCGGACTGTCCGGTGCACCTAGACCGAGCAGCAGTTGGTTGTACACAGCCAACTCTTTTTCCAATCTATTTTCTCCTGTTTCTAGCACTTAGACACAATATATTAGTACCCAAATCAATGTACTAAGTCTAGAAACGTACCTTGTTACATGATTTGCACTTCTTCAATCTTTGGCACAATTTAACACTTAGAGAATATGTGTTGGGCACTTAATCACCAAAACACTTTAGAAATGGCCCAAGGGCACATTTCCCTTTCAAATGTTAGTGTGTTAGATTTTCCCTGCTTAATACCCTATTGTCCCTTGACATCATCCTATGTTCTTGCTTGAATATGGTTTTGGTGTTTGATGTCAAAGGGGGAGAATTTGTGCATTAAAGCTTACCTCGACCTAAGAGGAAAGCTTATCTTAAGGGTGAAGATATCTTCAGGGTGAAGATTAATTTTTTGTGTGCTAAAGGACTCAAAGGGGTTTCCTTGAGTTCTTTTGATCTTAAGGAAGCCTTTGATCTCAAGGAAGAATGTGTTAGTTTTGTTGTTAATACTTATCATATGCTTCTTGTTGTATTATATGGTGATAATGCATAATTAGTGCTTCCGTTGATATGAATCAATTGGTATCTACTATGTTTGTCCTGTGATAGATATTCATGTGGTTCCGGCGCTTTAAATCGGTATCTTAATGGTGAATAGTGGTAGGTTGATATTCCTGTGGTATAGCCATTTAATTGGTGTTTAACTCTGATTCTGTGCATTTGTGTGTTATATGCATCATGGTTTGATTCTTAACACAATGCATCCCACAGGTGCTAAGGTGTAGCAATGCTTCGAATTAGCCTAAGTATGTGCATTTTAGCATTTAAGGCCAAAGTTAAGAGTTTAATGTAAGCACATATTTAGGGGGAGCATTCTATAAACTTAGAATTCAAAATTTGTGCTTTAAATCTTATTCTTGTGTAAGCATTAATTGTGTTGCCATCAATCACCAAAAAGGGGGAGATTGAAAGCTCTCTTGTGGGTTTTGGTGTTTGGATGACAACCCAATTAAAGGACTAACAAGTGTGCTAAGTGTTGAACAGGTGCTTAATGCAAAGCTAACATGATTCGACACAAGTGAACAACTGTGATGGTCAAAAGACTAGAAAATCTATAGATAATGGACATCACAAGTAAGATGGACATTGCTTAAGTGAGACTATATGTGCATAACTTAGAGACAATCGATCAAGCCAAGGATGGAGGCAAGAAGAGCTTTGAGGTACCGAGTGCACGGGAGAAGGTCAAGGAGACCAGGAACCCAAAGCCAGGGGTGAAGAAGAAGACTTGCAAAGTCAAGGTTGATCGAGTTAAGAAGAGTTATGGTGCATCAAGGATCACTACATGAGGACATGACTTACAACTAATGAGGTAGCATCTACAGTTATGTGGTGTAAGTCATAAGGCTCAAGATCAAGCTCAAGAAGTGAACAAGGTCACTAGAAAGAGGAGCAGTGTCAAAACCAGAACTAGAAGTAGCCCAAAAGAGCTAAGTTCACCTTGATCTTTAGTTTGGGTTGTTACTATGTTTGGATATATTCTATGTGACCTTTGCAAGGTGTTGGAGCTCAGATATGTCAATCTAGATCAAGTCAAGTTGACTTGATAGTTTAGATGTCCAACACATGTCATTGTAATTAATAAGTGCTAAGTGGTTAAGAGATACAAATCAAAGAATCAAGGTATGTCTCTAGCCTTAGTGAATTGTTTTTGGAGCTAACATATTTCTCTAAGTGCTAGGAACCTTGTTAATTCAACTGAGATTGGATTGGAGAAGTTTGGTTAAAAGCAGCTAGATATGCACCAGCCTGCGGTGCATCGGACAGTGTCTGGTGCCCAGGCTGGCTCGGCAACGAACTCGTCGCTCTCGGAAATTCACCGAGGCGCCGCGGATAAAATTCACCGGACTGTCCGGTGTGCACTAAACAATGTCTGGTGCGCCAAGGGGGCCGAGGGCGCAACGGTCGGCTTCGCTAGAAAAAAGGAGATCAGGCACCGGACAGGGACTGTTCATGTCCAGTGGTGCACCGGACTGTCCGTTGCGCCACCTGGCAGAAGGCAAGAATTGCCTTCCAAATGGAACTCCAACGGCTCCTAGGCCCTTTGGGACTATAAAAGGGACCCCTAGGCGCCTCCAACAAGTACATAAGAGCAGCCAACATGTCCATACATCATTTGGATCAATTCTTTCTCTCCCTCTCTTGTGTATCTCTCTAGTTTGTGTAGAGGTGAAGTTATAAGCCTTTAGAGAGAGGGGAAGTGCTGCTGAGAGCTAGAGCAAAATCTTGAGCGCATTGTTACTCTGCTGGAGTGCTGTCGAGGAGATTGTAAGCAGTCACGGCATCGTTGTAACTGATATAAACATAGTGGAAGGCTCTATCTGTCACACTGACAGATCTGAGCAAACGGAGGAAGGAGTTGAAATAGACTCCAAGCCAAGGAGTGACTAACTACAACGAGGACTAGGCAAGCATTTCAGGCTTGGCCGAACCTCGGGATAAATCCCTATGTCTGTGTGCTCTGCTCTATGATGTGTGCTGTTTCTCTATCTTATTTGCTTTTTGTACTTGCACTTCAATACTTATATAATGTACAAGCTATCTTCGAACTGTAGGGTATTTTAAGATAGGAACTTCAATTCCGCTGCAACCTACTCGAAGGGTCTTTTATTCCACTGCGCTCCAGCCTTCGAGTAGAGTAAGAATTTCTAGTTTTTACAGTGATAATTATTATTCACCTATTCACCCCCCTCTAGGCGACATCTAGCTCCTGTTCCCGGGCATAGGGAACTTTCAACAACCAAAATACAGTTGCCCTTGCTGGATGGAGGAAGCCCCGATATGAAATCCATAGTCACTGTTTGCCATGCTTGTTCAGAAATAGGTAGTGGCAAGAGTAGTCCTGGGTATTTGACCCTCTCTAGTTTTGCCTGTTGACAAATTTAACACCCACTCACAAATTCACGAACGTGTTGCTTCATGTCAGGCCATGCAATGCTGCTTTTGATCCTTCAATAAGTCACGGGAAAGCGAGAGTGGCCCCCAATAGTACTGTCATGTAGCGCTGACATAACCATTTGGTGTAATTCCTTGTTCGCTCCCAGCCAAATCCTACCCTTGAAATGGATGACTCCTTGAGTTAAAGTATAATGCTCCAGTTTTGTACCAGTGGTCACACTCTCTATTAATTTCTTGGCAGTTGAATCTTGCAGATATCCCTGGGTAACTTGCCGTAGCCAACTAGGTGTTATAGAAGACAGAGATAACCCATTCAGTTGCATTGTTACCGAATCTCGATTCATGCCTGGCCGTCGTGATAAAGCATAAGCTACCTTGTTGTCACTACCCTATCGATATTGAATTATGAACTGCAACCCAAGCAGCTTAGTCAAAGCTTTCTGTTGCCATGTGGTGGACAACCTCTGATCATCCAGATGGGTTAAGCTCTGACGGTTGATCTTGATAATGAATTCACCATGTTGTAAATAGAGACGCCATTGTTCTATCGCAAAGACAATAGCTAAACACTCTTTTTCATAGGTAGATAAACCAAGATTCTTTGGACCCAGTGCTCGACTGATATATGCCACTGGATGTCCTTCCTGCTGTAAGACAGCTCCAACTCCTCCCCCACTTGCATCTATTTCAATGGTAAGGGACTTGGAAAAATTAGTATAGCTAAGACTAGGGTCTGTGTTAAGGCTATTTTCAGAGCTTTAAATGATTGATCTGCCAATTCGGTCCAAACAAATATATTGTCCTTTTTTAGCAAGCTAGTGAGAGGTTTGCTGATGATTCCAAAATGCGCCATGAACTTCCGATAATACCCAACCATGCCTAAGAAACTTCAAACTTCTTTGACTGAGGTAGGAATAGGCCATTGTGAAATTACTACCACCTTCTTAGGATCGGTTGATATTCCTTCAGCACTAATCACATGTCCAAGAAATTCCAATCTCTTCTAGGAAAACAAGCATTTCGACTGTTTCAGATGCAATTGACGATGTGGTTTGAGCAGTTCAAAAACCTGTCTCAAATGCCCTACATGATCTTCAAGTGTAGCACTATACACCAGGACGTCGTCCAGAAATATGACAACACATCTCCATAGTAATGGAGCAAGTAACTGATTCATAAAATTTTGAAATGTGGCTGGGGCTCCTGTTAATCCAAAGGGCATAACCTTATACTCAAAATGCCCCTAGTGCTTTGAAACGCGGTCTTGTATTCATCACCCTCCTTGATGCGTATCTGGTGGTAACCCAAACGATGATCCAGTTTGGAGAAGATAGATGCTCCTGTCAGCTCGTCAATTATCTCGTCAAAGATAGGTAGTGGGTACCTATTCTTGACAGTATGCGCATTTAACTTCCTTTAATCAACACATAGACGCCACTCACCATCTTTTTTAACTAGCAGAATGGGTGATGCAAAAGGACTAGAGCTCTGTTGAATAACTCCACTGGCTAACATTTTCTGAACTTGTTTTCGATCTCGTCTTTCTGCTGTGGAGTATATCTATAAGGTCTCAATCTAAATGGTTGGGCACCAGGTAACAAATCAATGGCATGGTCCACTAGTCTTCTAGGAGGCAAACATTCAGGTTTCAAGAAGAGGTGTTGATATTGATCGATTAACTGCTATATTGGTTCTGGCACCAATTCGGCAGTAACTTTAGCATTTTCAATAGTCTTCAGTATCAATAGCTGCTCTACTGCTTCCTGCTTGATCAGAGAGTCTAACTGACCACACTTGAGGTTGTAGCATGTTTGAATTCTGGGATGCACCCCTTGCAACTGGACCTTTCTCTGTCCATACTCAAATTCCAATCACTTTTTAGCCTAGTGTACAGACATTGGACTATGGTGTTCCAACCAATCCATGCCCAGTATGATATCATAACCCCCCTAGAGGAATAATCTTAAAATGAGTAGAGAAAGTCAGACCTCCACAGAGCCACTTGCCATTCGGAACATAGTATTTGCTTACTAGAACTGTCCCATCTGCCACCCTTATTTTCAGTGGTTTGTTGAGAAATTGCACTTCCGGCATAATACCCATGAGATGACTTCCAAGAAAACTGATAGTGCTGCCTGAATCCACCAGCACTAAAACTTGTTGGCAATGCACTGAAGCCCATAGGCAAATAGTTTGAATACCTTCACTGCCATCGACTGCAACTGTAGATATCACATGGATACTATCTAGACTCTGCTCAATACCACCTCCATTGTTTTCTTCAGTTCCTTCAGCAACCTCTTCCTCTTTTGTGGCCAACTCCCACATCTCCTCTACCACATGTAATGGAACGGAGGTGGAACAACAGTGTGAATGACCCCAGTGCTCCCCACACTTGAAACACATGCCCTTGGCCCTTTGGTATGCCTTCAGAGTTGATAACTTACTATCTTCTCCCTTGTTCTGATGTTGTTGCTGATTTCTACGCTCTTCTGTTCTCCACTGGATCGAGTCGCAGTAAATGGAGGTAAAGGCAATGGCATTAGTGTAGACTTCATTGGTGTTCGAGAAAAATTACTCAAGTTCGATCTCTTGACTTCCCGGCGTCCCGTGTGCTGCAGCATGTCCTCCTGCAACATTGCCAAAGAGTAAGCAGTATCCAAATCGGGTAGGCGTTGAATGATTACGACAATTTTAATCTCATCTTTCAACCCATCCACAAACCTCGCAATTATCATGGTTGAAGTAAGGTTGTTTTCATGTGCTAACAACTGATGCATAAGTTGATCAAAGTTCTCTACATATTCAGCTACTGAACCAATTTTATGGATATGGTAGAATTGACGAATAAGCAGGTTATGCTGATCCTGACCGAATCTAGCACTAAGGGCTACACACAGTGTTTCCCACCCCATTTCTCTAATTCTACTCTCCATGGATTGAACCCAGAAAACAGCAGACCCTTTGAAATACATGGTAGCCAATTTCACCCACCTTTCCACAGGTACCACGTAAAACTCAAAATAAGTTTCACACATGTGTTTCCACAGTTTAGGGTTGGTTCCATCAAACACTAGGAAGTTCATTTCAGGCATAGGTGGTCCAGACATTTGAGACCATTCGCCCATCAAATTTCTTCCTATCGAACCCCAATTGAAGAAGCACTACCATAATTTGGCTCTTTGCCGAGTGCCAAATATTTTGCCGAGTGTTTTTTCGGCCACTCGGCAAAGAAGCTCTTTGCCGAGTGCCATGCAAAAACCCTTGGTAAAAGAAAACACTCGACGAAGAAGCTCTTTGCCGAGTGTTTTTTTGACACTCGGCAAAGAGCTTCTTTCCCGAGTGCTTTTTTCCAACTAGGCAAAGACAATTTAAAAATCACATTTTAAAGCAGTAAATTAATTCTAATGGTTTTCAACTACAAATTTGTATAACTCATCATGATGTACAATTTATATTTTGAACATTTCTTCATATGATAAAATAAAAATAAATTTGTTCATAAAACCTATATCTATCTCGTAGTTTATGAAGCTACGAGAGAGATGTATAAGATTTGTGCATATTGTTAGAACCATCATGTGAGACGAATAAATGACAAACAACCAAAATAAACTTTGTAGATCTTGAGAAAAGTTATAGAATTTTGTAGTTGGCAACTTTTTCATTTAAAGTCATCTTGCCAACGAAAACTACGTCTGAATTTAAAAAAAATTAAATTTTGAATTTTTAAAATGACCTCGAAAGAAAAAACCACCAATATAAAAGTTGTAGGTATTGAAGAGTTATGAAACTTTATAGTTGACAATTTTTTGGTTTGAAATCTTCTTGTCATGAAAAACAATGTTTGAATTTTAAAATTTGAATTTTCCAAACTACTTCGGATGAAAAACCACCAAAATAAAAGTTGTAGGTCTTGAAATGTAACGAAACTTTATAATTGATAACTTTTTTTTGATTTGAAATCATCTTATCATTAAAAAATTTGTGTGAAGTTTTCAAATTTGAAATTTAAATTTTGTAAACGGCCTCGGATGTAGAAACTATCAAAATAGAATTTGTAGATCTCGAAAATTTATGTAACTTTATAGTTGGTCATATTTTCAAATGAATTCATTTAGTGTCTTAAATAATCAAATTACTTTCGGTTTGTTATAGTACATGATGAATGAAAATGTAATATAGACATAATTGATGTAGTGGTGTAGTGGTAGAGGAGGGTATGTGCGAGAGAGAGGTTGCTAGTTCGAATCTCACCATTTACAAAAACATGTAAATCAAAATAATAGTGAAAATGATAGGGTGTGGGTATGGTAATAGGCTAGTTCGAATCTCACCATTTACAAAACATGTAAATTTGATTCAAAATAATAGTGAAAAATGATAGAGTGTGGGTATGGTAATGGGTAGTGGTTGGAGAGTTGTTCCCGTAATTTTAAAAATGTTTTGTTGTTTTTTGGGTTTTTCGATTATTAATTTGTCGAGTGCTTTTCTTTACCGAGTGTTTTTCGACACTCAGCAAAGTCTTTGCTGAGTGTCCGAAAAAAGTACTCGGTAAAGAACTCTTTGCCGATAAAATGTTTGCCGAGTATTCTTTGTCGAGTGTAAAATGGCCTTTGCCGAGTGTCTTAGACACTCGACAAAGAACGTGATTCCGGTAGTGAAGGTAGGCTTGTGTTCCAGAGGATTTTTCATACCTTCGACCGAAGCGGGTGTCCGGAAATTATCCGTAACAACACCCGGTCTCCGGTGATTTTCGGCAAAGCGATGGCGAGGTTGCCCGTGTGTCGCTTCAGTCGACGGGATCTCCCGTTGAGCGGAGATCGACGCACCACCAGTTGCTGGAACTCCTTCCCGAGACGCTTCGGTTGCCACCCCTTTCCCAAATCGGTCAATCTTGGCTTGGATTGTTTTCAGAACTTCTGCAACTTCCGACACCTTCGTCTCGACCTCTGGACGCCATCGGCGAAATTCGCCTTGCTCCTTCATCATCCCTTTGACCGTTGCTTCAACCGTCACCATGGATGCTTGCATCGCGTCCATGTGTCGGTGCGTTTCCTTGTTGCCTTCCTCGATCTTAGCCAACAATTGCGCCATCGGATCCTCCACCCACGACGGTGCCATGGCTTGAGATCCGGTGAAGTAGCCGTGCGAGGGCTCTAGCCTGAACTCCGAATACCAAATGTTAGAACCCCGATGAGCAGATGAGTTGAGCACCGCTCCTGGCACTCGACTCCTCTCACGAAGATCTCTGTAGTATAGGTATAACTGGAGTTCGTACACGACGGCACGCCGCCAACTCTCCAGACGCAGCCAGTTCTCATGGTTCGTATTCGATATCCCATCTCCTCCTGAATGACTCGCTTATTTACCTCTCCTTACAAGGCCTCATGGGTTTGAATCAATTCACCAACTCATGCCCTATGAACTTGCTGTTGGGCCATGGTGTTCGCTTGCTTCTTCTCAGCCCACCAGAAACATCACCAATCTCCGCGCTTTTCTCCTTTTCCACGGCTGATGTCTTCTCTTCATCCTCCTTCAGATCAATTGTCTTAGGGTTGCTAACAGAGTTATGGGTGGAATCCGAGCTGCTGGCAGGAACCGCAAGAACAGAGTTGGGTTCATTAGTCGGTTTCTCCAATATCAACGTGCCTAGGACACATGAAAGGGAATTAGACTTACACCTATTTCCTAAACTAATTTTGGTGGTTGAATTGCCCAACACAAATAATTGGACTAACTAGTTTGCCCAAGTTTTAAGTTCTACAGGTACCAAAGGTTCACAAAAAGCCAATAAAATGACCAAGAAAAAAGGTTCAAACAAAGGAGCAAAGGGACAACCGAAGGCACCCTGGTCTGTGCCACCGGACTGTCCGGTGCACCACCGGACAGTGTCCGGTGCACCAGGGAACTTCAAGCTGAACTTCGCACCTTCGGGAATTCTCAGGGCCGGCGCGCTATAATTCACCGGACTGTCCGGAGTACACCGGACAGTGTCTGGTGCTCCAAGGAGGCGCGGCTCCGAACTCGCCTGCCTCGGGAATTCGCAACGGTTGCTCCGCTATAATTCACCGGACATGTCCGGTGTACACCAGACTGTCCGGTGTAACTGCGGGGCAACGGCTACTTCAGGCGCCAACGGCTACC